>OX422212.1:293663120-294863120 GCA_949130495.1 Sambucus nigra
TTTGAGTGTACTACCAGGATGAACAGACTTACCAAAGAAAAGGGCAAAGCTATCCTTAATGCTACCCTTAATGACGACAGTGAGGTCGAGTCGGGGGACTCTGGAGATTACTCACCGCATGAGTGTAACTTCACCGCATTCATGGCTAGTCATGTGAGTACTTCTAGTGTTCCTCCCGACGATGGGGATGCTGCTTCACAGGGACACCTCGATAGTGAGAACGATGTGAGTGAGGGGGAGGTTGATGCAAGTGAGAGCGAGAGTGATCTCCAACGCCCCTACGCTGAGTTATGTACTTAGTCATTTAAAACCAAAGAGCGTAACAAATCGTTAGTACTTAAGATCATGGCTTTAGAGAAATATTTAAGACTGTTTGGAGAGAGACAAAGTTGGTGTGAGAATGAAAAAGAGAGAAAAGACAAACTTAAGAAGATAAGATGTTTTGAGTGCGATGGGACATGGCACAAGAAATTTGAGTGTCCCACTAGGTTTAGGAGAGAGGGAAAGAAAGATGCCATGCCCACTGCCCTAAGAGATAGTGAGGATGAGGATGGAGATGAAAGTGTGATCCGAAATGCTTTTAAAATGTTGTTTATCGAGACCATGGAAACAAAAAGGTCAAATATGATCCTAGGTCTTCGGATTTGTGAGTTGAAGGAAGAGAATGATGAGCTAAAAAAGAAAAAATATGACTTGACCAACACGGTGTCTAGTCTGACGACACATGTATCCCATCTCGAGGATGATCTCAAACAAGCACGGGAGGTCCAAGTCTCGTTAGAGAACGCATCTGAGAAGGTTGATAAGATGGTTAACATATTCCGTCTTGAAAGAGGTTGGAAAAGGTAATGACGGTTCATTCACTACTTTTAATGCGCCTGAGCCTATATCCACTTTGATGAGTGAGTCTCATGGGTTCCCGTCTAGGAAAGCTCATCCCAAAATTCTTGATAAATTAATTCCTAGACCGGTTTATGTTTACTCCCACTGCAAGAAGCGAGGACATCTTAGGGAGTTTTGTTCTAAGTTGGGTTTTGTGCCATATCATGCCACTTCACACGTCCCCGCACATGCACCCATTCATGATACTTTGCTTGCACATAATGATAGAGAGTTTGCACATATTCACGAGCAAGTGAAGTTTTTTATCAAGACCACATATGATCTTATGGAGTTGGTCCAAAAGATGTCACCATCTTTGGAAAACTCCACCGCCCTTCCCGGTTGAGGTCTTGACATGTCTGCTAGCATAGGGTGATTTACATGATGTCTCTTTTGCCTATTTCTAGCATGTACCATTAGTTTGTTTTATTTTCTGATTTTTATATTTTTTTGAAAAATCCAAAAAGATTTTCTTTTTAATTTTTTTTTAGAAAAGCACAAAAAGATTTTTTTATTTTATTTGCACCTTGTATGGATGAGCATTTAAGATAATCGAGTCACAAATTTCATTCCATTTATCTATGTGACTGTTTGATAGTGATTTGAGACGCTACATCATTGCATCCATGTGCTTTACATTGTTTGGAGTCTTTGAGATGTGATTAGTGATATCTTTCTACATGTTTGGCTCCTTATCTCCTTTATTGCACACATGCACGGGTTTATTTTATTATTGTACTTGTCTGTCATATATTGACTTTCGTGTTTCCATCTCTATTATGTCTATACAATGAACCATATGCGATAAAACTTGACAAGATTGGAATGCATGTAAAAAACCGTTTGGTGAGATTGTGTTTTTTTAAAAACGGTGAAGGACTACGAAAGGTAATTATCTATCCTTTGAGATTAAGCAACCGTTAAATCGGACCTAAAAAATTGAGAAATTTTATTATTCGGGGTCCAAAGAGGTTTAAAAGAGCCCGAATTTTTTTGAAGGCAATAAAAAGTAATTCATGCCAAATATGGGCCATTTAAGTTTCACCATCAATTCTCCAAAGTTTGAGAATTTAGATCACCTCTATTCAAAATATATATCTGAGGGAGTTTGGTTGGAGAATTTAGACGAGTTTGCACTTCCTTGAAAGTCCTGAAAAAGCATTAAATCGTCTTGGACGTTATTAGTGTGGAAATCATTTTGAGCTTTGATTTGTAGATTTGATTGAGTCAATGTCTCATATTTCCATCTTTTTACACCTAAGAAAGATGTCGAGTTCATTCGTTAGGAGTATTCGATATTCATCGTGCACATATGTCATGTTTGTACGCATTGATTTTCCTATTGAATTTGATCACATCCCTGCATTTACGCTATCATCGTCTTGGATGTTTTTGTGTTCTTTCAAAGTGTGATTCTTTGTTCTATAACTCGTTATGCCCAACACTTTATTGAGGAAATTGTGGAACTTCATGGGGTGCCTATCAATATAGTTTCGGATCGAGACAAAATTTTTGTATCCCATTTTTGGCGAAGTTTCCAAGAGGCAATGGGGAACGAATTGCGGTTGAGTACATCATACCATTCTCAAACCGATGGGAAAAGTTAACGGAGAGGGTCAACCAAATGTTGGAAGATATGCTTCACATGTGCATACTTGATTTTAAAGGAGGATGGTATCAATACCTTCCGTTTGTTGAATTTGTATAATAATTACTACCAGTTTATGATAGGTATGACACCCTATGAGGCATTATATGGCCGACCGTGTAGATCACCTGCTTGTTGGTTGGAAGTAGGAGACAATAAGCTCCTTGGACCTGAAATAATCCAAGACACCTCTTCGAGGATTGAGCTCATTCGAAATTGCATACGAATTGCACAAGATCGCCAGAAGAGCTTTGCGGATGCAAATCGAAGGAACGTGGAATTGGAAGTGGGGGATCAAGTTTTAGTGAGGGTGTTCCCGATGAAAGGTGTGATGCAATTCGGAAAGAAGGGCAAACTTGCGCCGCGTTATATAGGCCCTTTTTCCATTATTGCAAAGATAGGCCTTGTACCTTATCAACTTGCATTGCCGGAACACCTATGGCAAATTCATGATGTATTCCATGTCTCATCTTTAAAGAAGTACAAAAGATGTGAAGGAGCCCATTGGCATGTTCCATTAGACGATATTGATTTGTAACCCGATATTATGTACGAGGAACAACCGATTGCCATTTTAGACCACGGTGAGCCTGGACAAAGATCGAAAACGGTGCCCTTGGTTTGAGTCCAGCAGGGTCACCACAATGCCGATGAATCAACTTTGGAACGAGAGGAGAATATTCGAGAGAAGTACCCACACCTCTTTTTACCAGGTACGCCTAATGTGGGATAGTTATATAAAATAAAGGAAATAGAGGTAAATATTAATTTAAGTAATTTAAGAGTTAATATTTATGAGTATTGCATTTTTACCTTTACGTGAATGTAAATAGTGTAATATTATGTTATGTTAAGTCGTTGAGTTTTAAAACGATGGTTATGATTTATATTCCATTCGAGTTATTATTATAATGTTAATATGACGTTGGAATAGGAAATAATGAAGGATATCTTGGATGCCAGTTTAGAGGGCACGGTTAGTCCGAAAAGGGTCATGATAGTCAAAATAAGTGCCAGGGTTATTTTTGGGTTCCGGGGGTACTTTTGGCTAGTTATGACTTAAATAAAAGTTACGAGTCATTTAAAGTGTGTAGTAGCCATTAATGTTGGACCTTATATAATTGAGTTATAATTAGGTACTAGCATGAAGGCCACGCGATGCATGGCCGAATGTGTGTGTGTGTGTGTGTGTGTGTGTAAGTGTGTGTGTGTGTGTGTGTGTGTGTGTGTATACATATATATATATATATATATATATATATATATATATATATATATATAGTTAGGAAAACTGTATATTTTAATTTTTAGCAAATCAATTCAGAATCACCATTTGAAATAACATAATTATACATTGGTTTCAAGTATATATTGTAACAAAAAAATATATGGGTCTAATGATTTGGAAAATAATTAAATGTAGAAACTAAACGGATTTTATACAATACATACCTTATAAAGGGATTCACTTTGCAAAAGACTATTGTGACCAACTTCATGGTGTCTCCCACTTTGGTCTTCCCCGTTAGTGGCCATATACTTTGAATATTTAATTTTTTTTTCTTAATTTGGGGCGTCCTATTGAAGAGAATACACATACACCTCCATGAAAGCTTAGATACTCAACTAAAAAATAGAATCAACCTACCCCGCGTGATGCCCGGGCGCATATCAATTATATTCGAAAACCAACTATTATGAGAATTCGGGAATCATGGAAACTAATATGAATAAAAAATTCATTTAAAAATTCAAAAGTACTTTTTTTAATTGACTTTAAAAAATAATGGAAAAATATTTCAAAATTTATAAATAGAAAAACATATAGAAAGTATGAAGTTTATTCTTAAAAACTTTTAAAAATCTTGAAAAATAGATAAAAAAAATTAAAAATTTATTTTTTTAAACCTGAAAATAAAATAAATTTATTTGGAAATTACAAAAAAAATATTTTAAAAACTTGGAAATTATTGGAATTTTTTTAAGAAATTCTGAATATTAAAAAAAATTAATAAGTTTGAACATTATTGAAAATAGGTTTTAAAATCAGGAACATTATAGAAAAAATATTTTAAAAGTCTTAGTGATATTGAATAAAATATTTAAAAAATATGTAAAATTCAAAAAACAATTCCACCAAAAAAAATTCCAACCTAGATTAAAAAATAACAAAAAAAATTCCACGATATACACAAAAAAACCAATAAAAAAATTGCCAAAAAATAATTCCAACCATGATAAAAAAACAGAAAAAAAAATCCCGCAAAAAAAAATTGAAATTTCTAGAAAATAAAATGGTTTCCAAAAAAAAAAATTTCAACGTTGATTAAGAAAAGCCAAAAAAAATAAATCCAAGAATAGAGCTCTAAGTGGTAGCCTCTATATCTTAGACGTGTAATGTCGTTCTATCTCTTAGACATGTAATTATTTTAAGATAACAAATAGCAAACTAAAATGCGTAATAGTATATCCTTTTCAAACATAAAACAAACAACATTTTAAAAGGAAAATTTACGGTAAAAACAAAATAAGAATTCAGTTATCAAAGTGATAGCCAAAAGTTTAATAGCAATTTGCCCTTTTTCTTTTGTGTGTTTATTGTGTATTGAAGCAAATAAAAGAAATATATCCTATACACAACTAAAAATTGACTTTACAATAACAAAAAAAAAAGAAAGGGCGTAGCAATAAAGTATTCTATTGAAAGTAGAAGGAAAGAAGAGATTACAGTGTGTTACTGTGTGAGGCTTAATGATTAGCCTCGATTATTTTTCATCATTGTCTATACTTTCACATCCTTCTCACATTACAAATTGTGATGTTTCCCAAGATTTTTTGCCAACAAATTGCACATCCTCCTTTTTTACTTCAAACTCACCATACCTATAAACCCTTCAAGAAGAAAAATAAACCATTAAATTTTAGTGAACTAATGTAATACCATCGATATATTCCAACATATATATTAGCTGATAAATACTGGATGTCTAATTTCTCAACACTTAATAATATTATCACTAATCAAACATAAAAATAAGTAAATTCCTCTGAAAATATTATTCAGAAATGATTAATAATATTTTTTTTTGTCTGCTAACAAATATGTTTGAATTCATCGCTAATATAAACAGTATACGTAATAAGTAAGGAGAAAGGGAAGAGAGTTGTTAGGGTTTTTGATACATTACCTCTTGAGGGATTTTGAGTGTGTGACAAAAAAGAAAAGAAATTGGTAGCCGACGTTTGTGTCTACGAAAATGCGAGTGGCCAGAGCTAAAGTATTCTTTGATTAATCACCTACAAACCAACTGAGCAGCATATAGCCGATGGCCAGCCTTTCAATCAAGAACGATTATACTTTTAAGTTCCAATTTGTCACTTCTAAAGCCATAACAATAAAACTTGAACTTCAAAACCCAACATGATGTTCAAACCCACCAAATATGTTACTTTAACTTATAAATCACAACTGAGAGTTAGATATCATCTTAAAAACAACAAAATTAAGGGGGAATGAACAATTGACTAATAAATTCAAATTTAACAATTGAAGGGGCTGGGAACAAACAAAGAGGCAAATATTAAGAATTCAATACCATCGACAGTCCAACTAAGAGAGAAATACTGAGATGATTACAAACTCTAAAATGCTACAAAAGCGGATGAAAATACAAAAAATGAAAAAAATAGGTTTTGCCTAGATATATTCAGTTATCATTTTCCTTCAAAACCATGATTTTAAAGCCCTATATGGTTAAGAAAGCAAATATAAACATAAATTGTGTACAAAGTATAATATTAAAATATAACAACAAAAACTAACCTACAAAAACATTACGTTTCTTTAACTGATATTAAATAAAAAACACGACATAAGACATATAATTGCTGGTTACAACGAATTGCGATCGGGATGTCATAGTTCTTCAACAGATTCAGACTATACCTTTGAATCTAAGACAGGCAAGCCATCACACTATCGCTATTTCTTCACTTCCTCTCATTCAAACCAAAGTAAACTAACGCTCTCTCTCAATCCCCTCTCATGTTTTGAGATACTTCTAACAACAAAAACACGCCATGGAAAAACATGAAATCATTATGGATGAAATGCTCAGCCCCGAAAATATATGGAGGCCATAAAGACTCATGATGAGAGATAGTGAGAGGCTTGAAAGAGAGAGAGAGATTTCCAACGATTGAAAAGCTTGAGTACTTAAACACTTAGGAGATGAAGTGTTGGAATATAGTTAGGAGATGAAGGGTTGTAGGCAATTTTGGGCAGATGAGGGAGAGTATGAGAGATGAAGTATGTAGGGTTCATTGAACTTATTAAATACATTTGAGGGTATACATAGAGAGTTAAAATATTCATCTCTTTTGGCAATTGAAAGGTAATTAATTACAGATGCCACGTGTCTCTCTAAGATTTATAGTTATGATTTCAGGCTACAATTTTATATATATACATAGATTTAAGTCTTGCAAGAACAATTATACCTCATTTGTGTATTTTCTAAACCTAGAAGTTAGAGAGAAGTGAGATCTTGAGAGAAAGGAGAGAAAAGAGGAGATTTTGTCATTTCAATCTTGGAATCGTTGCCACGAAGAGAAATACGAGGCTACGATCTTGAGGCAAGTTATTATACATGCAATGACTTATGATTATGTTGAATAAATGGTGTGATTAGTTATTGTTATTAAGATTTAACCTATTTAGGGTTTTGATTGAGTTTGTTGTTCAAATCTTCAACTAGATAAGTTAGATATGATTTGAGTGTTGAAAATTGATAGGTGATCATATAGAAATCAGTTGTTGATAATATTTGTTGATGATAGTTGGTGTAGAGGGAAGAAGAAGAATTGGAGAATTAGGCTTTGTAAGAAAAATAGGGGATGGACGACTTATCGGGTGCGACCGGTCGATCGCGGCCAAGCCGTCGGTCGACTGAGCATAAGGGGAAAAGCATTCTAGTTGGTTCGCAAGGCAAATTCCAAATACGCGGTCAACCGGTATTCTGTTTTCAGACCAAGTTTAGGATTCTTTTATACCCATTTTTCTCTTGGGTTTAAGGCTTAAGAACCTTTTATTAGGATGTATTAAGAAGTAATAGGACCTCATATAAGGAGAGTGGTACTCTAGGATAGTACGGTAGTGTCCGGGCTTAATTCGAGAACTATTTATAAGGGTGTAATGTCTTATTTCGTCTAGTAAACGAGATTAGGACTAGTATAGAGCTGGGTAGTGTATGTTGGACCTTCGTGGGCTAGTATGATGATAATTATCTCTTGTAGCCAAATTTGTATGTACATATGGTTTCGTAATTTAAGGATCGTATGTTTAACTTAATATAGTTTGTAACTATGGCACATTTATACATACCTCTCTAAATGCTATCATAGGGTAAGTACGCGATAGAGGCGAATCCCCTGACTAATGATGCAGGGAGAGTATAGTCCTCAGACCATGATACCGGTTGTTACGCTGTATGATTGTACAGTTCGAAGTGAGGTAATTCCGGGTATGGTTACGACTCACTATCGAAGGTATATGGCCTCTTTCCACGCGTTGTGATTTAGGATACCCAGGTGGTCTTGGTCATTGGCCCTAGAAGATGATAGCATTTAGGGGCGCATCCTATGGGGTGACTCCCGGAAGGATGGTCTTAGAGCCGTTATTATTATGGTTGTAACTGTTCTCATGGAAATAGTATTTCACCTGAATGATTAATTGATTTAAGAAAATTGTGAATCAACTTTATTTGCACATGGTCCCTAATGATTATTGACTTGTAAATATATCTCCAATTGGTAAATATGGCATGTGGAATATAGTTAGGTTACTCCTATTAAGTAGTTGGGTAGTTTAACTTAACATGAATTGTACACGTTAGGATGTGCACTTAGAAGAGAGGTGAGGATGATTCCTTGAATGAAGAGCGAATCTTATTTGTTTATGAAAGTAGCATTCATAAATGTCATGCATTTTATTCACATGTATATCATATCAATCGGGCCCTGAACCATTTATATTTCTTCTTCTTGTGTGGTTCTTATATATGTTCAGGTGTCCCGCCGCATGGGTGCCTGCTTTTACTTTCCTTCCCAGTGTTAAGGAGCTACGACATTTTGCGAATGTTGTCGGATTTTTATAGTAGACGCTTCATTTCCTTTTGTTATTCTAGTCATGATCTGTTTGTATACTCGAGCGTGTTGCCCAGGTTTAGTATCTGTACATACTGTCATACTTGATGAAATCTTTTGTATGTAGTCTGTTAACCGACAGCTTATTCGGTTATGTTTTGTAGGAATGTTGTTAAACTGTTATATATGTGTATATGTAAACCTTTTGTTATTAACTGAATGGTGTAAATTGTTTTTATCAAATTTGCAAAATTATATATATGACATCCGTTTTCAAAAATATTTGGTCGTTGTCTCGTATTATTATTATGCAAAAGTGATGCTAAGAATGAACCAGTTAAGATTCCTGTTATGTTGAATTGATTGGCTGGCCACCTCTTTTTTTAATAAGCGGGGTGTCACAAATGGTATCAGAACTTTTGGTTCTATACTCCTTAGGATCTATGCAGACTTATCACGTTCTACCATAGCGTTCTTTGATATAGAGCCCTATTATTAGGACTATTTTGCTCATCTGCATTTACGATTTTCTCATAAGGATAAATTTTTTTAACTGTATATTGATTCAGTTACTTTTTATCTCAGATGCCGCCTAGACGAGGTCACCCGGCAAGGGTAAATAGAGTAGAAGATAATGCAGAGCCCCCACCACCGTACCACACAATAAATGCGACGGAGGTGGCTAATATTGTGGCCCAGGCGGTAAATGCTGCAATGACCGCTATGGTGCAACATTTTTCCCAAGCTCGACAACCGGTAGCACCAGTGGCTCAAGACCATACGAGACCTTCCGCATGGGAAAGAGCTAAAGAATTCTTCCTGAAAGGCCACCCTCCAGAATTTCAGGACAGGCTGATGTGATTATTGCAAATCAATGGAAGAAGGATGTTCAACGCCATCTTCATATGGTGGAATGCATCGAAGAGTGAAAACAGATTCTCGCCCCTTTTAAACTCATGGGAGCTGCTCTTCAATAGTGGGAGTCGGTGATCACTCCAGAACATAGGGATGTGATGACGATCTCGGAATTTTGGGCCTTTTTTGATCAAAAGTACTTTCCTCCAGTAATCCAGAAAGAGATGAGGAGGAAGCTTAAAGTAAATCTAGAAGAAAGAAAGATTTCAAAATTTGTTGGGGGTTTGAGTTGGAGGATAAGGCAGTATCTGCTGGGGAACCTGACTCTGCAAACTTTTGGCGCTATGATGAATGTAGCTTTACTCCATTGCCAGTATCACCAACTTTATTTGAAGGTGAGTAAGAAGATAGGAGATTCTGGTCAATCTAGTAAACAAGGAGGGAATGGTGCCGGTAGAGCACTACCACCACCACCACAGCAGCCTGGCAATAAACAGAAAGAGTGGAACCTCCAACCAGGGGACTCGACTAAGAAGCAATGCTCAGGGGGTTTCAACTTTATCGAAAGTGGTTTTAGGCATGGTCAGGGTGCTCAGCAACAACAACAGCTGGGCCAGCCGACCCAAGCGGGTAGAGGGAATAATGGGGGTCTAGGCCATCAAGGCCAAGGTGCGGGGTAGTTTCGAAACAACAACAGGGGAAGACATCTGGAGGGTTTTGTGGGCTATTATTTTCAGTGCAGTGAGATAGGTCACATGAAGAGAGCTTCTCCACAGTTGAACAAGGGGTAATTGACAGGAAGCCCTCAGAATTCACAGGCACAACAATAACCTCCAGCACCTATACCAGCCGTCCCATTGCAACACAGACAACTTCAGTTTGAACGTATGTACAATATCCAAGATGCTTTTTTTCCTCCATAACCATTAGCACCGACAGCTATTAAGGGTAAGTTTCCCATATAGGGGTTTGTGGGTCGAGTGTTATTTGACACTGGCGCCACACACTTATTTATTGTTAGGCAATTTGCTCTTTCAACGGGATTGTTTAAGTCTGTCGAAGGTACTTTTACTAGTGTAGAGTCTTCTATGGGAGATGGAGCACTTATACTTTTTATTTGTAAAGGGGTAGGAATAGACCTTGGTAGATTACATTTTGAGGCCGATTTTATCGTCCTAGATATGGTCGGGTATGATGTCATTTTAGGAATGGATTGGTTAGTGAAGTACCGGGCCATGGTAAATTGTTATGGGAGGAGCATAGTTTTTACAATTCCGGGGAAAGAAATATTTTTGGTGGCCACGCCTCTTCCGGAAGGAGGTTCAAGCACCCACTTATATTGTATGAAGGATGAGACTTTACAAGAAATCTTCATTTCGTTAGACTCAACTCCTGATGTCAGGGAATTTAAAGATGTCTTCCAGAAGATCCCAGGCTTACCTCCAAGTCTTAAAATTGAATTCATAATTGACCTAGCACCGGGAACGAAGCCGATTGCACGAACTCCATACCGTATGGATCCTTTAGAAATGAGGGAGTTGAGGGATCAAATTCAGCGACTGTTGGGGTAGGGGTTCATTCGGCGTAGCACGTCGCCATGGGGTGCCCCTATATTATTTGTGAGAAAGCGAGATGGTTCCCTTCGATTATGCATCAATTACCGTGAATTGAATAGGGTAACCATCGGGAATAAATACCCCTTACCTCGAATTGATGATTTGTTTGATCAATTAAGGGGAGCATCGTACTTCTCTAAAATAAATTTGAGGACTGGGTACCATCAACTATGAATTCGAGAGCAGGACGCGTCGAAGACCGCATTCTTGACAAGGTATGGGTCCTACGAGTTCTTGGTTATGCCCTTTGGGCTGACTAATGCCCCGACGATATTTATGGACCTTATGAATCAATTATTTTGGAAATTTCTGGACCAATTTGAGATAGTCTTTATTGACGACATTTTAGTCTATTCTCGAACTGAAACTGATCATTCTGAACATTTGCGATTGGTCCTGCAGACTCTATGGGATCATCGGTTTAACGCCAAGTTTGCAAAATGTGGCTTTTTGTTGCAGGAAGTGTAATTTTTGGGGCATATCATGACGATTGTGGGTGTTTCCGTGGACCCAAGAAAGGTTGCAGCGGTGAAGGAATGGGATCATCCCATGATGCCAACGGAGATTCGTAACTTTTTGGGTTTTGCGGGATACTATCACCATTTCATTAAGGGTTTTTCCAAAATTACGGGCCCTTTCACGAACTTGACCTGAAAAGGAGTACGATTTATTTGGGATGACTCCTGTCATCTAGCTTTTGGCAAGCTGGAGGATAAATTAACTTCTGCTCGTATGCTCTCATTCCCAAAATCGGGAGTAGACTATTTGGTTTTCACAGACGCTTCTCTACAAGGATTGAGAGGTGTGTTACAATAGGATCATAAGGCCATTGCATACGCGTCTCGCAAGTTTAAATTCCATGAAAAGAATTAAGGTTTTAGAGCTTGCTACAGTGGTGTTTACCTTGATGATATGGAGGCACTACCTCTTGGGTGAGAAATTTAGTCTTTTCACGGACCACAAGTCGTTACAATATTTGTTCTCATAAAAAGATCTAAATATGCGGCAACGGCGGTGGTTGGAGTTCGTAAAGGACTATCAATTCGATATTTACTATCACCCAGAGAAGGAAAATATGGTAGCTGACGCGCTGATTCGAAGACCTATGGGACAGCTAGCGGAAGTGGGGAAGGATAAATGGAAAGAACTTGGCCAGGATGATATCGTAGCTAGAGCATGCATGTCGGTATTGACCCTTACGCCTGCCCTCGTGATGCGAGTAGTAAAAGCGCAAGGAGGGGATAAGGACTGTCAAGACCGAGTACGCCAATTGTTGATCGTGGGAGCGGAGTCCTACTCTATTATTTCGGAGGGTGGGTTACGTTTTAGCGGGAGACTTATAGTCCCGGATGAGGGAGACTTGAGACGTGCTGTCATGACGGAATCCCATGGTTCAAGATTTGCAATACATCCAGGTGGGGACAAAATGTATTAAGACATGCATCGTCAATATTGGTGGGAGGGGATAAAAAGGGACATTTCTGAATTTGTCTCTCAATGCGCCACTTGTCAATTAGTGAAGGTGGACCACCAGTGGCCGACTGGATTATTGCAACCGTTGGAAATATCGTTGTGGAAGTGGGAAAATATCTCAATAGATTCTATCACGAGATTTCCAACGTCACAAAGAAGCCATGATTCTATCTGGGTAATTATCGATCGTTTAACTAAATTGACGCACTTCCTACAGGTACGGACGTATTATAATACGGCTCGTTATTCCCAGCTCTTTATTGAGGAAATTATGAAACTTCATGGGGTGCCTATCAATATAGTTTTGGATCGAGACAAAATTTTTGTATCCCATTTTTGGAGAAGTTTCCAAGAGGCAATGGGGACCGAATTGCGATTGAGTACATCATACCATCCACAAACCGATGGGCAAATGGAGAGGGTCAACCAAATGTTGGAAGATATGCATCGCATGTGCATACTTGATTTTAAGGAGGATGGGAGCAATACCTTTCGTTGGTCGAATTTGCATATAATTATTCGTACCGGTTTATGATAGGTATGGCACCCTATGAGGCATTGTATGACCGACCATGTAGATTACCTGCTTGTTGGTTGGAAGTAGGAGACAATAAGCTCCTTAAACCTGAAATGATCTAAGACACATCTTCGAGGATTGAGCTCATTCGAAATCGCATACGAATTGCACAAGATCGCTAGAAGAGCTATGCGGACGCAAATCGGAGGAACGTGGAATTGAAGTGGGGGATCAAGTTTTAGTGAGGGTGTCCCCGATGAAAGGTGTGATGCGATTCGTAAAGAAGGGAAAACTTGCGCCGCGCTATGTAGTCCCTTTTCCCATTATTGCAAAGGTAGGCCTCGTAGTTTATCTACTTGCATTGCCGAAACACCTACGGCAAATTCATGATGTATTCCATGTCTCATCTTTAAAAAAGTACAACAGATGTGAAGGAGCCCATTGGCATGTTTCATTAGATGATGTTGAGTTGCAACCCGATATTTCGTACAATGAACAACCAATTGCCATTTTAGACCACGGTGAGCATAGACTAAGATCCAAAGTGGTGCCCTTGGTTCGAGTCCAGTGGGGTCACCACAATGCCGATGAATCAACTTGGGAACAAGAGGAGGATATTCGAGAGAAGTACCCACACCTCTTTTTATCAGGTACGCCTAATTTTGAGGTCAAAATTCCCTTGTAAGGGGGGAGTGTGTAATACCCCTTACTTTTGAGTAATTATTTTTATAATTGAATTGCGATGTGGGTTAGTTATATAAATAAAGGAAATAGAGGGTAAATATTAATTTAAGTAATTTAAGAGTTAATATTTATGAGTATTGAATATTTACCTTTACGTGGACATAAATAGTGTAATATTATGTTATGTTAAGTCATTGGGCTTTAAAACGACGGTTATGATTTATATTTCATTCGAGTTATTATTAGAATGTAAATATGACGTTGGAATAGAAAATAATGAACGATATCTCGAATGCTAGTTTATAGGGCATGGTTAGTCCGAAAAGGGTCGTGATAGTCAAAATAAGTGCCAGAGTTGTTTTTGGGTCCCGGGGGTACTTTTGGCTAGTTATGACTTAAATAGAAGCTATGAGTCATTTTAAGTGTGTAGTAGCATTTAATGTTGGACCTAATGTAATTGAGTTATAATTAGGTGTATAAGTCTTGCAAGAGTAATTATACCTCATTTGTGTATTTTTTAAACCTAGAAGTTAGAGATAAGTGAGAGCTTGAGAGAAAGGAGAGAAAAGAGGATATTTTGTCATTTCAAGCTTGGAATCGTTTCCACGAAGAGAAATGCAAGGCTACGATCTTGAGGCAAGTTATTATACTTGCAATACCTTATGATTATGTGGAATAAATGGTGTGATTAGTTATTGTTCTTAAGATTTATCATATTTAGGGTTTTGATTGAGTTTGTTGTTCAAATATTCACTTAGATAAGTTAGATATGATTTGAGTGTTGAATATTGGTAGGTGATCATATAGAAATGAGTTGTTGATAATATTTGTTGACGATAGTTGGCGTAGAGGGAAGAAGAAGAATTGGAGATTTAGGTTTTGTAAGAAAAATGGGGGATGAGCGACTTATCTGGTGCGACCGGTCGATTGGGCCTAAGGGGAAAAGCCTATTGATTGGTTCGCAAGGAAAATTCCAAATACGCGGTCGACCGGGGGTCAGGGGCCGGTCGAACGATACTATGTTTTCAGCCCAAGTTTAGGATTCTTTTATACCCATTTTTCTCTTGGGTTTAAGGCTTAGGAACCTTTTCTTAGGATGTATTAAGAAGTAATAAGACCTCATATAATGAGAGTGGTACTCTAGGATAGTACGAGAGTGTCCGTGCTTAATTCGAGAACTATTTATATGGGTATAATGTCTCATTTCATCTAGTAAATGAGATTAGGACTAGTATAGAGTAGAGTAGTGTGTGTTGGACCTTCGGGGGCTAGTATGATGATAATTATCTCTTGTAGCCAAATTTGTATGTACATATGGTTTCGAAATTTAAGGATCGTATGTTTAACTTAATATAATTTGTAATTATGGCACATTTACACATACCTCGCTAAATGCTATCATAGGAGAAGTACGCGATAGAGGTGAATCCCCTGGCTAATGATGCAGGGAGAGTATAGTCCTCAGGCCATGGTATCGGTTGTTACGTTGTATGATTGTATAGTTCGAAGTGAGGTAATTCCGGGTATGGTTATGACTCACTATCGAAGGTATATGGTCGCTTTCCACGCGTTGCGATTTAGGATACCCAGGTGATCTTGGTCATAGGCCCTGGAAGATGATAATATTTAGGTGTGCATCCAGTGGGGTGACTCCCAGAAGGATGGTCTTATATCCATTATTATTATGGTTGTAACTGTTCTCATGGAAATAGTATTTCACCTCAATGATTAATTGATTTAAGAAAATTATGAATCAACTTTAATTGCCTATGGTCCCTAATGATTATTGAATTTTAAAGATATCTCCAATTGGTCAACTTGGCATGTGGAATATAGTTAGGTTACTCCTTTTAAGTAGTTGGGTAGTTTAACTTAACATGAATTGTACGCGTTAGGATGTGCACTTAAAAGAGAGGTGAGGATGATTCCTTGAATGAAGAGCGAATATTATTTGTTTATGAAAGTAGCATTTATAACTGTCATGCATTTTATTCACAAGTATATCATATCAAATCGGGCCCTGACCCGTTTATATTTCTTCTTCTTGTGTAGTTCTTATATATGTTCAGGTGTCCCACCGCATGGGCGTCCGCTTTGACTTTCTTTCCCAGTATTAAGGAGCTATGACATTTTACAGATGTTGTAGGATTTTTGTAGTAGATTCTTCATTTCCTTTTGTTATTATAGCCATGATCCGTATGTATATTCGAGCGTGTTGCCCAGGTTTAGTATCCATATATACTTTCATACTTGGTGAACTCTTTTTTATGTAGTCTGTTAACAGACAACTTATTCGGTTGTGTTTTGTAGGAATGTTGTTAAACTGTTATATATGTTTATATGTCAACCATTTGTTCTTAACCGGATGGTGTAAATTATTTTTATCAAATTTGCAAAATTATATATATGACATCCGTTTTTAAAAATATTTTGTGGTTGCCTCGTATTATTATTATGCGAAAGTGATGCTAAGAATGAGCCATTTAAAATTCATGTTCTATTGGATTGATTGGTTGACCACCTCTTATCTTAATAAGCGAGGTGTCATACCATCCATATTAGACCCTTGATTTTTTCAGCTCCAAAATCCTTTTATAAAAAAACAAAAAACAAAACACCGCACGAAGAACCACCTAAAACTCTATTATACCCGTTATAACGGTGAACCTCCCATCATACTAGTACAGGGAGCTATAGCGATTGCCAAAACTTCCATGACAGGTTCAAAGTTTCGAACTCGAAAAAATCTCTCGCGGTCACTAGATAATAAGTGTGGCTCATCTCTCTCTCTGTCTCTCTTATTCTTCGAATTTAAGTAGGATTCTCGCATTACAAGTCCTATAATTCTCAGACTCTAAACCCACTTGCAATTTTTCATGAAATTGACTTTTAAAAAGTTCTAGCTTGAAGTCCAAAAAGACTCAAATGCTCCTAAGGTTTTCACCGATATCCCAAAATACCAAGTGATTAATTTAATGTTCAAAATATTCATTTAATTAGCTAAAAATCATCAAATTCATTTCAATTAAATCTTTTCTTATTTAATTGAAATGCCATTTTCACAATTCATTTTAATTAATCCATTTAATTAATTAAATTCGACTCTAAAAAATACGGGGTATTTCAAATAGGGCTCAAATAACTAAATAAATATCAACATCATAAATTTCGCAGTTAATAAAAATCAACTTAAATAAATAATTATGGAACCCACCACAGACCCATAACAAAATCGTTGAATACTGAAATGGAAAGTTTAACTAAAATAGAATACTGAAATAGATAAACTCCTACATTTAAGAATGGATAACTGGAATGATAGAAACACTATACGCCAGTCTACTCAGCACTGCTTCTCCAGCTTTGTAACACCTAAAAAGATTTGTAAGAAAGTGTCGCAGGTCAGACCCCACATTTACAAGAAATATCATACTACATTTTAATATTATTAAATGTGACTCATTCACATCTCATGTCTTCCCCATCTCCATCACACCCAAAATACTTCACCTTATCTATAACTAAGGTATTTCCTATCCAAATGTCAGTATGCACTACACATAGCTACTACGCATATGCCCACGATCAAGCCTAACCGGGAAGCTACATGGTCTCAACCTGCTATTAAAACATAGTATAATAAAATATAACTATGTACTAAGAGACATATATATACATAATACCCATATACTACACTATAATCCACAAAGTGACCACATCACAATAATACCACTAGAACTGTCCAAATCCTCGTATGAATATGCCCAACGTCGAACCAACTACGAACATAACAATAACTCAACACCTTCAGGGACCTCTCGTGCTTCTATCACATCAATTTTAAAAGGTTTTACTCCTAATGGATCGAAAATAGACACACATAAATGGTGAAATCACTACGTTGTCACACTACTGTGTAATCAAATACCAAGATTACACGACATATCAAGCCTCTTATGTATCCCTCTCATGAGATGGTTGACCAACTGCATGTCAAGATATAAACTCATACACATCCAGCATCACCATCCAAGGCCATAGTACCCAATCTCGAAAATAATCCCCTCAAATCCCCACTAATAGATTACTAAAAAATTACTCACACCCCTTTGGTATGTGCACCTATAGCACACAATTAACTAATACTTGTATACAAATACAGTTTATAATCTTAACTATATATATATATATAGAGAGAGAGAGAGAGTTATACGTCCCCAAGTTAACCCAAGTCCATATATATGTCCTCCACGTAATCATATAGGATCATAACATTTTTGTTATAATTAAAACCCTATATAAATCCTCAGGTCATCACCCTACATTACAAGATAAAATTCTCCAAAAAATAATAATTTTAGCCCACTCTATAGACCTGATTAATCAGCCTTAGGGAGCCTTCTCGATCGACCCCTCACAAGCGAACCCAAAACAACGTAAAATTACAAAGTCAAACCCAAAAATTATTTTCTTTGATATTCTTCATTTTAAATCACAAAAAAGGTTTTTTAAACTTATAACTAGTCCAAAATATCCTATCATAATCATGTTTCTAACATTATAGATCAATTAACAAGGCTAAGTATAATATTATATAGTCGTATCCATCAATATCGTCACGTTCTTCATATTATTCATATCATTTCAACTTAATTTTAATTGTCATCATTAAACAATAAATTTTCTACCATAATCCTTAATTTAAGCATGTGAATCATCAATCTATAACATTTCTTAAATGAATTTAAACATGTCTAAACATTTATATATGAATAAATCTAGTTCTTCATGATTTATAATATGATTTCCTCCCTAACATATTATTAAACCTAACTTATATTATCACTAACATTATATTATAAACATGTTACAAGTAATATGAAAGAAATATAGGGATTTCTTAGCTGAATTCTTGGTTAGATCTCCTATTGAATCTATTGCCCCCAAAATCATCTCCTCGGTGGCTAGAGTATAGTCCTTAGTTTTTGTGTTAGTATGATTGTTAAACATTTACTTAAATCCTCTCATTTTTATCGGTTTTTTATGGGCCTAACTTCGAGCCCCTAGATAAACCTAATACCACATACGCCCAAAACATATACCAAAGGGTTACCCAACCCTAGGGCACAATCCATCATTTTAAAAAACTTTTACGAGCCTCTATATCCCCTTGATCCGAGTCTAACAATACACACGCTCGATATCAAATAAATAACAACGTTATTATAAAAATGAGGTGTTCATATAAATTTTAATTTCTCTAATTAAATTTAATTATAACACACTATTAAATCGTAATAAATCATGCAACTATCTTGCGCACATAATACCATGCACACAAGTAATAATAATCATAATTAAATACTCAATATTAAATATAAAAATACGGGTTATTATAATACTCTAGATATAGCTTGTTAAAGTAGACAAATCTAAGAACCCTATAACTCGCTCTCGCATAGAGATCAGTGGCCCTCATATGTACAAACTCAATGATCTAGCACTTCCACCTAGAAGTTCTAAGAGACTTATTGGTGATTGTTGAAGCTTATTGAGCCCCTTTAGTGAATGTGGAATCCACAGTACAACAATAATTCATCACCACAAGGCCAATAAGTCTAGATGCTAGTATAACTTCAGTATGAGATAAAAGAGTGGTGGTTTCCCGAATAGTCAAGTGAGGGACTTTCCCAATGGTAATCTTAACCATTTCCAAGGGAGGAGGGTTCAAAACTTGTGAAGAAGTTCTTTTAGGACCCATTGGAATCATGAAATGCTAAGGAGGAGGAAGTGTGAGATTAGAGGATAAGAAAGGAAAGGATTCAAGAGTAAAAAATTATTTGATAAGCGTGGAGAGAACAAAATTATCTGAGAAGTGTATAAAGAATATGTGACCAATGACCATTCATAGACTAAGGACAATTGACATTAGTCTCCTCAAATGTTCCAACGGTCTTATCAAAACTGGTGCTTCAACTGCTTCACTGTAATGGCTAGTTTAACCCACAAAATCTCATTTACAACGGCATCTAGAATTAAATTACCTCAATAATCTTTCACGTTTCACTAATTATTTCCACTTCCATGTTATGAAATAAGAATTATGGGGCTGATAATGATACCAAGTATGAGTTTCAATCTGGAGTCTTGAGAAAATGTCTTGATGCCTTTGAGCGAGGTCAAGAGATAGGTGAAAAGATATCAACCTTCTAGTCCAAGACTTCATCAAAAGGTTAAATCCTATAGATAAGATGAATGGCCCCCATAGTTTCTTGCAAGACTATACCAAACCTGAAGCATCTCTTACATACCTACTACAATTGAAAAGCACAACCATGTTCGTCCATGCAATAAATGTCACTTCATACCAATTCTAAAAAAATGGATATATGAGAAGTTTTTAGAGAATGATATAAGCATACAAATTCAAGTTATTATTCAAGATAACAAGAGATAAAGAGTAATATTTAGACTTAATAGAAGAGAATGGACCACTTATTGCTCATACATTGTACTCTAAGCGCCACACTTTGGTGACTTATATTTATCTTAGTCTTTTGAGTCCTAAGTAAGTAAGAAATACTTAGAGAAGTCATTCAATTACTTCTTAACATATCTATTCTCATTATAAAGACCTCAGATGCTTCGTTCTGACCTAAACCAAAGCATAAGGTTGGTAAGATTTGTATTATTGACCATTACACTGAATATTTTAAGGAAAAATACATTTAACATTAAACGTAAGTACCTCGACAGAGGTAATGAACCAATATTCATCCTTGTGTCTTTATTATTTTAATTAAATAACACATCCTCCTCATCCGAAGCATATTTGTTGAGGCTGAGGTCTATACGGATTTCAGCACCATCAGTCATATTCATGGGATAAATTTTGCTAGAATATTATGCAATAGTGTTTTTTTAATGGTCCAATTATGTCATAAAAATTCACTGTCACCTTATTTCAAGTCTAAAAATCTCTTATTTATCATTTTCAAACCTTTAAAGTAATAAGGTTTAATAATATCATATTCTAATATCAGCGTTGATCGAGTTCAAATATTAGATATACAAATTTCTATTATTTGAAATATATTTCTTAGCATGTGACAGAAATATGAGACAATTAAAACTTTTTCAACAATAAGATATGAGAGATAACAATATGAATACTCAACAAAAATAATGTCTAACATACATCAACCTCCAATAATTCCAAAACATACAAAATCTCAAAGGAATATCCCATATACAATTATGGAGTCACAAGTGACTCATTTATCCAAAAATTGTCTTATATGACATAGAAGACGAAAAGGAAACTACACCATACATAAAATAAATCTCCAAAGTTTAGTCTATGTTCCAAGATCCAATCCACTCCTAAAAGTTCAAACATAGCCTGAGATGTTAATTAACCCAACGGTTCAGAGCCCACTGCAAGAATATTAGTTACATTTCCCAAATGGGGTAACATAACCCAAAAAAATTACCAAATGAAATGAATACCACATAAGAGTCTTTTATATAACAATAGCATTTAAACTTAGAATCATCATCAATGTTTACCATATAAAATAACAGAATCAACTATTTGAATGACAACAGGGTTTATCAATATTTCATAATATCAAGAGTATAAGGAGTTATCTAGTTAATAGACATGGTTTAACAACTAACCATATAATATCGGATCATTCACGACTATATACTCATTATTCAATATAAATAAAATCTCTTTATAAAGGTGGGTCTCAACATCTATCATTTTATTAATCGATCCAAAGTATCACATAATCTTCAATTCATAACATCACTAAAAGTATACTTATTCACTTTTTCGTTTTCATGTTCTATTAATTACATCAATTCACTTGCATTTAGTTACATCGTTTCATATTTCATTTCTATTCCATCCAAACAGCCTTATTAATTAACACATTTATCACACATTAACCAATTACATGGTTCTCATCTCGTTTATGCCATTTTTATCTTGTTAACTTCATTCTTATTAGCCGGCCTCTCTTGCAGCCCGAACATAACAAAGTATATCTCACATTACATTTATTTCTATGACAATTATAATCCGTCGGCCACTCTTGCATCCTTTCACATTACCTGATATACTGCAACTACTATTCTACGAACATCTACAACCATGTTCCACATACATAACCGTGTTTATCGCATAACACAGTCAATTGATCTTTCCAACGATCCCGCGTATATTTGTAGACCAAGTCCATTTAAACCGTAACTATCACTAGACAGTCTAGGTCCTGTACAGTTGATATATCCATATCCAATCGACACTTTTGCACCAATAGCAACGCAAAACCATTGATAACCGTCACAGTAGTCATCCGGTATAGGCCATGCACATACGATAACTCCATAATCAATCGCACAATACCCAATACCCACAAATATGCCTAATATAACCTTCTATAAGAATTTAAACATCCGAAACTCCCAACCTACCCTAAACTCTATGTGTGGAACGTCTCATAAATTAAATCCAAATAAGGAACCCCCTCCACCCTCGATACACTTTTGTCTAGGTTAGGTGATTGTTAAGACTCTATAATGATCATATATCAATTCAATACTTACTTGAGAACCATTACACAACTTACACCCTCTAAACCACCAACTCCTAGACTTATCTAGACTCCATACGTGGGACGTCTCATAAATGAAATCCAAATAAGGACCCCCCCAATACACTTCACTCTAGATTGTCCAGTCATCGAGAGAAAATTAAACCACTACCCCAACATTCTAGGTACTAAGGCACCTAACTTTAGTTATCAATCATATATTAAAAGAAACCAAAAAAGATTCACTTAATTACTTTTCGCCCTATTTACTTTCAAGGCACTTCACACGTTCTTCATACATATTATCATTCATAAATGGAAGCTACTCACAAGCCACACATCTCAATAACCACTTACTTGTTACTTATAATCTGAACCACTAAAATTACTTATATGACTTACTAAACCTAAACTCTAAACTCCTACCTTCTTTAGACTCCGTTCATGGGACAACTCATAAGTATAATCCCAATAAGAAACCCTTCGATACATTTATGTCTACATTAGGCAATCGTCGAAAGTATGGGTGCACACAGTTCAACTGGTTTTCGGTTCAATGCCCATTTCGATTCGGTTCTGGATGGATTCCGATTCGATTCCATTTCAATTTAGTTTTATATTGGAACTGAGAACCAAACCGAAATATCAATTTGTATTTTTTTTATCCGGAAACAAACCAATAGTATAAAATATAGAACTAAATCAACCCAATACTTCTGGTTTGGTTCAATTTATTAGTTTTTCTGATTCCGTTATGCACCACTAGTCGAGAGTGGACAAGAACTAAACCTAACCTTTTAAATACATTACCTTAACTCCAATCGATTCAACACACATCACTCACATAAAACTCATAGATCACTTTATGAAGCACCTCATTACATTGCATGTCTTAACAATCCTCATAAATAACGACTACTAAATTAAAGTCTCAATTCAACTCTTTATGCTAATAGAAATGATCTCAAATACCATATCGTTCATTATAAACCCTACATGTACATAACCCAAATACCATAACCCCAAATTTCAACCAGAAATAATTTTAAAGGTCTTATCCCTCTCATCAACATCATGTATCCATGAATATAAACCACATAATCAACAACCTTTATCTAATAAAAATATCTCACCAATGAAAATTATTATTCAATCACCCAAGTCTTGTCGACAAATAAGGATAACGGACAAATCCATAAATATACACTTCATTTAACCCAACAACACCATTTTTCTCACAATAGAAAAATAAATGTCCCGTCAACACTCAACTACACTTAATAACCAACAATTATAACAACTAAATTAAAAATCAATAACTCACAAAAAATCCCTCCAATAATAATGACTAACCAGCATCCAAGTCTCAACGCCAACAAAATAGGGAAAATGATTATCCCCTCAATAAACGCATATAATTATAGTCTAAAATATTATCCCCCTTTACTCATAACATTCATTATTACCAATTCACATGTGGGTTAACCCAATTCCTTCAATTGCAATTTCTTAACCCAATAATTTATGTGCATTTTGAGTGGGATCCATATAATTTTCCAACAATTTAAAGTGTTCCAAGATCAACATAGGCAATTCATATTAAAACTTTGACGTGATAAGTCATACTCATAGTTCACGTTTCTTTATCAAAGTTCATAAGGCATGTTTATCTTATCATAATTAAACCTCTAATTATTTTAAATTTACTAAGCATGTTTAGGCAATATCCAAGTCATTAAGCACTAACGAGAAAAGTAGAGTATTCTTACGTTTCACTATTTTCGGAATCTGACTTCAAACCTTTGTTAACCTCTGAATTGTGGCTAACTTTGCCTCTTGAAGCACTCTTAAGTTCTAAGCTTAAGGTCCTCAAACAGAGGTTTGAAGGTAGTTTTTAATGAGGTTTTTGGGTTTACTTTAGGGATTTGTTTAAGTTAATGACGACGCAAATAAAAAGGGAAAAGGATCTTCTCTTTCCATATAAAGAAAAACCTTATGTGCCCACGTATATGCCCACAATCGTTATAGCGGCTATGAGACCCTCTATAGCGGTCCTCTACCGCCTGCTTCTCATATTTTATTTTACTTTTAAACTGAAACCCTACGACATTATATAACCAAATTGCCACGGTGTAAAAAAAATTAAACAATACTCCAATATATTCAAATAGTTATCACATAATTTCCAAAAGTTATATAAGTTCAATTTTACTCCTTTAGTTACATCTCCTTCATATAAAATCAACCCGGTATATATATATATATATATATATATTCTCTTTAGTTATTAATTGTTATCAAATCATTTAATTAATCCATTAAAATATTGCATGCCCACATGCACACACACATGCACGGAGACGCACACCATCTCGAATCCCTAGCCCTAGCGTTGGACAGCAAAAGCAATGGTGCTAACAAACTTCAACGGATTTGGTTTCGGAGTCGGCTGTGGTTTCAGCGTCGGATCGGGTTTCGGAGGCATGCCTTTAAACATCTTGGGTGTTGGTGCAGGTGGGGGCTGTGGAGTTGGGCTGAGCCTTGGATGGGGATTTGGCACAGCATTTGGAAGTCAATATCGGTCTTCTAGGGTCACATTCCAGGGCACGGATTTCAACAGTAAAAGGGATGATGAAGGTCGAGAGTCGGATTCATTAAAAGGCACTCCAAAAGTACACACATCTTGATAGTTTCTGTGTAGGCATTCCTTCTTTGATCCAGTGAGTGAATAATAATCTTTACCATATTTGAAATATTGCTACTCATCTCGTGCTTTGCATATGATTGCATCTGGGCCGTGTTAGTAAGAGATAAGGCCCTAAGTTGGATGCAGTTAAACAACTTTTTATACCTAATTTTGTGAAAGTTGGTGGCCATATCATTACTGTTGTTAATTTGGAGAAAGCCTTGAGCCCCCACAATATTAAAGATTAATTGTATAAAAAAACTTGAGTTAGAGGTCAATTTCAACATCTTCCTCCACGTTTTGTTTGTTACAAAAAAATAATAATAAAATAAAATAAATCGAAACTTGCAAATCCAAAATCGAAATTTACAAATCCAGAATCCAAATAATCAATATCAAGATGTGAAATCGAATACGAAACCGAACGGAGGGGTCTGAAACCAAATATTTTGTTGGTGTGGAGAGAGAGAGATATTTTGGTGGTGGTGGCTAGGTGAGAGACACTAGATTTCTGTTATAGATATAATTATTTTCGTGTTCCTTTTTTCAAAGAGGTTTTGATTTTTTTTTTAAATTTAAAATACCTTATTTTTAATTGTTTTATATACTCTATTTTTTGGGGGACGGGGATTATTTTAATTTCAAATGCCACATGGCCGTTAAAGTTGATAGTTTTTTTTCATGATTTTGGGCAAACTTTAATTTTTCATTGAAAATCTAATAAAGCTTAGAAGCGACATTTAGTGGCTAATCAAAGTTTAAAAAGAAGAAGTTTAGTATTTTTTTATATTATTTGGAAAAAAAATAATACTAAAATGCACATATATTTTTCGGATTGGACTTTTATTTATGTTAGATAACATTTAGATGTGATAACATTTTTTTTATTTATTTTTTTGAATAAATAACCATGTGTATACTATTAGTGCATTGCACGAATATAGGGGGTGTTTCGGCGGATCGAATTGGAATATGGGTGTTCGAAAAATATTTCAAAATTTTCAAAATTTTAAAATCCTTTTCAAATCGGAAATTCATTTTTTTTCCAATTTGGTTGATTCGAAATATTCAAAATTTTCTGAAATTTTATTATTCGAAAAAATCTCAAAAACTCAAATTTACAATTCGGAAAATATTTTCCAAGGCTATCAAATTGCTCCTATTATATTATTTACTTTGAATCCTTTTGACTTGGTTTGAAATGCTACTGATCCTCTGTGTATGAACGGTAGTATGACCTTAATAATACTGAAAATTTCAAAAATTATGAAGCGTATCAAAAGTTTTAAATCAGGATGATTCAAGTGGGTTATAATCAAGTAAAACTAGCAATCTTGCATAAAGTATTTATATAACTAAGTGTGGACAATTTACATATGTAAACAAAGTTAGCTATGCAATGGGTTTTAAAGAAATGATTGTTTTAAAGGTTTACTTGAGTTTAAGTATGTTACGTTTAAGTTGTACACTAGCCGGTAAATGCCGAAATGCAATGATGCTCTCTTTAGGTCATATACATCAATCAGTGTTTGGATCAAGGTAAAAAGTTATTGTTTATTCTTAATTCTTTCCCTTAATGGTTAAGAGTGTTTTAAATGGATGGTCCTAATAATGAACTTTATATATAGATAAGGATAGTAAAAATGATAAGTAAAAAATATAAAATAAATAAAAATATTATTAATTCGGAAATTATATTTGATTTCTAATTTCATTTCATTTTTTTTTGAAAAATTTAAAAAAAAAATTGAATCAAAAAAATTAAAATAATGTCAAAATAAAAAAAAATCAAATCAAGAATAAAAAATTTCGAAAGTTCAAAAATAATTAATACCCTACACCCATACATGTGTTCAAAGTCTCCTATTGGCAGGATAGACCAAACCGACCATTTCTGTCCATTCTTATGTTATCAAAATTATCACGTCTTATTTTATTTAATATATTTAATATAGGATTGGAGCTAAACGAGTTTCTGTCCACGTACTTATACCCCCACAGTCATATATTTAATTCCTCCTTCGTATTTAAAGTTGCATCTTCTAATCATCAATGATTAATGGGTCCACCATGTTAATGTTTAGAATTCCAATATGATAATTAAATTTTGGTAGGGAACATACAGGATGGATTATTCTTGTTTTTGCCAAAAAAACGATTAACGATAATGCTTGTTTAACAGCTAAATAAATTAGACACATCAATATTGTTAAGAGATGATAATATATAATAAGAAAAGGAAAGGACACGATATTAGCTCTTCATATATACTATGCCAATTTTCCGTCCATCTGTGTTCCACTATAATAAGAGCTTACAACTAAGCAGGGAAGTTGATCATGGTTAATCATGAATGATTATTTGTAAGGCATAGTAAAGTACAAGTGTATCTCTTTACAATATGATTTGTTTTGTGAATTCAAAACTGATTTGGTACTTATAAAAAATTTCTAGTTTTTAGAAAAGGAATACTAGTAACTGAATAACATTTGTAAGAATGAAAAACGTCTAGTTTCAATGAGAATATATTGAATACATTAATAAAACTTCATTAAACCATTAAAAAAGTCAAAAAAAGGATGAGTTGGAAGAGAAAAAAAAAGGATATTATTTTCGAAAGTCATGTGAATCTTGTGTACCATTTCATTAGTACAAAAGTTGTATTCAATATCTCCCGAGTTTCAACATTATTTGCCCTTATTTCTATTATTTGCCCTTGTTTCTATTTTACTTGAATGAGAGTTCATATGTTAAATTGCTATAGAGCAAAAGTATATACTTCTCTATCTAACATAAATAACTGAAGCATTTTCATGTTAATTCTATTAATTATATCTATTGATTTAGGAAATGATCATTCTCACATTAAACAAATTCTTCCCCACTTCACATACAATTATAATGATATTTCGTCTCACTAAAAATGCCTCAAAATCCCCTTAAAAGTGCTACTTAAAGTTTTTCCCGGAGTGGAGGAGAATTTGTGTAGCCATTTTCTTGTTTTATCATCATTATATCATAAAAAAGTCATATTCTCCCTTAACTCTCATATTTTTTTTTTTGAAAAAAAAAAACTCAATTTTAGAAATTCAATAAAAACATGCCGTGGGATGATTGTTTTGACATTTATCACTCTTTTAATATGATAATTACACCCAATTTTTAGTAGGGAGACACTTTTTTATATGATACGATTACATTACTCAAATACGAGGCGCATGTTAAAATTGGTCATTTCATTGATACGAATTTGCAGATGACACATCCTACGAATAAGAATATAATTTGACAGGTTATTAGCTAACATTAATAACTCGAAGACGTAATGAATAAACATATTTAAATGATATTGTATGAATAAAGCATAAAATATTTTTATATCTTGAATTGTTACTATATAAATTCTTATTTGTTGTCAGTATTAAGAAATAATAATATTTAAGGCGTGTTTGATAGCTTGGAAAATTTTGCCCACCTCAACTCCCAAAAAAATTGTGATGACAAATTATCAAAACATGCCTTAATTAGTGGTACTTTAGTATAAGTTGGCCAAATTTTTCAAGACAAATAAAAATATTAAATATACCCAAAATTCCCTATTTACCATCACAAAGATAGCACAGACTTCAATTCCTCTGATGAAAGGTTAATTTGATTTTCCTTGAGCCCATCCAACATTTCTTTCTTCTCATCTTATTGTCTTCTTTAAATTTGTTTAATCATTATCTAGGATAATTTCGTAGTCAAATGCCGAAATTTGATTATTGTCCTATTAGCCTTGATTAGAGTGTGAGAGTTGCAATATGGATACATGGTATATTATAAAAAAAATTAATTTAAAACATCATTTTAAACTAAATATAAATTATTTATATATGTATCAATTACAGTATATTTATGACTCCACTAATTTTTCCTTTTTATGGAGTCAAACATATATGTGATTTTTATTTGCTTAAAAAATGGCCGTCGTTGTAGAACTATGAAAGGGGCATGATGTACATTGAATTTGAAAACAAGCATAAAGGCCAATGCTAAAAGGGATTAAGTCATAGTCCTCGATAAAGAAAATAATAGCGTTTTTCTCATGAGTATGGCGTTCCACAGAAAAAAGATGACCGTTACATATTGGAAACTCCCAAAGCAGTTCTTAACTATTTTCCAATGGTCAAAAGTAACAAAAACGAGAGGATGTCATGTGATCCATAAATTCTTCAATATTAAATTTGTCCCCTTCACGTTTTTATTTGGGTTTATTTTACAGATTTTTACGATCTAATCCTTTGACTAAATATTTTGGATAAAAAAATCAGGGATTTTTTTTTAAACAATTATGTCTAACATATAAATACTGTCATTCTAAAAAAATCATAAACCTAATCGATTATTGGAGGTTTCTCTGCAACTAACCATTATTCTCCAAAATAAAAAATAACATCAATCTTGATACTTTTTTCGTCTGTCGAATAATTGATTGCAGTGTTCTTGATCGATTCTACCTGTATCACTTGACTCTATCATTTGTAAGTTTATCTTTATTAGCAGTTGATTTTTCTATTTTCGATCGATTACAATAGGTCAATGTACTTTGTTTTGATTCAAAAGACTCATTGTAATTTCGTAATTCATGTGATTGAAAAGATTTTATATGTTTTATATGTATATGTTTTGATTTGGTGTTTTTATGCATTTATGTTTGGATTATTCATATTTATGTAATATTTATCAATATTTGTAATTGTTAGTTGAATGTGCTGAATGAATAATATTGATGTTTCATTCTAATTTTAAGAGTACTTGATTTTGAGTTGGTATTGAATCACTTATTGATATAGGTCCGCGCTAGCGGAACTAATCAGTTCGACATCAGTTATCAAAGTACACGCAGTGTTTATAAAGTAGACGTGATTGTTTTTTTGAAGATATGCGTCTACTTTATTGCTTCATGTAAATGTTTTTAAATAGTGCCTGTAATTTTATATTAATTATATATGAACATTTTGATATTTCATGCATTAAATTATTGCACACATTTTTAGAATTGTTAACCTTGAAGTAAATATTTTTCGTATCTCTTTTACTGCAGGACATTATGGTAAGTAGTATAATAGTAAGGTGTTGTTATTTGGATAATATGGCTTGTATTGAAATATTTGAAGACGGCTCATTAGATTTCATATGCAATGAGTTTTGTATTAGGTTTACTAATTTGAGAAGTGGGAGTTTTTCATTGAGGTATTCATTTGGTGATGAATGTCGATTCATGTTGGTTTGTGACAACGATGTTTGTTGTATGTTGCGGTCCCAATTGATCGTGAAAGCTAATTTCATTTGGATATATGTGATTGATTCATTAGCATTGTCAAGTAATACATGTCGTGAACGGGTTGAATGCTATAATCGAATTTTTGAAGGGGTTGACTGCAGTAATACCAGTTCTGAGAGGGTTAACAGTGGTGATACAAATACACAAAGATTAGAGTCTTTATCATTAGGCACTGCAAATAATTTTAATAGTTCCATTGAAAATTACTTTTATCTTGGAGGTGTGGAGCCAAGTAAGTCGAAAGTCTATCTTTCGAATGATTGGAAGACATATATAAGTCATGAGCAGCAGTGTTTTGAAGGAGGTGTAGTGAAATTTCGGGATAAATTGCGAAAGTATGTCGTTGATGTTGGGTTCAAGTATGTGTATTTGAAGAATGATAAAACTCGAATGACGGCTGAATGATCTAAAAAGACTACTAAGAATTGCATGTGGAGAATCCATGCTTCATTATCTATGATAAATGGATACTTTTACATACGTGCAATGAATAATGAGCATACATGTAGAGGTGTCTTTCGTAGACCGTCAGTCAAAATGATAGCCTCCAAGTCGGTTTCAACATTGGTAACTGATGATCTTAGAGATAACCCACTATTGAGACCAATTGATGCAGTTAGAGATATGAAGAAGAATTATGGTCTTGATATAGCTTATCAACATGCATGGCGTGCAAAAGAGATGGTTGTTGTTAATATACATGGTGATGAAAAGGTTGCTTATGCATTAATGAATAATTATCGTGACCTTCTATTGCAGTATAATCCTGAGTCACATTGCATCCTTGACGTGGAACATGAGAGTAAAAAATTCAAGAGAATATTTGTAATGTTTAGAGGATGTATTTATGGGCATCAATACTGCAGACCTGTTTTAATTCTTGATGGTGCATTTTTTAAAAGCCGTTACCGTGGAACAATGTTGTGAGCAACTGCAAGGAATAGGAACAATGGTAAATTAATTCTAAATATTTTATTTTGTGTATTGCATTGATATTTTATTTGTTCCATTCCAGATCATCAAAATACAAGCATAAAAATATAAAGTACCTTTGAATGTCTTTGTTTTAATTCACGTGTACTTTTTATTTTTATGCGTGTATTTTGATGATATGTGATAAGCACCCAAAAATGTCTATTTTATACTCCGAATAGAGGCATTTTAGTAACTCGTTTTAATTAAAAATGGACTTATGTTCGTATTTATCTATATTGCAGGTCAATACGCAGTTGCAGTATTAAATAATGTTAAATCCTGTTAATTGCGACACAGAAGCGGTTAAAAGCGAGCATTGAAGAAATCAAAAGAGATCGCGAAATCTGAGTCCACATTGAGCTTGTCCAGAAAAGTTTTGATGTCCCGAACCTTATCCCGAACCAAATCTAAGCCTAAACCAAGCCCAGTCCATACTCCGACCCCGGTGTGTGTTGAGTTGTGCCTTTTTAGATTTTCTTAGATTTTTATTTTGAGTTGTTTTATTTTTAGGATTTATTTTAGATTATTTAGATTTTTAGAATTTATTTGCATATTTTTATATTTTATTTTTATTAATTATTTTTATTTTTATTAGTTTTTAGTTTTTAGGATTTAATTTATTTTTATTTTTTTAGATTTTAAATTTTTAGGATTTTAGTTTTTAGTTTAATAGATTTTTATTTTTGTTTTTATTTCTTTTTAGTTTCATTTTTTTATTTGAGTCTTTATTTTATTTTTAGTTTTTTTTAGTTTTATATTTTAGTTGTTTTATTTTAGGGGTACAAATTAAACACACACTAAATAACCCCAAAATAAAATACACATACACCATTAAACTCTACACCTAAGCTACATCTAAAACAACCCCCCCCCCCCACACACACACACACCATAACACCATACACTCCCCACACCCAATCCCCCTCATTTATCATCTTCCACCCAACAACACTCTCTCACCTCCCTCCATAACCAAAAAATTACCCAACACCTTCTCCCTCTCTCTTCACCCATCTACAACCTTACCACATACAACCCCCAACCCTTCTGCAATCCAACCCGCCGACGTCGACCGAGCGACCGAGACCAGCCCCTGTCGGCGCCGGCGACCCACCAGTGTCGCAGCCCTTGACCCGCCATAACCCCGATCCGAAACCTCTCCTACCCGAGTCCAAACCCGACCCTAGCTGTTCCAAACTCGGACATGATAACCCGGCGGTTGATCCATGAATGAACCCGAGCTCCGATCCACTTCCAGCAACCACCCAACTCCCAAACCACCTGCCATTATTTCCTTCAAAATCGAATAAAAAAAACCACGTGCTTACCTCCCAACCTCTTTGACTTTGCTTTTCAAATCCCACAAAAATCTCTCCCAAAGAAAACCAATCGTGGGTTATAAAATGTGTGGCAACTCATATAAAAAAGAGGAGGACTCTCAGATCAGAAGAAAAAAGAGAGACGAGATAGAGAGAAACAGAGTCTATATTACAGTTTAGGATCATGAAAAAATTCAGAAAAATACAAAAAAAAAATAGCTTTAGGATAATTTTTAGGTTAAGTTTCTACTCTTCTTTTTGTATTCTTTTTGTAATCAAGTGCTGAAAATTATGAAGAAGTTAGACGCATGTCAAGGTGCATTTCAAGACAAATTTGTGAAAAAATTGCGTATTATATTTCTACATTCTCTTTTCAATTTATTTTCTTCTTGACATATTATTTATTGTTATTTATGCACACATGAGAATGTTTGGCTAAACACCCCGTTCAAGGGGTGGGATGCACTGCGTATGATGTTACTTTAATTAATTGGTTTCATTAATTTTATATTTCTAGGTAAATTAATTTTAACTGTCACCAATTAATTTATGTAACGAGAGTTAGTAAATTAATTGAACAAATTAATATTTGAATTTAGGAATCGAACTAGAGATAGGTTTCTCCGATATTTGAATATTAATTCGGTGTTGAAATTTGAGGATTAATATTGTTTTCATTAAATTAATTCTAGCGGGTAATTTTCTGAAAATAGTGTAGTTCTAATTTTTCATCGTGTGACATTTTTAAATTAATTTTCTGAAAAAGATTTAATTAAATTCATAATTTTAACGAGAGTTAGATTATCGATTTAATATTATCTCGAAATATTTCAAATTAATAAATTGAGAAATTAAAATAATTAAAAATGCAGTGTAATCCCATCTCTTGATTTTCTCACATTGTTTCACACTTGGTTGCACATTCTTTTTCATGATTTAGTCATGTAGTAATTTTAGCATTAGTTAATTTTTCCCTTGAAATTATTTTTAAAAAAATAAAAAATAAAAACTATTTTCATAAAAAATTTGGAATTGCACGTTTTCACATTAAGTGTTTCACCTTGAAAGTTGGATTGATACCCGTACTTACAGCAATACGAGTTATTTTTAGACAAGTTTTGTAAGTACTCAAGAAAATTTTGAGAATGACTTTTGAAGACAACGACCGTACAACGAATATACCCAGAAAGCTATTTATCAATATGTCTTATTATGTGTAATACTAATTAAAGTACACGCATAGTACATGTCAAGTATACGTGAATATTTTTGTTAATTTCACATGCACTTTTCATTTTTATGTGTGTACTTTGATGATGATGTTGTTCTGTTGAATACAAACTAAAGTACACGTATAGTACATGTCAAGTACACGTGAATATTTTTCTTAATTACACGTGTATTTTTTATTTTTATGCATGTACTTTGATGATGATGTTATTATGTTGAATACAAACTAAAGTACACGCATAGTACATGTCAAGTACACGTGAATGTTTGTGTTAATTTCATGGGTACTTTTCATTTTTATTTATCACGTGTACTGTACATTTTTATGTTTTGTCTTGTTATTTACTAACAATTTAAATTAACCACATAATATATTTCCCATGTGTTTTAAGGTCTGCGCCTGTAGCATCAATTTACGATGTGTTCTACATGGTATGTTATTTATTTTAATTTTGATATATTTTTATATTTCAGGCCTTTTTCCTGTTGCATATGTTGTTGTTGATTCTGAAACCGAAGATAACTGGATGTGGTTTCTTGTCAATCTGCATCGTGCAGTAGTTGAGCAATATCGAAACATAACATTTATATCAGATCGAAACAATGGATTACTTGAAGCTGTTTCGAGGGGCTTCCCGTTATCTACACATTCCTACAGTATACATCATATACAAGGGAATATAAAAAAGAAAATTCGTGGGAATTGTGCTGGATTTCGAAAGAAAATTGTTAAAGATTTTTTATCTAGTGCATATGCTATCTCAGTAGATATATTTCATAAGAATATTGAAGCATTGAAGAAGGAAGGAGGAGTTGTTATTGCTGATTTCATTGATAGTTTGCCTCCCGAGAATTGGTCCTGTTCATATTTCCCTGGTAAATGGTATGGTGACATGGCATCTAGTGTTGCGGAGTCATTTAATTCATGGATATTGGAGGAAAGGCATTTACCAGTAATGAATATGCTTGATAAATTGAGAGTGAAGATTATGGATTTCAATGTAAACAAACTTGTTGAATCTCACACTTGGACAAATGAGCTATGTCCTTTTTTTTTAAAGTTACTGAATGAAAATTGGAATAAAATTCGACATTGGACTATTAGTCACTCAAGTCAAAACGTATTTAAAGTTCATTCAGAAGTGCGAGAAACAGCTGACTTAGGAGAAAGGACTTGTTCTTATAAGAGTTGGCAGATTAGATGTTTTCCATGTTCTTATGCTATTTGTATTGTACGGAGGAAAGGGACCAGTATTTATGATTATATTGAGTAGTACTATAAGGTATCTTTCTACAGAAAATCATACTCGATACCTATAGTTCCTCTTCCTGATTTGATTTCCTTAAATATTCCTATACCTGAAAATCCATATGTCCTTCCACCAATGACTAAGAGACCGACAGGCAGGCCCTAAAATAAGAGAGTAAAGTCTTCTGGTGAGATCACAGTAAGGGAAGTTACTTGCTCGAGGTGTAGTAAAACGGGTCATTACAGGTCTACTTGTAAGGAACCCATTTGAGTACGTTTAAAATTGTTGAATTCATTCATTTTAACCATTTGATTGAATAAATTAATTAATAAACTATTTGTTTCACATAAATAAATGTAATTTTAGTTTTTAGTCTCACTTTTAGTTTGTTTTGTATAGCTATACACGTATTTTGCATAAAATACACGTGATCATTTTTCCTGATGTTCACGTATACTTTATATTTATGTACGCGTGTTATGTACAGTACATGCGCATTTTAATGACCAAAGACATTTTATCAATGCGTGTACTTGATGAAATATGCGTGTACTTTACAAAGTACACACAAAATATATAAAATACACGCATTTAAAAATGGAATTGGTCACTTCAATCTGCGTTTACTATATAAAATAATGCGTGTACTTTATTCATTACATTTAATTTAGATTTACTTGATGAAATATGCGTTACTTTATGATGTATACGCATGAAGTACACGCATAATATAAATATAATATACGTGTATTTGATGAAATATGCGTGTACTTTATGATGTACACGCATAATATATAAAGTACACACATTAAAATATACGTGTTCAGGCATGTTTTTATAAAGTACACGCATATTGATATGACCAAAATCTAATTTAATATACGTGTACTTTATGTATTCTGCGTGTAATTTTATCAAGTAGACGTATATAAATGCATGCACTATTTCAAAAATGGTTTTCGACATTACAATGAGCTTGTACTTTATAAAAGACATTTAGGTCACTCATATTCTTAAATTCCTATGTGTATTATGGTCCGCGCCAGCGGTATTATTATACAAATATTTCAATAAGCGTGTACTTTATAGACTATGCGTGTACTTTATAAAGTAAATGTGTAATATATAAAGTACACGCATTTATATAATGGTTTGGGACAATACCTTGTACATGTGCTTTATAAAAACTTGCGTGTATTATAATTTATAATAGATGGAATCATATTTTTACAATACACTCATATTTTGACATACCAATTTTTTTACAATAAATGATATTAATGTTTACATTTTTTACAATACACGTGATCATTTTTATAAAGGTTCACGTGTACTTTACTATATTTGGTGTATGGTATAAGTGAGAATACATGCATGAAAGAAATAAATTTTTTATTAAAACAGAAAAATAAAGTACAATTTTTTCACATAAGAAAAATTGGAAAAACTAAAGAAGGCTTCTATTAGGGAAATTTGTTAAAGGCATCTATGGGGTCAGGAAGAAAGTCAATTAAATTCGACCAGTGTCGAATTTCTTCTTCTATGACAGCTACAAGGCCTTCATGGTGTGCCTTGTTCTCCTTCAGCTTGGCGATTTTCAAGGGAACTTCTTATCTATAGAAAGACATGAGGTCTTCATGTGTTTGAGGAGGGTCTTTATCCACATCAAATAAATCTATGGGATTGGGTGAAAGTTTAGTCTAGCCTTCCTTCACATATGTTTGAAACTGCTCAAAGGCAGCTTCATATGAGGAAAGATTTTTCGTAATTTGCCTTTTTTTTTATTTCTTTCATCTCTCTCAAGAGTATCTCGCAACTTTTCTGCTGGAATAGTCATTATGTAATCTTTACCCTAGATGTGATGGTTAAGAAAGGAACAAATATTACTCTTTTATAGGAAAAGTTAAAGCTATTTATTTCTTTGACCAGAAGTAGTTGAGAAATGATTAGTTGAGCTTAATAAATTGATTTTGGTTATTTTGTCCTTCTGAATAAATATATAAAGTAGTTTTCAATTAAAAATAAAAAATTAATACATTAACCAGTGCGTGTACATTGTTAATATTGTGTGTACTTTGAATAATTCATGTATGTACTTAGTAATTATCACTTGTAGTTTTAGTTAAAATGCGTGTACATTGTTTCATAACACTCACGTGCATTATTTGTCTATACCTTACGTGGATTGTGGTCCGCGCCAGCGGAAATAAACCATTTTGGTGTAATAAATATTGTAAACAATAACCAATATAACACAAAATAAATTACAAATATGGTTTGTATTTGAATCAATTTATAGAAGTTTTTTCTTCTTTCGGGGGAAGAAATATTTTGATAGAAGAATTTTCCTTAGTACATATGCTCTGTGTTTTAGCATGTCAGGGTCTTGAAATAATTTTTGTATTTTCTTATTTCTGCTAATTTGTTCAATGTAGTACATGCAGAACACCCCCCAGTCAACCCTGAAATTAAAATAAAATAAATATACAAATTAATATGATATGAATGAAATTTTTTGAAAATATACAAATTAGTAATTTTTAGAAATGAAGTTTTTGCTTACCCATTAAATTGCTTAGGACAATCATGATCTCTTATTAGGTCAAATTTGAGATCACTTTCCAACAAGAAATCTACTGTCCTTTTTTCTTGCTCTGTCAATGGATCATCATCCAATGTAAACTCATTTGATGTACCTTCATCAAACTTTCTCTAAGTTTTGAAACCATTGTTTTTCGTTGTTTCTGCTTCAGTCTTCAATAGGTACAGTATTTTTTGGAAGACAGAAAACTTTTAAAAAGATAAATATTTAGGGTATACAAATAAAAGAGTATATGAAGATTAAAGAGTGAAAAGTACACGCATAATATTAAAGTACACGTGTATTTTATTTGTACATTTCACGTGTATTTTAAAATATAATGCGTGTACTTTGCCTAAAGAGTTAAAACTACACGCATAATATTAAAGTACACGTAATTTTTATTGGTTCATTTCACGTGTATTTTAAAATATGATGCGTGTACTTTGATAATCTGGGTGATTATGTGCAACTAATACAAAATACACGCATTATATGATAAAGTACACGTGTGTTGATACCAAATTTAGTCTGGTGACATGGCTCAATTGAGTGAAGACATGTGGCAATCTGTATGGCAACAACAAACACTTTCGAATAACACCTTGACTCCGAGGAACCATACTGCAACGAGGAACTCTGCTTCCCCGATCAACTCAGACGCTCCGACCAACAAGAACTTTACGAGGAACTTTTGAGTACCGAGGAACTTAGGCGGTCCGAGTAGCTTAGACGGTCCGAGCTGTACCTCGAACAAAGCATTAATAGCAGGATAACCAACAGATTGACTGCGCATTAAATGCTTATTATTATCATACATATGTATACGCTTAAGGAGCATTGAATGTATTACCCTTTCACATTACAGCCTTAGGGCTATAAATACATTGTATTATCCTCATTGTAAGGGGACCGAAATTTCTTGATAAAACTTGTAATCGAGAATTCCCAAACAGTCAGCAATAATAGAAACAGTGGACGTAGGCCATTCTTATAAGGCTGAACCACTTTAAAATTTCTTTGTCTCATTTTATTCTATCTGTGATTAAATAATTAGATATAATCTAATTTTTTACATCAACAGATTGGCGCCGTCTGTGGGAAACGACTGGTAATATCATTTTTCATCGAAAACAATTCATCACAAATGGCTGATATTCCAGAACCCAACAATCAAAATGCTGGAAGCTCTCCAAATCCATCTGCTCCGCCAAATATTCCAGATCTGGCTGGAATAATGACAAATCTGGCCCAGGGCCAGACAGACATGCAAGAAACTATGTGACAACTCATACAAACCCTCCATGGCGGTGCACCAACCCATTCAGGACCGCGAAGTATTCAAAGAAATACCCGTTTACCTTCTTCGCGTACTAGGCGTACCGATCCATATCGTACTGAGGAGTCAGAAGATTTTTCTTATCAACCTGGACGAACTTCGTTGGTACGAGCCACAGATACTGAACTACGTATCACCCTCTCTCCAGAAAAGACTAGTTCACTAGAATGATTAAGAAGAGTATCTCCTTTTGATCGATTAGGTCCTAGGAGGAGCAAAAGTCCTCCTAGAGCCGCATCGAGGAGTTTTCGACAACCATCAAACTTAAGGGAAGGATCTGCCTAGTCGCGACCAACTGCTCGTCAAGATAGATCCCAGGAATCCATATCAACGCGATCAGTTGCTCGAACCAATAGGCCCGAGGAAGGAAACGATGCGTGGGAAGGCTCTATTCAGAGGCTGGCGGATATATTAGGGGAAATGGCTAAAGCCAACAACCCTCTACAACGAACTTTTGTTCAAGGAACACCTTTTGTCCAGGCCATTATAGATTTTCCAACACCATCAAAGTTCAAAGCACCTGTTGTGACCCCCAAATATGATGGAAAGACCGACCCTGTCCTTCATATAGAACAATACCAAGCTGCAACCGACATCTATGTTGTTCCAGATGAGATGAGATGCAGAGCATTCTCGAGAACTCTTACCGAATCTGCTCAAATATGGTATAATAATCTTCCTCAGGGTAAGATCTCAACTTTTTTTCAACTGGCCGAGTTATTCATTGGGAATTTCTATTTTGGGGCAAAGCCAGTTAAACGAGTAGCGCATTTGTTAAGTGTTAGACAAAAAGCTGGTGAGAGTACCAGAGATTATATAACTCGTTTTAATAACGAGAAGCTCGAAGTCATTGATTATGAGGAAAAGACAGCGATTACCGCCTTGATGAGTGGACTACTGCCCAACAAGTTGTACTACACTTTGGCCAAAGATCCACCTAGAACCATGTCAGAACTGATGGGAAAAGCGGCCAAGATTATGAATGCCGAGGAGGCTATGGCTGCGAAGAAGAATTTGGATGCCAAAGAAACCAAGGTGGAAAGTGATAAAGCTAAGAATAAAGAGCATAAGAACAATGGTAGTGACAAACACTCAAAAACAAGGTCGTCATGGAAAGTATTGAAGAAATTTGATAATTATACTCCTTTGAAGAAAGACATCAACCATGTTCTAGAAGAAATCAAGAACAACGAGGAATTAAACTGGCCAGAGAAAATGAAGGCAGACCCTGACAGGAGGAATAAGGAAAAATATTACGAGTTTCACAAAGATCATGGCCATATGACCAAAAATTGCATAGCTCTTCAGAATGAGATTGAAACACTCATCAGACGAGGAAAACTGGTAAAGTATGTTGATCGAAGGAATGAGAGAAGAAACAACGACCGAACAAGAGAGAGGTTTAGATCTCCTCGTCGAGTAGAGGAGAACAAGAAAAGATACCATGAAGTTGATCCAGAAGATGACCCCGATCTTCCCAAGAGACCAAGGCAGCCAGAGCGTGAGGTATATTCAATACGCTTTCGGTCATTTGACTGTAATGTTATTACAAGTGGAGATGCAGGAGGAGGAGACCTTACTGCAGAGAGAAAATCTTACCTCTGTGAGGCTCAAGCTTGCTCATACATTCAACGAATAAATCTAGCTGAGGAGGATCGCCTGAGAAAGGTAAATAAAGAGAAATTGGTCTTTGGTTTCTCAAAGAACGACCTCGCAGGTGTTCTATATCCTTATGATGACCCATTGGTGATCAAAATGAGGATGAAGGAGGTAATAATTTCAAGAGTACTGGTAGACAATGGTAGCTCGGTAGACATCATGTTCTACTCGTGCTTCGACAGTTTAAATCTAAAGCTATCTAAACTGGAGCCTTATCATAGACCCCTCCTCGGTTTTGCTGGCGAGAAAGTATTTCCACTTGGGACGATCAAATTGGATATATTCATTGGTACGTGGCCTGTTTGTCGAACAGAAAGAATACGCTTCTTCGTGATGGATAAGAATTTTCAATCAGCATATAATATCATCATGGGAAGAGTAGGGTTGAAGAAGTTCGAAGATGTACCATCTACGGTACATCAATGCCTAAAATTTCTAATAAATTTTGGAGTAGGAGTTATGAAAGGTGATCAGAAAGTAGCTCGGGAATGCTATTATTCATCCGCCGAGCAAGAGGAAATGGAGGAATCAAGGAAAAAGACCACCACCTATCAAGTGGATGAAGGTGAAGAAATTGAAACATTGGATCCTAGAGATGAGTCGCAACTCATGAAGGGTCAAGTGGTGGAAGTTACTGAAAACATCATTCTGGACGATGAGCACCCTGAACGAACTACTCAAGTAGGTTCGTCGTTGGAAGCCTCACTAAAACAGGAATTGATAACTTTTCTAAGAAGCAGAAAGCAAACTTTTGCGTGGAGTCATGAGGATATGCCCGGGATAGACCCAAATTTCTTATGTCACGAACTCAATGTGAATAAGGAGATCAAGCATGTGAAGCAGAGAAGAAGAGTATTCAGTCCCGAGATAAATCAAGCTATACAGGAGGAAGTCGAGAAACTCCAGAAAGCTTGCTTTATTGAAGATGTTAAATATCCAGACTGGTTAGCAAATGTGGTGATGGTGAAAAAGAAGAACAACAAATGGAGGATGTGTTTAAACTTCACCGACCTCAACAAAGCATTCCCAAAGGATCACTTTCCGCTGCCCCAAATTGATCAACTAGTGGATGCTACCTCGGGACACGAGCTGCAGAGATTCATGGATGCTTATTTTGGTTACAATCAGATTAAAATGAAACCTGAAGATAGGGAAAGTACTTCTTTCGTTACCCCTAGGGAAATTTATTGTTATAATATTATGCCTTTTGGTTTGAAAAATGCAGGTGCAACATATCAGCGGTTGATGAAAAAAGTGTTTGCAGAACAAATCAGTTCCAATATGGAAGTCTATGTTGACGATATGCTGACAAAGAGCAAGAAAGCTGCCGATCATCTACTTGACTTAGGCCAAACCTTTGATCAGTTGGATAAATATCAAATGAAGTTGAACCCGACCAAGTGCATATTTGGAGTACGAGAAGGCATGTTTCTCGGGTACATTATCAATCAGCGAGGCATTGAAGCTAACCCTAAAAAGATCAAAGCTCTGTTAGGGTTGCGATCCCCAACGACGAAGAAAGAGGTACAAAGTCTTACAGAACGAGTAGCAGCACTCAACAGATTTGTATCTCGAGCAACTGATCGATGTCTCCCATTCTTCAAGACACTCCTAAAGACTTTTGAGTGGAATGATGAATATGAGAAGGCTTTTCAAGACTTGAAGAAATACTTGGGAGCACCTCCACTGTTATCCAGGCCACTGATGGGAGAAAAATTATACTTGTATCTGGCAGTTTTTGAGAATGCAGTTAGTTCGGAATTGATAAGAATGGAGAATGGAGTATAAAAACCAATCTACTACACAAGTAAGGCCTTCCGAGGAGCAGAGATCAGATATCCAAAGCTGGAAAAATTGGCACTAGCATTGATAGAGGCAAGTAGAATAATGAAGCCATACTTCCAGGCTCATACTATAGTAGTATATACTGATATGCCATTGAGGCAAACCCTTCATAAACCAGAAAAATCAGGAAGATTGATGTGCTGGGCAATAGAACTTGGTGAATATGATATAGTTTGTGAACCCAGATCATCGCTAAAAGGGCAAGCGGTAGCAGATTTTATAGCAGAGTTCACCTATCCTAATACCCCCGAGGAGCAAAAGTTGCTCACTGATCAACCTGTGGATGTTACGGGATCATCAAATGCAAGCCCAGACCAACTTAGCTTGGTAAAAGGGCAAGTAGACGCCTTAGCTCGATTAGCATCAGCTACTCGTACCGAGTTACGAAGAACAATCCCAACTGAAGTTTTAGCTGGTCGAAGTATAGATGAAGATCTGACGATAAACTTTACTACCCTCGATTTAGGATCATCATGGATGGATCCCATCAGGGCATATATTAAGAAAGGGGAATTACCAACTGACAAACTTGCAGCCAAGAAACTGAAGTTTAAGGTTACTCGTTATGTACTGACTAATGGTATTCTATATAGACGAGGAATTATAGCAGGTTTGCAAAGATGTGTGCATCCCACCGAGGTGAAAGATTTGATTGAAGAGGTCCATGAAGGGTCCTGTGGAGCCCATGTAGCAGGTCGTACTCTTTTGCAAAGGGTGATGACGCAAGGATACTACTGGCTAACGATGAGGGCTGATTGTATAGCCTATGCTAAGAAATGTGACAAGTGTCAGCGCTTCTCCTCCATCTGAAGAACTCCCCAAGCATTATTGACACCCATTACTTCTCCTTGGCCATTTGCCATATGGGGAATAGATTTGGTCGGGCCACTGCCGACGACCAAGGGAAGATTTAAGTATCTCGTGGTCGCTGTGGATTATTTTAATAAATGGGTTGAGGCTGAGCCTCTCATTGATATGACGTACGACAAGGTGTACCAATTTATTTGGAAGAACATCATTTGTCGATATGGTCTTTCTCATGCCTTCATCACAGACCATGGAACACAATTTGACAACGAGGAGTTCGCTACCTATTGTCATCAGTCAAATATTTTGAAGAGACACTCGGCACCAGGCCATCCTCAAAGCAATGGACAAACTGAAGTGACAAACAGAACGCTGTTGAATGGTTTGAAAAAAAGACTGAATGACGCGAAAGCAAACTGGATCAACGAGCTACAATCAGTACTATGGGCTTATCGAACTACTCCCCGAGCAGCAACAGGGGAATCTACATATATGCTAGCATTTGGAAGTGAAGCTGTTATACCCGCCGAATTGGGTCTCCCAACACACAGAATACTGAATTTCAATTCCCCTGTCAGCGATTTAATGAGAAGGTTAGACTTGGACATGCTCGAGGAGGTTAGGGAAGAAGCAGCCATTAGAAATGTTGCTTACCAGCAACGAACAACTTTGTTCTATAACAAGAGAGTGACGAAGTGCGACTTGAAAGAAGGAGACTATATGCTAACGAAGGTGATTCAAAAGCATAACAAACTGGAAGCAAACTGGCATGGACCCTACCGAGTTAAGGAAGTTATTCGACCAGGGACATACAAAATAGAAACTTTAGAGGAGGAGGAGTTTAAGAATGCATGGAATGCAGAACACCTGCGCAAATATTATTAGTAATGTAAACTCTCATGTAATGCAGTTTCATCAGTATGAATAAAGTGACAATGTTCTGCCCAGTTCTTTCCTTTTGTTGGAATTTTTTTGCGGAATACTAGTGCTACACACTACTCAGCAAAACTCGGACTACTCAAATCTATTCCCGAAAACGCCAACTAAGGTTGGTCGGGAAGTAAATATATTCCTAAAAATGCCAACTAAGGTTGGTTAGGAAGTAAATCTATTCCCGAAAATGCCAACTAAGGTTGGTCGGGAAGTAAATCTATTCCTAAAAATGCCAACTAAGGTTGGTTAGGAAGTAAATATATTCCCGAAAATGCCAACTAAGGTTGGTTGATAAGTAAATCTATTCCTAAAAATGCCAACTAAGGTTGGTTAGGAAGTAAATCTATTCCCGAAACGCCAACTAAGGTTGGTCGGGAAGTAAATCTATTCCTAAAAATGCCAACTAAGGTTGGTTAGGAAGTAAATCTATTCCCGAAAACGCCAACTAAGGTTGGTCAGGAAGTAAATCTATTCCTAAAAATGCCAACTAAGGTTGGTTAGGAGGTAAATCTATTCCCGAAAAACTAAGGTTGGTCGGGAAGTAAATTTATTCCTAAAAATGCCAACTAAGGTTGGTCGGGAAGTAAATTTATTCCTAAAAATACCAACTAAGGTTGGTTAGGAAGTAAATCTATTCCTAAAAATGCCAACTAAGGTTGGTTAGGAAGTAAAACTATTCCAAAAAGTGCCAAAGTTGCTCGTTAAGAAAAAATCCACTAACTATGGTTGATCGGGAATAAAAACCCACTAACTGTAGTTAGCCGAAAAGGAAAATTTACCGACCTTGGTTGGTCGGAAACATTTTATGAATACGAGAAAGTGATCGAGAAAATTTTTTGATACTCGTAACTTTTTAAATTACTACTAAGTTGGTCGAGAAACAAAACATCATTAAGTTTGTTGATTACTACAAATTCAAACTAGTCGACAATAAGTTTTAATCAACTCTAAGTTGATCGACAAATAACCCAATGTTGTTATCTTTTTAACAGATATACATGCATAGATGTAAAGTGTTTTATAATACAAGACAATGGCAGTCAAGATTTGTAAATAAAATTATTTCATTAAATGTAGAACAAAATACATCAAGAATGAAATACAAATTTATTACATCAAGATTCCTATTCTATTGGTTTCTTCCCCTCTGCTTTTGAAACAGGTTCTTCGCCAGCGGGTGGATCATTTAAAGCATAAGGGAAATTTATGAAGTTAAGATCTTTAAGCATCCTGATGTTCATTACAGATGGTCGATCGAGTAGGTGCTCGGGATGAGATATCTCAACATTGGAATGGAGATTGTAATCGCCAAGTTATTTGGAAATCAAACACCGAGGGATGGCCCGAGCAGGGATCCAACTCATATCAAGCTTGAATGGTGGCACTAGTAGGTCGAGCAGCCCTGGATTATGGTAATCCCACAGGTAATGACCCTGTTCCAGTTGCAGTACACCTAAGGCATTCAACCATCCTTGTTTATAACCCTCATTATTTGCATTTTGGATACGATCATCCAAATGGTAAAGAGCCTCGTTGTAGCCAGCCATCCAGAATTCTCTAGGCTGCTTGTGGAATTGATATGTCAATCTTTCCAGTTGCTCGTGGAGATTTTTTATAAAGAGTTCTTTATTCTCCAAGACAGACTTCTGCGCAGAAAGCTGCTCGTCCAGACTCCTGATCTTCTTAGACATCTCAGCCAATGCCTGGTTCTTTGCCATCAGTTGGAAGGCCTGGTTCTCTAGAGCAGATTGAGTTCTCTGTTCCTCGACAGAAATCCGAGCAGCTCTTGCTCATCCCCGAGGAGCTCTTGCTCATCCCCGAGTAGATGTAGAAGGGCCAGACCTCTTCAAGGTTTCTAACTCATCCCTTAGGTTGGCATTTTTGACCTCCAAGAAAGAGACTCCCTCGTCGTTCACAGGGACCAAAGCATTTGATATGGCAGCTGCAGACTTCAACTAAAACACCTCTCTTTGCAGGTTATTATTTTCTTGCTCTAACAACTCAGCTATCTGTCTGTGCTCTTTGACCTCAGCCTTCAAAGTTCTCTCCCTCACATCGTAAGTAGCAAACCGTTTATCGTATCCCTTATCAGCACTGATTTGCTGATACTTCTTCTCGTACCCCTCGTGAAAAAGGGCAGTAGATTCCTTATATTATTGCTGAAGTTCTTCACGAGTGCCTTGCAGATCTTCAATCATATCATAGTATGCTACGTTGTTAGCCACTGCACGGTCGAGCAGGCACTTCAAATACTGATAGGCTTCAATTGCTTGCTCTGAAGCACCTTGACCGAGGATGTCAGTGATTTGAGCTGCACTCATGTCTGTATGACTAGCTTTGAAATAATCATTGTATTGCCTTAACAGTTTTGTATCATGGGCAAATAATAATTCCATCCTGGCCAAAAATTAGTAAAGGAAGAAAAATCAATAATCAATAAGAGTACAAACAGAGCATGAAGAAGAGAATCAATAGTATGCATAAGCAAAAGTTCAAATTTTATTACATCATAAAGGAGAAGTACAAAGTTCAAAATTACATTTTACAAAGAAAAATAAAATAGAGAGAAATCCGAACAACTCTACACCTTTTCCTTGTCTCCCAAAACTTTCTCGGGAGGCTGGGACGAGGAGGTAGGTTGCTCGGATGGAACAGAGGGTTGCTCAGGAAATGCTGGAGGTTGCTCGGATGAAGTAACGGGTAGCTGAAGTTCCTCGCCAGTGGGCTGGATAGCTGGGGGATGAGAAATTTGATCTCCCATCACCATGGAAGATTCCTCAGAGGTAGCTCCGTCCTCTTCTTCTTCTTCAGGAGTTGAAGGGGGACCCGGGATGTGTCGCTGAAATAGTTCAGAATTTTCATCAACTTTTATCTCTTGCAGAGCAGCGACCCATCCATCTCTAAAGTATTTGAGGCTGTCATATTCCACTTGCGATATCATGGCAGCCAAACCTTTATTCCACCCTTTATCCCAGCCGGCGCTGAAAGATTTTTTGACAGCCAATTTCCTTTTTGTCTTCTCCGAGGAAATCTTCTCAGAAAGAAGATCATCAGCAGCTTTCAATTTATTCTCAACTTCCTCCTTCTAACGACTTACTTCCCGAAGTTGACCCAACTCCTCCTCAGCAGCCTTGAGCTTATTTTCAAGCTCCTCAGTATTTTTGAGCTTCCCTTCGAGCTCTTTATTCTTCTCCTCCAAATCATTTATTTTTTTCTCCAACCCCTTGGAGACCTCAATAACCTGAGCCTTCTCCTGCTCGGTCGAAGTAAGACTCTTCTCCCAAATCGCCTTGTCATCATCATATTTTTTACGGGAATCTTTCAAAGACTGCGCCAGGCCCATCAAAGCTTCCTCTACACCAGACGAGGAGCTTGAAGCTTTAGTAGCTTCATCTTTCGTCAGAATTATATTAAAACAGCTCGCCAACTGTGAAAAGAAAACGAAAGCAAGTCAGTGCACAGATACAAAAATGAAAAGAATGAAAATTTAAGACTATAGGACTTACAGAAGCAATATGACGAGCTGCTAATGTGGTAACCGTTTTTCGAGAAAGGTTTTCTTCAATACCTTGGATCTAGGGAATGATCCAAGTCTTCACCGAGTTCATAGCAGAGCTCGGGGGAACAAAAGTGGGAACACCACTAGTCGGGGGCTGAGAGATGGATTCAGCCAAATTGATAGAGGAGTTTTTCTTTAGCCTCCTTAGAAGAGCATCAACTTTATCGACTAATGATGTAGTCTTAGTCGGAGAAATGACAATCACCTCGCTTGGAGCAGCAGCCTTGCTCGGGGTCACTGGGGGCTTCTCGACAATCTTCACAGGAGCAGCCGAAGGAGGTGCATCAATTTTCTTTGTCCCCTCTCCTGGGACATCAAGCTTACTTCTCTTTGCCTCTCCAGCACCAAAGGCAGATTTCTCAAAAAGGGTAGGAGGTCTTCTTTTCTTTATCCTTTCACTCAAGGGAATATGTGACTCAGGTGAAGAACTTGTATAGGCTGGTATTGGTTCTGCATCACTTATCACCGGACGAGCAGTAAAAGAGGAGGTGTAACTCTTGTACTGCAGCAAATATGAAGTTGATCTAATATGCTCGTCGGCAACAGTCTGATGCAAACTCCAGATAAGTTTTAAATGCCTTATGTTAACGTCTGCCTCTTTTGGAGATTTTCTTTTGCTGTCAACTGCAAATAAATCAAAATTAAAATATCAGTGGCACATTTAATCAAACACAAAGGAAGCATAATTTTGAAAATAAAATAAAAACAACCTATCCCATTGCCATAGGGAGGACATCTGGGACCCTGGTAAACATCATCTCCAGTTAATGGAGGGTATTGCCAATTTTTCATAACAACCCCGTGCTCAAAGTAGTCCCTATTGGCATCTGGGAGATTGACCACTAAAGCTCTATTTAAAAACCTAGTTTTTAAATAAAAAGTATTATCGCCCATAGCCCATCTATAACAAAACATAATTTCAGGAATTCCTATACGAGTTCCATGAATTTGATTTAATCTATAAACACCGTTAACTATTCTCCACGTATTGGGGGCTATTCTTGCAGGAACCACGTCAAAGTATTGACAGAATTCCAGACATAGAGGGTTTGGGGGAAAAGAAAAGCCACACTCAGCGACAAAGAGACTGGGGAACCAATGTCCCTCAGCCAAACGAAAATAGTCTGAAGGCTCAGAAAGCTCTTCCCAAATAACCCATGAGGGAATAGAGAAATCAAAGCGAAACTTATCAATCGATTCTACAGGATAAACCATGATGAGAGAAGGAAATCAAAGAGAAAGAAGAAAATCTTACAAGAAAGGGATGAGTCTGTTGACAACAAATGATGAAAGAGATGAACGCACAGGAGAGAGAGAGAAGATGGAAAACTCAAAGAGACAAATTTGAAAAAGTAGAAGACGATGGGATTTTATGCAACGTTTAAATACTTTGCCTTGGGAAAGGGTAAAAGTAATGATTACAAAAAGAGACGGTTACGTTACCGGCGGCTAAAAAGATAAAAAGGGCCTGGGAATCGAAGCGGTTAGAAAAATTCAAAAAAGACCGATTCTACGAATTTGGAAGGAGAAATAAATACAAAAGAAAATACTCCTAAATTTCAGGATGACCATTTAAACCGCCATATTTCGAGAAAGAATGTTCCACACTCCTCAAATTTCGAACTATGAAACATTGGGGGCTTCTGTTGACACCAAATTTAGTCTGCTCACATGGCTCAATTGAGTGAAGACACGTGGCAATCTGCGTGGCAACAACAAACACTTCCGAACAACACCTTGACTCCGAGGAACCATACTGCAACGAGGAACTCTGCTTCCCCGATCAACTCAGACGCTCCGACCAACAAGAACTTTTGAGTACCGAGGAACTTTTGAGTACCGAGGAACTTAGGCGGTCCGAGCAGCTTAGACGGTCCGTGCTACACCTCGAATAAAGCATTAATAGCAGGATAACCAATAGATTGACTGCGCATTAAATGCTTATTATTATCATACAGATGTATACGCTTAAGGGGCATTGAATGTATTACCCTTTCACATTAAAGCCTTAGGGCTATAAATACATTGTATTATCCTCATTGTAAGGGGACCGAAATTTCTTGATAAAACTTGTAATCGAGAATTCTCAAACAGCCAGCAATAATAGAAACAGTGGACGTAGGCCATTCTTATAAGGCTGGACCACTTTAAAATTTCTTTGTCTCATTTTATTTTATCTGTGATTAAATAATTAGATATAATTTAATTTTTTACATCAACGTGTATAATATAAGTACAGGTAACATTACTAATTAAGTTTAGGAACTAACCACTTTTTTCGCATCATCGAAGTATATTGTGTTTGTTTCCTTGTCGTTCGGTCGAAGGAAATCCATGTGGACGACGTTATTTTCTTTTTTGTATATCGCAAGTAATGTGAAATGGCCTATGTTATGTCTTAGTACAATGAAAAATTATTACAAGTGCCTAAGTATTCAAATAAATCTATAGATAACTCCCCCTTCTTATTGACTTCATTTTTGCTACAAGCTTCTATCTGAATAAAAATTATAGACATTGTGTTAATAAAAAACTGAAATTTTGTTTCACAAAGCTTTCGATTTAATTGTACTTACCAAACAATAATTAAAAAAAAGTGTGTGAGTGGTAGAGCCCTTCCTCTGACAATTTTAACCTCAATACTTCACTAAAGGCAAGTATTATCTGTTTCACACAATATAAAATGGTGAGGAAATAATAATCTTGAAATTTAATGAATGTCTAATATCTGGACTACATACTTGGCTTGAAATTTCTTGATTCTTGAGGACTTCAACAAAATCTTCCCATGGGACATATGAAACCATCCCTTGAAAAATAAATTTCCTGCATTTTATATAAGCAATAAGAGTTGTATAATAATAATAATCTTATTGTATTGCACCAAAAAAAATATAAATTAGCGAAGTGATAAATCATAAAACAATACACTTTACCATGGCTTAGCCTTTTGAATAAACTCTTCAATTTTTTTCTACGCAACTTCATCGAGATATTTGTATGCTTTGATTGCTTCAAGCTTGAAGTGAGTTTTTTTCATTCGTTGAGCTATTGTTAGAGGGCCTTTTCTCAGCTTTGTCTCTTTTTGTTTCTTAATTGGTTCATGCTTCTCAGTTTTGCTATCATCTTTCTTTTCTTCTGTCCTCTAGTAATAGGACCTTTTGTTTTGGTTATTTCGAGGGTGCCCTGAACTGTCTTTGAGGCTAGTTCAATCTTCAAACTCGAAATTTCGTCCGTGAGTTGATTATTAGTGTTTGCCTGATATATTTAAACAAGGAATGTTGGATTGTAAATATTTTTTGAAACAATGATTCATTTTCTCTTGCGTGTATTTTGAAAAAATTTGTGTTTTTCATTAAAATTTGTGTGTATAATATAAAGTACACGCGTGTATTTTATAAAGTACACGCGTGTGTTTTATAAGTACATGCGTGTACTTTATAAAATTTATAAAATACACGTGTACTTTCATCATAATTTGCATTTACTTTAGAAAGTAAACGCGTGTACTTTATATCTATTGTACTTTATAGATACCTGATCAGTTTTTTTCAATGCTGATTCATCAAGCATTTTCTTCAACTCCGAAATTTCGTCATTAAGGATTTTATTATTGTTTCCCTGTTATACAAAAAGAATGTTAGATTATAAGCAATACTTGAATAAAACTGCATTATTTCTAATCAAATAATGCATGTACTCTGCATTATTTCTAATATCAAATAAAACTGCATTAAAAATACTATCAAATAAAACTGCGTGTACTTTAGGAAAAATGCGTGTACTTTAAGTGTACTCTGTATTGTTTATATTCAAAAGTACCTATTGAGTTCTTTTCAATTCTGACTCCTCAAGATTTTGCCTCAATGCCATCTTTTCTATGTCAGCATCTCTCCGTTTTTGCAATGTATCATCATACTTTTTTTTTAGATCTTCATTACTATGAGACAGATTTCCAATTATTTGTTCCAAAATTCGTGATGATTTCTCCTGTTTTTTCAATGATTCATCCAATTCTTTAATTCTATCTGAGTCCCTCATTGTGACTTGATCAAGCTTTTCTTTTAAAGAATTGTTTAACTCAACTAGTTGGGCATTTTCCACCTCCAACTTATTTAGTAAATCTTTTTCCTTCAAAAGGTTGGAATTCTCCACCTTTAACTTCTTCATTTCCTCTTGGGCTTCCAAAAGTGAATCACAATCTACCTGCAACTGTACATTCAAAATGGCACTCTTCACCGCCAAAGAGGTCACATTCTCTAGTGCACCATTAAACTCTTCAACTACTTTAGATAGTTGGTTATTTTTTCCAACAATTGCCTTTTCAAAACAACAATTTGTTCCTCCAAATTAACCTTTGTTTGATCGTTTCTCTTCTTTTTCTTTGGAGCCACAATGTTTTTAAGGGGAATATTCCAACCATGTGAAAACTCATTGTCATTAATATCTTCAATAACTTTTTCTGATGATGAATCAGTATGTATAGTACTTTCTGTAGAAATGTTCAAAGAGTAACTTGGCCCTTTAAACTGAGATTCCTTTTGTACAAAACTGTCCTTACAAGTTGGTTTATTTGTAGCCTGCTTCAAAGTTGATGTTGCGATGTCATTCTTCACAAACCATTGTCTCAAAGAAGACAATTTCCACCTCAGGAATTTTGGCGTCTTATCTTTAAATTCTTCAACAGGAGAAATAATTTCAAATTTCTCACATGCCCAATACTGTGATCATACAAAAAACAAAATGATATTAATAATTGTATTACCTAGGTATTCATAATGGAAAGTACAAGTGATTTGTTCAAAATACACGCAAAATGAAACATGTACTTTGTAAATTTTACAAGTATATTTTGAAAGTACACTACACATGATTTTTACAAAGTTCACGTGTACTTTCTAAAGTACACTTATAATATTAAAAAAATATAACAAGTGTATATTGAAAGTACACTGGTTATATTTACAAAACATAGTACACGTGTACTTTGTAAAATACAAGTGTACTTTAAATACACGTGATATAAGACGTCTATTTTGAAAATACACATGAAAATATCGCAAGTATTTTGAAAATACACGTCTTATATCACGTGTGTTTTCAAAATACACGTGATATTTTCACTTCTATTTTCAAAATACATGGGATAATTTCACGTGTATTTTAAAAATACACGTCTTATATCGCGTGTATTTACAAAATACACGTGAAAATATCACGTGTTTTTTCAAAATACACGTGATTTTTATTAAGTACACGTGAGTATTGGTACATAAATTTGAAATATCAGGATGTTTTTTTGCTCACCAGTAGGGAAATGACACATCCAATAATTGTGCTATGTTTTGAACTTACTGATTTGTCAAGTTAATGTATGAGAAACTCATGCACAGCAGATGCCCAATCATACTTATTCATTTCCTCAATATTGTCAATGTATTTCAACTAAAATTCTGCAAGGGTGAAGTTTGAGTTCGAGAAAAACAACGTGTTCAAGAAGTGGAGTCACACAATTTTTATAAAATTGGCAATGCCTTCATCTGTCTCCAATTTGACTGATTTCTTCAAACCATTCAATATTTTTGACTTTCCTATTCTTTTTGCGAAGTATCGTGCTTGTAATCCATGTTTTTGAGCAGTATTCGGTAGCTTTTTCAGTTCTATTGATTTTAAACCCTCAACCAGTGGTATGCCAAATATTTCACTTATATCTATTGAAATTATTGCAATCCTACTCTTCATACAGAAACTTTTAGTTTCCATATTGTACAGCTGGTTAATTGATAAAATATTTTTATCCGTCTTCTTGTGGTCCACTTCTACTACTTTCTCACTGTAGTAGGCATTGAAAAGCTCCCGAAATGGAGTCTTCTTAAGAAGTTCAATATGCCGATTGTTTATTTTCTCTTTAATCTGATGCAAATCGTGAAGAAAGTTAACAATATTTGATCGATATTGGTCATTCTTCTTTGCAGGATGTTTAGATTTCAATGCCACACTAGAACTAGAACTGGAACTGGATGAAGAACTATCATCGGAACTGCCCTTTGTTTTTCTTTCCTCTTCTTGCCTTCATCTTCATCCCCAATCTATTGATCTATAAACAAAATTTAAATTACTAACCTATAATTATATGTACAAAAAATAAAATACATGCGAATTAGAATAAAACATAGACTAAAACAATAAAATACAAGCGTATTTAACAAAAGTACATGCAATATTCACACAAACAATTCATACAGTTCTCAATAAAATACATGCTAAAGGGGGTAATCTATATTGTCCATTTCGTGGTAAAACCTAACAGAGGTTGTTCGACAAGTCAAAAACCAAGATTCTCAATTTATAACATATACAGTAAAGAAATGATACAATAGTTGCATGCTAAAAGCTCCAACATTATCAAAAACCCTTAAGCAATACTGCTCAATTCGTTTAGCTAAATCCTTCGCTTTCGATTCAGTTACTTGAAGCTATTGCACATCAAAAGTACAGTAAATGTCTTCATAGTAGTAGTAGAAACCAAGTAAGCTTTTAGCTCTATCATTGATGCGAAGGAGAAAATGAATTTCATCATCATTAGTACTATTGACTGTCAATGTGAAAGGTTTTGTATTATTAAGATCTTCAAACGTGCAAGCAGCAATTTTGTAGTGATCATGCTTGATCGTATGATTCCTAAACAATAACACAAGAATACAAAATAGAATACTCATAATACACATTAGTACACGCATATTGGATTGAACAAATTTAATTTTAATGTGCGTGTATTTTGCGTGTACTTTAAACAAAGTGCACGTAAAAACGAAAAAGTACACGCAATAACACTGATTACAAACTAATAAAATATCATTCAAATGTCGCTGGCGTGGACCAAAATAACTCCTAAATATTAACACACTGATAATACTTCTTACAAACTCATGGAATATCATACAAATGCCACTGGCGCGGACCAAAATAACCTAGGATTGGTCAAATATGGATTTAAAATATATATTTTATAGAGTACATGTATAAAACATAAAAGTACACGCATATTGGATTGAGAAATTCAATTTCAATGTGCGTGTACTCTGTGTATTTTGTGTGTACTTTTTGAAAGTACACGCAAAATACACAGAGTACACGCAATAAAATAGGGCTTGTACATGTACATATTTCAATCATGTATATATTCCTAGTCCTCGATAAATGATCGATAAATGATGTATACAGGAGGAAAAGTACAATGATGAAATACATATATCTAACATGCAAAAAGTGTGTTTTGCAATTAATATGAGGGAAATAATATATTTTTTCATATCATGAAGAAGAAGAATGTGATTTCATCGCTCCATGTGTCTACAAATTTATACATATGAGAACACAAAATACACAAGGACAAACAGGTGATAAGAGAATGTATACATACTTGTTAGTGGTGTTTGGAAGAATTTGATTTAGAATGTAAAATGCTAGGTAGAACTTCAACGATTAGGGTTTGATCTAAGAGAGTTAGGGTTTTGATTGAAGAGAGTTAGATTTTTGATCGAAGAGAATTTTTGGCGCTTCGATCGGGATAATTTATATGTTGTTGTTGACCAAAATTTGATTGCGAAATAGATTCGTTTTGGGGTTTTGATCGAAGAGATGGTATGATTAAGATTTTGATTCAAGAGAGAATACAGTGTTTTTGACGCTTCGATTTCTGAATTGTGCATGTTTGTTTTAATTTCGGGGTATTTATATGTTGGACCTAATCTTTTAAAATTGTTGAGCCTATTTTTTTTGTCCAAAATTATTAGGCCAAGGACTAGACCGTAAAAGCCCCTTTATTATATATAGGTTCAATTAGATATTTTTTACTCATTCTAATTTTACAATGTTTTCCTCCTGCATATAGGTTATACTCCTAATTTTTTGGAACTTTTTTTCTAAATTATACATTTTTAAAACCAATCATTCGTAACTTTGAAAAATTACATAAGTGGTTGAACTTTTTTTTCATTTTATTTTTAATTTTCAAATTATCATAATTTTTAATTGACAAATCCATTTTTTCACAAAATTAATATTTTGAAATTTCCTTGGCGAGATCTATCAAACAAGATCCATGAAGCCTATAGAATTTCAAACAAAAAAATTACACAGACAGTAAACTTTATTAAATGCCCTAGAAAATGAAATAGTTTTATATTTATGACATTTTCACAAACAGTGACATTTTTTATATTAATATTACACAAATAGTAAACATTACTAATTAAATAAATGGGTCAAATAATCTATAATATATATATATTGAAAAAAAGACACCTATTTTTAGTTTAACCCATTTAGTCGCTCAAACACCCAATTATTCAATATTCTCTTATTTTTAAAGTCCATGCCAACGGGACCCAATGTCACCCCTACTCACTCCAAATCAGACATCTGGTGGATCCAAATCCCATTTATCCAATATTCTCTTATTTTTAAAAGTCCGCGCCAGCGGTAACCCATGTCAGCTCTACCCACCACAAACCAGATATAGTTTTATATCTGTGACATTTTCACAAATTCTTGTGAAAATGTCACATTTTCTTCTAAACACAGAAAATGAAATAGTTTTATATATGTTACATTTTCACAAATAATAACATTTACTTTGTTTGAATAGTTTTATATATGTGCCATTTTCACAAACAGTAACATTTATTGTGTTGATATTACACAAAATATAAATTTACTATAGATATATATATTGTAAAAAAGACACTAATTTTTAGTTTAACCCATTTAAATTTTCAAATACTTATTTATCCATTATTCACTTATTTTTGTTGGTTCGCGTCAGCGGCACCCCATGCCACCACTAATCCCCCCAAATCGAAATTCCGGTAGATTCAAACCCCATTTGTCTAATATTCTCTTATTTTTAAAGATCCACACCAGTGGCAACCCATGCCAGCTCTACCCAGCACAAATCGAAAAATGAAATAGCTTTATATTTGTGACATTTTCACAAATTCTTGTGAAAATGTCACATTTTCTCGTGAAGACACTAGACTTTACTGTATGCACCAGAAAATAAAATAGTTTTATATCTGTGACATTTTCACAAACAATAACATTTACTATGTTGAAATAGTTTTCTATATGTGCTATTTTCACAAACAATAATATTTATTGTATTGATATTACACAGATAATAAAATTTACTGTTCTGGTCAATTAATGTATATATATATATATATATATATATATATATATATATATATTGTTAAAAAGACACCTATCTTTAGTTTAACCCATTTAGTTGCTCAAACACTCATTTATCCAATATTCTCTTATTTTTTAAGGTTCGCGCCAGCGGCACCCCATGCCACCCCTACTCACCCCAAACCGGAGCTCCGATGGATTCAAACCTCATTTATCCAATATTCTCTTATTTTTATAGGTTCGTTGGCACGGCACCCATGCCACCCCTACCCAGTCCAAATCGGAGCTCTAATTAAGGTCGTTGGTGCTCCGACAATGGGGGTGGGTGGTGGTGGGAATTAGGTACCGCGAGCGCGGACCTTTAAAAATAAGTGAATATCAATAAAAAGTGGTTTGGATCCACCGGAGCTCCTGTTTGGGGTGAGTAGGGGTGTCATGTGGTGCCGATAGTGCGGACCTTCAAAAATAAGATAATATTGGATAAATGAGTGTTTGAGCGACTTAATGGGTTAAACTAGAAATGGGTGACTTTTTTACAATATATATATACAAAATTAATTGACCAACATAGTAAATTTTAATGTCTGTGTAATATCAACATAATAAATGTTACTATTTCTGAAAATTGCACAAATATAAAACTATTTCAACACAGTAAATGTTATTATTTGTGAAAATATCACAGATATAAAATAATTTCATTTTCTAGTGCATACAAAATGTGACATTTTCACAAGAGTTTGCTATATTCGCAAGAAAATGTGACATTTTCACAAGAATTTGTGAAAATGTCATAGATACAAAACCATTTCATTTTTCGGTTTGTGGTGGGTAGAGCTGGCATACATTACCACTGGCGCGGACCTATAAAAATAAGAAAATATTGGATAAATGGGGTTTGGATCCGCCGTATTTTCGATTTGGGATGAGCAGTGGTTGAATCGGATGCCGTTGGCGCGGACCCTTAAAAATAAGAAAATATTTGTAAAATGGGTGTTTGAACGACTAAATGGGTTAAACTAAAAATAGGTGTCTTTTTTTCAATATATGTCAAATAATCTATAACTCATATATATATATATATATATATATATATATATATATATATATATATGAGTTATAGATTATTTGACCTATTTATTTAATCAGTAAATTTTGTTGTTTGTGTAATTTTAACACAAAAAATGTCACTGTTTATGAAAATATTATGGATATAAAACTATTTTACTTTCTAGTGCATACAGTAAAGTTTACTATTTGTGTAAAAAAAATATTCTTTGAAATTTTATAGACTTCATGGATCTTGCTTGATAAATCTCGAAAAGGAGATTTCAAAAATAATAATTTTGCGAAAAACGGATTTATCCATCAAAAGTTATGATCATTTGAAAATGAAAAATAAAATGAAAAAAAACTTCAACCACTTATGTAACTTCCCCACGGAAGTTACAAATGGTTTGATTTTAAAAGGGTATAATTATGAAAAAAAGTTTCAAAAAATTAGGAGTAGGACTTATATGTAGGGGAAAACATCATGGGACTAGAATGAGTAAAGAAATGTCCAATAGGATCTATATTTGAAGCCCCCTTTTTATTTCATACGGAACCTCATTTTAAAACGAGTTTGGTTAGTGAATAGCTTAAACTGCCAACTCCCATTGTTATTCTACTAGCAAATGCTTTTGGACTTACTAGAACTTAATATTTATATGTGTAGTCCAAACTACTTTTAAGTTTAATCACACTAAGTATAAACCAACATTTGAATACATGCTTAAAAAATTTGGACAAATTACACTAAACCCCCTAAAATAGTTTTCATTTACAAGTCATCCCTCATCAAAAATGCCACAGAGTACCCATAAATTAATGGCATGTTAAAACTAATACATCATCACTCTTGCCCTAATTTAATCATATGGAATCGGCCACATGGATTCTCATTTTTCTATTCTAATTTATTATAAGCAATATTATCATTCAAGTTTAATTCCTCAAGATCTCTCCTAATAATTTCTCCCACGATAGCTTAGCCCGGCCCCATTCTCTTTTACACTCTATTTTTAATAATCTTCCTTCGGTTATAGGTGCATCTACAAGTCTAGGCAACATATGTTCGTACCACTTAAGTCTACTTTTGTAAGGATATAATTTACATTGTTCGGTTTACATTAATGTATGACGTAGACCGCTACAATCGCCCAAGATTTATTCAAGTTCAATCATGCATCAAGGCGGATCCGAATATTAACATTCTTCAACAAAAAAGCGTCTGCAAGATTAATTTTGGTAAGGTTTTATTTTAGTCCATTTATGGTCCATTTAAAGTGTTGGGATAATTTTTCTAAGTATTGAGAAAAAAATTCTAAACTTTTTTCAATCAGTTCACCCGTTGCATTTTATCAAATAAATTTTTTTCTAAGTGTTAAGGCAAAAACAAATTACGCTGACGTCATTCAAACGGCATCAGTATGTCGTTCGAGCAACATAATGATGTCGTGCGAAGTCGTTTGAGCGACATTTGACTTCGTTTGAGCGACGTCGTTATCTCGTTCCAGCGATCTCTCGACTCAATTATTTACATATAGTGTGTTAAATGTGTCATTTTTCATTAAGAAGATTTGACGTTTTTCATTCTGCAAAAACTATAAGCAGCAGAATACTTTTGTCTTCTTCAATTTACGGTTCAATCCTTTGTTTTTCAATTCACAAAAATTCCAATAGTTTAGTGAATTATTTTGGAACCCAAAATACGATATTTGCTGGAGTTTCTCATGTAGGGAAGATTTCTTACTACTGATTAAGTACCTCTTTAGGGAGGTGTTGGGATGACTACGACTGAGGTCTTTGGGAGTAATCGTGGGTGATCCTCGCTGACTTGTTGAGTTACTGCAAATTTCCATTACTGATTCAGAACTGCGTGTTCTTGTGGGTATCTGCGGATATTCATTGCAAATTTCGCTTGTAATCTTGTGAGTATTATTACGTGAAATAAAAAGGTTTTCCCTTTTATCTATCTGTCAGCAAATTTTTATGATGGTTTCATTTTACCCATGTAGTTGTTTGTGTTTTGGGGTTGAATTAATTTTGTTTAAAAATTGACTCTAATTAAATAAGTTTAAAATTAAAATTTGTGAATTCGGTTTAATCAATATCACATAGCTTTCACAAATTGGTATCCAGAGCCGGTTTCTCTAATTTATCGAGTGATCCTATTTTTTGCAAAATTTTGTGATATTGATTTTTTTTAAATTTGATTTTGAAAAATTGTCACAATGTTTCCGAATGAAAACTTATATAATCGGTTGCCAATTTTTTATGGGTTTAATTATACCTACTGGAAAGCCCGCATGAAATTCCATTTAAAAGTAATTGATGAGCGAGTTTGGGTTGTTTGTGAAAGAGGGTGGACTCCTCCCACTGTCACCCCTAATAATGTCATGAATCTTAAACCTGTGACAGACTGGACTGAGGATGAGTTTAGGTGGAGTACTTTTAATTCTCGTGGGCAATGTGCAATTTCTGGTGCTGTCACTCGTGAAGAGTTCTGATGTATTATGACGTGCACCAAATCTAAAGAACCATGAGATTTTTTACAACTTACCCATAAAGGCACGAATGCGGTCAAAGATTTTAAACTTCAAAATTTAACTACTCAATTTGAAATAATAACCATGCTTGAATCTACGTGATTTGATGATTTTTATACACGATTATCTGATATTGTCAACACTGGTTTCAATCTAGGGAGCATATTCCTGATGCACGAATGGTTAAAAATATTTTGAGATCGTTGCCTAAACGTTTTATCCCTAAAGTGACTATTTTAAATTCCTTAGAAAATTTGAGCAATCTAAAGTTAAAAGAGCTAAGATAAGACCTCCAGACATATGAAATTGGTATGTTTCCTGACACTGTCAAGCCTCGGTATAAAGGGATAACACTTAGAGCCCAGTCTAGGAAGGGAGAGGAAGTGTTTAAGAGAGATAAGAAAAAGAAAGGGAAAGTCTGTGAGTCCGAGTCTGAGGCCGAATTTCATTTTGATATGGCCTTGCTTATGAAAAATTTTAAAAATTTCTCAAATTTTCCAAAGAAAATTCTTCCAATAAAACTTTTTTTGAGAAAAATAAAAAGAAGGAGGAGGCCAAAGAGAGGGGTGAGAAAGAGGAAGAGGAGAGATGTTCCGAGTGTGATGGTAGAGTCCATAAGGCATTTGAGTGCCCCACTAGGCTAAAGATAAAGGGAAAGAAGATTGTCATGCTAGCCACTCTTAGCGATAGTGAGGAAGAGGTGAAAATTCCAAAAATGAATCTTCACATGGGATGTGTGTAGGCTTTTTATCCAGTCACAATATCACACCTTATTTTACCTACGATAATAAAGACACTTGTGTATGTGAGACCCCCGAGGAGGATGAAAGTTTGAATGTTTCATGTGAAAGGGGTGTGAAAGTGAATGTGGGAGCGAAGGTGAAAGTACGCTCCAAATTGCGTTTAGAGATTTGTGCGTCGAGGCCTTAAAGACTAAGAAATTGAATAAGGAGTTAGGTCTTAGGGCGATAGATTTAGAGAGAGCGGTTGAGAGTTTGAGGGGATTTAAGGCGTCGATGAGTCAACTCGAGAAGGTGAAGGTTACTTTGAGTGAGCAGTTGATCGTCATGAGTCGGAAAAATAGTGAAATTATAGACCATGTGTCACAATTAGAGAGAGATCTTGAACTTGCCTGGGAGGTAAAGGTCACTTTAGAGGATACATCTAAGAAGATAGGAAAGATTTTCCTCGATTCTGCTTTGGATAATGTTGAGAGACGAGGAATAGGTCATGACGGTGCATCCACTTTCCACGTAGCGCTCGAGACGATTCCCGAGTTTGTGATTGATCCATATGGATCCCCACCCAACCCACCTAGGCATTATGTACCGAATAGGAGAGTGCGTTGTAGATATTTTGAGAGAGGTGTTCATAGGCCTGTGTACGTTTGCACCCAATACGAGAAAAGGGGACACCCTAGGGAATTTTACTTTAAGTTGGGTAATGTGTCATGTTTTGCTACTACACGTATTTCTACGACACATGCACCCACACATGATACTTTAGATGCTCCGGATGATTACATGACGGAGTTTACACATATTAAGGAGCAAGTAAAGTTTTTTATCAAGGCTTCACATGATTTGATGGATGTTTTTCATAGGATGTCACCACCTTTGGAAAACTCCACCCCACCTAACGGTTGAGGTTTAGACTTGTTTGCTAGCATAGGATGATTTTCGTGATGATATTTTATGCTTATTGATAGTTTGTACCAATTTTGTATTTGTATTTTCCATTTTTGAGATATTTTTCGAAAAACCAAAAAGATTTTTGTTTCTGAAAAATTTTGGAAAATTACAAAAAGATTTTCAATTTCTGAAAAATATTGAAAAAAGGCAAAAATATATTATTTTCATAAATTTTTTGGAAAAAGTCTAAAAGAGTTTTTTATTTTGTTTACACCGTTTATGGATTGACATTTAGAATGACCGAGTCACAATTTCATTCCATATCCATGTGACTATTTGATAGTGTTTTGATATATGTCCTCATTTTACTTTTGTGCTTTATAATGTATGGAGTCATTAAAATGTAATTTGAGATTACTAACTACATGTTTGACTCTTTGTCTCCTTTAATGAACACTTTCACGGATATGTTTGATTATTGTACTTGTCTATCACATGGTGGTCGAAGTATTTTCATCTCAATCATGTCTTTAAAATGAACCAAACGCGATAAAACTTGACAATGAAAGTAGTGCGTGTAAGAACCCTTTACCATGAGGATTTCAATTGTAAAAAATGACGAGTATTCATGGGTAAGGGCTGCGAATGAATAATTGTCACGTCGTGAAAGCCACCATTTAAAGGAACCCGAGAAATTATTAAGGCAATAAAAATAATTATATGACAAAGTAGGGCTAATAGGATTTCTCTAAGGACAGAAAAGTAGATCACCTCAAGAAAAAATAAAAGATAAAATTATTTATGTGGTAGTTTTGTTGGAAATGTAAAAAACAGGTTTGCACGTCCTGATAACGTCTTGAAAAAGCATTACATACTTTTAGACATAATAGGTGTGGAAATCATTTTAGACTTTGATGCGTCGATTAGATCGATTCGATGTCATGTGAATTCACATTATTTGACACCTAAGGAAGATTTTTTAGATCATTTGTTACAAGAATCCTTATTCATCGTGCACATATGTTATGTTTGATTGCATTGATTTTTCTATCGAATTTGTTCACACCCATTTATTCTGTTTTCACGATTTGGTTATCTTAGTATAAATTCATGTTGTGTGATTTTTGTAAAATTATTTTTGCATTTTTTTTTAGAAAATTGAAAAATCAAAAATAGTTGGTGAATGCTTTCAAGGATATAATTCACAACCGTCATTGATGATCGTAGTTGTTTGCTTTGTTAGTCGTGACACTCCATGTTAATTTTACTTATTCTCTTTCTTGTTTATTTCTGACAAATAAAAAGGGAGAGAACGAATTATGATTTTATGGGGAGTTTAATCATTGGAGAGAAATTGAGATTTGATCTTTGTTTTGAGTTATGTTTATCTCATTTCAATCTCGATACATCATGAAGGTATTTGTTTCCTGTCTCATGTGTGTAGGAACAAAATTGAACATTATTTTGCACACCCTGATGATGACAAAGAAGATTTGGAGATCTCAAGTTGAAGATTTTTTAAGAAAGTTTATAGACTTGAATTTTTAGTGCCTTCTCAGTTTTTGGTTCATGGGAGGGTATTAGATTTGTATAGGCCATTTGATTTGATAATTTGGATGTTTTTAATTCGTACCGGCATAGACATAGGGGGAGATATGTAAAGACGTAATTTATAAGATTCGGTTTATATGAATGTATGTCGAATACCGCTACAACCGTTGAAGATTTATTCAAGTTCAAACATGCATCAAGACGGATTCGAATATCAACATTCTTCAACAGAAAAGCCTTTGTAAGATTAATTTTGGTATTTTAGTCCCTTTATGATTCATTTAAAGTGTTGGGATAAATTTTCTATGTATTGAGAAAAAATTTCTAAAATGTTTTTAATCAGTTGATGCATTGTTTTTTGTCAAATGGAATTTTTTCAAATTGTTGAGGCGAAATTTTTTTACCCCGACATCATTCGAGCGACATAATTATGTCGCGCGAAGTCGTTTGAGCAATATTTGACTTCGCTCGAGCAATCTGTCGGTTCTATTTTTTATATATAGCGTGTTACATGAGTCATTTTTCGTTAAGAAGACTTGACATTTTTCATTCTGCAAAAACTGTAAACAGCAGAACACTTTAGTCTTCTTCAATTTAAGGTTCAATCCTTTATTTTTCAATTAACAAAAATCCCAATAGTTTAGTGAATTATTTTGGAACCCAAGATACGATCTTTGCTAGAGTTTCTCTTGTAGTGAAGATTTCCTACTGCTGATTAACTACCGCTTGAGGGAGGTGCTGGGCTGACTATGACTGAGATCTTTAGGAGTACTCGTTGGTGATCCTCGCCGACTTGTGGAGTTACTACGGAATTTTATTGTTGATTCAGAACTGCGTGTTCTTGTGGCTATCGACGGATATTCATTGGAGATTTCGCTTGTAATCTTATGAGTATTATTAAGTGAAATAAAAAGGTTTTCCCTTTTGGATTTTTTTCCTGAAATCTGTGTGTCAGCAAATTTTCATGATGGTTTGATTTTACCGACGTAGTTTTTTGTATTTTGGGGTTGAATTAATTTGGTTTAAAAATTGACTCTAATTAAATAAATTTAAAATTAGAATTTGTGAATTCGGTTTAATCAATATCATATAGCTTTCACAATTTTCTCTTAATTTATCACTAATGGGAGTTACTCCACACTTTTCTCTCACATAATGATTTTTAATTTTTTTCATTTCTAGTAATTCCTATCATCCATCGGAGGATCCCCATCTCATTAAACGTGGAGACTTTATTCATGTTTTTCTTTAAAGTCCTACATTTCGTTATATATGGGGTCGTTAGCCTAACAACTGTTCTATAAATTTTTTCTTTTAATTAATTAGTTATCTTCTTATCACATAATACCCCACTTGCTTGTCTTCATTTCATATAGCCAGATGATATTATACTCATAACATCCTCATCAACATTCTCATTACTTTGTAACACTGAACCTAAATAATGAAATTTATTAGTTTGGTTTACCACTTTTTCTTAAATCGTTAATATTATGCTATCTCACGCGTCATTATTAAATTTTCATTCCATAAATTCAGTTTTCTTTTAACTGATTTTTAGCCCCTTAGACTTTAAGGCTTTTTCTCCAAGTACCTATTTTCATCGCTAAGTCCTCCTTTGGCATGTTTACTTAAACTATATCATCCGTAAACAACATACACCATGGGACATCTTCTTGTATGTCCTTCGCAGTCTCATCTAATACTACGAAAAATAACTAAGGACTTAAGGTCGATCCTTGGTAGACCCACTTTAATCGTAAAGTCATTAGTTTCTCCATATATAGTTCTTAATCTAGTCTTTGCGTTACCATACATATCTTCAATAACTTTAATATAATTCATAGGGATTATTTTTCTCCTTAAAGTCCATCATATTATATCTCTAGATACTCAATCATATGCCTTTTCTAAGTCTATAAAGACCATATATAAATTTTTATTCTTACTTCAATATTTCTCCATTAATTATCTTAATAATTAAATAGCTTATGTGGTGGGTCAACTGAGCATAAATCCAAATTGATTGTCTGAAATAGTTAACTTATTTCTTAATCTTTCTTCTATAACATTTTTTCATAATTTCATAGTGCGATTCATCAGTTTAATTTTTTTATAATTATCGCAGTTTTGTATATCTCCTTTAATTTTATACAAATACATTAAGGTATTTTTTTCTCCACTCATCTGGCACGTTTTCTTCTTTTAAAATTTTATCAAATAAACGTGTTGATCATTTTATCCCTATACTTTCAAGGGTCCTCCATACCTCTACAGGTATTTTATCAGGGTTCCCTTCTCATTTTTCTTATTAGTATATCTATTTCATTTTCAGTAATCAGACATATTGTTCCTATATTCAGTTATATGTTCTCGACATCCTTTTAGGGATATTCCTCTTTCAATAATCCTTGAAAATAATCTTCTCATATATCTGCAATTTCTTTATCGTTAATTAATATATTTTGATTTATGTCTTAATAACACTTAACTGGACTCATATCCCTTATCAATCTATCTCTATTCTTTGTCAATTTATATATTTCCTTTTCACCTTCCATGGTACGTGATTTACTATAAAGATTATCTAGTGCGTTTTGTTGCGCATTTCTAATAATATTTTTTTACTTCACTTTTCAACTTCTTATAATTTTCTAAATATTTTGATTTTTACTCTTTTGCCTTTCTTTAAAACTTACTCATTTCCTTTGTATTATCTTTTGTACTTCCTCATTACACCACCAAGTCTCTTTTTTCATAATTTTTTTTCTTTAGTCTCACCCAAAATTTGTTTACCTATTTTCTCGATATCATTCTTTGTTCTTGACCAAATGTTATTAACATTGTCGTCCTAATTTCACTTCATGTTTCACAAGAACTTCTGCCAAAATTCTAAATCTTTGCATCCTTTTAAATCCTTCCATTTTATATTCTGATAACCTATTTTTCTTTTTCGGTACTTAAATCCTCTAATGGGTAAATTTATTACTAATAAGTGATGTTGTGTTGTTAAGTTTTCACCTGGTATAACTTTACAATATTTGCAAGTTTACAATTCCCTTCTTATAAGTAAGCAATAATCTATTTGAGTTTTATGCCCTTCTCTTCTAAATATTATTAAATATTCTTCTCTTTTTTTAAATGTGTTTGTTAACGCTAGATCGTATGCCTTAGAAAATTCTAAGATAGTCTCCCCTCCTTCATTTCTCTTACCAAAACCATAACCTCCGTGTATCCTTAGATAACCATCTCGTTCTACTCTTACACGTTTATTCAATTCCCCTCCTAAAAATATATTTTCGTGCGTCAAAATTTATTGTAATACTTCATCCAATAATTACCAAAATGATTTCATTACATTTTTATCTAAAGCTCATTCGGGCGCTTAAGCACTTATAAGATTCAATATTATTTTATTGAAGACAATCTTAAAACTCATTATTCTATCTCCCCATCTTTTAATATCCACTACTTTATCTTTCATATAGTGATTAACAACAATACCTACCCTAATTTTACGATTATCTAATTCCTCCCGAGTAAAATAATTTATAACCTTCTCCTATCTCCCTAGCGTTTTCACCCTTCCATTTAGTTTTTATAGGAATCTTATCTCTCAAACCTAACCTTCTCCCGAGTAAAATAATTTACTTTTCTTCTTTTAACTGGAGAATCCATCAATAAGAGTTGACATAATTTTACAGTCGTCTGTCAACATGGCACAAACCCACCTCCTTTCTCATCCAGACTTGAGCACCGACAATGGCAGACCCCAAAATATTAGTTAATTAATTAAATACACTCATAAATTAATATACAAAATAAATGCGTTAAGAACTAAATCAAGAGAAAAAAATACATATCTGAATTCCTAAACTGCACAACAACTTAAATCAACAAAACCCAAAACATTAAATTTACTTCATTTGCATGAAATAACTAAGTGCCTTGAGAGAAAATGATATGATCTACAAGACTAATAATCCTCAACGACCACAAAGTGTCAAGAATCACCAACGACATCACCCCAATAACAACAATAACAATATTCAGTAAAAAGTCAAAGAAAAATGAATAAAGCCCTGAGCACAAATAGGAAGAGGTTAAAGGAGTACTTGGTGCGGAAAATGGGGGAATAAAGACCCACTATCTTCGGAATAGTTATAACAGACTGGTTTTACAAATTGGTTTTGAAATCAGATCTTGTAACAAAAAAAATCGGTATGAAGTCACAATTTGCGAACGTCCAATATGAGTAAAATTTAAGGTCACGACTTTGTAAACAAATTGAGATCCATGTAATCAAAATACCAGACCGTAACTCAAAAAAAGTACCAAATCGTGTTTCAAATCAGTTAAAAATACCAGATTCATTTTTGAAATAAAAATAAAATAGTTTTGTTCCAAAAAAAACAGATTGGTAACAAGAGTAGTAACACAAGAAAATCGTTTAGATCATTCTTCAAAGAAAGAAGCAGATTATATCGAACAATCCAATTATTACAACGACAATCATATAATAATAATTAATCAAATGGGTTACCCAAAACTAGATCTAAATTACATATTGAAACTAAAACTAACAACACACCAGCTGGAGTTCACCGTCAAAGCCCTTCTCTCTTCACCCGAACAGACACACACACACAAACACATATCAAGTGTAAATTTAAAAACAACCCAAATTGAATCAAAGGTACTCGATGATGGGTGGTCAAAAAATTTTAAATCAGACAAAATTGAATCGAAGGTAACTGGATCAAGTTGAAGGTAAACAAATATCCCTCTCCCTAATCAAAATCAACACACAATAAAAAAAATTAAGTCTAAACCTGAAAATTTTCATACTTCCCTGTGTGAAATAATTTCAATCCGATTTGTATATATTTCTCAATTGATGATAGCTTCAATATGTGTGTATATAAGAGTGTATGTGTGTGTGTATATGTGTGTGTGTGTGTGTGTGTGTGTGTGTGTGTGTGTGTTCAACATAATCGATTCTCGATAAATAGAAGGTTACTCAATTTGTATATATAGTTAATTAATTATGGCTTCCATAAATATTATACTCCATTCATCCCGAATTAAGAGTCCATATTTTTTTTTTGTATAGATTGAGGATATACTCAATCACTTATCAAGATCAACCATTATTCACTATAAGGGGATTTGGTAGTTGATTATGTCCAAAAAGATAAAGTGGACTCTTAATTTGGGACATTCTAAAATGAAATAATGGGCTCTTAATTTGGGACAAAGGGAATATATAGAATTAGTTAACCCAAAATTTAAGAACTTGTGAATAAAGTTGATATCAATTTCAACAATATTGCTTGATTTTGCTTTGTTACCATTTCAATTATGAAATTCACAGTTTCACAACATGTTAGCATTCTAGGGATAAATAAATCATAACTTTTTTTTATTTAATCACGTTAGGGTTCCAATCGATTTGGGGTTAAATTTAGGGTTTACAAATATATTTGAAGAAATGGTTTGCAAGTTTTTAGAGGCAAATAATAACAATGGAATGGGGTAGTGGTGTATTTAAGACATTAATGATATTTGTACTAAGTGTATTTCAGGCAATATACACTAACCCAAATGTATAAGTTGATTGTAATGGTCGTAAGTTAATGGGTCACTTTTTTTCATTTTTTAGATGGGGGGTAACCCGTAAACTTGAAATAATAAGGTACTTTAGTGTAATTTAGTGAAAAAAGTATGTCCAAACCACTACTAAATGACCAAAAAACCCCATATGAGGCTACCCTAACAGATTTTTAGCCCAAAGGTTTCCTAAATAATAGTAATATATTACCTAGATTGATCTTAACTTACACTCGTCGAGTGTTGCTACCATAACAGATTTTCTGTTGTAACAATAGTAATTTAAATTGGTATGAGCATGTTTTGTTAATGGTTTAGGGTTTAGTATTTGGATATCAAATGGAAAAGTGGGTTAGAGTTTGGGTGTTTGACAATGAATTGAATATGTAAAAAACTTGAATAAGATTCATGTTAAGTTCTATTTTAACTCTAGTAGTGATAATATGTTATCCTTTTGAATGAACTCTCTTAACAAAAATAATATGGTGCAATGGGCTAATAGTTTGAGGAGTAAATTATTGAAAAATAGTCCAAGAAGTCAACCGGTTGGATTGGCAAATACAATGAGAGCTCAATGAAATTGACCCTAAAATTATTGGAAATTTATGAAGGAATTATAATAAATATGAATCCAGGTCACTGCAACGCACGTTCTAGACACGTTGTCTTTTAGGCAATATTTTTCCCTTCCAGATGAAAATCGCGAGTGCACAATGGAGTTGAAGTAGAAATTTTCCTACAGGATACAATGCAGTGATGTTTCTTGTTTGATTCAAACTAAGTACGGTTTGATGAAACCAAGAACACTATGAAATGAGAACCCGATAATGCAAGAAGGTAGAGAACGAAGAGAGGAGAACAGAGCAATTTTTGGTGTCTAAAATAGAGGCCTGGAACTCTTTTTATAACCATTTTGGTGGTTGTTCATGAACAGTCACCTCCATTCAGGCCTGCGATTCAGTAACCGTTCGATCAAGCCCTTTTGAAATTTCTTTGATCGCACGGTCTAGATTTAGCATCTCATCGAAAGTGAATGGACAGGCCCGTGTAAGAAATGCTACGAGTCAATCTAATGGTTTAGATCATCCTGCTTGGGTTATAAAATCCCTTGATCATATCGATTAACTATAGTCATCGATCTGGTTGACTTTGATAAAACTTTAGGCTCCTGCGCTCCGAGCGACGATGTTAAGTGCTAAGTGCGCCATCAAAGCACTCAATGCACCCTAAGTCACCCAATCGCCCTTTCGCACCTCGCAAAATCGCACAAAAGCACGCCGCGTGTAGAGATTGGTGGTGGTTCGAACCATCGCAAAGCTTCATAGCACAGCATCTGTGACTAGAAGACTAATAGTCATCTTTTATCTTCTAGTTATATACCCTTTCACTTTCTTATAAAGTTTAAATGTGGGACACTAAAACCATACCCAACTCATTTACACTCATTTTGCTTTAAGCTCACTCTCTCTCTACTAAAATGCCCAATATAAAAACCTTATAAATAAATACTAACTTACACAATATAAATACTAAATTATATTTTAAAAATAAAACTCAATAATACAATTTAATTAATAAATTATATTATTTTGAAATTCCAACAATCCCCCACCATTTCAAAATACTCATAAATAAGTAATTGAGGATACAAGAGTATATAGACAGTAACAAAGCATCTCGCATTATCGCTAAAATCTAGTACATAAATGACAAGTGTCTTTCAGACTTGAACTTTCACTTAGTAAAATAATTCAACGCTTAAATCAAGGTGATGTTGTGAACGTATCATAAACTAAAGACCCTTTGGATGGGGAACTATTACACATTGATCTCTGTGTTGAAGAGTGCTCTGTTAGCACGCACAATTACGGCCTTATACTTATTCTGATTTCATGAGTGTCTTAGGAGTGGTCTTAGTTCCATAGAAAGCGACCACGCTTTCAACACTCATATAGGTAAATCAACTTCAGTGATTCTGTGAGTCACATTTATATGATTTATTAAGAAGTAAACTTCATTCTCTATGATGCAAAATACTAAAATTAGACACATAGGGATGGACTTTTACATATAAGGTCTTAGTGTTCCATAACTATCATTTAACTTGTTATTACCATATTGAACTCTGTCTATATTTTCAAGACATAAGTTAGGTTCCCATTAAATATAGTTGATTTATTTTATAGACCTTAGTCCCATTCCTTTTTAGGTGATATATATCATTTCTCTAACAAGACCTTTAATCATGGAATTTGCTAAATTCTTGTTCGTTTCAACATAGTCAACTGTCATTACTGCTTCTTTGAGTAATTGCCTCAAAATTTGATGTCTTAGACTAATATGTCTAGATTTTCCATTATAGGTTTTGCTTGAAACCTTGTACATTATAGCCTGGTTATCACAATTAATCATAATAGCAGGAGATGGCTTTTTCCATAACGATATATCAAATAATAAGTTTTTAAGTCATTCCACTTCTTTACTTGTATCTACTAGGGCTATAATTTTTTATTGCATTGTTGAATCAGATACACATGTTTGTTTCTTGGATCACCAAGATATGGTTTCTCCTCCTAGCATAAATATTCAACCAGTTATGGACTGGGATTTTGTTTCGAGGTTATTCTAACTGGAATCACTATATCCTTCTAATATAAACGGATACCCTACATAATGCAAGCCATAATCCATAGTCCTCTTTAGGTATCTAAGGAATATAGAAATTGCATTTCAATGTTCTTGTCCTAGATTACTTGTAAACCTACATAACATTCCTACCGTAATGGCAATGTCTAGTCTAGTGCAATGTATTGCATACATGTGACTTCCAATGACACTGGCATATTTAGGTTGATCCATTATACGACGAGTATTTTTCAATAATTTGATACTAGGATCAACAGGTGTGGTTGTTGGCTTAAGTTCAAAATGATTATATTTCGTAAGAACCTATTCAATATAGTGAGATTGAGATAATGCTAATGTATTATCTTTTCTTACTATTTTTATTCCTAGAATCACATCAACTTCCCTTAAATATTTCATATCAAATTTTGATGATAGAAACCTCTCATTTTCTTCCACACTTTTTAGACTGGACCCAAATATAAGCATGTCATCCACATACGAGCAAATAATGACTCAAGTACCATTATAAAAATTACTATAAATGAATTTGTTCGTTTCATTTACCTTAAAACCACGAGATCTTATCATCTTATCAAACTTTTTAAGCCATTGCATATGAGCTTGTTTATGGCGATAAAGAGATTTAACTAATTTACACACTTTCTTTTCTTGGCCAGGCAAAACAAACCCTTCAAGTTGTTCCATATAAATCCCTTCTTTTAAATCACCATTTAGAAAGGTTGTTTCTTCATTCCATTTCATGAATCACTAAATTATGCATAGAAGAAAGAGATGTTAATAGTCTAATGGAAGTTGTGCATGCAACGGGTGCATATGTGTCAAAATAATCAATTCAATATTTTTGTTTATAGCCTTTAGCAACTAATCTCTCTTTAAACTTACTAATTGAACCATCCGAATTTAATTTCCTATTAAATACATTTGCACCCAATTGGTTTTGCTCCAGGAAGAAGATCTGTAATAACCCAAGTTTGATTCAACAAATTTAAATACATTTCATCATTGATTGCTTCTTTCCAAAGGATAGCATCCCTAGATGTTACCGCTTCATGAAATGTAGTCATTTCATCTTCCACATTAAGAATAAACTTGGTTTTGTTCTTAGTTTCATTCACATCTCCCTTTATAAGATAAATTATAAATTCAGGTTCAAATGTCTTCTCAGTTATTTGTCTCTTACTTCTTCTTATTTCAAAGGTGATATTGGTCATGATTCCTTGATTCAAAGTAATTGACTTTGTTAGATGTTCAAAAAATTGCACATCCACCGACTCAATAATTTCTTGAGTTTTAAGATTCAAAAATCTATAAGTTGTACTATTGTTAGAGTATATAATAAAAACACATTTGTAAGTCCTATTTTCTAACTTGGGTCTTTTAGGTTCGGGTTTTCTTACATAATCAAGACATCCCCAAACTATGAGATGATTAAGATTAGGTTTACAATTAAACCATAATTGATATGGTGTAATATCTTTGTTTTTCAGCGGAACTATATTTAGAATATAACATGCAGATGAAACTGCTTCACCCCACATCGACAAAGGCAAACCAGAACTGATTAACATTGTATTTATCATTTCGACCAAAGTCCTATTTTTCATTTTCGTTGTTCCATTATATTGTGGTGTGTATGGTTCCGTAACTTGATGAATTATTCCATTAGTATTACAAAATTGAATAAATTCATTTGGGTAGTATTCACCACCTCTATCAGATCGTGGGACTTTGACTTTTCGATTTTGTTGAGTTTCATCTTCCGCTTTAAAAATAAGAAATTTATTGAATACTTCATCTTTACTTTTAAGTATACATATATATAGGGATAATCTCTAGTGAGGACAAAACCGTGCACACTTAGTGCGGACTTTGTCCTTTTCCCAAAAATGGTCCCCTCGTGGTCCCAAAGTCAATTTTAATAATTTTTTATTTTCCTTAGTGGTCCCCTCTTGTCTTATAGTAAAATCCATTTTCAAGACTATAATTATAACAGATTTATATTTTAAACCCAAATTGGTATCAGACTTTTAAGAGTTTAGAATCCCGCCAAATTCCGACCCTATCCCAATTGTGGTATCAGAGCCAAGACGCTCCCTTTTGACTTATAGTAAAAAGATTTAATGCCCTTGGTATTTATCCCTCACATTAACAAAGATATTTTGGGTACTAATCCAGATTACCAACCTATACCCATAACTTATTTAGACCCAGAAGGTTGCTTAACCTCACACATAGACGGTTGTTCACATACTGAACACATCCCAACCAAACACACGGATAGTAGACAACTTAGTGTCAGTGCTATCAATAACATAATAGACCAAAATAATTGTATACTCCTTATTTTAAGACAATTAATAAAAGACGCTCAAAACCTAGAAACAGAGATAAAAAATATCACTAAAAGAATTCAAGAAATAGATAGCCAAATCCCAATAGACCTAGTACAAGTACTACAAGAAATAAATATTAAGACTAATCATATAGAAGTCCTTAAATAAGACGTTTTAGAAATTATAACTTTGACAAAAAATTAAGAAAGTGAGTTAGTTAAATTCACCAAATAACAAGCTAAGATTATTCCTACATTAGACAATTATCTACCTTAATGGAAATAGTTAGATCAGACTGGAATGAGGTACCATTCAGACCTTAGCATATTTTTACCAAAGAATTCTAGAAAAGATAAATGATGATAGATTTTATTATAAGATAAATGAAAATGAGATTGCTAATGCTGCTAAACCATTAAGACTTATACTTGAGAGATTAAATTTAATCTCGACATCAATAGTATCTTCTCAAGACTATAATAGTAGCTTTGTTAAAGACTTAAAATTATATTTAAAGTCTAAGACAGAAGGATTATACAGACTTTGTTAAATTTTAACAGAATTTAGCTAATTATCCTAACAATATGGAAAGTCGTAACCTATCAAAAATGGATAATATTGTTAATGAACTTAGACTAAATATGTCACAAGCAAAAGAAAAATATGAAGAAATTATACAGGGAATTAAGGTTATCTATAATAAACTTTCCCAAGAAGATTTAGGCTCTCCATTTATTTTTACACGTTTAGATCAAATAGAAAAAAACTATACAAGCTAGAATGGCATAAAAATCTGTGCAACAACAAGAAAAAGATGATGATGTAAAAGACTATATTAATGAGATTGATAATTCTCTCGTTAATACTCTTGCTAAACATAATAAAGATAATAATAATAATAATAATAATAATAATAATAATAATAATAATAATAATAATAATAATAATAATAATAATAATAATAATAATAATAATAATAATAATAATAATGCAAGAAATGAGAATAAGACCTTTAAAGAAGAAATCCTTAACCAGATAAAGAGACAAAAGGATTATTTAGACTCTTTGAAAAGAATTGAAAAAAGACATCAATAAAAGCACGTAACCACATGCAAATTTAGAGAATCTCCTTATATAGAAACTAAGTTAGGAAAGACCATAACTAGAAGAATTATAAATGATGGATTAGATAAGACTAGTAAGATAGTTAGCCATATTCCAAATATTGGACATAGTAATTTTATGCTCCAAAGACTTAAAGATTCATCCTCCAATGTTAGAACATAGTGGAATGAGAGAAATTTCACCAATCCTCTCCAATGAAAGTAATGGAGTGAAGTTGACAGGAAGATTGTTGAAGATTCTGTTTATAATGGACAATTTACAGTAGTTAGATACATAGAATTGTTTAAAAAAGGAGTCACTCCTAAGACTCCTAATTACAACATGACTTATCATTATAAAAATCACGTGTTAGATAAATCCTATACCGAGTTTCAAGTTTTTAACTCAGAATGGCTAAGATTAAGAGGAACAAATAGGAAGTTCCAATTCCCAACCTTTGAACTCTTTCAAGCAAGAATCCAAGGATTACATAGACCTCAAAATAATATCAACATATTATGTTGTTTAATAGATAAAAGATGAAAAGATTTTGGGAAAAGTCTTATTGGGATAGCCCAATTAGAAATGTCAGACAATATAGGATACTTTAATGTCATTCTGGCATTTACAGTAACCGTAAACACAACCAAACATTTAAGTTAATCTTATATTCTAGTGGCTATGAAGACTATATTATCCCAGATGCTAATATAAATATAGAATTCCAAAGCTATGTGAAATTCTCCCAATTCCTCCATGAAAGAATGCAATTGGGAATTCCTAGCGGTAGACTTAATGAAGAAATATTAGTTAGAACCAATAATTTAGACTACAATCATACTTACAGTATTAGGAATACTGGACCTACGAAAGAAAAAGCTAAGACCCTTTGACAATTGCCAAAATTTTAAGAAATTAAGACTATACAAAATAAACCTTTGTTTATTAATCAAGACGGTGTCACTGGAAATGTTACTATCCAGTTTGGTCCTCCTAAGATTATCAATAAGGATATCTAGATAGAAGAAGTTAGATTTAGGAATGTGGGAGAAGCCACAATCAATGATCCTTTAGAAGGAGAATGTAGTAGTCAAGTTAGTTTTAGTTTACTAAGACAAGCTCCAGTAATTAGACCTAGGGGTGCACATGGTTCGGTTCGGTTCAGTTCCACTACGGAACCAGAACCAGAACAGAAATTGATTGGTTCCATGGTTTTGGAACCAGAACCAGAACCAAAATTGATCGGTTCGGTTCGGAACCGAACCATCGGTTCTCGGTTTGGTTCGGGTTGGTTCATGGTTCTGGTTCTTGGTTCTGGTTTGCGGTTCTGGTTCGCGGTTTGGGTTGTGGTTCTGGTGTGCGGTTCTAGTTCGCGGTTCTGGTTCGTGATTTTCATTAATGGTTCTGGTTCGTGAATTGGTTCTCGGGTTGGTTAATGGTTATGGTTAATGGTTCTGGATAATGGTTTTGGTTCATGGGTCGGTTCTTGGGGTCGGTTCTTTGGTTTAGTTATTCGGTTCGGTTTTTTGGTTCGGTTCCATGGGTTCGATTCTCGGTTCGGTTCGGTTTGGTTCAGGTATAAAACCGAGAACCGAACCGAACACTTCGGTTCTCAATTTTTTGGAACCAGAACCAACCCGTGGAGAAAAAAAACCGAACCAACCCAACCCACGAAGGTCGGTTTGGTTCGGTTCTTCGGGTTAACGATTTTTTTGCACACCCCTAATTAGACCTAGAAGATCATTTGAACAAAAAGACTTAGTTAGAGAAAAAGATAGAATCCAAAACTTTGGACATAATCCCTCATAATTGGACATAAAGACATTTAAAGAATATCTTAATAGAAAGTCGTTATGTTAGGATCCAATAAAGAGATAGATTCAAAATGATAGCCCAATATCATATATTAAAATTAAAAGAATTTAAGACTACTAAAGAACTTCTTAGAAACCTAAGACTAATTAATGACAGCTACACAAGTAGGTCCTAATTAACAAGAGAATGGAAGTAGTAGTAGGCTAGACGATGCTCCTAGACTTTTTTGTAAACCAATAGGAATAAATATTCCCATATACTCAAGCACTCTAGTAAAGACCAAACCTGATTATATCAAAAACTTTCCCACTAGTGACAAGAGTTTTACTCATGTTAAGACTATGTAAAGTCAATCCATAAACCTAGTTAGGATATACCTTAATCTAGACAATGTCCAAGATAGGAAGCAAGCCTTAGATGAATGGCATAATCAGATGAACATGTGTTTTGCATCTATTGAACAATGGGATGCAAGTTCATATTAACAATATACTGAGCAATCAATTAGGGGTATTACAAAAGATTATTTAGATAGTTTAAAAAAAGCTACAAATGAATATTCCCTATCTAAGATTGAGAAAATGAAAGAAAACTTAGAAGAAAGATCAATTTATGAATCTATTTAGTTATTCACTTTAGAATTCATTGGAGATGGATATTTAGCTCATACTAATGAACAAGACTTAGCAAAAACTAAGTTAGCTCTCGTTAGCATTTGCAAACTAGATAAGATGAATGAATATAGCAATAATTATGAACAACTATATTACCAAATTAAAGAATTTGGAGAGACCTTAAAAGATGAATATTTTATAAAGATACCAGCCATAGGACCAATCCTAATTATTGAATATAGTAATTGGTGGAGTTTAGAATAACTCCCTTGGTGAAAGAATCAATTTTGCCAAAGACTATATCATATCTAAAAGACGAGATATAACTCAAGGAAAGTTAATTGAAGAAACTTTCAAACAGATTACTCCAATTAAAGATGAAAGAGACATTGATACAATCCAATGGGGATGTGGTAATGAATCTAAGAAATTCAAAAAGAAACTAGAATGGAAACAAAGAAAGTTTAAGGCTAAACCTTTAGGTTTTCCAAAACCATATAGATTTAGACCATCTACTACCTTTGGAGAAAAGAACTCTAAAGCTAAGAAAAATAGATTTAACCAAAGATGGTATTTTAAGAAGATCACTAGTAAGTATAAGAAGGTTCCTAATTATAGAAAGAAAAAAAAATAGCTCAATCTAAGACTGCCACCAAAGAATGTTGGACTTGTGGCAAAGAAGGACACTTTGCTAAAGACTGTCCTAACAAAAAAAATAAAGAAAGTATTAAGATTATTAATACAAATTTGACTTTGCAGATTAAGAAGAATTAAACAATATATCTTCTATAGAAATATCAGACATAGAAAATGACAATAATACTAGTATCTATAGTTCATATACAGACAGTGATTCAAAAGATTATAATAGTGACACTGATGAGTATGAAAAATCCCAAGATACTTTAGAATTATACATGATGCAAACTAATAGAGATGAACAAGATGATGAATATATAAACTTTGAAGAAGCTTGGTATAAATGTATAGTAAGCCCCTTTTTAAAGAAAAGATGGACAATTAGTAATCCTGAGTTACTAACCTATATACCTAGATGTTACTTTGATGAAAAATATTATTGCACATTTGAAATGAAATGTTGCAAGAAAGACTTTAGATGTGTAGAATGCTTTGAGACTATGCAAACAGAATTATTTATGGTTTGTGGTATTTGTCAATTACACTACCATAAAAATTATTGGAGAACTAGATTTAGAAAAATTTATACTAGATAGTATGATGCTCAAATAGACAATATTAAAACACATTATCAAGACATTGATAGAAATATAGCCAAAAGATTACAAAAAAATGAAGACTTAAAAGGAAAAGGAATTTTCTATGATGTAGGAGAATACTGCTCTGATAGTAGTACAGAAGATTTAATATCATTAGATTTAACAGATAAACCTTATAAATGAATATATATTTCAGAAAAGAATAATTTAGGAATTTCTTCTAAACCACATGCTTGTTTTGTATAATTATTCATACAACATAAAGATTATCCTAAAAGACTTTCAATTTTTATAGATACAGGAAACTCTCAAAGTATTTGCAAGGCCAATGCCTTCCATGAAGATTATTTTCTAGACAATAATCAAGATATCTATGGTAAGGTAGTTAATGGAGAATCATTTACCTTATATTTTCAGACTATTCCTATTTATTTTCAATTAGGAAATCAGACTAACAAAACTGTAAATCATCGGTTTTGTATAATGGATCCTCGTCCTAGTTTCACAGGAAATATTATTTTAGGACAAGACTTTATTAGTAAATATCATCTTTATACTCAGTATAATGATAAGATTTAGTAAATATCATCCTTATACTCAGTATAATGATAAGATATTAATTAGTGATAAATAGAAATTTAATATTAAAGTCCCTCTAATAGATCACAAGACTGTCATCGACCTTATGCAGGTCAATCCCAATTATAGACCTATAAAACATTAGAGTTTTTCAGCTGATCATAGTTGACCTAGACCTACAAACCAACATGAAGCACAATAAATAACCAAACCCTTACAAAAAGAATGTAAGTGTCCAGACCATAAGTGTTATAAGTAAATAGCACTTATACTATAAGAAATTTTAGATAAAGCCCAACAAACCTTATTAAAGGTTAAAACCATATTCAAAAAGAAGAAAATGGATATAGAAGTAGAAAAGGAAAATATTAGGCAATTAGCAGAGCCTACTTTAGGAGAAAATCGCATTCCTAAGTGGGATAAAGATCAGAGTTATTATGAAATTATCCCTATTAACCCAGATGCCACTATTAATGGTAGAACCTGTAAGAAAGGATATTCACAAGAAGATAGAGATGAATTTAAAAAAGACATAGATGAAATTCTTAAGCTAAGCATTATTAGAGAAAGTAAAAGTAGACATAATAGCCTTGCCTTCTACGTTCAAAATGAATCTGAACGAAAAAGAGGAAAAAAACGTATGGTTATAGATTATAGATAACTAAATAAGAATTTTGAATTTGATTATTTTAATATACTAGATAAGAATAATCTAATCAATTTTATTGAAGATAAAATTATATTCAGCAATTTTGATTATAAGTCAGGCTTCTGGCAAATTAAGATCCACCCAGATAGTATTACTTACACGGCTTTTAGTGTGCTCCAAGGAAAATATGAATGGTTTGTAATGCCATTTGGGTATTTGAATGCCCCTCAAGTATTCCAAAGACGTATGGATAATATTTTTAGACCATATTGAGAATTCAGCCTTGTATACATAGATGATATTCTTGTAGCAAGCAAGACTGAGAAAGAACATGTAGATCATCTTAAACAGATTATTTTAGAATTAGATAAACATGGAACTGTTATTTCTGAAAAGAAAATGCAATTATTTCAGACTGGGATAGACTTTATGGGAATGCATATTAATAAAGGAAAAATATCCTTAGCAGAACACATAACCAAAAAGATTCTTGAGTTTCCAGACCAACTCAAAGATAGAAAATAATTATAATCATTTTTTTGATTGCTTAATTGTGCTGCAAACTTTATTAAAGACCTTGCTTCAAAAAGACAAAGTCTAACTTCCAAATTAAAAGGAAAAGATAAGACTAACCCTTTTTATTTGACTAAATATGATTTTGAAGTTATAAGACAGATTAAAGAAGCAGTTAAAAATATCCCTTTACTTGTCCTGCCCGATGTTGAAGACCAATTTATAGTAGAAACAAATGCATTTGATAAACAATGGGGAGTAGTATACTTTGCCATTGATCATCAAACAAAAAAGAAGAAACTTTGTAGATATAGTTCGAAAACCTTTACTGATCCAGAAATAAGATACACAGCATATGAAAAAGAAGTTTTAGCTATAGTAAGGGCAATAGAAAAATATATGATTTTTCTTAGACCTAAATATTTTACTGTTTATACTGACTCCTTTTATGCAGTAAAATTTAGAGACTTAGACTTGTCCAAATCAAGGACTAATAGACTTATTAGATGGCAATAATTGATTAATGGTTATGACTTCTCTGTTATACATATTAAGAGAAGTAAAAATATCATTCCAGACATTATATCAAGAGAACCAATGTTTGCTAACACTAATATGATCTCATGTTTTATGTTGCAAACAGAAGGCCTAGACATCATGCGTTCCTCTGAAATAAATAGACTAAACAAATACGACGTTGCAAACTATCTTAGATGCGTAAGACCAAATGCTGGTGTAACGCAAAGACAGACTCATATTTAAGACTCTCAAGAAAGACCAATCCTAGAGAACTTTGATAATATCTTAGTTCCTACTGGAAAATCTAGACATGAGATTGTTTCTCAGAATAGACTTATTGGGAAGATGTACTTTCCCCAATATAGACCAGACCAAAGATACCTAAACTTAATTAAATTTAGACGAGAATTTTTAGATGATGAGAATACTCTTATAGATGCCTTATGGTGGAATGTAAAGAATATTCTATGGATAGAATTCAAGCAAAATTTGGTAGCCGTTGCCAGATTCATGAGAACGCGAAGACTTGCAGTTATTCAACTTAGTAGTAATGCTACTCCTAGACCTCAGACTCAAACCTATGCTAAGACTCTTAGAGAATCCTCCAAAATTAGACCAGCTGATAATTTTTGTTATAAAAAAAGACCTTTAAGACTAAGATTGTTATACCATTTGGTCATAATAATCTTCCTATTTTAGAAGACTGTCAGAAAGAAGCTAATAGCATTATTAAACATTTTAATATATCATTATCCGCGACTAATGGAGATGACTTAATGATTAGATATTTCTTCAAAGACATTACAAAAATTTATCTTTTTGGAAAAGAAGATATAGCCCAGATAACCTTAGCAGACTATGGGTTCATTAGACTCGTCCAAATAAAGACTGTAGAAGACTCTATTGCTCTTAAAAAATAGTCCATGAATATGTCAAGAAGTTAGAATAATTTTTTCCCCTATTTTGCCAGGATCTACCAGATTGCTCCAAGTTCCTGTAGAGGAATGAGAGTTGAAGGATTTAGACTTATTAGATTTTCCAATTATTCATTTGAAGATGTTAAAATTATATCCGAAGATGAGACTAAAGATTTTATTGTTAATAAGTCCAAACTCGAGATTTCCCAAGCTATGCAGATGATAGAAATCATGGAGCTATTAATAGATGAAGACAGATGGTACACTGCATACCATAAAGAATACCTCATTATCCAATCTGATGAGCCATTCAATGACAGGCTCAAGAAAGAATCCAAGGATAGGGTAGAGATAGCTTTTCCAGCTAGCCTTAGAGTGGTAGGCCTCATTGATGAATTCTTCAATAATAATGCTCTACTAGAAGAATACAAAGACAAGGCAAAAGAAGATAAAGATGGGAGAGGTAAGGGTCCCACCGTACTCAGCGAATTATTAAAGACCGAAGACTCAATTATTTAGACTGCTTTCTATAAAGCAGAAGATTCATTGCAATCATAAAACGATGAAGACCTGCCCCACATGGGCCATTAGATAGCTCCTCCTGCCAGAATTATTAGTAAAAGACAAAGATGCTTTATGTCAAAGACTTTAATAATTGTATGTCTTTAAATTTATTAGCTTTAGGCTCCGGTTGCCAGTCAAATGTAGTGCCCTAGTGATTATAAAAGGGAGCGTCCAGTTTGAAAGAGGATATCGAAGACTAGAAGTGAGAGAGAGTGAGTAAGCTTAAAGAGAATAACATGTATATGAGTGAGTAAAGCTCTCATAGTTAGGGGAAAGGGGAGAGTTGTATTTAATTATGCTATGCAATAAAAGTATTTTCTTTTTGCAGAAATCTATTTTAAGTTAAGTTGTTATCATTCTCCAATTGTCTCCAATGTTCTGTCTATAGGGGGCTATTGTGTGGAACCTATGGTGAGAACGTGAAGTGCCACGACAGAAGTAACGGGATATTCCATACTCTATGTATCCTAGATTCTATGGACAAGTCCTAGATACTAGGGCTAATGTCAAAAAAGTTGCCCTTACAAATCTCCCCATATGGCTATTCTGGTACAAAATAAAAAAATTCAAATTATCCAAATGTTCAATCCTATACAAATCTTATACCCTCCAAAAAACCCACAAATGGAAAGATAATAAAATCATTTGTCTTACGTGTACGTTTTATATGCTCATCGAAGTATACCTGCAGACAATCGACAAAGAAATATATCTCATGAGGTATCGAGTTTGAAATAAGATAAAACTTATGAATAAATTCTCCCCCATAAATCAAACTCCCACTCCACCAAAATTTGTTCTCCCCTTTTTTATTTGTCCGAAATAGATAAGGAAAAGAAACAAAAAATAATAACTTGGAGTGTGTCACAACAATCATATAATATCATCATAAATATACGATAATGAGAATCAAGTAATGATAAACTAAGCAAAATAATCTATTTTTGATTTTTCTAAATTTTCAAAAAATTTACAAACACAACACACCATGGAGAGACACAAAAACAACCGAATCATGAAACTGAAATGTAGGGGTGTGAACACATTCTATAGGTTAATCAACGTAGATAAACATAACATATCTTCACGAAGGAATGAGACACTAGTAAAGTAAGATCTCAAAGTCTACTTGAGGTGAAAAAAATGGTGAATTCAGGTATAATTGACTTAACTTATTCAACTAATTAAGGTCGTGAATGATTTTCACACCAATAATGCTCAAAAGTATCTAATGTTTTTACGAGAATTTTCCAGGATGTGCAAACCCATTGATCTTCGACTAAACTCCCTCAAAACTCACATATTGAATTTTTTCTCTCAAATTTGTTGTTTCGAAGAAATCAATGCTCATATGTCGCGAAGCATCAATGTTCTTTGGAATTGGCCTGACACTTTATATTTTTTCTTTTTATGTGCCTTTAATCTTTTATGTTCTTTTCTTTTACAAATGTTGGCTATTCACGTTAAGACAACCTGTCTTTCGTAGCTGATTCCATTGCTCTACATATAACACATTTACCGGAGATAAGATTTTTTATTTTTCCAATCCGGGCAATGGTTCTTGCAAGCACTACTTTCTTTATCTCGTTTTATCGCATTTGATTCATTTTAAAAGCAAGATTGAGATCAAAATACTAAAATCGACACGTGAAAGATAAGTGTAATGCTCAAATAAGTCCACACTCATGTGCATTAAAGGTGACAAGGAGTCAAACATGTAGCAAATATTCATCATATCACATCTTAGTAAGTCCACACATTATAAAGCAAAAAAATGAAATGTTGTCATGTCTCAAAACCCTACAAAATGGCCACATGGATATTGAATGAATGGGTGACTCGAACATCTTTAATTTTCATCCACATATGGTGTAAAAAAATGCAAAACTCCTTTTGAATTTTTAAAAATTTATCAAAACTAAAATCTTTTTGGTTTTTTCAATTATTCTAATAGGAACCGAAAATCTTTTTGTATTCTTCCAAAAAATTTCAAGAAACAAAAAATTCTTTGTGGATTTTTTGAAAAATTTATTAAAATAGAAAAAAGATAAATACAATGGTAGTACATACTAGCAATAGGCATGAAAAATGTGAACATCAAAAGCATCATATGCTAGCAAACAAGTTTAAACCTCAATCATTAGGCCCGGAATAGTTCTCCAAAGGAGATGACATCCTATTAAAAACATCCATCAAATCATATGAAGTTTTGACCAAATACTCAACTTGATACCGAAAACTTTCAAAGTCTCTCATGTGATGTGCGAGAGTATGCGGAGTAACATGTGTGGGAGTGCGTGTGAAAACATGTATAGTAGCATATCGTGGAAAATACCTATGAGACACACTATCCAATTTAATATAAAATTACCTAAGGTTTCCTCTTTGCTCGCAGTTGGAACATACACGGGCTTGGGTACACCTCTCTCAAAACATCGAGGCCGAGCTCTCCTGCGTGGGAATAGGATACACAGATGGGTTAGTTCTAGCGCCATATGGATCTAACACAAACTCGGGAACCAGCTCGAGTGAAATATGGGAAGTAGACGCGCCGGCATAACCTATTCCTAGTCTCTCAATATTACCCAAAGCGGGACCGAGGAGCATATTTCTAAACTTATTATATGTGTCCTCTAAAGTGACCTTGACCTCTCGAACATGTTCGAGTTCTCTCTAGAGTTGGGATACATGGGCTTAAAGTTTCTCACGAGACTCTAATGAAGATTGAAGATCTCTTGTAAGACTAGCGATGGTGTTGGTCAATTAACTCTTTTTCCGACCTAAGACGATCAACTGCTCACACTAAGAAATCTTCACCATCTCGAGTTCACTTGTTAAGGCCTCACGCACCCTCAAATTTGTCACCTCTCTCTCTAAATATAACACCCTAACACTCAAATTTTTATTCAACCTTTTAGTTTTCAACGTCTCAATGTAAAGATCATTAAAATCTTTTTGGAGATCCCCTTCTCCCTCACTTTCCATATCATCCTCACAATCACTAGAATGGCTCGAAACATCATCGAGGCTCTCACGTTTACATGTGTCCTCTTCATTGAGGGACAAACTAAAAGTGCTCATGTGAATAGTCATGAAAGAAATGCACTTTTCATGTGTTGATTATCCCTCTTAATTAACCAACTCAATGTCAGTATTTCTAAGAGTGGCCTTATTAGCAACTTTCTTTCCCTTTATCTTTAGCATAGTGGGACACTCAAATGACTTTTACCCTTTTATCCTTGCACTCAAAATACCTTATCGCTTCTTCTTTCTCACCACTATCCTGAACCTCATATTTATTTTTATTTCTCTCAAAAATCTTTTTATTGGAAAAATTCCTTTTTGAAAATTCAAGAAACATTTTCAAAAAATTTGCAAATAAGACAAAGTCATCAAAATCAATCTTACCCTCAGATTCAGACTCACAAACTTTCTAATTTTTCTTCTTCTTTGCTTGAGTCTTTAAAGCTACCCCTATATCTTTAGGATTGATGATTTTATGGAACATATCTATCTCATAAGTCTGAAGGTCTCCTACGAGTTCTTTTAATCTAAGAGTGTCTAAAATCCCTAAAGATTTGGGCACGGTGACCTTAGGAATAAATCGGGAAGGAAGTGACCTAAAAATATTTTTAACGACCCCAGTCTCAGGAATTTTCTCATCCAAATTAAAACTAATGTTTACAATGTTCGAAAACCTAGCATAAAATTCATCAAAACGCTCGAACTCTAACATAGTGATTGTCACGAATTGGGTGGTCAAATTTTAAAGCTTAAACACAACGTTGGTACCCTCATGTGTTAACTGGAGGATATATCATGCTTCCTTAGACGTAGTGCACGTCATGATAAGTCAGAACTCGTGTCAGGGGTGAGGGCTCTAAAAATAACACTAAGGCCGCGCGAGTTGCAAATACTCCACTTAAACTCATCATCCATCTAGAAAGTGACAGGTTTTGGATTTATCACATTACCAACCGTGATCGTGAGAGGATTCCACCCTCTTTCTCATACTAACCAAACCCTTTCATCAATGGCTTTTAAAGTGGATCTCATACGGGTTTTCAATAGGCATAGTTCAATCCATCAAAAACTGGCATCCTATTATGTAAGTTCTTCATCAGAAAATTTGCGATCTTGCAAAATCAATTTTTAAAAACAGCTGATATCACAGAAAAAAATTGTGGAAAATCAAGATCTAACGAAAATTTGGTGAAATCTTCTCTGATACAAATTTAAGAGTTCGCAATGCTCTAGTGGTGTAACTTATTTAATTAGATGTCTACCCTCAAATAAATTTTAATTCCTTTAAATTATAAAATATGCAACTAGGTTATCCAAGACAATATGCAATAATGCATGCAGTCATAAACTCATTCAACACAATATTTTAGGAAATATTCCCAAAGGGGCAAAACCTTTTATTTCACGAATGTAGTTTGCAAATCGCAACTTACAGTCTTATTAGTGAAATACAGCCTGACGAATATCCCACAGGTGACATTCGTCTTCTTCAAGAGTGGTTCTTACAAGTACCATAAAGATCGCAGCCTTCCTTCAGCAATGATTCCCGCAGGAATCACAAGAGCAGCAATAGAGACTTCTTCTCTACAAGGACAGTGGTGAAGACTCCTTCACAATTGTAACTTTAATATAGAACTGGTTTAGGCTTTCAAAGACGATTCATAAAAGTATATAGGAGAGATGTGTGAATTAAAATGTGTTTTTCCCTTTTTAAAAGTGAAGACTTTATACAGCAGGTGTACACTTTGTGTAAACGAAAAGTCTAATCAAAAACCCTACACGAAGAAGGTATTTATAGGAAAACACGAAAATCGAGACATCGTAGCAGCGTAATGAAACTTGAACTCCATTTTAATAAGATCATATTCTCGTTTGAACGAAGTAGGTCTCGATTCAAACAACCTGTCAAAAATTAAAAGAGTACTCCCTTGTTCGAACCTCGTTTGACAAGGCTTCAAACAACCTTTGAACGAGACTTAAAATCAGGAAAAAATTAAAATATTTTTAAGAACAAAAAACTACCTCGTTTTGTAAAAAATTATTTTATAAGAATCTTCGAACACTATATAAAAAATCCATGAAGTCCAAAGCAATTACTATACCAAAATTATGTGACGATGTGGATAATGTCAAAGATGAAGTGGCGTACGTTGGAGATGCACTACGTGATGCTTAATAATTGAATCCATCTTCTTAATCGTCAAATGTGAAGTACCATGATGAAAGTAACGAGATATGTCGTACCTGATGTATCCAAGATTCTATGGACAAGTCCTAGCTACTGGAGGCAATGTCAGAAAAGTTGCCCTTATAAATCTCCCCCTCTGATTATTTCCGTACAGAATAAAAAAATCCGAATTATCCAAACATAAATCCTATAAAAATCTAATACCCTCCCAAAAATCAAAAAATGGTAAGATACCAAAAAAATGTACAAGGCTTCCAAATCTTCAACTTTTTAAATCTCTGATTCTCTCACTTTCTCTCGATCTTCTTTTTAGGACCTTTGTCATATGTGTACTTTGTATATGCTCATCAAAGTGTACATGCACACAATCGAATAAGAAATATAGCTAGTGAGGTATCGAGTTTGAAATAATATAAAACTCATAAATAAATTGTCCCCCATAAATCAAACTCCCACTTCCCCATAATTCGTTCTCCCCTTTTTATTTTCCGAAATAGACAAGGAAAAGAAACAAAAAATAACAAACTGAAGTGTGTCACAAAAATCGTAGAATATCATCATAAATATACGACAATGAGAATCAAGTAATGATAGATTAAGAAAAATAACTATTTTTGAATTTTTGAATTTCTCAAAAAAAATTACAAATACAACAACACAATGGAGAGACAGAAAAATAAACGAATCGTGGAAATGGAATATAGGGGTGTGAACACACTCTATAGGTTAATCAACATAGACAAACATTACATATATGCATGAAGGAATGAGACAATACTACGTAGGATCTCAAAGTCCACCTTAGGTGAAAAAAATGGTGAACTTAAGTGAAATCGCCTTAACCTTTTCAACTAATCAAGTTCGTGAATAATTTTCTCATCAATAGCGCTCAAAACAATGTAATGCTTTTACGAGAATTTTTCAAGGCGTGCAAATCCATTGATCTTCGACTAAACTCTCTCAAAACTCACATATTTATTTATTTTCACTCAAAACTTTTGTTTTGAACAAATAAATGCTCATATGTACCAAAGCATAGGCTCTTTTATTTTGCAAATGTTAGTTATTCGCGTAAAGACAACATGTCTTTCGTAGTTCGATTCCATTTCTTTAAATATAACACATTTACCGGAGATATGATTTTTAATTTTTCCAATCCGGGTAATGGTTCGTACAAGCGCTACTTTTATTATCTCGTTTTATCGCATTTGGTTCGTTTTAAAAGTAGGATTGAGATGAAAACACTAAAAACGACACGTGAAAGGTTTGTGCAATGCTCAATAAGTCCGTGATTGTGTGCAATAAAGGTGACAAGGAGTCAAACACGTAGAAAACAGTCAACATATGACATCTTAATGACTCCACACATTATAAAGCCTAAAATTGATATGTTGTCACGTCTCAAAACACTACAAAAAGGCCACATGAATATGGAATGAATGGGTAACTACAACATCTTTAATGTTCATCCACATATGGTATAAAAAATACAAAACTCTTTCTAAATTTTCAAAAAATTTATCCAAAATAAAATCTTTTTTACTTTTTCACTTTTTCTAAAAGGAATCAAAAATAATTTTGTATTTTTCCAAAAAAAATTCGAAAAATATATCAAAATGGAAAAAAGATAAATATAATGACGGTACATACAAGCAATAGGCATGAAAAATATGAATATAAAAAGCATCATATGCTATCAAACAATTCTAAACCTCCATCATTAGGCTCAGAGGAATTCTCCAAAGGAGATGACATCCTATGAAAAACATCCATCAAATAACATAAATCTTTGACCAAATACTCAACTTAATATGCGTGGGAGTGCATATGTAAACACGTGCAGTAGTAGGTCTTGGAAGATACCTATGAGACACACTACCCAATTTAAAAAAAATCCCAAAGGTGCCATCTTTGCTTGTAATGGTAATAAACATGCACGGGCTTCAGTACACCTCTCTTAAAACATCTAGGTCAAGTTGTCCTACGTGGAATTGAACACCTAGGTGGGTTAGGTCGAGCGCCATATGGATCTAGCACAGACTCGAGAATCGTCTCGAGTGCAATATGGAAAGTAGACGCTCCGTTATAACCTATTCCTAGACTCTCACTATTACTCAAAGTGAGATTGAGGATCATCTTTATTTGTCCTCTTAAGTGACATTGACCTTTCGGGCACGTTCGAGATCTTTCTCGAGTTAGGATACACGGGATTCAAGTTTCTCACGAGTCTTCAATGAATATTGAAGATCTACTGTAAGACTAGCCATGGTGTTAGTCAATTCACTATTTTTCGACCTAAGACGATTAACTCCTCATATAAAGAAATCCCCCCTTATTGAGTTGACTTGCCGACGTCTCACACACCCTCAATGCTTTCACATCTCTATCCAAATTTAACACCTTAAGACTCAAATCTTTATTCAACTTTTTGGTTTCTAACGTCTCGGTGTAAAGATCACTAAAAGATTTTTGGAGATCCTCTTCTCGCTCACTTACAATCTCATACTCACACTCGCTAGAATGGATCGAAACATCATCAAGACTCTCACGTTTACATGTGTCCTCATCATCATGGGACAAGATAAAAGTACTCACATGATTAGCCATGAAAGCAACGCACTTTCCATGTGGTAATTCTCCTCCCAAATCAACCGATTCGATGTCACTATCGCTACGAGTGGCCTTATTTGAAACTTTCTTGACCTTTCTCTTTTACATAGTGAGACATTCAAATGACTTTTGCCCTTTACCCTCGCACTCAAAACACTCAAATGACTATCCTTGACCTCATCTTTATTTTTCTTAAAAATCTCTTTTTTGGAAAAAAATCCTTTTTGAAAATTTGAGAAACTTTTTAAAAAAATCACAAATAAGGCCAAGTCATCGAAATCAACCTCACCCTCAGATTCAGACTCACAAACTCTGGCATTTATCTTTTTATTTGCTTTAGTCTTTAAAGCTAGCCCTATATCCTTAGTCTTAATGATTTTAGGAAACATATTTATTTCATAAGTCTAAAGGTGTCCTACGAGTTTTTCTAACCTAAGAGTTTCTAAAATCCCCGAAGAGTTAAGCACGGTGACCTTAGGAATAAATCGGGAAGACAGTAAACTCAAAATCTTTTTAACGACCCTAGTCTCAGAAATTTTCTCACCCAAATTAAAACTAGTGTTTACGGTGTCCGACAACCTAGCATAAAATTCATCAAAACTCCCGGACTCTAACACAGTGATGGTCTCGAATTGGGTGGTCAAATTTTAAAGCTTAGCTGCCTTGACAGCATTTGTACCCTCATGTTTCAACTGGAGGATATCTCATGCTTCCTTAGATGTAGCGCACATCGTGAAACGTTGAAACTCGTCAGGGGTGATGGATCCATAAATAGTACTAAGGCCCTGGGAGTTATAGGTACTCCACCTAAACTCATCATCATTCCAGGAAGAGACGGGTTTTGGATTTATGACATTATCAACCGTGATCGTGGAAGGAGTTTTCCCTCTTTCACATACTAACCAAACCCTATCATCTATGGCTTTTAAAATGGATCTCATACGGGCTTTCCACTAAGCATAGTTCGATCCATGAAAAACTGGCATCCTATTATATCAGTTCTTCCTCAGAAAATTTGCAATGTTTCAAAACAATTGATGTCAAAAAAAAAAATTGCGAAAAATCAAGATCTCACGACAATTTGGTGAAGCCTGCTCTGATACCATTTTGAGGGTGCACAATGCTCTGATGGTGTAACTTATTTAATTAGCTCTCTACCCTCAAACAAATTTTAATTCATTTAAATCCTAAAATATACAACCAGGTGATTCAAGATAATAAGGAATAAAGCATGCAATCACAAACTCATTCAACATAATATTTCAGGAAAATTTTTCAAAGGGGAAAAACCTTTTATCTCACTAATACAGTTTGCAAATCACAACTTATAATCTTATGAGTGAAATACAGCCCGACGAATCTCCCGCAGGTGACATTCATCTTCTTCAGTAGTGGTTCTCACAAGAACCACAAAGACCGCAGTCTTCCTTCAGTAATGATTTTCGCAAAAGTCACAAGAGGAGCATTACTCTACAAGTTCAGCAGTCTAGACTCCTTCTTCACAATTGTAACTTCAATATATAAGTGGTTTATGGTTTCAAAGATGATTCACAAAATTATTTAGGAGAGATGTGTGAATTAAAAATTATTTTTCCCATTTAAAAAGTGAAGACTTAATGCAACAGGTCTGCAGTTTGCGTAAATAAAAAGTCTTATCAAAAACCCTAGACGAAGCAGTTATTTATAGGAAAACACAAAAATCGAGGCGATGTAGGCTCGTTCAATGAAAATTGAACTTCATTCTAACGAGACAATCTTTCTCATTTGAATGCAATAGGTCTCGCTTCTAACGACCTGTAAAAAATAAAATTAGTACTCCCTCATTTGAACCTCGTTTAAACAAGACAGCAAACGACCTTTGAACGAGACTCAAAATTGTTCTAACGAGATTGTCATCTCGTTTGAACGAAGCAGGAAAAAAAATATTTTTAAGTAAGAAAAACTCCCTTGTTTTGAAAAAAAATTATTTTAAAAAAATCTCCCAATACAATATGAAAAATTCACGAAGTCCAAAGCAACTACTATACTAAGATTATGTGACGTCATGGAGAATGTTAAAGATGAAGTGCCGCACGTTGGAGATACACTACGTGATGCTTGATAATCGAATCCGTCTTCTTAATCGTTAGAACTTGAAGTACCATGATGGAAGTAACGGGATATGTCATACTTGATGTATCCTAGATTCTATGGACAAGTCATAGATACTAGGGGCAATGTCAGAAAAATTGCCTTTACAAATCTCCCCCTATGGTTAGTCCGGTACGAAATAAAAAAAAAATCTGAATTATCCAAACATAAAATCTTATACAAATCTAATATCCTCCCAAAATTCCACAAATGGAAACATACCAAAAGAGTGTTCAAGGATTAAAAATTTCAAATGTTTAATTCTCTCACTTTCTCTTGATCTTATTTTTGGGACCTTTGTCTCATGTGTACTTTGTGTATGCTCATCAAAGTGTACTTGCACACAATAGAAAAAAATATACCTCGTGACGTATCGAGTTTGAAATAAGATAAAACTCATAAGTGAATTCCCTCCCACCCCCCACCTCGTAAATCAAACTCCCATTCCCCCCATAGTTCGTTCTCCTCCTTTTTATTTGTCCGAAATAGACAAGGAAAAGAAACAAAAAATAATAATCTGGAGTGTGTCACAACAATAATAAAATATCATCACAAATATACGAAAATGAGGATCAAGTAATGATAAAAAAAAAAAAGCAAAACAAACTATTTTTCATTTTTCAAAATTTTCAAAAAAATTTACAAATACAACAGACCGTGGAGAACACAAAAATAATCGAATCATGCAAACAAAATATATGGGTGTGAACACATTATATAGGTTAATCAACGTAGACAAATATAACATATGTGCACGGAGAAATGAGACATTACTAACGTAAGATCTTAAAGTCGACCTTGGGTGAAAAAAATGGTGAACTCAAGTGATATCCACTTAACCTATTCTACTAATCAAGGCCGTGAATGATTTTAACACCAATAACGCCCAAAACTATGTAATGCTTTCACGAGAATTTTCAGGACCTGCGAACCCATTGACTTCCGACTAAGCTCCCTCAAAACTCACATATTAAAAAAAAAATCTCTCAAATCAATTGACTTGAAGAAATCAATGCTCATATGTAGCGAAGCATCAATGTTATTTGAAAATGTCTTGGAACTTTATATTTTTTTCTATTAATGTGCCTTTAATATTTTAGGCTCTTTTATTTAGAAAATGTTGGCTATTCATGCAAAAACAGCCTGTTTTTCGCAGCCCAATTCCATTACTTTAGATATAACACATTTGTCAGAGATATGATTTTTTTTTTTTTTTAATCCGGGCAATGGTTCTTAACAGCACTACTTTCATTATCTCATTTTATTGCATTTGGTTCGTTTTAAAAGCAGGATTGAAATGAAAACACTATAACTGACGGGTGAAAGGTAAATGAAATGCTAAAATAAGTTCGTGCTCATGTGCATTAAAGATGACAAGGAGTCAAACATGTAGCAAATAGTCATCGTATCATATCTTAATGACTCCATATGTTATAAAGCACAAAAATGATTTGTTGTCACGTATCAAAACACTACAAAATGGTCACATGGATATGGAATGAATGGGTGACTCGAATATCTTTAATGTCCATCCATATATGGTGTAAAAAAATACAAAACTCTTTTTACATTTTTAAAATTTTTATCAAAAATAAAAAAATATTTTTTTTTCACTTTTTCTAAAACGAACCGAAAATCTTTTTCTATTTTTTCTAAAAATTTCAAGAAACACAAAACGCTTTTTCGATTTTTTTGAAAAATATATCAAAATGGAAAAAAGATAAATACAATGGTAGTACATACTAGCAATAGGCATGAAAAGCATCCTACGTTAGCAAACAAGTTTAAACCTCAATCATTAGGCCCAGAGGAGTTCTCCAAAAGAGGTGACATCCTATGATAAGCATCCATCAAATCATGTGAAGTTTTGACTAAATACTCAACCTGCTCTCGAAAACTCTCAAAATATCTCATGTGATGTGTGGGATCATGCGGAGTAACATATGTGAGAGTGTGTGTGGAAACACATGTAATAGCAAATCGTGAAAGAAACCTATGAGACACAATATCCAATTTAAAATAAAATTACCTAAAATGTTATCTCTGCTTGCAATGGGAACAAACATACACGGGCTTGAGTATACCTCTATCAAAACATCTAGGTAGAGCTCTCCTATGTGGAATCGGACACCTAGGTGGGTTAGATCGAGCGCCATATGGATCAAACATAAACTTAAGAACCGGCTCGGGTGCAATATGGGAAGTGGACGCATCGTCATAACCTAATCCTAGCCTCTCAACATTACCCAAAAAAGACCGACGAGCATCTTTTCAACCTTCATAGATGTGTCCTCTAAAGTTAACTTTACCTCCCGAGCACGTTCGCGATATCTCGCAAGTTGGGGTACACGGGCTTCAAGTTTTTCACAAGTCTCCAATGAAGATTAAAGATTTCCCGTAAGACTAGCCCTGGTGTTGGTCAATTTACTATTTTCTCGACTTAAGACGATCAACTGCTCACACAAAGAAAATTTCACCTTCTCGACTTGACTTGTCGATGGCTTACACAGCCTCAAAGCTTTCACCTCTCTCTCCAAATCTAACACCCTAAGACTCAAATATTTATTCAACTTTTTAATCATCAACGTCTCGGTGTAAATATCACTAAAATCTTTTTGGAGGTTCCCTTCTCCCACACTTGTAATCTCATCCTCACACTCGCTAGAATGGCACGAAAGATTATCGAGGCTCTCATGTTTACATGTGTCCTCATCTTTGTGGGACAAACTCAAAGTAGTCACGTGACTAGCCATGAAAGCAATACACTTTTCATGTGGTGATTCTCCCCCTGAATCAACCGACTCGATGTCACTATGGATAACACTATCCTTATTAACAACTTTCTTGCCCTTTGTCTTTAGCATAGTGGGACACTCGAATGACTTGTACCCTTTACCCTCACACTCAATATACCTTATCTATTTTTATTTATAATCACTAACCTTGACCTTGTCTTTATTTTTATTTTTATCAAAAATCATTTTTTAGAAAAATTCCATTTTGAAAATTTGAGAAACTCTTTTAGAAAAATCTCAAATAAGGACAATTCATCGAAATCAAACTCACCCCCAGATTCAGACTCATAAAGTCTCTCCTTTTTCTTCTTATTTGCTTGATTCTTTAAAGATACCCCTATATCCTTAGCTTGATGATTTTAGGGAACATATCTATCTCATAAATCTAAAGGTGTCCTACGAGTTCTTCTAACATAAGAGTGTCTAAAATCCCTAAATATTTAGGCATGGTGACCTCAAGAATAAATCAGAAAAGGAGTGACCTCAAAAAAAAATTAATGACCCTATTCTCAGGAATTTTCTTATCCAAATGAAAACTAATAGTTACGATGTTCGACAACCTAGAATCAAATTCATCAAAACTCTCCAACTCTAACATAGTTATGGTCTCGAATTGGGTGGTCAAATTTGTAAGCTTAGATGCCTTGACAGCATTCATACACACATGTGTCAACGGGAGGATATCTCATGTTTTTTTAAACTTAGTGCACGTGATGATACATCGAAACTCGTTAGGGGTGATGGCTCCAGAAATAGCAATAAGTTCATGGGAACTGTAGGTACTCCACTAAAACTCATCATCAGTCCAGAAAGAGACGGTTTTTGGATTTGTGACATTGTCAATCGTGATCAAGGGAGGAGTCTTTCACATATTAACCAAACCCATTAATCTATGAATTTTAAAGTGGATATCATACGGGCTTTCCAATAGGCATTGTTCGATCCATCAAAAATTAGCATCCTATTATATAAGTTCTCAATCAAATAATTTGAGATTTTTCAAAAGAATTTATATCACGGAAAAATTTTGTGAATAAATCAAGATCTCACAAAAATTTGTTAACATCTGCTCTGATACCAATTTGAGAGTGTGCAATGCTCTGATGATGTAACTTATTTGATTAGATGTCAACCCTAAAAAAAAAAAATCTTCAAATCTTAAAATATGCAACTAGGTGATTCAAGACAGTAAGCAATAAAGGATGCAATCACAAATTCATTCAACACAATACTTCTAGAAAAATTCTCAAAATGACAAAACCTTTAATTTTACTAATACAGTTTGCAAATAGCAACTTACAATATTATAAGTGAAATACAGACCGACGAATCTCCCGCAGGTGACCTTCGTCTTATTCAGCAGTAGTTCTCACAAGTACAACAAATATGATACTCTTCCTTCAGTAATGATTCTCGCGAGAATCACAAGCGCAGCAATAAAAACTCCTTCTCTACAAGATCAGCAGTGAAGACTCCTTATTCACACTTATAACTTCAATATAGATGTGGTTTGTGGTTTCAAATATGATTCAAAAGAGTATTTAGGAGAGATGCGTGAATCAAAAAGTGATTTTCCCTTTTTAAAAGTAAAAACCTTATGCAGCAGGTCTGCAGTTTGCGTAAATGAAAAGTCTTATAAAAAACCCTACACGAAACAGATATTTATTGGAGAACACAAAAATCTAGGCAGTGTAGGCTTGTTCAAATGAAACTTGAACTTCGTTCTAATGAGATCATCTTCTCATTCAAACGAAGAAGGTATCGCTCCTAACGACCTGTAAAAAATTAAAACAGTATTCCCACGTTCGAACTTCATTTTAACAAGGCTTCAAACGACTTTAGAACGAGACTCAAAAGCGTTCTAGTGACATTACCATCTCATTTGAACGAAGCATGCGAAATTTAAAATATTTTTAAATACGAAAAATTGCCTTGTTTTATAAAAAAAAATATTTTTTAAAAATCTTCCAATACTATATGAAAAATCCACGAAGTCCAAACCGACTACTATACCAAAATTATGTGACGTCGTGGAGAATTTTAAAGCTGAAGTGGTGCACGTTGGAGATGCACTACGTGATGTTTGATAATCGAATATTTCTTAATCATGGGAACGTGAAGTACCATAATGGAAGTGACGGGATGTGCCATACTCGATGTATCCTAAATTCTATAAACAAGTCCTAGAGACTTGGGGAAATGTCAAAAAAGATGTCCTTACAAATCTCCCCCTATGGCTATTCCGGTACAAAATAAAAAATTCAAATTATCTAAACATAAAATTCAATACAAATCTAATACCCTCCCAGAAACATAAAATCATATTCATGTGCCCATACATTCAATAGAGTTGACAAATCAATTCAGTTGGAAATTGGAAAATCTAATTATTTCATTGCGCATAGTTGATACAATTCATAACTCCAACTCTTTTAGCAAATCAATTCGCTTCAGCAAGCTTCTCATCTTTATCGAATTTTTCTATCTTGGACTTCATTTGTATGTCGATGAACCATTATTCATTAGATATGTATATCAATTTTCAACACAAACTTTCATCAAATTCTATGTGTTCATTTGTGTTTTGTTTATTCAATCATTAAAATTAAAATACAATTCTTAGCATGTAGTAAAAATATGGGACATTTAAAATTTTTACAACAAGATATAGAATGAAATATCCAATAACAAATAAATCGACCACCGTAAATAAATCCATCACCATGCTAAACTGTAATAACATTAAACTTAAATGATAAGAAGTCATTAAGAATAATCCCTTTAAATAAAAAATTATAAACCACTATGGAGTCCAAGGACCCACTAAATCCAAATGAAAATGTCGAATAAAATAAATTATTGGAAAGGAAAACGATCTAAAGAATAAAGTAAATCTCGAACTGCACTCCCACCAATCCAAAATATGAAGCTAACATCACTCTAACCAGAAAGGTTAGTCAACAGTAATGGGTTCATCCCACTATAAGAATACCAACAACACTTTCCAGTTAGGGTTTTAACATTTGTTTATCGTTTCATTGTCATTCATATCAATTTCTACACCACTATAGCCAGACAGTCTTCTATACAATCCTGCACATACCATAGTGTGCCACATGTATCATATCATCAATACTCACTACATCAACATAACCTGATGATCTATAATGTCACATGCACGTATTGTGATGTCTCTCCACACAAATCTTATCGCTATAGCCGGACTCACCTAGGTCCCGCACATACTACAGTAGCTAGACAACCCAAAACAATTTACATACCGTGATGCCCACATAACACCATTACTATAGCTATTTTGTTTGGACCCTACACATACTATCATAGCCAGTCAACACTAGACACTGCAAATATTAAAATGCCTACATAAATCCTATCAAAGTAGTCAAGTCAATGTGGGTCCCGCATATATAATGTAGTCAACCAACATACACCCGCACACACAATGATGCCACATATTCATCAATCTCTAATACCCATTATTATATAAGGTATTAATCATATTCTCATTAATTAACACTTGCCCCCACAATACTCGGGCATCAAAAACTAGTCCATACCTAGAAATAATCCAAAAAATTATACGTATCTCCAAGTCCCATACCTTGGAAATACGCAAAGCCACCACCATTCTCTATTCTCATACTTAGGAAATAATCAAAGCCACAAACATTCCCTAGTCCTATACATAGGAAATAACCAAATTTAACTGTAACCACTCTCTATTACCATAACTAGAGAACAACGACTACATATCAATTAAATTACGAAAGCAAGCTAACATTCGTAAACTGGCGATCCCAGCTATGTCATTATTTTAACGTATGCCAATTTCTACATTTATAAAATCTCTATGATAAGGGCATCGATCGTATTCCATATTTACACAATCTCAATTACTTGTGACTTCTCCAAATTCATCATGTAATTTTCAAGTTCAAGATAATATCTTAACAAGTTTTTAAAGTCCAAGTAACCAATTCATGGGGGGTTTAACCAAATTAAAGCATATAACGATTCAAACATGTGAGTTAACAATTCTAAACAGTATATTTCAAGGTTCTAACCAATCTTTATCAATTATTTGATTTCCTAAGCCTTAACATATTTTTTGGACTCATACATAATTAACATGTTATATAATCTAATTCCAACATCAATTTAGCCCAATTATCCTACAATATACATGATTTGAACCATTAAGTCCATTGCATAAAGTTCTTAAAATAAATTTGTAATTAGGTTATCACTTTTCCTAATTAGATTTCTAATACACTTTAGAAAAAAGCATATAATTTGGATGTAGGAAACATTTAAATAAAATAGGACTTCAGGAGAAAAATATAGATATTCTTATTTCTTAATGGTTTTCTAAAAAATATGATCTATACAGCTTGTTGTCCTTCCCAAAAGCTGTAATTAGTCTTGTTTGTTCTTCTTAAAATTCCAAGTACAAAGCTCTTTAAGGTTTGAATGAGTTTCAATGGATTTTTAATGGATTAGAGATTGTGAATAAAAGGTTTTGTAGGTTTCTGTTTTCGGAATTTCTGTAAAAAGTATGAAATACCTCGTCTAAATTACTATTTATAAGTAAATACAAAACCAGCCCCACAACCAACTCGCAAGGGACACGCACACCCATAATCCGCGGTTGGGGGTCTTAGGCTGCAAGCATAGCGAGGATCACTCGTAGTCATGGGTCTGCTCAGTGTGTCCCTCTCTCTCTCTCTTCTCAGCTTTTAGAGTTTAATTTAACTTTAATTACTAAAACTCCAACTAAGTCATAAGTGTATACCAACTAGCAAAACCACAGGTGATTGACTTTCTAAAAGTCCTAATCTAGAGTCCAAGTAAGTCTAAATAGACTAAAATACCCCTAGGGTTTCTACCGAAATCCCAAATTACTAATTAATTAAATAAATTCCCATTTTATTCATTTTATTATCCAAAAAACATCAAATTCATTCAAATTACATATTTTCTTATATAATTCAAATTCGAGCTTCATATTTTCGTTTAATTAATTAATCTGGATCTCAAAATTATGAGGTAATACAGTCTTTCCCCTAATACAAGAATTTTGTCCTCGAAATTCGATAAAGCGTAATCGTAAAATTATAGTTTATACCATACTATAGGCTCATATATGCCTACCCAAAAAATGTATCTCGGGATAATAACATACCATCATAAGATAAAATTAAGGCTCGCATATGCGTAAAATAATATGCCATGACTGGGGTGCCAATACAAACAATCCCACATGCACATACTCCACAAGTAGCATATATGTATATCTCATACACATTTATAAATCATAACTACAAAATAATGAACATATCGTACTAACCCTACCAGTCATGCCTCAGTTCCTCCGGAGGTTGCCCCACTTGTGTTGCAGGTGGTGCAAATTCACCCCGTACTCCCGGTGCGGGAACTCATTAGCCCTATTGGCACTTGATGTCCTATCCCTTGACACGAATAATGAGTACCTCTAAAAGTCCCCAACTGCCTACACGACACACATTCTCCTTGATGTTGACCATGTCCCTGTCCCTAAGGGAACTGAGCGACTCCATTTGCCTGTTGAACGGTCTACTGGTGATTATGCCCGAGTTGAGGGTTTTTTCATGGTTTCTACCCCTGATGATCTTTACGACCCTTATACTCTCTTATAGTATTATCCCCACATGTCTTGTCCCATTCGGACTACTCGACTTAATCCTCCTTCCCAACTTCTTTTGGAAATTCTCTTTCTCTTCCCAAAGCATTAGTGGAGCATCCACCACCTTAAGCAAAAGTGGTGTATGTCAAATTTCCCATCATGATATGCTTGATAGACCAAGTCAAACCATTGATAAAATAATTCTTTCTTTTCTTCTTCGTGTTCACCTCATCAGGTGCAAACAATGACAAGTTGGTGAAGTCGTGCTCATACTCAATAACGGTCCTCAAACCCTACTCCAAATTATGAAATACTTCTTATTCTAGCTCGTAATAGAATAAGGAAATTACTTCTCATTGAACGTTACCATAAAGTCATCATAACTCAAACGATCCATGTCCTCAGGTCTGGTCACACTCTCCCACCACTATAAAGCGTCACTTGTTAACTTAAAATTAGCTAGAATTTAGTTTTGTTGATCACTACAGTCCACCATCTTCAGGTGTTTCTTCTCCGTAAGTGAGCCACCGTTGGGTACTATAGCCTAAAAAAGTTGGGAGGACTACCCTTATTAAAGTTGTTCCCCACCTTGTCCCATACTGATGTGAGCACTTATTGTTGTTGATACCCTTGGGCCTCTAAACTCCGCCTACCCATCTTAATATCGGCGGTGGCCTCCCAAATGATAGTCACTAACTCATCAGCTCCCAATAGAAACTGTCCCTACATCACTTAACCTGAGGAACCAGTACCCAAGCTAGTTATCCTAGTGTTCGCCATCTAAAAATATAAGAACAAATTGTATTTCAAATTTACCCTAAAGATTACAAAGCAATACAACGTATCAAAGATCGACATGCAAAAAAATATAATGGATATAATCCTCGAAACCTAAGATCATGCTCTAATACCAACTGTAGCAACCCGCATATCTTAGCATTGGGGCCTGATCACCTTTAATGGAAAAATATGCGAGTTGTTATAGTTGAAGTCAATTTATAAATTTTAGACCCCACCATAATTTTTCTAATATTAGAATATATGATTATTTTTAATTTACTTTATGTTATATATATTCTCCATGATTTAAGTAATAACCCTTACTTTTGAGTAATTGATTTTATATTAATTTTCCATGAGAGGTAATTATATAAAATATTGGAGGATGGAGTGAATAATATCTAAGTGAGTAAAAGATAATATTTACTGAATTGCTGCATATTTACTATTATGTGAATATAAATAGCATTATGTTACGATTCATGGTGTCGTTGTGAGTTAAACGGCATTTATGGTTTAAATGAAGTTGGAACTTGAAATTATTTATATTATTCCAGATGTCAATTTATAGGGCGCAGTTAGTCCCGAAATAGTCGAGATAGTCAAACTAAGTGCCATATTGTATTTTTGAGTTCCGAACACTTTTATCAGGTTATGACTTAATTGTGTAGTTACGAGTCATTTTAATGGTGTATTGACATTTAAAAGATGGAAGTTAATTCTAAGTCCGCGTTTAAGTCTTCCAACCATTTTATTCCTCTTATATGTACCTAAACCTAGAGAGAGAGAGAGAGAAAGAGAGAGAGAGAGAGAGAGAGAGAGAGAGAGAGAGAGAGAGAAAGAGAATTTGGGTAAAAGAGGAGAAAGAAGAAGAGAATTGAAGATTTGGGCTTTCGGTTTGTTGCTACCGGAAGGAAATTCGAGATTTTAACTTAAGGAAAGTTTCTTACCTCCTAGTATATGATTTAATGTGAAAATTTGTTGTGATAGTTGTGTAATTGGAGAATTAGAACAAATAGTAGGTTTTGATAAATATTGATGTTTAACCCTTGGATCTTGTTGTTTGTATGATTTAAGTTGGTCATGTGAGTTTGTTGTGGTGTAGAGATGTTGTGGTCGTGTTGTTGGTTGATGAGAATGAACGAAGTGTAAGAATAAAGGGTTTAGGTTTCAGATCTAGCATTGGAGAAGAAGAGAGAATCGTGGGTCTGCTAGGCGCGATCGACCGCAGTCCCAGGACCGATCGACCGGGCCTTCAGAGGAAAGCCTACTGCTTTCTTATATAAGTATAAAATTTGAGAACGGTCGATCGCGGTCCCAGTACCGATCGATCGGACCTTCCAAAATGAGCTTACTGCATTCCTTCCTAGGCAAAACCCATGAGGTGCGATCGACCGCGGTCCCATGACCTAGGAACCTTCTTGAATGAAGTAAAACTAGAGTATTAGAGTCTAGTAGTAAGGTATCTAATAACCTAAGTTAGAAATGAGAGTTGGGGCTTAGATTGGAATTTAATTAGTTAGTTAAATTAGATAAAGATAAACGATTCTTTTATGAAATGTGTTAGTCTAGGTCTAAAGTGAAATAGAGTTATTTAATTTGGGTTTATAGAATTGGGTTAAAGTAATATCATACATTATGGTTTAAGGAATGAATGTTAATTAATAGACATTTATATTGGAGATAATTAAACATTGAGGGTTATAATTATGACTTTCAACACTTATAGATCCGGATAAAATGTAATGCATACTTGATCAAGTAAATAAATTGTGAATGATAATTTTTATATACACACCTCTAACTGCTTTCATAGGGGAAGTTACGCGCATGAGGTGAAGTCCCCTGGCTAGTGAATGCAGGGTGAATATAGTCCTCGACCATAGGACTAGTTATTATGTATTGTGTGATTATTGTTCGAAGTGAGGTAATTCCGGGTGTGGTTATGACTCACTGTCGAAGGTATATGGTCGCTTCCCGACGTCACGCGATGTAGGATGCCCAGGTTGTCTTGGTGATAGGCCCTAGAATATGATAACTATTTAGGGGCGCGTCCAGTAGGGAAACTCGGAAGGACGATCTTAGAATCGTTATATGTTGTGTAATATAACTATTCTTATTAAAGTGGAATCTTATTGATTATACAGCACTTTATGAATTAAATTGCTTTGAATACGTTTCCTAATGAGAAAAGGAATGGATAAATGAATTGTGTATAAAAGGAAATGGAATCTCTTTAAGTAGCATATTATCCATATTCTCCGGCACATTTGAATTGTGATCACTGTTATTGATATTACGTTAGGTTATGCATTTAGATTGAGAAAATTAGATTCCTTATCATTACTTATGGTGAACAAAACAAGCTTATTCTTAATGATTTAACTGTTCATAATTGTCATGCATTTTATTCACATGGTGATCATATCAAATCGGGCCCTGACCCATTTATACTTATTTATTTGCATGAATCGTGTATTCGCCCAGGTGCTCCGCCGCAAGGACGCCCGTATTGACGTTTCCAACCCCATATTTTTTAGCGGTAACACCTTGCGGATGTTACGAGACATTTGGTATAAACGTTTCCATCTTTTTTGTATTATAGTTATGATCTGTTACACGTTCGGTCATGTTGCCCAAGTTTTGTACTTGTATTATATAATGTGTTATTGTACTTTAATACTCGGTGTAACCTAATTGTATGTGTCTGTTAATCGACAACTTATTCGGTTATCTTGTGGTATATAGTTACCGATTTATTATCTGTCTTTATTTTCATCCACCTTCTTTTCAATAGGATTGTTTAAATGTTTTTCATTAACTTACAAAATAAAATTTTGATAATCCATTATCTAAAATAATTAGTGGTTATCTCGTATACTTATTGTATTACTGTGATGCTAAGAATGGACCATCTATGATTCGTGTTAATATTGGAGTATCGGGCTGGCCACCTCTTATTTTAATAAGCGGAGTTTCACAGATGGTATCAGAGCATCGGGTTCTAGACTCTTTAGGATCTATGCGGACTTATCACGTTTTACCATAGCGTTCTTTGATGTAGAACCCTATTATTAGGACTGTTTTATTTTATATAATTTTGATCTTCTGTGAAGATAATTGTTCTGAATGGTATTCTAATTCTATTGTTTCTTCTTCTCTGATGCCGCCTAAGAGAGGTCGCCCTGCGAGAAGAAATAGAGTTGTAGAAGATGATGTAGGTCCTCCACCGCCACCGTAAGGAACTATTAATGTCGCTGAAGTAGCCAATATTATGGCCCAGGTGGTCAATGCTGCGATGACTATCGTGGTTCAGTAAATTCCCCAAGCCCAATAGTCACGGGCTCAGGAGGTACAAATCCCTGTGGGACCTTCTCCATGGGAAAGAGTCATAGAATCCTTTTTGAAGGGTCATCCCCCGTAATTTCAGGGTGGTTCCGATGTGATTGTAGCTAACTAGTGGAAAAAGGATATGCAGCGCCATCTTTGCTTGATAGACTGTAGTGAAGAACGGAAGAAAATACTTGTTACTTTTAAACTAGTTGGAGCAGCCTTACATTGGTGGGAGTCGATGACCACGCCAGAGCAAAGAGATACCATGATTATAAATGACTTTTGGGTTTTATTTGATCAAAATTATTTTCCTCCCGCAGTCCAAAGGGAGATGAGGAGAAAACTTTAAGATGTAGTTTAAGGTGAACGTTCGGTGGCGGAGTATGAGGAGGAATTCACTCGTTTGGATAGTTTTGTGTCGGATGAGTTAACTCTAGAGGAAAGGAGAATGTCCAAGTTTATTGGAGGCTTACATTGGAGGATACGGCAACACTTGCTAGGCAATCCAGCTTTACAAACATTCGGGGATGTGATGAACGCTGCATTAATCCATTGTCAAGATCATCGTTTGCATGTTCAAGGAAGTAATAAAGCTTTAGTTGTAGGGCAAGCAAGTAAGACAATAGGCAATGGTGCAGGAGGAGGAGCACTACCCTCGGCCCAATCATCGGGAGGTAAACAAAAGGAAAGGGACACCCAGCAAGGGGATTAATCCAAAAGACAGCGTTTCGGACTATTTAATTTTGGTGGCAGTAATTTCAGGCAAGTTTAGGGTGCCCAGCAACAGCAGCAGGTAGGTCAGGCAGGTCGAGGCAATGGGGGTCGAGGCCAATTGGGCTAAGGCTTTGGGCAGTTCAAAAATAATAGGGGTCGTAATCAGGAGAATATGGTGGGCCATTGTTTTCAATGTGGAGAGTCGGGTCACTATAGGAATCGTGTTCGCAGTTGATTGGTAGACAGTTTCCTAGAATTCCACAGCATCAGCAGGCACAGTTACCCCCACTAGTGCCTAATCCAGTCGTCCCTCCACAATAGGGACAACTACAATATGGGCGTGTCTACCATATACAGGATGTTATGCTTCCTCTAGCCCCGCCAGCTATTGAGGGTAAGTTTTCCATTCAGGGGCATATGGGTCGTGTATTATTTGATACAGGTGAGACACACTCGTTTATTTCTCGGAGTTTTGCTCAATCGACGGAGGTAATTAAATCTGCGGAGAGTACTTTCACTAGTGTCGAATCTTCTATGGCTGATGGTTCACTCATTTTCTTTATTTGTAAATGAGTAGAAATAAATCTTGGTAACTTGTGTTTTGAGGCCGATTTGCTCATCCTTGATATGGTCGGGTATGATGTAATCTTAGGTATGGATTGGCTAGTAAAGTGTCGTGCGATAGTAAATTGATATGGGAAGAGTATAGTCTTAGCCATTCCGGGGTAAGAGATGTTTTTAGTTGCTATGCCTCGTTCAGAGGGAGGTTCTAGCACTTATTTATATTGTATTGCGGAGCAGACTTCTGGTGATGTAGTCATTTCCTTAGATACGATTTTCGTTGTTAGAGATTTTACGGATGTTTTTCGAGAAATAAGATTTTACCCCCAAGTAGGGAGATTGAGTTCGTGATTGATTTAGCACCGGCAACACAGTCGATTTCTAGAGCTCCGTACCGTATGGCTCCTATTGAGATGAGGGAGTTAAGAGATCAGATTCAGAAGTTGTTGGAGCAGGGGTTTGTTAGGCGTAGTACGTCACTGTGGGGAGCCCCTGTGTTATTTGCGAAGAAGAGAGATGGTTCCCTCCGGTTGTGCGTTGATTATCGGGAATTGAATAAAGTTACCATCGGGAACAAATACCCACTACCTCGGATCGATGATCTGTTTGATCAATTAAGGGGAGTGTCGTACTTTTCCAAAATAAATTTGAGGACGAGGTATCACCAACTGCGGATACGAGAACAGGATGTGTCCAAAACTGCGTTCCTGACTAGATATGGGTCATATGAATTTTTTGTTATGCCTTTCGGGCTAACCAATGCTCCTGTCGTGTTTATGGACCTCTGAATAGAGTGTTTCGAGACTTCCTAGACCAGTTTGTTATTGTGTTTATTAATGACATCCTAGTGTATTCTCAAATAGAGGTCGATCATGCTAAGCATTTACGGTTGGTCCTACAGACGTTGAGGGATCATCAGTTGCATTCCAAGTTTGAGAAGTGTGGTTTTTGGCTACAGGAAGTACAGCTTCTGGGTCACATTGTGACAGCTCAGGGTATTTCGGTAGACCCGAGTAAAGTTATTGCGGTGAGGGAATGGGGTCATCAGCTCACGGCACATACCGAGATTCATAGTTTTATGAGTTTGGTCGGCTATTACCTCGGGTTTATCAAAGGTTTTTCTAAGATTGCTACCCCTTTGATAAATTTAACTCGAAAGGGGGTGAGGTTTGTTTATCATCTAGCTTTTGATGAGTTGAAAGATAAGTTAACTTCTGCTCCAGTACTTGCGTTACCAAGGCCGGGGTTAGAATATTTGGTCTTTACAGACGCATCTCTGTAAGGGTTGGGAGATGTGTTACAATAAGAGCATCGGGTTATTGCTTATGCTTCTCGCAAATTAAAGCTCCATGAGAAGAATTATCCGGTTCATGATTTAGAACTTGCTGCAGTGGTTTTTTCTTTGAAGATTTGGAGACATTACCTCCTGAGGGAGAAATTTAGTCTTTTTACGGACCACAAATCGTTACAATATTTGTTTTCACAGAAGTATTTAAATATGCGATAACGTCGGTGGTTAGAGTTTGTGAAGGACTACCAATTTGACATTTATTATCACCCGGGTAAGGCTAATATAGTGGCAGATGCGTTAAGTCAAAAACCCGAAGGGGAGTTAGCCACGATATGGAACGCTAAATGGAGGGAACTTAGCCAAGAGGATGATGTTGTTAGGGCATTTATGTCGGTGTTGATCGTTGCGCCTACTGTAATGGCAAGGGTTGTGAAAGCTCAAGGAAGTGATAAAGATTGTCAGGACCGTATCCACAAATTATTAACCGAGGGAGCAGAATCCTACTCCATAAGTTCTGAGGGTGGGTTACGTTTCCACAGGAGACTTATTATCCCAGACGAAAGGGATTTAAGACGGGCCGTAATGACAGAATCTCATGGGTCCAAATTTGTAGTACATCCTGGTGGAGAAAAAATGTACCAAGACATGCGCCGTCAATATTGGTGGGCGGGTATAAAGCGAGACATTTCTGAATTTGTTTCCCAATGTACTATTTATCAATTGGTGAAGGTAGATCATCAACGACCGATGGGTTTGTTGCAACCCTTAGAAATAACAGTATGGAAGTGGGAAAGCATCTCAATGGATTTCATCACGGGATTGCCAACATCACAAAGCGATCATGATTCCATTTGGGTTATCGTTGATCGGTTAACTATGTCGGCACATTTCTTACCGGTACGTACAGACTACAATACTGCTCGTTATGCTCGGCTATTTATTGCGGAGGTTGTTAGACTCCACGGGGTGCCCATTAATATAGTCTCTGATCGAGACAAAATTTTTGTTTCCCATTTTTGGCGAAGTTTCCAAGAAGCTATGGGAAACAAGTTGAAATTGAGTACCTCCTATCACCCTCAAACAGATGGGCAGACGAAAAGAGTCAACCAAATGCTGGAGGATATGATCCGAATGTGTGTGCTTGATTTCAAAGGAGGTTGGGAACAATATCTTCCCTTGGTCAAATTTGCTTATAATAATTCATACCAATTCACTATAGGGATGGCACCCTATCAAGCATTATATGGTCGACCGTGTAGATCACCTACTTGTTGGTTAGAAGTAGGGGATAATAAATTTCTTGGACCTGAAATGATTCAAGATACCTCTTCGAACACTGAACTTATTCGCAATCACATCCGAATAACTCAAGATCGTCGAAAGAGTTATGCTGATGCGAATAGAAGGCATGTAGATTTGGAGGTTGGAGATCAAGTTTTGGTGTGAGTTTTGGCAATGAAGGGTATAAAGCGATTTGGGAAAAAAGGAAAGCTTGCGCCGCGCTATGTAGGCCCTTTTTCCATTTTTGCTAAGGTGGGCCCAATAGCTTATCAACTTGCCTTATCGAAACACTTACAATAGATTCATGACGTGTTTCATGTTTTATCCTTAAAAAAGTACAAGAGATGTGAAGGAGCTCACTGGCACATTCATTTGGATGATATCGAAGTGCAGCCTGATATTTCATACGAGGAACAACCAATTGCAATCTTAGATCACGGGGAGCGTAGGCTAAGATCTCGAGTGGTGCCATTGGTTCGGGTTCAATGGGGGCATCACAATGCTGAGGAATCAGCGTGAGGACGATATGCGAGAAAAGTATCCACATCTCTTTTTGCAAGGTACGCCAAATTTTGAAGGCAAAATTCATTTATAAAGGGGGGAGTATGTAATAACCCTTACTTTTGAGTAATTGATTTTATATTAATTTGCCATGAAACGTAATTATATAAAATATTGGAGGATGGAGTAAATAATATCTAAGTGAGTAAAAGATAATATTTACTGGATTTCTTCATATTAACTGTTATGTGAATGTAAATAGCATTATGTTACGATTCATGGTGTCGTTGTGCTTTATGGTTTAAATGAAGTTAGAACTTGAAATGATTTATATTATTCCGGATGCCAATTTAGAGGGCGCAGTTAGTCCCGAAATAGTCGAGATAGTTAAAATAAGTGTCATATTGTATTTTTGAGTTCCGGACACTTTTGTCAGATTATGACTTAATTATGTAGTTACGAGTCATTTTAATGGTGTGTTAACATTTAAAAGATGGAAACTAATGCTAAGTGCACGTTTTAGTCTTCTAACCCTTTTATTCCACTTATATGTCCCTAAACCTAGAGAGAATGAGAATTTGGGGAAAATAGGAGAAAGAATAAGAGAATTGAAGATTTGGGCTTTGGATTTGTTGCTACCGAAAGGAAATTCGAGATTTCAGCTTAAGGCAAGTTTCTTACTTACTAGTATATGATTTAATGTGAATAATTTGTTGTGATAGTTGTGTAATTGGAGAATTAGAACAAATAATAGGTTTTGATAAATATTGATGTTTAACCCTTGGATCTTGTTGTTTGTATGATTTAAGTTGGTCATGTGAGTTTGTAGTGGTGTAGAGATGTTGTGGTTGTGTTGTTGGTTGATGAGAATGAAGGAAGTGTAAGAATAAAGGGATTAGGTTTCGGATCTAGCATTGGAGAAGAAGAGAGAATCGTGGGTCTGCTAGGTGTGGTCGACCGCAGTCCCACGACCGGTCGATCGGGCCTTCAGGGGAAAGCCTACTGCTTTCTTATATAAGTATAAAATTTGAGAGCGATCGATCACGGTCCCAGCACCGGTTGACCGGGCCTTCCAAAATGAGCTTACTGCATTCCTTCCTAGGCAAAACCCATGAGGCCCAGTCGACCGCAGTCCCATGACCGGTCGATCGATCCCCTGTTTTTCACCTTTAAATGTTTAGTTTCCTCTAGCTTCTTTCTTTTAAGATAGGGACTTAGGAACCTTATTGAATGAAGTAAAACTAGAGTATTAGAGTCTAGTAGTAAGGTATCTAAGAACCTAAGTTAGAAATGAGAGTTGGGGCTTAGATTGGAATTTAATTAGTTAGTTAAATTAGATAAAGATAAATGATTCTTTTATGAAATGAGTTAGTCTAGGTCTAAAGTGAAATAGAGTGATTTAATTTGGGTTTCTAGAATTGGGTTAAATTAATATCATACATTATGATTTGAGGAATGAATGTTAATTCATGGAGATTTATATTGGAGATAATTAAACATTGAGGGTTATAATTATGACTTTCAACACTTATGGATCCGGATAAAATGTAATGCATACTTGATAAAGTAAATAAATTGTGAATGATAATTTGTATATACATACCTCTCTAAATACTATCATAGGGGAAGTTACGCGCATGAGGTGAAGTCCCCTGGCTAGTGAATGAATGGTGATTATAGTCCTTGGCCCTAGGACCGGTTATTATGTATTGTGTGATTATTGTTCGAAGTGAGGTAATTTCGGGTGTGGTTATGAATCACTGTCGAAGGTATATGGCCATTTCCCGACGTCACGCGATGTAGGATGCCCAGGTTATCTTGGTGATAGGCCCTGGAAGATGATAACTATTTAGGGGCGCGTCTAGTGGGAAAACTCGGAAGGACGGTCTTAGAATCATTTTATGTTGTATAATATAACTATTCTTATTAAAGTGGAATCTTATTGATTATACGGCACTTTATGAAATAAATTTCTTTGAATACGTTTCCTAATGAGAAAAGGAACGGAGAAATGAATTGTGTATAAAAGGAAATGGAATCTCTTTAAGTAGTATATTATCCATATTCTCTGGCATATTTGAATTGTGATCATTGTTATTGATATTGCGTTAGGTTATGCTTTTAGATTGAGAAATTTAGATTCCTTATCATTACTTATGGTGAACGAAACAAGCTTATTCTTGATGATTTAACTGTTCATAACCGTCATGCATTTTATTCACATGGTGATCATATCAAATCGGGCCCTGGCCCATTTATACTTCTTTTTTTGCATGAATCTTGTATTCGCCTAGGTGCTCCGCCGCAAGGACACCCGTATTGACGTTTTCATCCCCATGTTTTGGAGCCGTAACACCTTGCAGATGTTACGGGACATTTGATATAGACGCTTCCATCTTTTTTGTATTCTAGTTATGATCGGTTATACGATCGGGCGTGTTGCCCAAGTTTTGTACTTGTATTATATAATGTGTTATTGTACTTTAATACTCGGTGTAACCTAATTGTATGTGTCTGTTAACCGACAGCTTATTCGGTTATCTTGTGGTATATAGTTTCCGATTTATTATCTGTCTTTATTTGCATCCACATTCTTTTCAATAGGATTGTTTAAATGTTTTTCATTAACTTACAAAATAAAATTTTGACAATTCGTTTTCAAAAATAATTGGTGGTTATCTCGTATACTTATTGTATTACTGTGATGCTAAGAATGAACCATCTATGATTCCTGTTAATATTTGAGTATCGGGTTGGCCACCTCTTATTTTAATAAGCGAGGTGTCACAATTCAATACACGATGAAAAAAAAAATCGATGTGTTTTGTATGCATAAATTATATCTAATTTTTCAGTATTGTATACGTGAAATTTTATATTGTATACATAAATTTTTATAATTGAAATTTTATAATGTATACATGAATTATTATAGTGTACACGTGTTAAGTTTGAATATACTCTAACATAAAATATACTGATTATAAGTTCAAACATCTAGAGTAATTGACCCATGCGCAAAACTTGTTTAATGAGAGACCTAAACCATTATTTTGAGGACAAATTTACCTCTCACCTCTATTTTGTCTTTTTGTGCGCAAATGTTAAAAAATATCTCCGAAAATATAGGTTCACTCCGGATGAAATTTATATATTTTGAAATTTCTCAAGGAGGTCTATCAAAAGAGATTTGTGAATGATATTTAATTTTGAAGTTTTAACTTTGTAATTTTGTGGTGCAATTTTCGATGTATCTTTTCGGTATGAAATTTTGCATTGAGAAATTGAATTGTGAAATTTCATTGTGAAAAATTGAATTTTCAATATTTCAGAGTGTTGTTATTTCTCACTGAGGAATCTTAGTTTTTACTAAATTTTGTATATATGCATAGTCTTTTTTATTAATATTGTATTTTTCGAATAATTAAGTTAATATTTATTAAATGAATTTAATATAGATGCAAATTTTGAAGAAAAAAATACATGTAAAATTTTACAATGCGAAATTGAATGTGAACTTTCATGTTGCAAATTCGCATTGTGCATTTTTTATAGTCACAAAATTTATAGTAAGAAATTTCATATTGAGATTTTTTCGCGATGGAGCCGCTGAAAACTCACCAGAGGACCACCAGAGACTAGTTGGAGTCACGAGGTGTCGCTGAAGGCTTGTCAGTGCCAGAGTCATAGGAGTGTTGCCGAAGACTTGGAGGACAATCGTCGGAATAAAAAAAGTCATGTCGCAGTGTTGTTGGAGCTAGGGATGATAACGGAGCGGATTTTAAAAAAATCTTAACCCGACCCATTTAATAAACGGGGCGGGTGGGGGCAATTTTATTTAAATTAATTCTTAATCCGCCTCATTTAATAAATGAGAGGGGTTGGGACTCCTACGGGTTGGGTTAATTTTAAAATATTAAAATTAAAAATATTACATTATAGTTTTAGAGGTTTACAATGATTCGTATTCCAATATGTGAGACGGCCTCCAATTGTCAATTCATGTTTTCACATAGATCTTTTTCAAAATTAACATACATAAAAAGAATTCTTTTAGTATATGTGTGTGTGTGTGTGTGTGTGATTTAATTGTAATTAACACATATAAAAGGTATTTATATAGGTATAAGTTAAGCGTGGCGGGACGGGGCGGGGTGGGACGATTTTATTTAAATAAACTCCTAACCCGTCCCATTTAATAAACGGATTTTTTTTTTTAAATTCATACATGTTCCTAATTCATTAATCGGGTTTTTAAAACCCACCCCATTAGGAGCGGACGGGACAGGACGGGTCTCCTATGGGGCGAGTTAAATTGTCATCCCTATGGAGCATCGTCTGAGCGTCATGAGATAAGGTGGGCATGAGGTTTGATAAAGAGTTGCTAGAGATCTAGAGGGGGTTAAGTTAGAGGGAAAAAATAAATCAAAAATGAATTTGTTTTGGTAAAGTGTATTTTGGTGTATTCTAATAGATTTTGTCATTTTATAACAAATTGGTTTTATCATTGAATTGCATATCACCTATTTATTATCATGGTATAAGTGAACATCTTTAAAATATACAATAAGGAGTAATGTACCTTATAAATTAGTGGAAAAAATTCTTATTTGGTAGCTCTCAATAATACAACTTAGAAAAGTTTTTAAAAACAGATCACTTTTGATAATGGAGATTTTGAAAGTACAAGTATAGATTGAAGACAAAAACCAAATTGAGAGGCACCCTTAAATAAATAAATAAATACCAACTAGCTTTACACTTGAGCTGGAAATTTGTTTAAAAGCTAACCACTTTTGATACTGGAGATTGTTAAAGCATGTGTATTGATCGAAGAGAAAAAGTGTTGTTGGCAGTAAGAAAAAGACATGTAGCCGTTGTAGAGTAGTTTTTGGTGGATTGCATTGCCATGCCAGCCTGACGATTGAGGCCTACAAAATACACTACCCCACAACCTAACGGATCATTACCCATCACATGGTTCGCGCTGTACACGTGGTCCTACGCCCCTCCCCTGCCACTTTCTCGCTCCCTCGCTTCCGTTTCGAAAAATAGCAACAGAGTTCAAACTTAACTGACGACACCTGAAGAGGGCCCCTCAACACTCCTAACATTAAATTAATTAATAAATAATTATTTTAAATCTCGTAAATTTTAATACTTCACCACATAAGAGCATTCATAATGGTGATGCAAAATGCCAACATAATTTGTAAAGATACAAATTGGGAGTGTTACAGTGGTTGATGATAGCTTGCAAAATTTGTAGAGAAAATGATAGTCGTTTGGTAGATTTACGAAACGCTAGCTGAATTTGTAAATACTTCCTACGAGCTTCATTTGTCCGTAGGAATTTCTACGAACAAATGAAGTTCGTAGGAAATATATATAATAATATTTATTATATATTTGGGTTCTTACGAACAACATTTGTCCGTAACAAATTCCTACGAACAAATGTTGTTCGTAAGAAAAAAAAATCATTCCTACGAACAACATAAATTCGTAAGAAGTGATTTTCAATTTTCAACTTTCTCCTCCATTGTGTACCGGTGTGTTCAGCGAATGGTAAAAAAACTTTTGAAAGTCTAACTTTACAAATCTTGAGCATCCACCACTGTTGATGCTCTAAGATGTGATCCATTTTCATTACCAGGTAAATTACATTGAATCCTTAACTATGACTTGTTTAAAGGGCACCCCTTATATTTAAAACTAAATGTAGGGTTGTATAACATCTAAATTAAATCAACAAAGTTGATCCGTCCAATTCATTTTTTTAAAATATTTAAATTATGTTTGGTTCGAAAGAATTTACTTTTTTTTAACCAAATTGATTGGACCCATTTTTTATTTAGTAAAGTACTCTTAGATCCCTCGCAAATAAATTTTAAACGTCAAAGGTATTTTAACAAATTTTAAACACTTAGATTCACTAATTTTCTTCTTGTAAAAGTCCATTCTAGTGGCATAACAAGTGGACCTAATAGTAAATTGTCCTTAAAAGTTTAAAAATTGTCAACAAGGATCCTAATTATAAATTGCCCTTTTTTATTTTATTATGTGAAACCAACTAAAATCGAACTAAATTGACTACATGTATTTGGATAATAATTTTTTTAACACTCTCAAATCTCATTTCACTAAATTTTGTTTATTCATCACATAAAACAAAGCAACTAGTATGTCAAATATCCAAATTTGTGGGAGTGTAATTATATAACAAAAATTAATATGCAACATAATCAAGTTACATTTTAGAATATTTTATCCAAATTGATGATGCTGTAAACAGCACCACCAGATGACGTGTTGATAAGCTCAAACTAGCAATAACGATGGTAGCACAAGAGTAAGTATCTAGTAGAATGAGGTGAGGAGAAGAGGAGAAACACTGATATATAAGTGGTTCAGTCAATTTGGTATACGTCCACTGTGAGTGTGTGAGTAAGTTTCACTAGAATGAGGGCACTAATGGCCCGTGATACAATCTCTCACTTTCTCTCTCTACTGTGTATACAAACAGAGCTTTGGCTAGGGTTGCAATGGTTGATCATTTTCCAAAGTAGGGGAAGACATGTATTTATAGTGCTTGGGGGTATAATGTACCCCCCAAGCATGCCATGAGCATGTGTGCATTAAACACACTAATCATAGGTGGACACCTGGTTGTGCCACATGTAAGGAATGATGATCAAATATTCTCTCACATGAGGGGAATGATTTGGTTATAACTGATTTGCTCACGTGTTCCAAGTCTTTCATGTGCTTGCGTGTGTTCGGACTTGTGACATTAGCTGTTGTAACCTCGGCCTAGCCGAGTACGATGTTGGGAAGTCCGGTAGTTACTTCGTCCTGCCAATCATAAGTATGACATCGGCCTGAATGATTAGCCGAGGTTAGGTACGAGGTTGGATCCAGTGTCGGCTTGAGCAGAGTATGATGATGGCAATAGCTTGAACCCATAAGATGTTGCAGACCTCGGCTTCTACCTAGCCGAGTTTGTACAATGTGGAGCCGATCTTGAGGAGGACGACCTTTCTAATGGTTGTTGTGTGCTTCCTGGCAACTTGGCTGTGAGGTCAGACGAGGTTGGTGACTCCAAGTACAAGGGTACACTTTGAGCATATCAATCACCCCTAGACCTTAGTCTCCTACGTGAGGGGGTGGCTGAGGGGTATAAGAGTCAGGTTAATGAAGGGATATTTTTGGTGTCTTGGGGTTTGGAGTGGTTCTTTGGACACATGTCACTCTTTGAAGTGGCTAACGTATTCCCCAAGATGTGACAGCTCTGGCGGCTCCTTTTAAGATTTCTAGGGCAATGATGAGTGCCTTGGGAGTTGATCCACATCATTATGAAAGGTTTAAAACCCTTTCTCTTTCCTCATTTCTCTTTCTCCTTCTCATTTCTCCCGCCTTACACTCTTGCTACAAAATTTCTCTCTCAACTTCCATAACATCCACTGTTTCTCTGGTTCTCCGATCACTTTGGGTTAGTAACCCTCGCTTCTTCATCCTTCATTACTCAGGTAATCATCTATATTCCTTAATTTTAATCTTCTGGGTTTGTCAATTGTATGTACATTTTCAGTTGGTTTTTTGGTTTCCGACGGGGAAAACCATCATTGTTTGGTGGTTATTAGGCTATGATTGATGTGGTTAGGTGTTTTAGGGGCTATTATGGGCTGATACGAGGTTGTTTTGGCTAAAATCCCCATTTTTAAGCTTTTCAGTAACCCTCCGATCATCTTCTTCGGCGACATAACCTATAGAGGTTCTTGGTGTTCTTGTTATAAACCTTTCAGTTTCCAAACTTTAATCTTTGGTGTAGGTTGTATAAGTTGTTTACTTGTTTACCTTTTGTTCTTTCTCCCCCAAGTGTAGTGTCGTCTGCCAAATGCTCAGACCTTTGTATAAACTCATTGAAGAGTTCCCATCTCTGCGTGAGAAGACCTTTGAAAAGATTAGGCAGATAGAGTTAGTCCAAGAGGAGGCTCATAGGGCAGAGGCATTTTCCCTCATACCAATCTTTCCTCCACCCCAGAAGGTCATATACCCTGAGTCTGCTCAGCCTACTGAGGTTCGTGTGCCAATGTTTGAGTCAGATTCTTCAGACCCTATGTCCACCTATGAGGCTATTGAATTCGTAAACTCTTTTTAAGAGGCTATAGATTGCTCCCCCAAGGGAGATGTAGTCTCTACGGAAGCAAAGGTTTCTGACCGTTCCTCATCTCACCAAGAGGCTATCACTTCTCGTAGGTCTTCATCTGTAGAGATCTTAGAGCTAACTGTAGCTTTTCGTGATCCAATTAAGGTCGTTCCTATAACGGCTTTTCCTGGTGCCCCCTCTGAGGCTCAGGCTCAAACTGTTGATAATAATGATGATGATGAAGGGAGTGAACTTGACATATCCAAATTTGATGGACTTGAGAGCTTCGTCACGGAATACGGCCTTTTCCTCTTTCGACATCTATATGCCATTCCCTCTTCTGTAACTCTGAGGAAACTTCTAAAGGACGAGAGGGCCTTTAACGGCCACGAGGGTGAGCTCTGCGTTTATGAGAATGTTTTCAAACTCATCTTTCATCTCCCAATTCACCCCACTATCCGAGTTGTTCTCTCTTATATCAATCTTGCTCCTTCTCAGCTTTCCCCCAACGCCTGGAGGGTCTTAGTTGGGGCTATCGTCCTGTGGAAGGTAGTTCATCACACCGACCTTCCAGTTAGGATTTTCTTAGCTTAGTACATACCCTCATCTTCTAGAAATCATCTTGGTTACTACCACTTCGTAGCCAGGAAGTCTGAGAAGAAGATGTTGTTAGTGACCCAGACTTCTAACCACAACTGGAAGCCTCGGTTCTTCTTTGCCTCAGGGGCTTGAGAGTTTGGTCCTAACGAGGCTTGTGGAACATCTGTTCCAAGAACTCCCCTAAGATGGGGTAAGGTCTCTTTCTCAGCAAAAACTTCTTGGACTAAGCCAAGAGAATCGTAAGAGTGTTGAAGGCCTTTGTAGTCAGGGCGAAAATGGCTATCTCGTCAAGTACGAGCATTTGATGACCCCTTACTATTTATCTCAGACATGTCTTGGAGGTAGCCCATTGGCCGAGCTTCATAAGTGCTCTAGAATAAAAAAAAATTATATCAAGTTAAGTCTAATACCTTTCATGTATCTGAGCTTCTAACTCCGATGTTTTTCTTTTTACAGAGAGACCAAAAGGCGTTTTAGATGATCTCTGGAACATGTCTGCACCAAGTATCACAAAGTTGTTGGAGAGGCGTGGTGGCAAGAACGCACCCCCTCCTACCCAAGCAAAGAATGGGAAGGCTCCTGTCGACACTTCAAAGAAGAGGAAGGCACCTGCAGACCCTTCCCGCACGAGGTCTAATAAATCTCAAGCTACTGAGCGTGCTATCCCCATTTCCTCAAATGATGCTTTAGTCGCTCACCTCTCTCAGCTGAAGATTGGTGATAGCCTCATCGGTAACAGTGTTCAGGCTTCTGATGCCCTCGGTCGTGTAATGACCGAGGATGACAAACACTTTCTGCATTCAATGGACGTCCCTTTGTTGACTGAGTTTACAGTTTATATGGCGGTTCAGTTATTTATTTGCAACTCGTGTTACCTCTGATCTTAGCTATTCACTATTACTAATGTGTCTAATTCTTATTTTTGCATAGTGCCCTCTCTTTTCATCGTCTGGACGACTATATATTGAAGAGGTTGCCTATGATCCAGAAGGGAAAGGATGCTGAGAGGGCTGAGGCCAATTTCTAGAGGGAGATTGCTAACTTGAAGAAAGATCTGAAGTAGAGAGATAACCAGATTACCAAGCTTAAGGAAGACCACGCCCTGGCTCTAAAGGAAAAGAATGAGAGCCTTTAATTAAAAGTTTTTGCTACTGTTAAGGCTGTTATGGAAGATGCTTCAGAGACGATCATCAAGGAGTATCAAACCTCGGATGAGTTTATTAGTTTCATCCTTGAGTATCTAGAGAGGGGCATTAAGGCAACCAGTCGATGGGCTTCCATGAAGCAGGCCAGCTCTGGAAGTCTGTTGGCTGCAGAATTTATTAGTCTCGGATTTATCAATCCTCAGCTTGCTCAGGCCTTGCAGGAGGTTGAGGAAGGTGGTCCATCTTAGAATACCCAGCTAGAGGTTACTGAGACCGATAATGGTGCTCATGATAACGAGGTTAAAGTTAGCAATCCAAACCCTGAGCAAACCAATCCTGTTGTTGATGGGTCGGTCGGAGCCGTGGGATAGACTGAGGTCTGAGTATCTCACCTTCATGTCTGCCATTTTTGTGAAGATTTTATGTACCCCCTTTTTTTGTACGAACAATAACCTCTTATTTTTAAATGATGTAATCTTTATGCTTCAGATGAATGAAATTCCACTTTCTTTACTTATTACTTTGCTATTATATGTTTATGATGTTTCACTTATCCACCATATCATAAAAATTAAGTGATGGGAATAAAATTAAGTAACACCAGACATTTATAATTAAAGGTCTAAGGTCGCCAAGTTAATGGTGTTTCACCTCATAATTTCACCAAATTAATGATGTTAAAGGTCTGATATCACCAAGTTAATGATGTTTCACCTCATAAGTTTACCAAATGAATGATGTTGAAGGTCTAAGGTCACTAAGTTAATGATGTTTCACCTCATAATTTCACTAAATTAATGATGTTAAAGGTCTGAGATCACCAAGTTAATGATGTTGCACCGCATAATTTCACCAAATGAATCATGTTAAAGGTCCGAGGTCACCAAGTTAATAATGTTTCACCTCATAATTTCACCAAATGAATCATATTGAAGGTCTGAGGTCACCAAGTTAATGATGTTTAACCTCATAATTTCACTTAATGAATGATGTTAAAGATCTGAGGTCACCAAGTTAATGATGTTTCACCTCATAATTTCACCAAATAAATGATGTAAGAGGTCTGAGGTCACCAAGTTAATAATGTTTCACCTGATAATTTCACCAAATAAATAATGTTGAAGGTCTGAGGTCACCAATTAATGATGTTTCACCTCGTAATTTTATCAAATGAATGATGTTAAAGATCTGAGGTCACCAAGTTAATGATGTTTCACCTCATAATTTTACCAAATGAATGATGTTAAATACATGCATATAAATTGGAACAAAAGCATCAACGCAACATTGTTATTTTCTCATTGACATTCCTTATATAAGTTTACACATATATTACAAACAGATAAAATAATTGCAACATCATAAGTAATATTTTTTCAAGTGGTCGACATTCCAAGGGTTGGAGAAAGGATCTCTTTCAAGATTCTCTAGCCGATAGGTACCTGGTACAACCTCGTCAATTACCCTATAAGAACTATGCCAATTAGGATAAAGCTTATTGGTTTTTGTCACGTCTTCTTCAGGACTAGGTCTCCCACAGCTATCGGTCTTGACTTCACCCTCTGATTGTAGAACCTCACAGTTTTCTGCTGATAGGATGTCTATCTTACCTCTGCATCCTCTCTTCTCTCATCAATTAAATCAAGATCAAGTCCTATCTCTTCCCCATTCCTCTGAGGGTCATATGCCTGAACTCTATGAGTGGGAAACCCTATCTCTATTGGGATGACAGCCTCTAAGCCGTGGGTTAACATAAAAGGAGTTTGCCCTATGGGTGTCCTTACTGTCATCCTATAATCCCACAACACAGCATATACCTCTTCTATCCATCTTCTTTTGGCCTCTTCCAACTTTTTTTTATCCCATCAAGGATTGTTCGATTTGTGACCTCAGTCTGACCATTTATCTGGGGTCAGCTAGGGGAAGAGAAGAATCGTTTGATCCCTACTCTTTTACAGTACTTCTCTAAGGAAATATTATTGAATTGGGTTCCATTGTCTGAGATGAGGGTGTTCGGGAGGCCATACATGTATATGATGTTCTTCCAAATGAACTAGAAGGTCTTCTGCTCAGTGATTGTGATCATTGGCTCGACCTCTACCCATTTGAAAAAATAATCAATTACCACAATTAAGTACCGATAGTTATTTACAGCTCTTGGCAAGGGTCCTACCAAATCAATGCCCCATACTGCGAATGGCTAAGGGGAGCTGATAGAAGTCATAGGTTAGTGAGGCTGATGGGGAATAGTAGAGAACCTCTGGCACTTATCACATTTCTTTACATACGCAGCTGCATCTTTAGCTAAGGTCAACCACCAGTACCCCTGAGTGATTATCCTTTTAGCCAATGACCTTCCTCCAATATAGCTTGAGCAAGAGCCCTCGTGCACATCTTTCAAGATGTATGGAATCTCTGAAGGGTGAAGGCATCTGAGAAGAGAGAGTAGGAATCCCTTCTTGTACAGGACATCTCCCATAATGGAGAATTTAGCAACTTTGAACCTCAACTTTCTCCTTTCTAACTTTGACTCTAGCATCTCTCCCTCTCTGATGTATTGACAAGAGGATCCATCCATAAGGCTCCCATACTCAGATTTATCCAAGGTCTAGCAACCTCTTCCTCTTCGATAGTCGGCTTGAGCAGAATCTCAGTTGGTACTGTTCTTCTTATGTATGTTCTTGTTGCTGAGGCCAACCTCGCAAGTGCATCAGCTCGGCTATTTTCTAGTCGTGGTATCCTCTTTATCTTTACTTCCTTGAAGATTTTTAGCATCGATCTCACCCTCTTCATATATCTGGCCATCCTTTCATCTTTGGCTTCATATACCCCCAAAATTTGGTTCACGATCAATCTTAAGTCACTGTGGACTAGGAGCTGGCCGACACTGAGGGCTTTTGCCAAAGAGAGACCTGCTATTAATGCCTCATAGTCTGACTCATTGTTGGAGGCTTTAAAGTTGAACCTCAGTACATACTCAATATATGTACCATCTGGTGCCGACACTATCAGCCCTGCTCCACTTTTATTTTCACAAGACGACCCATCAACGAAGAGGTTCCAGATGATTTCATTTGAAGAGAAGTTTCCCTCTGATAAGGTCCCCTGCTTGAAGAGGTATATCTCTTCTTCATTCTTAATTGTTCTTTATCTGCCTGTACTTGTCTCAGACTCGTCCTAAGTTCGACCGACGTTTCTCTCTATTGGCTTATCGACATCCTCATGACTCTTCTCAACCTCAGCCTCATGCCAGGTAAACTCGGCCATAAAATCTACGAGTGCTTGTCCCTTGATGGTAACACTGGGTTGATAAACAATATCGTACTCCCCTAACTTAATTGCCCAGGTCATTATCCTTCATGACTTCTCAGGCTTATGGAGGAACTGTCTGAGTGGGGAATCAGTGACGATGATCATGGAATGAGCTTAGAAGTATGGCTTCATTTACCTAGAAGAATGTATCAAAGCATAGGCTAATTTTTCCATCCTATGGCACTTCTGCTCTGAACCTTTAAGTGCCTTGCTATTGAAATACACTAGTCTCTTCACTCCATCCTCTTCTCATACTATCGTAGCACTAATGGTTGACTTTTAGCCAGCTAAATATACATACATCTTTGTACCCTAAATTGATCGAGATAAAAGGAAGTTAAGTGCAGCCACTCGTCCCATCAGCCTCTGAATGTCTTTGATGGTTCTGGATGTCTTCATTTCCAGTAAAGCCCTGATCTTCTCAGGGTTGGCCTCTCTCCCCCTTTGATTGACAATGAAGCGCAAAAACTTTCCAGCTCCGACCCCAAAGACACACTTGGCCGGGTTGAGCTTCATTCTATATTTATCCATGGTATAAAAAGTTCTTTCGAGGTCTCCCACATGAGTGTCGGCCCTCAAACTCTTTGTCAGCATGTCGTCAATGTAGACTTCCATGGTTTTGCATATCTGATCCTCGAACATCTTATTTACAAGATATTGGTAAGTATCCCCTGTATTCTTTTGTCCGAAGGGCATGACCTTGTAGCAATAGGTCCCCTTATCTGTAATGAAGGTTATTTTCTCTGAGTCAGACGATTCCATGAAAATCTGATTATACCCGGAATATGCATCCATGGAGCTCGTGATCTCATGTCCTACTGTGGCATCCACCATCTGATCTATACGAGGTAGGGGAAAACTGTCCTTTGGGCAAGACTTATTTAAATCGGTGAAGTCTACACACATCCTCCACTTCCCATTAGCTTTAGGCACTATGACAGCATTAGACAGCCACTTAGGGTATATAACTTCTCTAATAAACTTGGCCTCTTCAAGCTTTCGAACATCGTCTCTGATGACTTCGTACTTCTCTCTTAAGTATATCTTTCTTCTTTGCTTAATGGGTTTAGCATCCTCTACAACATTGAGTTTATGACACATCAACTCAAGATTAATACCTGGCATATCTGCATGGCTCCAGGCAAAGATACTTTGTCTCTTCCTTAACAGTTTCACTAGCTCCTCCTTGATCTCAGGCCTTAGGGCTTTGTCGATTTGGATGGTTTCTTCGGCTCGTCCTCATTGAGGACGATGGATTCTACCTCCTCCGTAGCCTCTTCCTTTTTTAGCTTTATTTCGTCTCTTGGATCAAAGGTGACAATGTTGTAAGTGGTTATTGCCCTCTTATAAGCCTCTCTCTCTCTTCTGCGGAGTTGAAGTAGCATTCATGTGCCAATGTTTGGTCCCCTTGCATTTCCCCTACTCCATAAGGAGTCGGGAATTTTAGCATCTGGTGGACCATTGAAGGCACGACCTCAAATTCCTTGAGGTCCACTCGTCCCATGATGAGGATGTAGGCTAAGAAGATATTTTCATCCATCACAAAGAAATTGATTTTTCGAATCAACCTCTTAGGCCATTCATCTCCTATTATCAAATCTATTTCATACATTCCCAATGGATGGACCTTCTCCCCGCTGAAGCCAATCAAGGGGTGATAATAAGGAACAAGCCTTGCTTGGCTGAGACCCAAGCTCTTAAAACAGGGCTAAAACATAACGTCTGCAGAACTGCCCCATCCATAAGGATCCTCTGAACTTCACATCCATGCACCCTTGTGGTGATGACTAGAGGGTCATCGTGAGGAGCTAAGATACCCTTAAAATAAAGTCATGAGAAGCCGACTACGAGTGTGTCCATGTCTACCTTTATTCTTTTCTCAAGTTTAACCTCTGTTGAAGCCAAGTTTACAACCTCGACTTTGGTCACTGATTTGGCCTCTGCTGCATGAGCCTTGCGATCAGCTACCTCTACATCACCTCCTGTTAGTCCTCCGCAGATAGTGCTCACACCAAAAGAGATCATGTTGACTCTCTTTACTAGGACATTATCGTCCTTTGGTGGGAGGCCAGGGTCATCGTCATCATCATCGGAGGCATCATCTTTCCTTGCGGGGGTGTTTTCTCGGTATTTATCATTTTTATTCTTTCTGGGGTCGGCTCAACCATTTTTTGAAGCTCTTGTATCCACATACTTTCTCAGCTTTCCAGACTTTAGCATTTTTTCAAACTCGTCCTTGAGGGAAAAATATTTGTCAGTTAGATGGTCGTGATCTTAATGGAACTCGCACCATAAATTCTTATTTCTCTTATGTGAAGGAGCTCTCAGCTTCTTTGGCCATCTCAGAGACCTATCATTCTTGATCTCATTGAGGATGTGTTCACAGCTCACAGTTAAAGGAGTATAGTCTACAAACTTATCGTCCGCAACCCTTTTCTTTTGATCATTTTTCTTCTGGAACTTCCTACTCCTACTTCCATTCACATCCTCATATTTCTCATACATTGCTTCCTCTGCGTTCATTACCTTTCCAGCTGTTGCCAACAGCTCAGCCATAGACTTAAGAGGGTCTTTAGCAAGCTTCCAGAGTAGCTTTTCCTTCTGAAGTCCTCCAACGAGGGCTGTCATGGCTATACTCTCTTCATAGTACTCTACCTCTTACTTTTCCTTATTGAACCTCGCGATATAGTCTTTGAGGCTTTCATTCTTCCCTTGCTTTATATAAAGAAAATGGGTCGTCTTCTTCTGAGGCCTTACCCCAAAATAGAAATTGTGAATGAACCGCTCGGCCAAACCTTTAAAACTCTCAATTGAATTTTTAGGATGAGAAGTGAACCAGATATGTGCAGCCCCAGTTAGAGTGCTTGAGAAAGCTCGATATCTCATCTCATCAGATATTAAATAAATGTCTGTTACAGACTGATACATTTCAATATGATGGGCAGGGTAGGTACTTCCATCGTACTTGGGAGACACCACTGGAGGTTTAAATTTAGCAGGGGTTGGGAAGTTGACTATCCTTGCCACAAATGGTGAACCCTCTGAGTACCCCCTCTGTAATGGGTCTCGGCTTTTAATGAGATCCCCTATCTTATCTTTCAGCCTTTGAATAGAGTCGTTCCAGGGCAACATCGTCCTGCCCGAGGTTATCCCCGGCCACCTCCAAAGGGTGGGCTAAGGGTTCCCCAGCTATTGCACAGCGTTGATTGTTGACCTCCCCCTGACCATAGTCTCGACCATGTGGGGGTCGGCCATGATGAGGCCGACAGTCGCAGCGATGCTTCTTGACCTGGATAAACTTTCTCGTAGGTCATTAACTGGGCCAAGTCTTTCTAACGTCGTTCCTCTACTTAAATGATCAAAAGCTGAACCTCTTTGACGGACATCGCAGTCTCGTCTTTGACCTTGACCTCGGCTCTGCTGAATAGGACGTACAGTGTTGTTTGAGACCTCATATGGCTCCCAACAGTCAGCTGGAGCTTCCTCTACCTCTATGTCGTCATACCTATCCTCCGAAAAATGGTTTCCTTGCCTCCTCAGGCGTAAACGCCTAGGGTCAGCAACATCCCTTCGTCATTGAGGAGGATGTAGGTCTTTTCGCGGTGCCTGGGGTGGTCCCATGGACTCATGTTATCCCTAAGCAGCTGCTGGAGTAATCATCTCCGGCGAGACCCCAGGTGGTCTTATCAATATATTATGGCTGAGTCTAGAAAACTGCTCCTGCATCGCGTATTAAGTAACGGCTAAGGACTTCAAGGCTGCCGCCACCTCAACCATCTCGGACTGGGGTGGCTCTTGGCTAGAACTGGGCCCTCCAACACCAGATATTGGAGGTGGTAACTCTGGTGCTATGGAAAATACTAGAGAGCTTGTAAATGAAAACACTAGAGAGCTTGATACCTTTAAGGATCTCTTTCAATGGTGAAATAGCTCCACGCGATGGGGGGACTGGTGCGCCACTAGAGTCTCCGATGAGGTCAAGCTTCAAAAAGGAAGATATATAGCTTCTCGTTCCCACGAACGACGCCAAAATAATGATGCTATAAATAGCACCACCAGATGAGGTGTTGATAAGCTCAAGCTAGCAATAACGATGGCAGCACAGGAGTATCTGGTATATAAGTGGTTCAGCTAATTTGGCCTACGTCCATTGTGAGTGTGTGAGTAAGTTTCACTAGAATGAGGGTACTAATGGCCCATGGTACAATCTCTCACTTTCCCTCTCTACTGTGCATACAAACAGAGCTTTGGCTAGGGTTGGAATTATTGATCCTTTTCCAAAGTAGGGGAAGACATGTATCTATAGTGCTTGGGGGTGTAATGTACCCCCCAAGCATGCCATGAGCATATGTGCGTTAAACACACTAATCATAGGTGGACACCTGGCTGTTCCACATGTAAGGAATGATGACCAAATATTCCCTCACGTGAGGGTAATGATTTGGTTATAACTGATTTGCTCACGTGTTCCAAGTCCTCCATGTGCTTACGTGTGTTCGAACTTGTGACATCACCTGTTGTAACCTCAGCCTAGCAGAGTACGATGTTGGAAAGTCTGATAGTTGATTTGTCCTGCCAATCATAAGTATGACCTCGGCCTGAATGATTATCCGAGGTTAGGTACGAGGTTGGATCCAGTGTCAGCTTGAGCAGAGTATGATGATGGCAATAGCTTGAACCCATAAGATGTTGCAGACCTCGGCCGCTGCCTAGCCAAGGTTGTACAATGTGGAGCCGTCCTTGAGGAGGACGACCTTTCTAAGGTTGTTATGTGTTTCCTGGCAACTCGGCTGTGAGGTCAGCCGAGGTTGGTGATGCCAAGTACGAGGGTACACTTTGGGCATATCATAAATATGCAAAAGAGAACGACTACTTAAAGTAAGACAAGAAGTAATTATAATTATGCATACTTAAATGGTCGCGATCCAATTTATAAGTGATGCGAAGCTCAAACATCTAGGTAAATAAAGGCTATGAACAACATGACTTTCCTTGACCCGAATATTTTAGTGCCCAAGTAAATAGCTATAGAAAGATGGCAATAAGTGTATTGGTTTAAGATATATCTTATCCTAGAGTCATAACCCAATGTCATTCACAAATACTTGCAAGCATAGAATCGAGAGAGAGAATCAATAGCTCGGGCAGTGTATCGAATGGAAAACCATCATCATATATAGAGATGAGGATGGGAAAGGACTTATCATGTGCGCCTTTGTTTGATATGTTCATTCAGCAACTACACTAAAGTACCAAAGTTGAAGACCACTATAGAGCCCCAAATTTCTCTACCAGCACAAGCTTTATTGCTCTGACGACTTTGTTTTTTTTTTAAATAAGCATATACCATTATATATAAATAAACAACTCGTAACACACTCCAACTCAATTAATATATCTAATAACTTAGTATCACTGTATATTCTCAATCATTATGATCTCCAAAAATATATTTTGAAAGTGTTAGCCACCATAAAAAACACTTCACTCCTAAGGCATAAAGTTTTAATATGTTAGTGTTAGTGACATAACTGCATATCAAAAGTGGCTTTGTTTGAAGAAAATGCAATTATCATCAATTAAATACCAAGAAATACAAAATACATGACACAACAGGTTAAATATATGCATCACAAAAGTCCTTAAAAAAGGCACGATAAAAGCCACACCTCACAAAAAACAGAGACTTCTCAACACCAAAAAGTGCTACAACAGTCAACAATCTGGTAAAACGGACTCTGCGACTACACATAAAATGGGATATGAAAAATATACACCATACATTTGGAAGAAAAAGCCAAGCGGTATAATAGCATTTAGAAAAGCGGGAGTCATCATAGATAAGTTCCACATAAGCTCGTCCCCATGATAGGAGGAACACCAACTGAGATAGTGAAGACAACCACTCTTAAATGTGAAAAATGCTATTGAGTAGTTTGTAAAAATAGTTTGAATTATTTAGATGATTAGAAATTTGTGTTTGGTTTGGTGATTGTTTTTAAGAAGTTATCAATTGATCTAGTGAATCTTGAAATACAAATTGTGAAATATAATTTTAATTGTTGAAATGTTATGTGTAATTTTTAATTGTTGAATTTTTTGTTTCATGAACTTTTACTTCAACAATATAGCTTTAATGAGTAACTCTTTATTATACAACTTGAATAAGTACTTTTTAGTTAATTAATATAGTTTTAGGGCTAAAAATTTGCATAAAACTCAAAATAATCCTAAAACTCGCATGAGGGGCTCCCGTTCACGAATCCACAATACTATTCGAAACTTCAGCGATCCCTAACCAAAAATCATGAATTCGCCACTGAGGGCAGCACGTACCCATGCTTAACACCTTTAAAGACTCGACATATTTGTCTTTTTTAAAATTTGTATTTAAAATAAGGAACATGTGGGACACGACATATTTACATTTATGTTATTGATGTCATGAATACATAGTACTCTTCATACGATATGATTTTTCTGTCTTTCACATTATGAATATCACTTGTGTGGTCTAATCTATAAAATTAAATTATAAATGAATCATGATAGCATGTTTGTGATACAATTATAAGTTAATAATTTAAAAAATAAATTATTATTAACATTTCACTTTAGTACTCTGGCATTCTATAATTGTCATAAAAAATATTAAAAACGTAGAAAAAAAAGAATAGTTTTTTGGGATCTAATATCATTTTCAAACTTTTGTTATGCTCTCATCCCATGTATTTTGAAATTGTATTAATTTTTATAACAATCCCAAACCACCTTGTAAAATGCTCAAACCCTCAATCTTCCATTCAGTAGAGAATGAGATTTGTCTCATAGTTGTTACAACCTGACTAATAAGTTAAAAAAAACATGAGAGTGACTACAAATAAATTTTTAAAATTTTGACTAAATATTTTTTATCCCCGAAAAGAATTGTAAAAACTATTTTTTGGAATGATAGAGTGTAAAGTGGAGTCACCTTTGAAATTAATAAGACAATATTTCAGCATATCATTGATGCGACATTCATTATTTATAGTACAATGGGTTAATAAATATGTCTGTTCCAAACATGTTTACAATAAGAGTAAATTACATTCGTGGGACTTGAACTTTGAATATTATAATAGTTTGACCCTCAATTGTTTTTCTGTGAAATTTAACCTCGAAATAATCTTATATTTGTACCAGTGGTCCTTTCATCAATATTTTTATTAAAACTAAAGAAATTCATCATTAAAAATATATCTTTTATGACCACCATACCCAAGCCCATTATATACAAAGTAGTAACATGTTTTGTTCATTTTTTTTGTTCTTCTGAGTATGATTTTCAGGTTATGTTGGACATAAGCTTTAGGAAGTAAATTGAATTTATGCATGGGTCACGTTAATTAATTTTGTTGAATTAAAGAAAAAGTTGACAAGTGAACCTAGGTGCAAATATAACAATTTTAAGAACTTAAATGTTGTTAAAAAAGATTGAGGGTCAAAATATCACACGCAAAATTCATGTACCATCTTCATATCCTGTCTTAATTTCATCTCATAGAATAGACATATAAATTTAATTCCTTAAACTTAGAGGACCACTCTTTCTTTTACTATGTTATCCATAAATTCAAGTATTTGCCGATGAGTAGTTCTATAGAGGGTGAATTTTATTTTGGTCGATTGATTTTGAGATTTTACTGGTGCGAACCCCACAAATCAATCAATAGCAAATCGACACGTCAATTTAACGACAAAAATTGGATAAAATAGAATTTATGATTTGCCAATAGTGTCCATAAAAGGACACTCTCCCAACTCGTGATTTTGCATCATTTCCGCTCGTCAACATTCTCAGAGCACCGAACCCTGTAGCTGTAGCTAAACACTTGTACAGAGAGAGAGAGAGAGAGAGAAGATGTCAAAAGAAGTGAGCGAAGAGGCACAAGGCCACCAACATGGAAAAGATTACGTAGACCCACCACCAGCTCCCCTCTTGGACACCGCCGAGCTCAAACTCTGGTCCTTCTACAGAGCTCTCATAGCCGAATTCATCGCCACCCTCCTCTTCCTCTACATCACTGTCGCCACCGTCATCGGACACAAAAAGCAACACGACCCATGCGCTGGGGTTGGCCTCCTAGGCATAGCATGGGCCTTTGGTGGCATGATCTTTATCCTCGTTTACTGCACAGCCGGCATCTCAGGTAAATTAACTAAAACTAACATTTCCTTCCGGATATTACATACATACATCTTTTAATATGTATGCACTATGCATTGCAGGGGGTCACATAAACCCAGCTGTCACATTTGGGCTGTTCCTCGCTAGAAAGGTGTCACTTATTAGAGCCGTCGCATATATGATAGCACAAAGTTTGGGTGCCATTTGTGGGGTTGGGTTTGTCAAGGCTTTCATGAAACATGACTATAACTCGTTGGGTGGGGGTGCTAACTCGGTAGCACAAGGGTACAGCAAGGGCACTGCTTTGGGGGCTGAGATTATTGGGACTTTTGTGCTTGTTTACACTGTTTTTTCAGCCACTGATCCTAAGAGGAGCGCGCGTGACTCCCACGTGCCTGTTTTGGCTCCTTTGCCTATTGGGTTTGCTGTGTTCATGGTTCATTTGGCTACTATTCCTATCACTGGTACTGGGATTAACCCAGCTAGGAGCTTTGGTGCTGCTGTTATTTACAACAATGAAAAAGTTTGGGATGACCATGTAACTTCTCTATTATTTCTTCTCTCTTTATTTTCTATGTTTTGTGTTTTTTGATGGTTTTAATTAAATTGAGTTATTGTTGCACAGTGGATATTCTGGGTTGGACCATTTATTGGAGCGTTGGCAGCAGCAGCATATCATCAGTACATTCTAAGAGCTGCGGCTATTAAGGCTTTGGGTTCTTTCCGCAGCAACGCAACAAACTAAGCACGGCCAAAAAAAATTCTATGTTAAAATATGTTTTATTTGTTTGCTGTGTGTTGAGTGTGAAGAACTGATCTACATCTCTTATCTCCTCTTTTTTCTCATTTTTTCAATTTTTCATATGAAGTCAGCTTTTGTTTTTAGTTTTGGATGTGTATTTATTTGGTCTGATGAGTAGTGATGGATTTATATATGGCGGTGTTGGTTCTTTCAGTTAGTGTGCATCTCTCTCTCTCTCTAAATACTTGTTTATTTATTTGGTTCATTTTATTTCTAAAAGCACACAGTAACTTAGGTCATTTTCTTTTAACAATTTGGTAGTTAAAGGTTGCAGTGGTGCATTTCGAAGACACGTTAGTCATGTGGAGTGGTGGGTGGGAGCCACGGTTAGGGACTAGATGATAAAGTAGGACATTACTTTTACCGTTTTTGTTTTCACTAAAAATTTCTCCCACAGTAATTTTGTCAGCTCTAGAAAATTGTCCTTGTAAAACGTATTTAGTCCAACAGTTTTAAGTACCAAATGCGTACAGAGAACAGATAAATATTATATGTTGAAAGAAATCAACATGGATGCCGTGCCTGAGTTGTGCTCTTTGTAGACTTCAAATTGTCATCAGTGTACACTTTCATACCATACAACTAGCTCAAGTGATACTTGAAATGCAGAAAGGCGTAGCTCATTTTGCATCAAATTACGTAAAAAATTAAGTTTTACGTATTACACGAGTTGGAGATGTCCTCTCAGATGTACTCGAAAATAATTATACGAGGACTTGAATAAGCCACATGACCATATATGCCCTATATATAATTAGAGTAATGATACACACACACACAAATTACCCCAAAATTACCGAAATTATACTTTAAGTGGTTGTACCCTGGCGGGACCCACATCATAGTACAATACTGTTAAAGCACATTCGGTAAATTTTCGGTGCACAGTTTCGGTGTATACATCATTTTTCATATAATTAGGTATGAATGTGTCCCCGACTTAATTAATTTAGTCAAAGTGTATCTTTATGGTATTGAATGAGCATATACCCACTATAAAGCTCACATTTTTTGTTTTGAGCATATACCCTGTATTTAAATTCTACAAAAAATTACATTTTTTGTTTTCAAATTTTTGTTTCAACCTTCAGAACTTAAGATCATCTCTATGATTTTCAGATTTTTGTTAGGCAAAATGCGCATTTTGGCGACACTTAAAAAGTGTGCATTTTTGCATAATTTGTTTTGAGATTGTCTACTTAAGTGCTTTCACATGTTTGTAAAGAGTTTTTAGAATTTAGATATGGTGATGTTTACCCAAAAAAAAAAAGTTAGATATGGTGATGGTTTGGTTGAGCTCATATTTCTGGACCCTTTTTCAAAAGTGTTGACATTAGAGGGTGATGTTTCAAACAATCACATCTTAAAATTTTCAGATGAGAAACTTTAGTACATGGACCGCATAACGCATGCATATTTTTTTTTAAGCTTCTTCCTTTTAAAGTTTTTAACTTTTAATATTAAAATAGTTTTTATATTTCTTTTGTTCATATAAAAACAATTTTTTATATTAAAAAAAAACTTTACATGTATCGCATGTATAGCTCGCATAGCAACTGAATGCACCTCCTTTTTTTTTTTAAGCTTCTTACCTTTAAAGTTTTTAACTTTTAGTATTAAAATAATTTTTATATTTTTTTTGTTCATATAAAAACAGTTTTTTATATTTAAAAAAAACAGTTTTCCTATTAATATAAAAAAGATATTTTCTTAATTAAAATTAAACAAATTTTGATTGAAATTAATTTTTTTTTTTCATAAATAAAGAAAACAATTTGTATTTATAAAAAAAATCTATAAAACAGTTTTTTTTTCAATAAAAAATATCGCGATTAATCAGTGCCGCTGGCGCGAATCCACATTCCCAGACCCAAATCATTTGTTGAATATGGGTTCGCCCCAGCGGCACAAATTAATCGCGATATTTTTTTCAATAAAATATCGCGATTAATTAGTACCGCTAGCGCGGACTCACATTCCTGGACCAAAATCATTTGTTGAATGTGGGTCCGCGCCAGCGGCACAAATTAATCGCGATATTTTATTGAAAAAAATATTGCGATTAATTTGTGTCGCTGGTGCGGACCCACATTCCAGGACCAAAATCATTTGTTGAATGTGGGTTCGCGTCAGCGGCACTAATTAATCGCAATATTTTTTTCAATAAAATATCGTGATTAATTAGTGTCGCTGACGCGGACCCACATGAGTTGTTTAATTTTAATAAAAAAAATTAATATTAATAGAAAAACTGTTTTTTTTATATATAAAATTTTTTTTTTTTAATTTTATAAAAGACTATTTTTTTTAATATATAGAAAACTGTTAAAAACAAAAGAATAGAAAAAAAAAATCTCTTTTCATATTGGAGAAATTCTAGGTGTACGCGACATTGAAACCGCCCCAACCTAAAAAACTGCTCTCCTGTTGGCTCATATGTACATAAAAATAAAGAAACTGGATAACAGAGAAATCAAAAAAATCCATCTACAACAAACAGTTTTTAAATATATGAAAAAACTATTTTTTTATATATGAAAACTATGACAAAAAACAGTTTTTTGTTAATAAATAAAAACCTTGATAGAAAAAGAAAAAGAAAAAGTTGCGAGGAAAAACATGAAAAAATATGTTTCACTTTTTTTAATAGATAAAAACTGAAGGAATATAATAACAAAAAAAAACAATTTTTTATATATGAAAAATGGGAAGAAAACGAGAAAATGAAAATTGGGAGTAGACCTGTCAATGGGTCGTGTCGAGTCGTGTTCGTGTCGTTTTTTATCGTGTTCGGGTCTTATTGGGTTCGTGTCTAAACGGGTGACTTTTTTATCGTGTGAAAAAATCATACCCAAACCCGACCCGTTATGTTATCGTGTCGTGTCGTGTTCACTCGTTAATACCCATTAAGATAATGAATTATTTTGAATTGTATAGAAGTTGATATATATCTCATTTTTGAACCCAAATAGACCCATTAATTCATTGACGTTACTAAATCTATCATTTAGTAACATTCATTACGATTAAATTAACATTAGATTACATATATTATTTATAAGTTCCAAAATTATATCTTATTTACTTAAATTAATGGGTCATAACGGGATTTATCGGGTATTAACGGGTTAAAGGGGTCAACCCTAATCCGACCCGTTAACTATCGTGTCTTATCGGGTTGGCACTGATATGACCCGAACCCATTAAGGGTCCACCCATTAACTTATAACTTCGTGTCGGTTCGTGTCGTGTTATCGTGTCGTGCCTCATTTTGCCAGATCTAATTGGGAGTAAAAGTGTCTATTTTTTTTTCCAAATAACGAAATAGTATTTTTCCTTGAATAACAAAATAGTATTTTATCTATTGGCTTACAATTTCACTTAAAACGAGAACACAACCTATTTAAAACAAAACACGATACGGAATGTTATGAATTTTTTTTTTACCTGATATAAAAGAGTACGCGGGTATTGGTTACTTTCGCGGACCTATATGATATGCGTCTCTGGTGACAATTATTATGCAACACAAATAAATATGAAAGAGGTAACAACCAAGAAAAGATAAATAAAAAGCTAATCACACAACAACGGGTATACGTGGTTCAGCAAAGATGTGCCTACGTCCACGGTGGTTCAGTCAGTGTTATTTCTCTATATTCTGAAGAATAAGTACAGAGAATACAACTTGTCCTTTGCCCCGGACTTAGGGTTTAATTTATACAGGTATATGTTGGAGTAGTGGGGGTGATGGGTTCCTCCTTATTAGCCATCTCCCCTACATGGGATCGCGTCCCCCCACAACTTCTCTTCATGGGATCGTGGGGTAATCGGATCAATACAAAAGGTGATGGGCCTGGGCTTTGGGCCGTTAAGGAGAGGCTACTCGTCCAGGCCTATGATGCCAAATTCAGGGTACCCACAATTGCCCCTAAATTTGTTGGGCCATTTTTACAGGTCCAATGAATTTAAATAATCAGCTATTATGGTTGATTTCTTTGAAAACTGTGAAATGGCTTTGGCGGCACCCGCTTCGCTATCCGTGCGCTATGATTAGACTTGAAGGCTCGTTGGAATAAGGCACATTTCTTTTCGTCGCTTCAGTCTTTTCCAGCAATCTTCTGTCTTCTGAGAACTCTTGCGCTTTGTACCTTCTGTTTTCGATCTCTACTTTCGTTGCTTCTTCGCCATTTGACCTGATCTTCTGTCTTGTAAGTCTCTCGTGCTCTTTGCATTTTCTCTTTGGTTTGTAGTTTTTCTTGTATTTTTCCAATGGCAAAGATTGGAAATAGGTCAGTAACTGAGTTTAGAAAATTCTACAGTATTCCTGAGTGGGTAGAGATTGAGTGTTGTGCCTCGCCTCCTAGGAACGTTAGGGATATAGAGGATGCACATTGGATTCACGTCCTGTTGCTCTCCCAGGGGGGGCTTACCTTTCCCCCTAATGATCTGTTTCTGCACTTCTTTAGCTATTTTAGTATTGTACCTGCACAATGTTCGCCCAACGTATGGAAAATAGTGAACGGTGTGCATAGGATAAATCAATTGTATGGCACAAAGTTAGGGCTTGCCGAGGTCTGCTTTTGTTACTCCTTTTCTCGAACGAGTTCAGGTGTTCTGTACCTTAAGGCTAGGAGTCCTGATAGGGTATTGGTAGTAAATTTACCTGATTCCCATAAAGACTACTGGCAAGAAGGTTTTCTTGTTAGGAATTGGCAACTTCCCCCCAATTTGAAGGGTCGAGGTCTGAGAGGTTCACTGTTCCCTTTTATGGGGAAGAATATATAGGTAGATGTCAGATTATTGTTTCAACCTTTGCTGACTTGTGATTTTTCTAACCTCTCCTTGCTTTTTCTTTTACAGCGAGGATAAAGAACTTGGAGCCTGCTCTCAGCGAGGTTCGTATCTCGGAACTGGTGAAAGCTTGGAACATCAGGGAACCTTCGGGTGACGGCGAGCATCCTAGGTCTGCTGCTTTTCTGCTTGAATACAAGAACACAAGCTCCAGCTTCATAGCCCGACCTGTGGATAGTGTTCCAGACTTTGACTCTTCCGAAGAGATTTCGGCTGAGCCTATCCAATTGGACGAAGAAGAGAGCTGCTCGGAGAGTGAGCCTGCAGGTGTTGTGAGTAATTTGGGTGCAGGCAGTGCTGACAGTAGCAGTTCTTCTGAAGGGGATTCCGAGGCTCGAGACTCGTCGAGCACTACCAGCAGTTCTGGTGAAGAGATGCCTCCCAGGAAGAATTTGATCAGAGATGATGATGATGATGATGATGATGATGTGCTTCTTACACAGAGGTCCAAGAAATCGAAGACTGCCTCCGGGGCCATAGCTACTGGTTCTCGGCCTTCTTCTCAGGAGCAAGAGAAGAAGAAGAGAGAGGAGGAGCAGGCGAGAGAGAGAGAGAAGAAAAAGGAGGAGGAGAGGAAGAAGGTGGAAGAGAGAAAGATAAGGGAGAGAGAAAAAGAGGAGGAGAGGAGGAAGATGGAATTGAGGACCAAAACTGGTCAAGCCCTGGTCCCAGTATCTGCCTTGCCTGAGGGGGCTTCGGTGGCCACCTCTCCTCAGCTTGCCCCTGCGCTGCTCGAGAGAGCAGTCCTCCCTGCAGACCGTGAGAGGGCGTTGGGGTCCGATCAACTGGCTTTGCAAGCTAGCCAGAGGCTTGCCTTGGTAAGGTTCCCTTCTAATTCTCAATTTCTTTTAACAAATTTTGATGGTTTCTTCTTCCTGATCCTTTCCTTGTTCTTTGCAGTTTGTGACCGACTTCGCTGTGCTCTATCGCTCTCGCGATGAGCTGATTAGAAGGAATGGCGAGCTGGAATAGCAAAAATCTATCCTGGTAGCCAGGGGGTCTCAGCTGGAGGCCGATCTGAAGGCTGCTGACACAACTCGAGCTTCATCTGCCTTGGCTCTTGTTAATTCTGCTCGCGAGAGAGATGATGCTGTGAGGGAGCTTGGCGAGCTGAGGAAGTCGTATGACCGGGTATGCTCAAGCAAGCTAGACTTTACGGAGAAGAACAGAGTTCTTGCCGAGCAACTGGAGGCGGAGAAAGCCCAGGCAGCCACTCTTAAGGAAGATTCGTACAACTCTGGCTGGGCTGCTGCGTATGAGGACGCCGAGGTTCAGATAGGCTATATCAGTCGTCTGAACTTCAAGAAAGGGTGGAACAAGGCCCTCGTGGCTGCTGGGCTGGACGGTGCATCCCCACTCTTTGATGAGCATGATCCAGGGCCAAAGCCAGTCGTGGATGAGGACCCAGCCCCAACTGCTGAAGGCACCAATCCTGTTTCTCAGGCGACTTCTACTGATGCTCCTTTGGTCGAGAGGGCAGTGGACACTCCTGCAAAGGGCAATGCCCCTGCTGATGCTGATAAGGACAAGGGTCCATCCACTGAGGTTGCTAATTGATAGGGCTTCTTTGTAATTTTTCTTTTTCTTTTTTTGATCTGATGTAACCTCGCTCATTATCAATGAAAAGACTTTATTTTTGTTTATGCTGATCTCTTTCTTTTACTTGTAGTTGGTTGAAGTGGATGACTATATTCCTGTTACCTCCCAACTAAGTAGGACTCTTGGTCCTAATGCAAGCCCTGCAGTTCGCCAGGCCTTTGTTAGGCTTTGCAGGTTTGCTAAGTCAAGGAACCAGAAATATAAGGATCAGTCCGAGCTAGTGGCCAAGTTGAAGGACAGGCTCCAGGAAATGGAAGAGATCGGTGCTTCAGTGCAAGAAGAAGTTAGCGAGCTGAGAGCGAAGTTACTGGAGGCCACCGAGATCAACTAAGTTGGGGAGTTTCTGCAGCGGGAGAATGAAGACCTGAGGCGGGAGGTCTCGAAGCTTAAGGAGCATTCGTCGAGCACCGCTTCGGCAGTCCTACAAGGCTCTTCTTCGTCGTGAGCTGCTCGGCCTCCCCTCCCGCGTGCTGGTAGGAGTACCAGGGGTAGGAATAGGGAAGTCGAGGAACAGCGTGAGAGGGAAATGGAGGAGCTGCGCGGCGATGTTCGGCGAGCTTATGTGACTGCTGCTGGGCTCCAGAGGGACGTTACCCGACTGCGGCATCTATTCAAGAAGGGCCCTCGCCAAGTGTGGACTGATGGCTATGATCAGGGCTGGCTGGATGCTCCCACAAGATTATCAGAGTTCGAGGATCTCTCCTTCATCAGGGGGTGGTTGAGTGCTCTCAAAGAGCTGCAGGTCCCGAGGAACTCGATGTTGTGGTATCGGCACGAGATGTCCTCCTCTACTCTGATGCCCAATCCATTCAGGCGAGATGATCGATGGATCCCCATCGATGCTATTCCCCGACGACTATTGGAGTTGGACGCAAATGAGGTCATGGAGGAGTTCGATCCTGCTCCTGATGATGGGAGGAGAGCTAAAGTTGTTGACTACCTTGATCGGAGGCTTCCACCTCCTTGATATTTTGTTTTTTAATAATTGTAAATGCTTTGGGCGAGCTTTGCCGACTAAACATGTACTATTATTATTTGTAAATATAAAAGATTAATGGAAAGTTCGAGTTTTGGGCGATTTTGCCGACTAAACGTGTTCATCCAATCTTTTTATATTTTTGCAGCTTCACAATCCTTTTTATCTTGTCATGTGAGTGTCCGCCCAGTCCAGTATTAAGAATACCATTGTGCCCTTCCTTTACCTTTTAGGTCGTGACGTCACACTCCCTTAGGCCTAAGTAGGGCAATTGGCGAGGACACACCTGTTATTGGATGTCTTCATCCGGTCAGGATTTTGTTTAACCAAAGTAGGTTTGATGCCTAAGAATACTCTGTAGGGCTTCATATATTGCCATGGGAAATGCTAAGAGGTCTGTCGTGCTTCATGACGATGACCTGAGAAGGGGTGTTCCCCTGCTATGTCAACCATTATACCTGTGATTTAAAAAGGATGTGCAATAAGATATAATTGTTACTTTTTAGAGAGTGGTCAACTGAGAGATTTTCATTGGTGAATTGAGAAATAAACTGTCTTTTCCCATAATGAGTACAATAAAATATCTAACAATAGAACTCCTAAAAATAGAATTTCTTGAGATTAGCTGCGTTCCATGCTCATGGTATCTCTCTGCCCTCCATCGTTTTCAAATGATAGGCACCTTGCAGATCGACTCTAATTATCTCATAAGGTCCTTCCCAGTTCGAGCCCAGTTTACCGTCTGATGGCTTCACTGTGTTGCCCAGGACCTTTCTTAGAACATAGTCCCCAACTTCGAATTTCCTCGGATTGACCCTTTTGCTGTAGTGCTTCGCGAGTTGTTGTTGATAGCTCGCTAGTTTTACTAGGGCAAGTTCCCTGCGCTTGTCGGCCAAGTCGAGTTCAGCGAGCAAAGCCTGATCGTTCTGACCCTGCTCGACAAGGTCGGATCTCATTGTAGGCAATCCTGCTTCTAGTGGGATGACTGCCTCCATACCATATGCTAGTGAGAATGGCGTTTCTCCTGTGGCTCGCCTAGGAGTCGTTCTGTACGCCCATAGGATATGCAGTAGCTCGGTTGTCCACGCGCCTTTGGCTTGTTCTAACCGCTTCTTCAATCCAACGATCACTGTCTTGTTGGAAGCCTCAGCTTGTCCGTTGCTTTGAGGGTAAGCCACCGAGCTGAAGTGGTGCCTGATCCCGTGTTGGTCGCAGAAGTCCTAAAAAGGGCCACTCTCGAACTGTGTTCCATTGTCAGTGATGATGGTTTTGGGGATCCCAAATCGAGTGATTATATTTCTCCATATGAACCTCATCATGTCAGCATCTCGGATGTTCGCCAGTGGTTCCGCCTCGATCCACTTGGTAAAGTAATCAGTTGCGACCAACAGGTATTTGCGATTGCCGGCAGCGGTGGGCAGTGGTCCCACGATGTCCATTCCCCACTGGGCGAAAGGCCAGGGGCTGGTAAGGGATTTTAACTCGCTGGCGGGCTGGTGGACCATGGGGGCGTGAAGCTGGCATTTTAGGCATTTGCGGACATATACTGCGGAGTCCTTTTGCATATATGGCCACCAATAACCTTCCTTCATTGCTCGAAAGGCTAGAGACCTTCCTCCGACGTGACTCCCGCAGATTCCTTCGTGAAGCTCGTGAAGCACTGTCTTGGCATCGCCTAGGTGGACGCATCTAAGGTAGGGGCCGGAGAAAGATCTTTTATGCAAGTCGCCTCCCGTGGATAAGTGAAAGCGAGCAGCTTTGACTCTTATCTGGTGGGCAGTCCTCTTATCCTCTGGGAACGTTCCGTTCTTTAGATAGTCTTTCAAGGGGTCCATCCAACTGGGGGCTGACTCTAATTGGAGTATTGGTTTTGCCTTTGACAGCTCGCAGTTGGGGTAAATGCTTGGGCAACTGAGGAAATCGATAGGGATGATCCTTTTAAGGCTAGAATCAACTGCCGAGCTCAGGGCTGCTAAGGCGTCAGTGTGGCTGTTTTGGCCCATGGGAAACTGTTGGATGTCAATCTCTTCAAAGTTCGTCATTAAGTTTTTTACCAAGGAGAGGTAGGCTGCCACTCTCTCATCCTTCGCGTTATAGTCTCCACTTATCTGATTGGAAACTAGTTGAGAATCTCCGAATACCTGCAAATGCTTTGCTCCCAGAGTTTGCGCCTTTTGGAGACCTGTTATTAAGGCTTCGTATTCTGCTTCGTTGTTGGAGGCTGCAAATCCCAGCCTGATTCCTTGCTCGAGGACTGTATTTTCTGGAGTGATGAGAACAATTCCTACTCCTGCCCCCTTTGAGTTGGAGGCTCCATCAACGAATAGTTTCCAGCTTTCCCCTGTAGCCTGGATGTTTTGTTCTGTTGGATTAGGCTGGTCGAAGGGTTCTTCGCCTTTGAATTCAGCTATGAAGTCAGCAAGGATTTGACCCTTGATAGCTGTCCTTGGTTGAAATTGGATGTCAAATCGGTTGAGCTCGACTGACCATTTAGACAGTCTACCCGATAAATCCGCCTTCCTTAGGACAGCCTTGAGGGGGTGTGATGTAAGGACGATGATCGTATGAGCTTCGAAGTAATGCTTCAGTTTCCTCGAGGACATTACTAGGGCGAATGCGAGCTTTTCCAATGGCAGGTAACGCTGCTCGAAGTCCAGTAAGGTTTTGCTCGCGTAATAGATTGGATGTTGGATCCCTGTAACTTCACACATTAGCGCTGAGCTGACAGTATGGCTGGATACAGAGAGGTAGAGGTACAAAGAGTCCATTTGTTGTGGTATGACAAGCAGTGGTGGGGAGCTTAGGTAGGACTTGAGCTCGTCTAATACTTGTGAGCAACCTGGGGTCCATTCTATTGTTTTGCTGCCTTTTAAGAGTTGGAAGAAGGGCTTGCATCTCTCGGAGGATTTGGAAATGAAACGATTTAGAGCAGCGAGCATTCCAGTGAGCTTCTGTACATCGCGGATTGTGCGAGGAGGTTGCACTCTTTTGATTGCATCAATCTGGTCCGGATTAGCCTCTATGCCTCGCTTGCTGACCAAATACCCAAGAAACTTTCCTGACTGGACACCGAAGGAACACTTGCTCGCGTTGAGTTTCATTCGGTACTTCCTGAGGATTTCGAAGGTACTTGACAGGTCCGAGAGGTGATTTTCCTTCTCCTTGCTCTTGACGAGCATGTCGTCGATGTAGACCTCCATTGTGTCTCCCATTTGATTCTTGAACATTTTAGTAACCAGCCGCTGATAGGTTGCCCCTGCATTTTTTAGCCCAAAAGGCATGACCTTGTAACAGTATAAACCAACCGTCGTGATAAATGCCGTTTTGTCCTGATCTGGGGCATACAAGGGAATCTGGTGATAACCTGAGTATGCGTCCAGGAAACTCATTCGTTCGTGAGCTGCAGTGGCGTCTACTAGTTGGTCTATTTTCGGAAGAGGGAAGTTATCCTTGGGGCAGGCTTTGTTGAGGTCAGTGAAGTCTATGCAAACTCTCCACTTCCCGTTGCTTTTTGGAACTACCACTGGGTTGGATAACCATTTGGGGAATTGCACTTCCCGTATGGACCCTGCATCCAGCAGTTTTTCGACTTCTTTTTCTATTGCTCTGGCCTTCTCGGGAGCAGTTCGTCGTGCCTTCTGCGCTATCGGCTTGAATGTGGGATTGACGTGCAACCGATGGCAGACCATATTGGGATCGATTCCTGGCAGCTCATAGGGTTCCCAAGCGAAAACATCTATGTTGCTTCTGAGTAAGGTTAACAAATCCTTTTGCTCTTGGTCAGTGAGTGAGGTCCCGATTAGGAAGACTCTGTTGTTGTCGCCTTCTTCAGCAATCACTTCTACCAGGTCCTCTACAACACGCTCGTAGGGGAGGAGCCTGGTCTCTTCCACTCCGGGCCTTCCATATTTTAATTGCTATTTGGAAGGGATTTCACCTTCCTCCACTTTCTCGCTGGTTTGAACGGCTCTTTTCTCTGGCTTTGGTCGGATGGCCGCTATGAAGCACTTTCTCGCCATCGCCTGGTCGCCATGTATCTCCACCACTCCCCGCTCGGTGACATATTTGAGTTTCTGGTGGTAGGTCGAGGAGACTGCCTTCATTGCATGAAGTCATCCTCTGCCGAGGATGGCTTGATATGGTGAATCGATGTCGACCACCAAGAATTCGATCATTTTGTAAATATTTCCAGCGAGCACTGGCAGTACTATCTTGCCCAGAGGCATGGTCATCTTCCCAGCGAAGCCGACCAGAGGGGCAGTAGTTCCCTTTAGGTCGGCGATGTTCAACTTCAATTTCCTGAACAGGTCGATGTACATTACTTCGGATGAGCTCCCTTGATCGACGAGCAGCCTGTCGATATCAAAGTTGTCTATCCTGAGTGTAATGACTAAGGCATCGTGATGTGGGGTCCTTACTCCCACAAGATCCTCATCCGTGAAAATAATATGCTTGTTGTAGTTGATGTCCTCTGCTCGCCGATGTTTTCCTGCCTGTGATTTTGCTGGATCAATCTGAAAAGCTTGCATCACCGCGGTCAGCTTCTTTACCTCCATTCGAGCTGAGTTACCCTGGATTTTCTTAACATCGGATACTCCGTGGATTACTGCGAATTCGTGTCCGGTGTCGTCTTCCAATACGTTGTCGGGTTTTGCCTCCTTGTGGACAGTCACTCTCTCTACCTTCATTTCCACAAAGTCATTCAAATGTCCGGATTGAGCCAACTCCTCGAGGTGAGACTTAAGAGCCTTGCAGTGCTCGGTCTTATGCCCTCCCTCTTTGTGGAAAGTGCATCTTAATGCATTGTTTCTTTTCGAGGGGTCTCCTCCCATTTTCCGGGGCCATTTGACGAATGGCTCATCCTTGATCTTCGCGAGAATTTTATAAATTGGTTCTTTGAAAATGGTGTTGACCGCCTGGAACGATTTTGTAACGTCAGGGTTCCCCCCGTTTTTAGAGCCATTCTTGCCCCCACTCTTTCCTCCTTTTTCTGGTTCTCAACTTTCTCACTTCCCTTGGTAGCGAGCTTGGCTCGACCGTTTTCTCCTACGCTAAGGCGGGTGACATCTTCCACCTTTGCGTATTTCTCAATCCGGGCCATTAGGTCATCAATGGTCGTAGCTTCCTTCTTTGTCAAGGACTGGTAAAGGAGGGAAGAGCTAGGTAGCCCAATTTTTAATGAAGCCACTGCCACCTCTTCCGCGCAGTCCTCGACTTCGTTGAATAACTCCCAGTACCTCTTCGCGTAGTCTCGGAGTGTCTCTTGAGGCGTTTTCTTCATTGTTAATAGAGCATCCATCCTTTTGGGATGGGAGCTACTGGTGATGAATCGGGCCGTAAAGAGCTCGGCCAGGGATTTGAAATTTCTGATGGATCGGTGAGGGAGTTTCTCGAACCATTTCTGGGCTACGTCATGAAGGATCGAGGGAAAAATACGGCACATCAGTGCATCTCGGTGATTCCAGAGGGTTATAGCCTGCCGGTACTGCCTGACATGATCAATGGGATCAGTCTTCCCGTCGTAGATCTTGAACCTTGGAATGGCAAACTTTTTGGGAGCCTCTTCTTCTTCAATTTCCCTCGTGAAGGGCGATTTCATCTGGGTCTTGAGGGCTCTCCTGGCGAGTTCTCTGGTCGACCTGGTGCCGCGGTGAGCTGGATGTTGGTCCATTTCTCTGCGGACTAGGTTCCGTATGTTGTCGTCGCTGCGAGCAGGGCTCTGGTAGCGGCGAGCTTTCCTCAGTTGTTCGCGGAGGTCGTCGTCTAAGTCGCCACCTTCGTACCCTTGATATTGCCGGCTAGGGCTCCTTCCTCGGCTGCGAGATTTGCTCGCCTGAGGGCTAGGAGTGCTATAGGGGCGTCTCCTGGTATCAGGACGTAGTTCCTTCTCCAGTTTTTCCAGTCTTCTTTTCAAGCGAGCATTCTCAGCCTCATATCTGCGAGAAGACACCCTCTGCTCGTGGAGCCTTGCCTCGTATGCATCGATCAACCTGGATATCTGTGTGGACCTTGCTGGTCCTTGACTCTCTTCTGAGGCTGGCCTTTATAAGCGAGCCCCTTGATCTGAACGTCGGACTTCAGACCTAATCCTGCGAGGAGCAGGTGGCTCCTGAATATCTCCTGCTTGAGGAGCGTTGCTGCTGTGACCAGACATCTTAGATTTTTTCTCGGCGTGGGCTCTTCTCAGGGAAAGATAAACGATTCCCACAGACGGCGCCAATTGTGGTGACAATTATTATGCAACACAAATAAATATGAAATAGGTAACAACCAAGAAAAGATAAATAAAAAGCCAATCACACAACAATGGTATACGTGGTTCAGCAAAGATGTGCCTACGTCCACGGTGGTTCAGTCAGTGTTATTTCTCTATATTCTGAAGAATAAGTACAGAGAATACAACTTGTCCTTTGCCCCGGACTTAGGGTTTAATTTATACATGTATATGTTGGAGTAGTGGGGGTGATGGGTTCCTCCTTATTAGCCATCTCCCCTACATGGGATCGCGTTCCCCCACAACTTCTCTTCATGGGATCGTGGGGTAATCGGATCAATACAAAAGGTGATGGGCCTGGGCTTTGGGCCGTTAAGGAGAGGCTACTAGTCCATGCCTATGATGCCAAATTCAGGGTACCCAAAGCGTCAAATATTGGTTGCTGCTGCAGACCAATGTGTACACGTGTATTGGTTACTGCAGCCAGCACGGACCCACGTACAAAAAAACACCAACCAATATATGTGTACACGTGGGTTCGCACCAGCGACAGTAACCAATACATGTCTGACACATCATCGGGTTTGAGTTTTGTGTATAATTTGAGGGTCTCTCTAGAACCACTCTTAATGTGAAGTAAAATAAAATATTTCATATCCTTTCGTATCGTGTTTCGTTTTAAATAGGTCGTGTTCTCGTTTTAATTGAATTTGTAAGCCAATAGATAAAATACTATTTTGTTATTTAAGGAAAAAACTTGTTTTGTATAAAAGTTTAAAAAAATACTATTTCGTTATTTTTTAAAAAAATACTCTTTTACTCCCAATTTTTATTTTCTCATTTTCATCGCATTTTTCAAATATAAAAAATTGTTTTTTTGTTATTATATCCATCCTGCTTTTCCTCGCATCTTTTTCTTTTTCTATCCCAGTTTTTATTATTAACAAAAAACTGTTTTTTGTCATAGTTTTCGTATATAGAAAGAAAACTGTTTTTTTTTCAACATAAAAATAGTTTTATTTAAGAACAGTTTTTTCATATATTTAAAAACTGCTTGTGATTTCTTTGTTATCATGTTTCTTTATATATATATATTAATAATCTTGTACGGATTAGTTCACATTTTAAGAATGCGGATCTAACATGTGTCACCTAGCGGTTCGCATAAAATTATCGCCTAAATTATTGGCAAACTCTCTCTTTTTTCTGGGCTGACCGTTAGGAATGAATGCGGATCTAACATGTCTCACCCAACGGTTCCTAAAAATGTGACTGTACATCTAGAATTTATGTTAGTATTGTATGAGGGAGCAAAAACTGTTTTGAACATAATCCTATAAATATAGGAATGGAATATAATTGGAGACTGTTTTTTGAACGTTGAATATCCAAGCTATTCTCCATCTAACGCTGTTCTATTTTTACGCTGTACACTAAATCATCCTATTTTCACTCTATACGAGTCGAGTTGCACTAATTTTAGTTTTGGCACGGTGGTTTAAGCTTTTAACCTTAACAAATTGTATCGGTGAAAAGGTAATGACCCATGGTTTGGGATGGGTTCAAAATCTTGAGTTTTGAGCTTGAAGAAATGCCAATTTCAGTAGCATGAGGCCACGTGTCTCATAGATTCACCTTGGAAAGAGTGAAAGATGCTCTTCTATGTTTCTTCTTGGGGTCCCACCCCCACTTGAAGGGTCTGTGTGGAAATTGCAGGGCCCTGTCATCTTTTGGACTTAAAAAGACAACCAATACGACCGAGAGAGAGAGAAAGCCACTTGAAATTGCACCCAAAAGAAAGCGGGAAAAGAAAGAAGACAAAGGAAAAGCTAAAAAGAGAAGGGGTGAAAATAAATGAGATGCCACTCTGGAATACACGTGTCGATTCATAAAAGGGTTGCATTGCATGCTGTAGAATCACATGCGTAGTGAGGGATCAGTTGTCATGTTTACTTAAAAAGCCGACCCAGTGTTACTTTCTTTTGCTCTAAAAGAGAATAAAATATATGTGAGAGAGAGAGAGAGAGAGAGAGAGGGTGGAGTATCCGAAAAATATACAATATTTGAAAGAAACCTTATTAGATTGGCAGTTTTATTTATGCACATGAGTCGTGACAAAAGATTTCGTGGTAGCAAGCCACTAAAATAAACCGTCAACACCTCCTCCAGCCAAGGTTTGCAGCTTTCACCTTTGTTGTTCCATCTCACTGTTTGTTATCATCCTCCCAACATTCATCTAACCCACGTGCTCTCTCTCGAGCGGGCAAATAAACACAATTAACACTATGAAGGGCTCCATTCTTAAATTGCACAAGGAACGAAAGGCCACTCTTAAAGAAAGTCAATTTATTCAATTCGAGCAGGATGCAATAGATAGATCCATCAATTCCATAAAAGATGCAATTTCTTGGAAAAATTTTACCATTAAAAGGGATGGAAAAACGCTTTTGTTGTTATTAACTACTCCGAGTTTAGCAACGAATGTTTTGCCTGATATAAGTTGACACCCATGGAATATTGTGATGTTTGAAAATCTCTGTAAGATTTTTTCATAATACAAAATGGCATATTTCCCCACTACCATAGTTTTCCCAAAAAATCAACCGCTTAAGATTTTCCAAATCGATAAAAAATAATTTTTAAAGCCCAAAATCGTTAATTTATTTGTTCAAAAAATCATTTCTTATTGAGCTCAAGCCCAAGACCCAGGACCCGGACACGGGCACGGGCCGGACAAACGTCGGCGCGCGCGCGCGTGTGACTTGGCCCATTGGTTCTGCCCCACATACCTACAAAAACTTGAATGCCCAAAGGGCTGAACCTTTGTTCCCAAAAAATTGTATATTAACACACTCCATTTGTTTGAACCTACCGATGTGGGACTAGAAGGAAAACTTTTGCAACTTAACAGCTGCTAGCTGCTATACAGCAGTTTCCCAACAATCCCCCACTTGCAAAATTTGAAAACATTTTATCGAGCAATAATTCATAGAATTGTGCATAAGCAAAGGTGTCTTTCGACTTGAACCTTTACGTAGTAAAGATGATTCAGAATATACTAGAGTAACCGTAGTTTTGAACTCTATCTCTGACAACATCCCACGCACAATCCTAGTTGGGTGTAGTTCTAATAGCTAGCACGTTACGGTCATGTGCTTCTATCCCAGTATAGTGAACGCTTTAGGAATTTGCCCAAAATATCCATAGGAAGCGGCCACACTTCCACATTCACATAGGTGAGTCTATCAAGAATACTCCTGTAGCTAAGTACCCCACTCAAAATAGAGCTATAGATCTCATTAAGAGTTATAATAACTCATCATCAACTCGCTTCAGGATATCATGCTCCATAGGGATGGACTCGGAGTAAGACCCCGTTCTATATTAATTAATAATCGCATGATTCAACCCATATCACTTGTGACTTGTTATTACCCTTTGAACATATTTCTTGGGATCTACAGTCTATATGTTGGGTTACCATCACAAATGACTCATTTATCCAAGGGCTTTAGTCCCATCCCTTTCGTGGTGTTCCACACCTTCTCCCTAGCTAGTCCTTTCGTCAAAGGATCAACTAAGTTCTGTTCAGACCGTATATGATCCACCCTCACAGCACCCGTAGAGATAAATTCTCTAACAGTACTATGCTTACGACGTATTTGTCGTTTCTTACCATTATAATAACGGTTCTCAACTTTTGCAATAGCCGCGGTACTATCACAATGAATCAAAACGGCTGGAATCGGTCTTTCCCATAATGGGATATCTGACAGGAGGTTTCTTAACCAACCTGCCTCTTCACTAGCAGTAGCTAGCGCTATCATCTCAGACTCCATAGTGGATTGAGCCAAAATAGTTTGTTTCTTAGATTTCCAAGAAACTGCACCACCAGCGATGCTAAATATATATCCACTAGTAGCCTTAGAATCATCAGATAGGATGTTCCAATCTGCATCACTAAATCCTTCAAGGACAGCGGGATGCTTATTATAGTGTAATCCGAGGTTCATCGTCCTTTTAAGGTACCGCATGACCCTCTCAATAGCATGTCAATGCTCCACACTAGGTCTACTAGTAAATCTACATAGTACTCCCACAACATAAGCTATGTCAGGTCTAGTGCAATCTGTAGCATAACGTAAGCTACCAATAATGCTTGCATAAGCATTTTGGTTTACACTATCGCCAGTGTTCTTAAATAACTTTACACTAGGGTCAAATGGAGTACTAGCAGGTTTACAGTCAAAGTAATTATATTTCTTTAGAACTTTCTCAATGTAATGAGATTGATCCAAAGAAAGTCCCTTTTCTGACCTAGTAATATTAATTCCTAATATTACACTAGCTTCACCCAAATCCTTCATATCAAAGTTGGCACATAATAATGATTTAACATTTTCTACGGCATGAATATTGGAACCAAATATAAGCAAGTCATCAACATAAAGACATATGATAGTGCAAATGTTCTCAACATATTTATAATAAATGCATTTGTCACTTTCATTAATTTTAAACCCATTAGAGATGACTAGGCTATCAAATTTATCATTCCATTGTTTAGGTGCCTGTTTGAGTCCATAAAGAGATTTATCTAATTTACATACTTTATTTTCTTGACCGTGTACAATAAAACCTTCAGGTTGATCCATATAAATCTCTTCTTCTAATTCTCCATTTAAAAATGCAGTTTTAACATCCATTTGGTGTACAATTAAATCATTTAAGGCAGCTATAGCAAATAGTACACGTATAGACGTTATTCTAGTCACGGGTGAAAATGTATCAAAAAAGTCTACATTTTCTCTTTGTCTAAAACCTTTAGCAACAAGACGTGCCTTATATTTTTCAACAGTGCCATCAGGTTTTAATTTCTTTTTAAGAATCCATTTACACCCAATCGTTTTACATCCAGGAGGAAGGTCCACTAAATGCCAAGTTTTATTTGTTTCCAAAGAATCCATTTCATCATTAATAGCCTCTTGCCATAAATCGGCATCTAAAGAAGATAACGCTTCTTGAATAGTGTTAGGATCCTCCTCTAAAGTGTAAGCATAAAAGTCGGGACCAAAATCTTTTTCCACACGAGCCCTTTTACTTTTTTGAATTTCTAAAATGGATTCATTATTATCTTTATTTTTATTTAAAGAAATATTAGTGGACGTCTCGCCCCCACTATTCCTCAATTTAAAAGGAAATTTATCTTCATAAAAATCGGCGTCATTTGATTCAATAATTACTTGATTTTTCAAGTCATAAAATCGGTATGCTTTGCTATTAATAGCATAGCCTATAAAAACGCACTCATATGCTCTACTTGCCAATTTAGACCTTTTAGGGTCGGGTATACGTACATAGGTTAAGCACCCCCACGTTCTAAAATATGACACGTTGGGCTTAACATTTTTCCAAATTTCATAAGGAGATATTTTCATATTAGTCTTAGGAATCCTATTAAGCACGTGACACACAGTCAAAATAACTTCACCCCACCAATGTGAGGCAGCCCCGGAATTTAATAAAATAGCTACAACTAATTCACTTAATGTCCTATTTTTTCTTTCGGCTTTACCGTTCATTTCGGGCAAATAAGGGGAAGTTTTTTCGTGAATAATACCGTGGGTTTTATAAAATTCAATAAATGGTCCAGAATCATATTCGGTGCCTCTATCACTACGTAACCTTTTTATTTTCCGATTAAATTGATTTTCAATTTCATTTAGGAAAATTTTAAACATGTCAAACGCTTCACTTTTATTTTTCATTAAATACACAAATGAATAATCGGAACAATCATCAATAAAAGTAATAAAATAACGTTTGCCATTTCTAGTTGTGACACCATCCAATTCACAAATATCTGAATGAATTAAATCAAGTGGTTCAGATTCTCTAAAAACAGATTTATGTGGTGTCTTAGTGATTTTTACTTGACTACACCATTCACATTTTTCAAAATCATTTAATGATAATTCGGGAATTAATCCTAAAGTGCTCATATTTTTAACAAGTCGTTTATTAACATGACAAAGCCTAGCATGCCAAACATTAAATGAACAAGTAATATAAGCAGAAGGAGAAATTTTATTCATTGCATCAATATTCAATTTAAACATCCCATCAGTGGCATAACCCTTGCCTACAACAATTCCATTTTTGGTCAAAGTAAATAAATCAGCACCAATAGTTTGAGTAAAGCCAGTTTTGTTGAGAAGATAACCCGAAACCAAATTTTTCCTTATCTCGGGAGTGTGAAGAACATCTTTGAGGATAACAGTCTTTCCCGAAGTGAACTTCAATTCCACATTTCCAGTACCAGCAACCTCAGTGGAGTGAGAATCACCCAACAACACCTTCTTATCTGCAGTCTCAGAATAAGTCTTAAACAGACTACGGTCATAACAGATATGGCGGGAAGCGCCAGTATCCAACCACCACCCTTCGGCACCGCTAACCATGTTGATTTCTGAAATCATAGCACATAGGTCCTCTTCGGTCAAATTCGCTTGTGCTTGTGGCACATTGCGATATTTGCGAGCCATATGCCCAGGCTTGCCACACTTGAAACAGAGAAACTGTCCCGAGTTGCTAAACTGTCCATTTCCAGGGTTCTTATACTTATTCTGAGTCTGAGTCTGATTTTTAAAATTCTGGTTGTGGCTCTTTTTCTGATTTTTCATATTTTTTCCATTTGCCTTTAAAATAACTGGAGTGTGGTTCTTTTTCTGATTTTTGTTGTTAGACACAACAAGAATTTCATCTTTATAGTCCTGTTTTCGGGATTCCTCCTCAATTCTCAATTTAGTAATTAATGACTCTAGTGAAAATTCTTTAGACTTATGCCTCAAAATATTTTTAAACTCTTTGAACAGTGGAGGCAATTTATCAATAATTACAGCCACCTAAAATTGCTCATCTAAAGCCATGCCCTCGGAAATAATTTCATGGGCAATCATTTGCAAATCATGGGTTTGAGCAACAACAGATTTGTCATCCGTCATTTGAAATTTCAAATAACGGCTGACGGCATATTTTTTAGCACCCGCCTCCTCCGTGTCATATTTTTTAAAAAGTGCGTCCCAAACATCTTTCGCAGTTTTATAATTGGCATAATAGTCATAAAGTTCGTCACTTAGAGCATTCAGAATATAGTTCTTGCACAAAAAATCATTTTCCTCCCAATTTCTAATTGTTTTGCTTTCCTCAACAGTAGGTGGATTATTTACTACGGGTTTGTCAAATTGAACACATGATGCGACTTTTTTCGTAGTTAAATAAAATAGCAATTTTTTGCTCCAACGTTTAAAATGAGTGCCTTCATATTTGAAAGGCTTATTTAGGTTACTGGAGTTAAGACGATTTATGTCTACCATGGAGACCGAAAAATAAATCTTATGGGCATATATGATTATTTTTTTTGATGTCGAAATGAGAAAAAGGCCAACTAAGTTTCTATGTTTAGAAATTATAATTTTGACCTTTACTTCTAGAAATGACCGTTTAGCCCCCGAACTTCCTAAATGTTATATTTTGTGAAGTAGATATATAAATTTCAGTATTTTTGGTCAATTCGGAATCGATCAATAATTTCGTGAGAAATTATAATTTGAACAAAAATGAACCCCTTCATGGAAAACTTTTAAATAGGTCAATCCTATTTTCTAGTTTTGAATGTGAAATATTATTTCACATAAGATGTTATTGTTGGAAATGGAATTGTATATTAGTTTTTGGACAATATATTTTGAGCCACTTGTGGTTAAGAAAACAAATTAAAAATTTGTTATATGGAATCAAATTATAAATTTGATATTTGGAAACAAATGAAAATTTGTTATATGAAAACAAATGAACATTTGTTATATGGATTCGAAGGGTAAGTTATAAACATTTGTGCCTTGCGCTATGTTTAGTACAAAAGAAATTTGTTCAAATATATTTGAAGTGTTTATGTGAAAGTGTAGTTGATATTTTTCAACCACACTAAAGTGATCGATGATGGGAAAAAAAATTCACTAAACATGATAACTGTTTGCAGAAAATTTTTGGGAGATAACTCTGTGTTAAAAACGGAGGCTACAACCTCTTTTATGGGGCAAAAAGAAAAGAGACGTTGGTAAACAACGTGGAGAAATCTGGAAATAGTGGGCAACTCGGTTGAAGAAATAAACACGGAATAAAACACGTTTTAATTTTTCAGAATTAATTACCGTTAAAATTAATTTTTAAAGCCCAAAAAACAGTTATGTATTTGTCCAAAAAATTAATTCTTAATGAGCCCAAGCCCAAGCCCAAGACCCAAGACCCGGACCCGGACACGGGCACGGGTCGGGCCGGACGGAAAGGCGGCGGCGGCGCGCGCGCGCCTGTGACTTGGGCCATTGGGTCTGCCCCACATACCCACAAAAACTGAATGCCCAAAGGGCTGAACCTTTGTTCCCAAAAAATTGTAAATATACACAACACATTTTTTCTTTCCCACCGATGTGGGACACTGCCTAAAGGCAGTTTAAAGCTTTTGCATCTCACAGCTGCCAAAGACAGCCAGCTGTTTCCAACAATCCCCCACTTGCAAAACTTGAAAACATTTTATCGAGCAATAATCCATAGAATTGTGCATAAGCAAAGGTGTCTTTCGACTTGAACCTTTACGTAGTAAAGATGATTCAGAATATACTAGAGTAACCGTAGTTTTGAACTCTATCTCTGACAACATCCCACACACAACCCTACTTGGGTGTAAGTCTAATAGCTAGCACGTTACGGCCATGTGCTTCTATCCCAGTATAGTGAACGCTTTAGGAATTTGCCCAAAATATCCATAGGAGGCGGCCACACTTCCACATTCACATAGGTGAGTCTATCAAGAATACTCCTGTAGCTAAGTACCCCACTCAAAATAGAGCTATAGATCTCATTAAGAGTTATAATAACTCATCCTCAACTCGCTTCAGGATATCATGCTCCATAGGGATGGACTCGGAGTAAGACCCCGTTCTATATTAATTAATAATCGCATGATTCAACCCATACCACTTGTGACTTGTTATTACCCTTTGAACATATTTCTTGGGATCTACAGTCTATATGTTGGGTTACCATCACAAATGACTCATTTATCCAAGGGCTTTAGTCCCATCCCTTTCGTGGTGTTCCACACCTTCTCCCTAGCTAGTCCTTTCGTCAAATGATCAACTAAGTTCTGTTCAGACCGTATATGATCCACCCTCACAGCACCCGTAGAGATAAATTCTCTAACAGTACTATGCTTACGACGTATTTGTCGTTTCTTACCATTATAATAACGGTTCTCAACTTTTGCAATAGCCGCGGTACTATCACAATGAATCAAAACGGCTGGAATCGGTCTTTCCCATAATGGGATATCTGACAGGAGGTTTCTTAACCAACCTGCCTCTTCACTAGCAGTAGCTAGCGCTATCATCTCAGACTCCATAGTGGATTGAGCCAAAATAGTTTGTTTCTTAGATTTCCAAGAAACTGCACCACCAGCGATGCTAAATATATATCCACTAGTAGCCTTAGAATCATCAGATAGGGTGTTCCAATCTGCATCACTAAATCCTTCAAGGACAGCGGGATGCTTATTATAGTGTAATCCGAGGTTCATCGTCCTTTTAAGGTACCGCATGACCCTCTCAATAGCATGCCAATGCTCCATACTAGGTCTACTAGTAAATCTACATAGTACTCCCACAGCATAAGCTATGTCAGGTCTAGTGCAATCTGTAGCATAACGTAAGCTACCAATAATGCTTGCATAAGCATTTTGGTTTACACTATCGCCAGTGTTCTTAAATAACTTTACACTAGGGTCAAATGGAGTACTAGCAGGTTTACAGTCAAAGTAATTATATTTCTTTAGAACTTTCTCAATGTAATGAGATTGATCCAAAGAAAGTCCCTTTTCTGACCTAGTATTATTAATTCCTAATATTACACTAGCTTCACCCAAATCCTTCATATCAAAGTTGGCACATAATAATGATTTAACATTTTCTACGGCATGAATATTGGAACCAAATATAAGCAAGTCATCAACATAAAGACATATGATAGTGCAAATGTTCTCAACATATTTATAATAAATGCATTTGTCACTTTCATTAATTTTAAACCCATTAGAGATGACTAGGCTATCAAATTTATCATTCCATTGTTTAGGTGCCTGTTTGAGTCCATAAAGAGATTTATCTAATTTACATACTTTATTTTCTTGACCGTGTACAATAAAACCTTCAGGTTGATCCATATAAATCTCTTCTTCTAATTCTCCATTTAAAAATGCAGTTTTAACATCCATTTGGTGTACAATTAAATCATTTAAGGCAACTATAGCAAATAGTACACGTATAGACGTTATTCTAGTCACGGGTGAAAATGTATCAAAAAAGTCTACATTTTCTCTTTGTCTAAAACCTTTAGCAACAAGACGTGCCGTATATTTTTCAACAGTGCCATCAGGTTTTAATTTCTTTTTAAGAATCCATTTACACCCAATCGTTTTACATCCAGGAGGAAGGTCCACTAAATGCCAAGTTTTATTTGTTTCCAAAGAATCCATTTCATCATTAATAGCCTCTTGCCATAAATCGGCATCTAAAGAAGATAAGGCTTCTTGAATAGTGTTAGGATCCTCCTCTAAAGTGTAAGCATAAAAGTCGGGACCAAAATCTTTTTCCACACGAGCCCTTTTACTTTTTTGAATTTCTAAAATGGATTCATTATTATCTTTATTTTTATTTAAAGAAATATTAGTGGACGTCTCGCCCCCACTATTCCTCAATTTAAAAGGAAATTTATCTTCATAAAAATCGGCGTCATTTGATTCAATAATTACTTGATTTTTCAAGTCATAAAATCGGTATGCTTTGCTATTAATAGCATAGCCTATAAAAACGCACTCATATGCTCTACTTGCCAATTTAGACCTTTTAGGGTCGGGTATACGTACATAGGTTAAGCACCCCCACGTTCTAAAGTATGACACGTTGGGCTTAATATTTTTCCAAATTTCATAAGGAGATATTTTCATATTAGTCTTAGGAATCCTATTAAGCACGTGACACACAGTCAAAATAATTTCACCCCACCAATGTGAGGCAGCCCCGGAATTTAATAAAATAGCTACAACTAATTCACTTAATGTCCTATTTTTTCTTTCGGCTTTACCGTTCATTTCGGGCGAATAAGGGGAAGTTTTTTCGTGAATAATACCGTGGGTTTTATAAAATTCAATAAATGGTCCAGAATCATATTCGGTGCCTCTATCACTACGTAACCTTTTTATTTTTCGATTAAATTGATTTTCAATTTCATTTAGGAAAATTTTAAACATGTCAAACGCTTCACTTTTATTTTTCATTAAATACACAAATGAATAATCGGAACAATCATCAATAAAAGTAATAAAATAACGTTTGCCATTTCTAGTTGTGACACCATCCAATTCACAAATATCTGAATGAATTAAATCAAGTGGTTCAGATTCTCTAAAAACAGATTTATGTGGTGTCTTAGTGATTTTTGCTTGACTACATTCACATTTTTCAAAATCATTTAATGATAATTCGGGAATTAATCCTAAAGTGCTCATATTTTTAACAAGTCGTTTATTAACATGACAAAGCCTAGCATGCCAAACATTAAATGAACAAGTAATATAAGCAGAAGGAGAAATTTTATTCATTGCATCAAGATTCAATTTAAACATCCCATCAGTGGCATAAACCTTGCCTACAAAAATTCCATTTTTGGTCAAAGTAAATAAATCAGCACCAATAGTTTGAGTAAAGCCAGTTTTGTTGAGAAGATAACCCGAAACCAAATTTTTCCTTATCTCGGGAGTGTGAAGAACATCTTTGAGGATAACAGTCTTTCCCTAAGTGAACTTCAATTCCACATTTCCAGTACCAGCAACCTCAGTGGAGTGAGAATCACCCAACAACACCTTCTTATCTGCAGTCTCAGAATAAGTCTTAAACAGACTACGGTCATAACAGATATGGCGGGAAGCGCCAGTATCCAACCACCACCCTTCGGCACCGCTAACCATGTTGATTTCTGAAATCATAGCACATAGTTCCTCTTCGGTCAAATTCGCTTGTGCTTGTGGCACATTGCGATATTTGCGAGCCATATGCCCAGGCTTGCCACACTTGAAACAGAGAAACTGTCCCGAGTTGCTAGGCTGTCCATTTCCAGGGTTCTTATACTTATTCTGAGTCTGAGTCTGATTTTTAAAATTCTGGTTGTGGCTCTTTATCTGATTTTTCATATTTTTTCCATTTGCCTTTAAAATAACTGGAGTATGGTTCTTTTTCTGATTTTTGTTGTTAGACACAACAAGAATTTCATCTTTATAGTCCTGTTTTCGGGATTCCTTCTCAATTCTCAATTTAGTAATTAATGACTCTAGTGAAAATTCTTTAGACTTATGCCTCAAAATATTTTTAAACTCTTTGAACAGTGGAGGCAATTTATCAATAATTACAGCCACCTGAAATTGCTCATCTAAAGCCATGCCCTCGGAAATAATTTCATGGGAAATCATTTGCAAATCATGGGTTTGAGCAACAACAGATTTGTCATCCGTCATTTGAAATTTCAAATAACGGCTGACGGCATATTTTTTAGCACCCGCCTCCTCCGTGTCATATTTTTTAAAAAGTGCGTCCCAAACATCTTTTGCAGTTTTATAATTGGCATAATAGTCATAAAGTTCGTCACTTAGAGCATTCAGAATATAGTTCTTGCACAAAAAATCATTTTCCTCCCAATTTCTAATTGTTTTGCTTTCCTCAACAGTAGGTGGATTATTTACTACGGGTTTGTCAAATTGAACACATGGTGCGACTTTTTTCGTAATTAAATAAAATAGCATTTTTTTGCTCCAACGTTTAAAATGAGTGCCTTCATATTTGAAAGGATTATTTAGGTTACTGGAGTTAATTTCGTCCATGGCAGAATATAGAACACCTTAAAATTGTTGTTGCAGTAATAAACAATTAAATGCAGAATTAAAATCAGGAACGAAATTACCCAATTTTGGAGCAAATAAATCTGGTGCAGAAAAGTATAAGAATTCCGGAACTGGAGAGTCAAGAACACGGCTGAGTCGCGAACAATGTCGCTCTCTTTAAGGTGTTTCGCGGCTCTGCCTCCAATTTGTGCCGACAGTGTACAGCCCCGTCACCCCCAGGATAAAACAGCCTCGAAAATAATACGAATCAGCACCACGAATCTGATTCGCTCAACAAACACCCATTCTATAATACATATACTGCTCGATCAAGATAAATATAAATAATCTGGGAAAGATTATATATTTCTGTGTCGTTATAATTATTCAGGGAATGAATAATTATTTCTGTAAAAAATTCGGAGGCTGGAAAATGATAACTGTTTGCAGAAAATTTTTGGGAGATAACTCTGTGTTAAAAACGGAGGCTACAACCTCTTTTATGGGGCAAAAAGAAAAGAGACGTTGGTAAACAACGTGGAGAAAAATCTGGAAATAGTGGGCAACTCGGTTGAAGAAATCAACACAGAATAAAACACGTTTTAATTTTTCGGAATTAATTACCGTTAAAATTAATTTTTAAAGCCCAAAAAACAGTTATGTATTTGTCCAAAAAATTAATTCTTAATGAGCCCAAGCCCAAGCCCAAGACCCAAGACCCGGACCCGGACACGGGCACGGGTCGGGCCGGACGGACGGCGGCGGCGGCGCGCGCGCGCGTGTGACTTGGCCCATTGGGTCTGTCCCACATACCCACAAAAACTGAATGCCCAAAGGGCTGAACCTTTGTTCCCAAAAAATTGTAAATATACACAACACATTTTTTCTTTCCCACCGATGTGGGACACTGCCTAAAGGCAGTTTAAAGCTTTTGTATCTCACAGCTGCCAAAGACAGCCAGCTGTTTCCAACAAATTTACAACTGGTTGATAGACGAAGTCATTCCCCCTTCACTACCATACATTTTCCAAAGAAACCAACCTATCAAAGATTTTCCAAGCCTAGAGGCGCTTGTGGGAAAATGTACAAGATTTTTCTAACCGATCCTAAATTGTGGATCGTTAAATATTCTTGGTAAAAACATGTTTATATCAATTTGATATTAGCCCAAATTTTTATTAAGATCATTAGATATTCTTGGTAAAAACATGTTAGAAGATCATTTGATATTTTCCCGTATTTTTATTAATGTACAACAATTTTCGTCTTTCGATGCCAAATCTATATTATGTGGTACTTTGGGTGCTAAAATCACAATACGCATAACAAATGGATCCTAAAAAATTATGATAACGGTTAGGAATGGTGACCCCCAATTTTAAAAACTTATTACAAAAAATAATTTCCTTTTAAAGATGCGAAAGCGAGATGGTTCAATTAAACACACACAAACACCAAATTTTAAATTCTTTCAAATTAAAATTAAACAAGTTCAAAGTGAAATTAAATTAGACAACAAATACATTCACTACACCAAAATGGGCAAATTGTCACCTTTCAGCCGGTCAGCCTTGTCGAGGTCATTGACCGTGATAAAAAAACACGCGTTTTATATCACGGTCACTGACCTTGACACGACCGTGACAACTAATTGTCACGGTCAATGACCGTGAAAATTATTTAAATACTTGTCACAGTCAATGACCTTGACACGACTGTGACAATATTTACAGCTAAAACCCTACCCCCTTCTTTTTTTCTTACCACCGTTCCCTCCCTCTCTCTCTCTCCCGACGCTCTCTCTCTCTCTCTCTCTCTCTCTCTCTCTCTCTCTCTTCCATTTATATATATGTTTGTGTGTATATTTATGTGTGTATGTGTATATATATATGTGTGTATGTGTGTGCGTGTGTGGGGGGTGGGGCAGGGTGGGGGTAGGGGGTGGGGCGGGGTGGGGGCAGGGCGGGGTGTGTGCATGTGTATATGTATGTGTATGTATGTGTATACGTGTGTGTATGTGTGTGTATATATGTGTGTGGTGGTGTGTGGTGGGGGAGGGGGTGGTGGAGGGGGGCAGGGGGTGGGGTGGGGTGGGGTGTCTGTGTAGGTGTGTGCGTATGTGTGTGGCGGGGGGAGGGGGGCAGGGAGTGGGGGTGGGGGTAGGGGTGGGGCACCCATTTAATAACTTTTAAAATATTTGAAAAAAACATAATATTACAAAATTGAAACGAAATGGTATTGACGGAACTTATACATACGTTATAATATAGAATCTCAAGATAAAAAATAGGCATCAACCTTAGAATCTCAAAATTATTAGATAGAAAAAGAAAAATATAAATTGAGATAACCTTAGAATCTAATTAGGCTAAAAATATAATGGCATCAACTAACATATATACACAACACTAAAAGTAGACATCAATTTTATAGATTTTTACTTTATAATTCAATATGGGTTATACTCCCACATAGTTCATCAACAAATATTGTAAGAACATTGTGAAAATAATAAACATCGTGAGGGGGTGGGGGTGGGTGGGGGTGGGGGTGGGGGTGGGTGGGGTTTTGAATATTATTTACATTCAAAATAAATAATTGATAATAGTTGGATAATAATTGGATAATAATTGATATTTTCATTCAAAATAAATATTTCATTCAAAAATATTGGATAATAATTGATATTTTCATTTAAATTGATAATAATTTTATTCATGAAATTAATTCAATTAGGTAAAACCCTAGATAATTTTTTAATAGAATTTGATAATATTATATAAAGTTTAGTAAATTCACAAAATGTTGCCAATTGTATGTTTTTAGGAATATCATTTGTTAGAATCCATACACATGCATGTTGTTAGAAAGTCTTAAATTTAATTCTCACTTTAATTTGTAGAATCTCTGTACATGGTTGGATTTATCCCTTTATGATAATGAAATTTATGCTCCAATTATAATTATCTCATGTCATAATTTTATTGATAAACAATATATATAGTTGTCACGGTCGTGGTGCGTAGGTGTGTGCGTGTGTGCGTGGCGGGTGGGGTATGTGTATATGTGTGTGTATGTGTGTGGCGGGGGGAGGGGGCAGGGGGTGGGGGAGGGGGTGTGTGTGTGCGTAGGTGTGTGCGTGTGTGCGTGGAGGGTGGGGTAGAGGTGTGTGTATGTGTACTATTAACATTTTTTTTAGGAATATCATTAGTTAGAATCCATACACAAAATGTTGCCAATTGCCAATTGTATGTGTATATGTGTGTGTATGGTGGTGTGTGGTGGGGGAGGGGGGTAGTGGGGGTGGGGGTGGGGGTGGGGTATGTGTACTATTAACATTTTTTTTTATCTGTACTAATAACATTTGTTTTACAGCAAAAATGTCTCCTTCAGATGTTAAAGCGAAGATGATGATGCTGTTTATGATGATGTCGTCTGGGTTTGGTGGTAGAGGAGGCGACGAGGGCTCCTCCGCCCCTAGGCTCCCCAAATATGGAAAATTTGGGATTACCGTCGAGAACAAGTCGGAGCTATTAGCGAGATCCCTCGAGCTGCTAAAGACGATCATCGGCCCGGGGTTTATGAGTTGGAAGGAGGTGCCATATGAGCTCAAGTTAGCTGTTTGGGCGGCACTACAGGTAATATTTCAATTTCAATTTCAATTTCAATTTATATTTCAATTTCAATTTCAATTTCATATTTATATTTATATTTATTTTTATATTTATATTTATATTTATTCGCAACTAACATTGTATTTGTTGGACAGGAACAATTCAACTTGGATCCAAAGCTACGCGATTCCGTCTTGGAGCAGTTGAGGGAGCAACACAAGACGTGGTAGAAAATTATGCACACACGGTACTTTGGGAAAACACGAGAGTCCATTATACAATGGCGCAGATTCGTCCCGCCCAAGGAGCCGATCTCATTTGCACAATGGCAAAAGTTCATTGACAATGAGATCGAGGATCGACAATTGGCATCTCGCCAATCGGGGAGGGAAAATCGGGCTAAAAAGACGGGCGTGCACTACTCCGGCCGGACCTCTTACGCTGAGGTGGAGCATAGGATGCAGGTAAGATTTAATTTATCTATAACTACATAAATATATTATTCTTCATTATTTTACTTTGCGGGGCCGATACTAATTTTACTTTACTTTATTTTATTTCAGGGGGTAGGGAGTGGGCCAGGGGGTAAGCCACATAGGCTCGATACTTATGTGGCTCTTCGGACGAAGAAGGGGAAGGACAAGGAGGTGTCCCCGAGCGTCGCGGCCACGATTGTAAGTAATCCGGTAGTTTAATTATTGTTAATTACGTTATAATTTTTTAGTTTACTTATTTTACTAATCATGTGCTTTTTGTCGTTTCAGGCAAAGCTTAAGGAAGTGCATGAGTCGCAGTCTGATGCCGACAAGGCATCTTTGTCCACAGACGCACTCAGCCAAGTGCTTGGCTCTGATCGCAAGGGGAGGACAAGGGGAGTGAGCTAGCGGGTGGCCAAATCTAGGATCATCGGATTGGAGACGAGCGACACCGGGTTGGCTCGAACGGTGGATTCACACGACGCGAAGTTGTCCCGTTTGGAGGTGACGGTCCAAGATATGTACGCATTCATGAAGCGTACGTTGGGTGGAGACCGTAAAGGGAAAGGGAAAGGGAAGGAGAAGGAGAAGGCGGTGGAGGAGGAGGTGCGGGAGGACGAGGCGCAGGATGACGAGGATGTGGACCTCGCTGCTTCATCACCGACACGTTCGTACTTCGACGATCCACTTCCCTATTTGGCGCCCTTCAACAGACCATTGTCGACACTTGGTTGGCCAAGCGTGTTCATAATGGACGTATTTGATGGCCAGCGGATAGGGCGGGGGTTGAGGGACCCGAATATCGTCGAGGGTGGAATAGTCCATGAACGTGTACTTCAAGAGATGGAGTCCAGGGTGCTCGTCACGCATGTCATACCCGGGAAGGAGAACTCCCTATTGTGGTTGCGCGAACAATGCGGCACGACGTATATTAGTGGGTGCGTCAATTCGTATGTCGTGTGGCCTACTCACCTCCTCAGTTTTATCCAAGACATGTAGTAACATTATTTTTAAGTTTGTCCATTTTAATTATATTTGGATTATATCGTCATGTATATTATTTTTACTTTGAATATTTGGATTATATCGTCATGAATATATATTTGCATTATCTTTAGTTTGTGTTGGATATATGATGTTTGGAACAGGTACAACGTTGCTATAACAGGTACAAATATACTGCTGGGCAGTGGCAGTGGCCATACTGCCCAGCAGATTTTTTTTAAATTCTGCCCACAATTGTCACGATCATTGACCGTGACAATTCTGGGCAAGAGGGGCCACGAATTTGTCACGGTTATAAACCGTGACAAACGTGTCACGGTCATTGACCTTGACACGACCGTGACACAAAACGCGAGTTTTGTGTCAAGGTCAATGACCGTGACACGACCGTGACAAAAAAAGTTGTCTCGCCTCAAAATGTCACGGTCATTGACCTTGACAAGTTGGATTTGTCAAGGTCAATGACCTTGACAAATGGGCAGATTTGGTGTAGTGATTTTTCACTTAAACCAATTTAACCCAAGTCCTATAAATTTGCCTAAGTCATATTTTCAATATTACTAAATTAGCCCAAACCAAATTTTATCCAATAAAAGTAATGACTTTAATTAAATTAACATTTACCCAAATTGAATTTGGCACCAAATTAAGTAAGTAGTGATTTAAACCAAATTTTATCTTTTTACCTAAGCATGCATCTAAGGTGAATTTTGCAAAAGATAAAATAAACAAATAAATCACTACGTCACGATGTACGAGGAAAAACCCACAACGGCAAAAAATCTCGGTCGGCCCTAGCCTTAAGTCCACTAAGTATGGTATTTTTACAAGTACAAGACAAATGACTTACTCAACTCGACTCGACTCCCTTCAAGCCTCTGATGCGTCTTCTTGTACCAACCTCCGCTTAGCGAATAATCACGGAGCTCCACCGCGGTCTCGGAATCCACCGATCGGACTTTTAGGAACCCATTAACCTCATATGGTGTCTTTCACCATATGAGAATGCCGCAGCCAAAACGAAACTTCTTCTTTAAGGGATGTAGAAGTAAACCCAAACAAACTCTTCAACTCGGTAGAGTAAACCCGGTGCCAAACACTCCAAGCAAGATATTTATATGAAAACTTGGAATAAACAAATTATGGGTGAAAACAACAGTGTTTAAGGATTGTTTTCTTGAAAAATAAACACTCAAAACATGAACTCTTTCTTTTTGGAATTTTTGCTCTCAAACTCTCTCTTGGAGATTGTAGTATGTGAAAAAGTTACTTTGAAAAAGCTGGTTCCCGCACTAAATAAGTTTGTCAAAAGTTAGTGGGAAAAAGTAGTGGAAAAGTGGAAAAACTGTCAAAAACTGCCAAAATATTTGTTCCCGCCAAATCTCGTTCAAACGAGATTTTCGTTCGAACGAGATTTTCGCTCGAACGAAGTCTCGTTCGAACGACCCTTCTAACGAAATTCCAGTGGATAAAATATAAAGTTGTTAGAAAACTCATCAAAATTCTCGTTGGAACAGCATTCTCGTTCGAACGATAGTGCAGTGACCAAATAGGGAACTCGTTGGCAAACCTCGTTCGAACGACAATTTCGAACGAAAAACCAGAAAGCTTAAAAATTCGATTTTAGCCCAGAAACTTTATTTTAAAGTTTTAAACAAACCTTATGAAAATAACCATCAGTTTAAAATAAAATTCACCCAATTAAAATTGTTCCAAGCTCTTATATAAATATGTAATGCATTCATACCTTAGGAGTAAACGGAACACATGTTGACATAGAAACGAGGCACAACAAGCTCGGCATTTGATGAAGATTTAATCTTCGCCGCTACGTCTTCAACTAACACGCCATAGGTTTGAATGGATAAACTTGAACTCTATCCTATGACTCAAATGTTTTTGTCCGGAATTGAGCCAACACTACATTAAGACTCAATTGGAAATTTTTGTCCTTACAAATCTCCCCCTTAAGCTATTCCGGGACAAAAACCAACAACAATCATAAAGGGTCGTCAAGCTCTACTAGACTCAAACATCCCACCCAAACTTGACTCAAGACTCAAGGATCAATGTCATTGCCGATGAACGTTGACATATAGAAGAATTCCTGCACACTTAAGCAAACTATTAAACGCATATGGAATATCAATATTTTAAATGCAATTAAAATAATTACTCCCCCTAAATTAATTCTCCCATTTATCAACTATGATCAAACCTAAGAAGATAGCGCTCTCCCCCTAAGTTAAATCTCCTAAACTTATATAAGATTACAATAGGATTAGATTCCATTTCTCCCCCTATCATTCTCCCCTTTTTTGTTCAGGAATAGACAAAGGTTAAAAGAAATTTAACAAAATGATGCATAAGGTGATAAGAACATGAAAGCATATAGGCAACAAAAGCATAACTAATCCATATATAAAGAAAAAAAGATGCCAACTAATATGCAAGAAAGTGATACTAAAATGATACATAAAATATTAACATGTGATATCAACAAAGAATGCAACAAGATAGATATCAATCATGAAGTAGAAGCATAGATGGACTAGAAAGCAAGGCAAAGACAAATAGAATACCTCGTATATGAGTGCATAATAAATATCATTAACGCACACGCACACATACTAGGTATAAATACCACACATGACACAAAATAAAATAACCTTTTCACACTCGTATGGCAAAAATGTGTCATATGAAAACGAAAGTGTTGGGGTGTGAACTAGTACCAATTAAATTTAGATCCAATCACTTAAAACATGTGCACGGAGTTCTCATTTGATTGCAAACTTTATCACATTTGAATATTACCTCATGTGACAATATAAATTGAACTCAATGAACAAACATACACAATGCATACAAGCCTAGAGTTTTGATGATTCTACAAACCAATAGAGTCATGACATTGAAAGTACAACTAGGATAAATAGACATTGTGCAAACCGTTGATATACCATCCAATCTCCCTCAGTAAGCATATATATTTTTGAATGAATATATCAATTAAACATAGGCCTTGGCAATTCTTTTTTCTTTTTAATGCCATATGTTATTTTTAGGCCTTTAGACCACGTATTTCTTTTAAGTCCAAGCAAACGGTGGCTTACTCGCAAAGGATGATTTTCCTTTCGTAGCCCTTCCCCGTGCACATTTATATATATATTTTTTGTATCTCACACAAATCTCACGTGCAACAAATTTTAACATGCACTAGTCCTCCTAGGTCACATAATATGTAGATGACAAGATTGGTAGGAGAACACCTCACAAAGCTCAAATATACATATGAAGTTATAGTTTCAAATGAGTTCGTGCATGTGTGAATTGAGGCATATAAAAATAGAATCCATTATATCAACACAAAATCCAACTACTCCATGTGGGCATGGTAAAGAACATTTTTAAGGATGGACAATCTTAACCAAAAGTTCTAGCCACATGGAAGCGAAAAAGAAGGGATTCAAACACAAGTATATGCTACATAGAGTGTGTCAAACTAAAATACACACAAAACAAAAATCTTTTTGAGTTTTTGACAAAAAAAAAATTTTAACAAAAATAAAAATATTTACTCAAAAGACGCACAAAAATCATTTGTATTTTTCATTAATCTTAAATTACTAAAAAGGTAAAACACAAATGATAAACAAAAATCTTTTTCTATTTTTCATTTAATGCAAATCAAAAGAAATATAATGCAAAAGATACACAACAATCATAATTCTAGCATGTGATAAAGCATGAAGTATAGACTAGAATAATGATTAAAGAAGCATACAATTAGCATGATAATTTAGCATGAAGGACAAAAGCTAAAGTATGCAACTACTAACACATTCAACCTTTAGATTTGCAAGTGAGGAAGCATGTGAAAGTAAATGAGAATAAAAAATCCTATCTTGTAAAGCAACTAAGTCGAATCTCCTAATCCAAACTAATGGCGAATGACTATCTAGGGGTGTAGGAGTCTTGGCTACCTCGGTTGCCTTACGTTGGAATTTTCTAGGACCTCGTTTAAGATCAAAACAAAATTTCCTAAGATGACATTTTCGACCACAATGTGAGCACCTAAAGACTCGGCGAAAAGACTTACCTAAGGAATGATCTCTTAAAGGCTTTCCTAGGAGATTCTCCTAAAACATTGGTTTTGGCTTTATGAGTTGATTCATTATAAGTATTGAAGCCTAAACCACAAGAGTCATTATTTATTTGGACCGTGCCTAAGATTTTATCTAGTTTTTCGGACCTACACTCCAAATCAAATTTGACTTTACTAGAGTCTTTTAATTTATTTTCTACTTCTAAAATTCTTGACTCTAACAAAACATTTCTCTCTTCAAACACGAGAAGCTCCTTTTTCATTGATTCCATTAAACCTCTAACGCTATCTCTCTCGCCTTCTATATATTCAAGCTTCTCTCGAAGAGTCCTCTCACGTGTCCTAAGGTCTTCAACCAACACACTATCATCAACGACCCTGACACGCTCTCTTAAACTCGCTTCCAACTTCAAATTAGCTCTTTTTAATTTCATAGATTCTTCATATAATTCTTAAAAAGCATTTTGAAGTTCACTCACATCAACCTCTTCTTCATTTTCAGTCTCTCTCTTCTTCACTCTCATAACCATAAAAAATAAGGGAATCATAAACTTTGACCTCGGAAGTGTCATGTGTTAAAATTTCATCAATAGAAGAGTGCTCATTTTCACTCACATGACTAGCCATAAAAGTCACAAAATTGGGCTTAGTGGGGGAATCCGGTCCCTCTTCATTGTCACTCTCACTAAGGGTTGCATTAAAATAAATTGGTTGCTTACCCTCTCTCCTTAGTTTAGTGGGGCACTCAAAAGCCCTATGGCCATACCCTTCACAACCAAAACACCTATTTGACTTGTCCCTATTTAAATTTTCTTTAGGAGTTTTAAGAATCTTTTCGACTTTGCCATGCTTCGAAGTTTCAAATTTCTTAAAATCATTTTTAAATTTATATTTGTTCGAAACTTCCTAGCAAACAAGGCCATATCTTCCGAGTCACTCTCACTTTCACTCTCTACTACTTGTTTTTCCTCCTTTCGGGGTTTCAAAGCAACGCCCTTTTCTATTTTCTTTTCAGTTTTGGAGGGAAACATGTCTAGTTCATAGGTTTGTAAATCACCTACGAGCTCTTCGAATTTCGTAGAGGCTAAAGTGGGTAAAGAATTTAACACAGTTACCTTAGAAATAAATCTATCGGGTAGGGACCTTAAAATTTTCTTTACTACTCGATTATCGGGTATTTTCTCTCCCAAATTAAAAGATGAATTAACTATATCGAAAAGTCCTGCATAAAATTCATCAAAAGTTTCTTTTTCATTCATTTTGATGGTTTCAAATTGTGTGGTGAGGTTTTGGAGTTTAAAAGCTTTTACGACACTAGTTCCTTCATGAGTGAGTTGTAAAATATCCCAAGCTTCTTTAGCGGTTTCACACGTCATAATGCGACGAAATTCATCCAGTGTGACCGCGCTAAACAAGGCATTTAAACCTCGGGAATTAAAATTAGATAGTTTAAAATCATTCTCACTCCATCTCTCGGTGGGTTTGGGAACACGCTCATTATCTACTAAATGAGTAGGTGGGGACCACCCGTTAACAACAGACAACCAAACCCTCTCGTCGATAGATTTTAGTGCCGATTTCATCCGCGCTTTCCAATACGCGTAGTTAGAACCATCGAAAATAGGAAATTTTGAAAATGGAAAAAATTCTATTTTAGTCAAAAATATTTGAAAAGATCTTAAACGCAATCATTTAGCGATCCCGCTCTGATACCACTTGTTGGGAATGGTGCCCCCAATTTTAAAAACTTTTTACAAAAAATAATTTTCTTTTAAAGATGCGGAAGCGAGATGGTTCAATTAAACACACACAAACACCAAATTTTAAATTCTTTTAAATTAAAATTAAACAAGTACAAAGTGAAATTGAATTAGACAACAAATACGTTTTTCACTTAAACCAATTTAACCCAAGTCCTAGAAATTTGCCTAAATCATATTTTTAATGTTACCAAATTAGGTAAACCAAATTTTATCCAATAAAAGTAATGACTTGAATTAAATTAACATTTACCCAAATTGAATTTTGCACCAAATTAAGTAAGTAGTGATTTAAACCAAATTTTATCTTTTTACCTAAGCATGCATCTAAAGGTGAATTTTGCAAAAGATAAAATAAACAAATAAATCACTACGCCGCGAAGTACGAGAAAAAACCCACAACGGGAAAAAACCTCGAACGGCCCTAGCCTTAAGTCCACTAAGTATGGTATTTTTACAAGTACAAGACAAATGACTTACTCAACTCGACTCAACTCCCATCAAGTCCCTGATGCGTCTTCTTGTACCAACCTCCACTTAGCGAATAACCACGGAGCTCCACCGCGGTCTCGGAATCCACCGATCGGACTTTTAGGAACCCATCAACCACACATGGTGCCTTTCACCATGTCAGAATGCCGCAGCCAAAACGAAACTTCTTATTTGAGGGATGTAAAAGTAAACCCAAACAAACTCTTCAACTCGGTAGAGTAAATCCAGTGCCAAACACTCCAAGCAAGATATTTATATGGAAACTTGGAATAAACAAACTATGTGTGAAAACAACAGTGTTTAAGGATTTTTTTTCTTGAAAAATAAACACTCAAAACATGAACTATTTCTTTTTGGATTTTTTGCTCTCAAACTCTCCAAGAGGAGATTGTAGTATGTGAAAAAGTTACTTTGAAAAAGTTGGTTCCCACACTAGATAAGTCTGTCAAAAGTTAGTGGGGAAAAGTAGTGAAAAAACTGTCAAAAGCTGCCAAAATACCTGTTCCTGCTAAATCTCGTTAGAACGAGATTTTTGTTCGAACGAAGTCTCGTTCGAACGACCCTTCTAACGAAGTTCCAGTGGATAAAATGTAAAGTCGTTAGAAAACTCGTCAGAATTCTCGTTCGAACAGCATTCTCGTTCGAACGACAGTTCGAACGATAGTCCAGTGACCAAACAGGGAACTCGTTGGCAAACCTCGTTCGAACGACAATTTCGAACGAAAAAACAGAAAGCTTAAAAATTCGTTCGAATGACAATTTCGAACGAAAAAACAGAAAGCTTAAAAATTCGATTTTAGCATAGAAACTTTATTTTATAGTTTTAAATAAACCTTCTGAAAATAACCATTAGTTTAAAATAACATTCACCCAATTAAAATTGTTCCACGCTTCTATATAAATATGTAATGCATTCATACCTTAGGAGTAAACGGAACACATGTTGACGTAGAAACGAAGCACAACAAACTCGACATTTGATGAAGCTTTAATCTTGGCCGCTACGTCTTCAACTAACACGCCATAAGCTTGAATGGATAAACTTGAACTCTATCCTATGACTCAAATGTTTTTGTCCGGAATTGAGCCAACACTACATTAAGACTCAATTGGAAATTTGTGTCCTTATAATAACCCAGTAGTATAATACAACTAGCACATGAAAAACTTCTTAAAATCCTGCCATAGTAAAAATATTGTTTGTTTAGTTAGAAGCCCTATTGATCCAGATGGCACAGTAAAAATATTGTTTGTCTAGTTAGAGCATCCAGAGTGGTGATATAAGATGCCAACATATATTATGTAAGTTTACAAATTGGGATGCGTACAGTTGTGGGAAGATTTGAGCAGATTTTCCAACTCAATTTGTAGCCAATCTCTAAATGGCCCTACGAAATTCATTAGTTTGTAACAATTCCTACGAACTTTATTTGTCCGTATCAATTGCTACAAACAAATGAAGTTCTTATCAAACATAAATAATTATATTTATTACATCTTTGGGCTCTTACGAACTATATTAGTTCGTAACAATTTATACGAACAAATGTTGTTCGTAAGAAAAAAATATATATATATTTCTTACGAACAACATTAGTTCGTAGTAGGCCTGTCAACGGGTTGGAGCCGGATCAGATTTAAGGAGATCCATATTCGTTTAATCGAGTACGAGTCTTCATCGGTTCTAGGGGTGCACAACGAAACCGAAAATCCGATAAACCGAACCAAACCGACTGCATTGGTTCGGTTCGGATCGATTTTTTTCTCAATGATTCGGTTCCGGTTCTAAAAAAACAAAACCAATACTTCGGTTCGATTCTCGATTTCAGGAAAAAAAAACAATCCGACCCGAAAACCGATCCGAATCGAACCAATCCGAGACCGAACCGATTTATAATTACATATATATTTATTTTATATATTTAACACTCGTAATTTATATTTTGTGATTACCTGAGTTTCTAACTTATGTTATTGAGGATCAAAATTAATTTTGACCTTAAAAAAATTATTTATGAAATACATTAATCTTAAGATTTCACCAAGTTTGAAATATGACTTTGGAACCAAAAACTGATCCGATCGGATCCGAGAACCGTTGGTTCGGTTTGGTTCGGTTCTGCATAATTGTCGATTCGGTTCCGCTTCCAAAAATTTGGAATCAACCCATCTCGATTCTGTTCTCGGATTAGTCTCAAAACCGACCCAAACTGAACCGTGTGCCCCCCTAATCGGCTCTACAATATTGGATTCGGATCCAACGAATCTTCCGATCTTCGGGTTTGGGTCTGACCAGATATATACATTTATTTTTATTTTATCCCTTTTCTTTATTTTTTAATCTTAGATTAAAATATTTTGTAATGTATTATAGTATATGATTAGTATAAATAAAACATATATTACTTATATTTATTATATACATAAATATATATATTTTTATATAATATTGATAAGATATATTTATAAATATATATAAATTGCATATTATATTGATAAGATATATTATATTGATAAGATATATTTATAAATATATATAAATTCATAATATATATATTTATATTTAAAAAATAATAATGTACAATTCGGATCGGATCTTCGGGTCCAGGTTTTGTATAAGATCTAAACTCTATCCGTGTAATAAATGGGTCTTCAAGTTTTCGGGTCTTCGGATCTCTGGTCCAAAAAAATATGCTCAGGCCCTATTATACGGATCAGGTCCGAGTCAGGATCGGGTCTAGACCCGACCCATTGACAGGCCTAGTTCGTAGGAAGTGCATACTTTACTGATTGAGGAAAGGTAAACCAACTTTTGATTCTGCAAATATGCCTTTCATGAGCATCCACTGTTGTGGATACTCTTAAAAGCCCAATTGATCCAGATGCTGAGCACTCAAAAACCAGTCTAGTTCATTCACTATGCATGGGGTAAAATAGCAATTAAACTGAAACACAAATAGCACCCATAATGAGCATTAGTGGCATTATCACAATGAAGATTAAGATGTTACATTAATCATCCCCAATACAATTTGACATGTTTAGACAGCAGAGGAGGATGCCGAATTGTAACAGACTACTAATTACTTGTACGACGAGAAAAAAATACAAGCCCTCGTAAGGATACAACTAATTACTTGAAGGACGAGAAAAAAATACAATCCCTCGTAAGGCTAGAGTACCTTAATCGGGCAAAGCAGTTCCTCTCTCGAGATTGTTCTTGATCTCCAGCGTGTATTTGCCAAAGGCTCGCTCAATCTTCTTATTGAAATGTTCATTACGATCATTGATCGAGTCAATGTCTTTCTCTTCATGGAACCTTCTCCTCCTGCTAAATGAGGTGCGCTTCTCATCCCTGTCCTTCAGCTCCTTCACCATCCTGTCAATCTTGCTTTCAGATATCTTAGGTGCCTATCAAATCAAAAGACAATAATAATAAGAAAAACACTGGTACTCAAATAGTGCCTAAATAAAAGTTAATTAGCTGGAAAATTTCATGGAAATGCGTACTTTTCCATATTGAAGACTAGAAGCTTCCCGGTAAAATTCTGGGTCAGCTTCTTTCATTTTATTGTATTCTTCAACGTCAACAGCAATATTCTTTGTTCGTTTCTTGTATGCATCGTACAACGTCTTCTGATTAAAAACTGTTTCAACAACACACTTAAAATCAGCACCGTAAGCTGCAATTTGCTATTAAATCAATTACATGGAAACTTCCATCCATATACTGATATACATGGGTTGAGATACATATGTATATAAACACACACAATATAAAAAAACTAGGAATATTGGTATCTATATGCAAGTAATAAAACATTAAATGTTTATTTAACTGCTCTTACTCTCAATAATCAGGGAATATTTTAAAATGGTAAAATATGCCTAGAAAAAGTGATGTATCACTAAATGTCATACCATCCCAACCAAATGGAGCAGGCTCCTTTTCCCATTTCTTATACTTTGCCTCTGCCATCTGCTGTGTATCTAACATATAAGCTTTACTCATATCCAAACCATTGGCATCTAGAAGTTTGCCAATTTTTTTCTTCCTTTCCTCCATCCATTTTTGTTTTGAAATTCCCCTAGACTCTGCTGGAGCTTCCATTCTTTTCTTCTCTGCCACCATCGCAGTTTGGTTAGCTTTTCTTGCCTCGTTCTGCATGTAATGAATATGTGGCATGCCACAAAAGATTAGAAAATCAAAGGAGTGGGTGGTTAGGTGGTGACTTACCCTTTGTAATAATGCTATAATTAGACATAAACCCTTCAAAGTCGAAAAATTAGACAAATCCCCCATATTGGACACCCCCTCCCCTTTTTATTATTTACAAATTACAATAATGACCTCTTCATCACTCATCATGTTCTTCCCCATTAAATTTATAAACTAATTATCATGGCACCTATATACATAATCAAATTCGTTCAATTTCGCTTGGGGTATAATTGCCTCGCTTTCTCTTTGCCAAAAATAGATTCCAAATACCACCACCACCCCCAAAAAACAAAACAAAAAATTGTTAGTTTAAGATCGCTCCAAACCCAGAAAAACTTGTCTTTGATAGTAGCAGAAAAGACATTTTAAGGTGTAAATTACCTTCGAAGATAAATTAGCTTTTCATGGGTTAAAAGAACATGCAACCAAAAAGAGAGAGTACTTTTCATGGGTTAAGAGAACATGCAACCAAGTTGATCATTGGACCTCCCCCTATCTTGACAGACAATTACCGTTTCCAGAATAACAGACTTCTTGTTTTCTTTTAATTACTGATTTGTCACCCTTTGTTTGCTCTCTCTGCAACTACATCTATGATCATCAAAAATCAAAAAAACACCTTTAGCTTTTGGGTAATTTGATTCGAAAGATGGGGGAAGGAATTATTATGACCTGATTTACATCCAAACACAAATGGAGTTGTCTACATCCCCAAAATGTTTTTTTGAATGTTGCCTTGGCCATGATAACCATCTATTTTGGTCGTATACTTTTAGGAGTCACTGACGAGTTAGTGTTTCCTATCCTCATATTTGCTTTGCGGAAGTATTTGGTAGAACAAATAATGCCACAATTGGGTCATTTAAGGGTCTGCCAGTGATTAGTGTCTGCAATACAAATGTTGGCTCAATCCCCTGCAATTTGCTTTGCAGGTCATTTCAAAATCATAGCGTCAGACACGCGACACGTGTCAGACACGCCTAGTAATGTCTAATTTTATTAATTCTTTTAAAATCGGACACGGCGGGGCACGACACCTGACACGGCAAGGGTCATTTTAATAAGCTTTTAAGAATTGTGGGCGTGAAGTTCTAATTTTATTAAATTGGGATATAAGTTATGGGTGATTTATATTTAATGGAAACTTCGAAGGCTAAAAAAGTGAATAAAATAAAATCAAAGGATATAAAAAATAGAGATATAAGTAGACCGGACCAGTATATCGATTGAGAAGTAGAGAGGAATTGAAAGAGAGAGACAGACGCAGAAGACAAATGACTGCTGGAGAACCAGGTAAGACTTCTTCCTCCTTTCTTACTTGATTTCATTATTATGGATTACTAGAGCCTTTAATTGTTAAGGGTTCAGACTTAGGTTAAAAACATTAAAAGTTTCCATATCAGGCTCTTTTTTTTTGCCTTTCAAACTCTGTTACATCATCTGATTACAGTTGCTGTTATAGGCAAAGGGGGACACTGGACGCACCTAGACAGACTGCAAAGAGGACCTGCGGAAGAGGCCAAAGACAACGACAGTGGAGCTTCTCTGCTTCTCGAATCTACAGTTTGCTTTGCTCGAGGTAAGTTTTCTTCTTTTTCTTTCAATCTTCTTCACAGTTGCACTATTATGGTTCATTGGAGACTTTAATTGCTAAAATCTCAAACCCCCAAGTAAAATATTATGATTTTTTGATATTAGGCTTTTTTCCAAATTCGTGTTTCAATTGTTGTATACCTACCATGGTTGGTTTGTTACTTGTTAGGTTTCTCAATGATGTGCTTCTTCTTTTTTCATCTTTAAGAATAAAAACAAGATTCAAGAGATAGGGCTGGGTTTTATTATCTCTGTCATATTGGTTTTAAACTAGTGCCAATCAACTACGGAAAAGAAAAGTGAAAATAAGCAACTCTAGAATCACGATACAACCTATGATATACAGAATGAAGTCTAATATAGCGATCAAGGCCGGGACTATTCATTTCTATATTCTCGGGAACGACCATAAAAGTTTTCTTTCGCCACCCCAAATAAACACAAGTTGTATCCCCTTGAAAATCATCAATACCTAAATGATATCTATAAAAATCCTTTGCGGGACGATCTACACTATTAATCGGCATGTCATCTTTAGGCAAACCGGTAATGTAAAGAACATCTTGTAAACCAAAAACAAACTTTCGATTATTACAAGCAAAAGACCTATACGGAACATCATAACAATAATGTTTTAAAACTACAGTCAGATGATTTATATTATGCGTCACCAGGGTTTTGATTTGTAGAAGTTTCTCAAAACCCGTGGGATCATCAATCATTCTGCTGATGAGGCTTCCATTCACTCACAGTGTTTAAGTGGTCCATTGATTTAGTTGAAAAGGAAAGATATGTTCAGGAAAAATACAAAACATAATTATAAGAAAGCATTAAAAAAATCATAAAATAAACTATCTCCATTTTCTCAACTCTGTAGTGTTCTTGATTTTCTGATTGACGATGTTGTAGAGCCCTTCGTATTGGGGGTATCTTCAAAATATTTGTTGAGTTCTTTGGCGATGATTTCGTTTGATTGGATGTGTCCCCACTACACGATGGTCCCTCCAGAACCCAAGATGATTACTATGTGCTACCAGGGGCAGAAGTGTGGATGGAGAACGTACCGGTTGTGGCTGGGTCCAATTAGGGATGAGCTTGAGACTTGTGTTGCTTTGGGTACTTCGAATTGATAAAGTTTGTTGAGTATGTTCCGAATAAGATACGGGTTGCCTTCCAGATGTGCGCATGTTCAAGCCCTCGCGGAAAATTCTGGAAAGAATTCATCTTTGTTCCCCTTTTTTGGTTTCGGGGCTTGTAATGATCTTTTCGTTAGCGGCTATACTGGAAAATTTCGTAATCTGCTCCTTTTTCAAGAGGGGAACGAGGGATAGTGAAGACAGCGATTTCCATCTATTTTGAGTTCGAGATGAACTCCTTTCAAGCACAAGAACGGGAGAATAATGTGAATGGGCAAAGGAGGGATTTATTAGTTCTAGAGAAAATGCAAAACTAACTCTGAGGCTTTGAGCCAATAAGAATTCTGGACCAACTTTTTCAATTTTAATATTTGCAATGTTAACCCTTCTCTAACGGAAAGGAACGTTAACAGAAAAGCTTATTTGACGTAATCCACCTGTCAAAAGGCTCCTAAAAACTCTAACACACACTTTAAAGAGAGAAATACTCTTCTATATTCAAAATCCAAGTCTATCTCAAATGAGGTTACAAGAGGCCTATTCATAAGTGCAGAAGGGTTGCACTAAATGAGTCGCTAACCAATGTAGGACTCCCACTTTACAAATAAGCCTAATACCCATTTGTGCTCACCTATGTCCCAACTTACAAATAAAGAACAAAACAAAATTAATAAAAAGAAAGAAAATAACAAAAAGAAAATAAAACTACTAATATGCCTAAAAAGACAATAATGCCCTCAATTCACATCAATCTCCCCCTCTTAAGACCAAGCTCGTCCTCGAGCGTATAAAAAAATTGGGGGGTTCATGAGTAAATTCAAAAAAAAAAGGTACCAAAAAACTTGTGGGGACAAAAAGGCAATTTCTGAAACTTGAGGGTGCCCATCCCTCAAATCTTCTTTATTTTCTTCATCTTCTCTCTTCTCCACCCAATCAAGCCCTAGAAGTCTCCACCCAGGTCAAAAACCATAGTTTGGAGGCGAGTAGAAGGTTTTGGTGTGGGGTAGGGCTGTTTAAGGGGTTTCCGAACAGGCCTAGGGAAAAACCCTAGGTTTTCGGGGTCGATTTGGGGCTGGGAGGCTTGCCTGACCACAAGGGGTGGTCGGCGAGCATGGGGGAAGAGGTTAGGGTGGTCAGACGTGATGCGGGAAGGCAGGGGGTGTAACATAGGCGGGGCTGCAGGGGTGGTTTTGTGGGCGAGAGCTGTTATTTTTTTGGATTTTGGGGTCCGTTGGTGGCGGGATAGGGCTGAGGCAACGGGGCGGAAGCTAGGGTTAGCGTTTGAAAGAGGGGGGGCTAGGGTTTGTGGCTCTTTTGGGGTTGGGGCAGCCATGGGGATGGGAGGGTTAGGTTTTAACCCTAGGTTGGCAAAAAGTTGGGCTATTTGTTGTTGCAACTCCGCAATTTGTTACTTCCAACTCTCGATTCTCCTCTTCTTGTTGTTTGGATTTCTTGGGAGCCATTGAGGGTAGCGTACGATTTGGAAAAAAAAAAAAAAAAAAATCACCAATACACTAGCACCAATGTAGAGCTTCACCCGCTCTGATACCAATTTGACGTAATCCACCCGTCAAAAGGCTCCTAAAAACTCTAGCACACACTTTAAAGAGAGAAATACTCTTCTATATTCAAAATCCAAGTCTATCTCAAATGAGTTTACAAGGGGTCTATTTATAAGTGGAGTAGGGGAGCACTAAATGAGTCTCTAATCAATGTGGACTCCCACTTTACAAATAAGCCTAATACCCATTTGTGCTCACCTATGTCCCAACTTACAAATAATCAACAAAACAAAATTAATAAAAAGAAAGAAAAATAACAAAAAGAAAATAGAACTAGTAATATGCCTAAAAAGACAATAATGCCTTCAATTCACATCATTATTAGGTGTCCTATGTGGATAAGTTTATCAAGTTGTCCAATTATTGATTGAGTATCACTTAAAAATTGAAATTAATCATACAATAAAACAAAAAGGGTTGTTCTATCTACTAATGGAAAGAAAAAAATTCATAATACAACACCACGCGCCACCGGAGTTCGAGGTTTTGGTATATGTCGGCAATCTCTTTGTTCTTCTTGATGTCAACGCTGAGGTTTTATGCCACACAGATTTGCCGACTTTGAATCGATTGGTGGAGGTGAAAATTTTTGTGCAGTGGTAGATTTCAGCTGCGTCGTAGAACTGGTTGCGGCTGATTCTGATTTGCTCACCGACCATGATGGTGATGTGATTGGGGAGCGATGCGAAGAGGTAATGGACGGATGATTCAAGGTATCGTAGCCATGAAATGGGGGGAGAGAGAGAGACATTGAAGAGGTGGAGTACTGATCAAGGTAACGCAGTCATAAAAAAAATTGTGGAGGGGGAGGGGAGGGAAGATGTTACCTGGATCGTGGGTCACTCTGGTACGTGGTATGTTACTTTAGCCAGTACGCGGAACGGTGGGAATGTGCTTAGTTGATTCATTACTTCAAATCATAAGGGTACTTCAAAACCCTTCTTGATTTGTTTTAGTATTATAATTATGTATTTTGTCAAGATTCATGAATTTCACCAATATTGAAAGTTTCCAAAGATCGTATGTAGTGGATAATCTCGATATTCTATTATATGTTTATATGATAGACAAAGAATTACGTATATATTGGTTTAGAACTCTTCTTTCTATCCATTAATTCTATAATTTAAGTCAAAAGTTGTTTTGTAACTAATAAGAACTAAAGTAGCCAATGTTGAATTTGGGAATACCATTTTTGAAGATTCGGATCGAGAACTAATCATATTTCAGGTCGTTCAACCCCGGATCGCGGTAAGTAGGCATATGTAGTGATCCCGGTAACTATGAGGTGAGCTCCAATGACAGAGAGAAGGGTAGCGGTTGGTGTATACATGTTTTATTCTTTTTCTCCAATTTTGAGCGTATTGAATTTTAGTGCCACGTTTCCACAATTATTGGTATACCCATCATATGTACACCCAACATTTCCGCTAAGTCTCCAAATGGATGATTAACATTGCAAAAATTAACAACGTTCTGTGTTAAAATTGCAAAAATTGAAAGAATTAGTCTGGAACTCAAATTTGCCAATTTGCATTTTTTTCCTTTTTGGGTGTGTTTGATTACAAAGTTAAAAAATGATTATTATATAGTTCACTTTTATAACAAGTTGGAAATGAGTGGAAAAAGATGAGTGATTTGGTCCAACATTTGAACTTCTACATGAAAATCAATTCTATGGGAGATGGGTCAGAAATGTTTGTCATGATAAATGATAAAATATGGAGCACTTTTCATATAAATATTGTTTTCATAGAATCTATTTGAATTCAAGCACCACAAAAGTAGAACAACGAACTAAAAGTAGTATTTTTCATGGAAAACAAATCAACGCCAATCCAATGGATGCTTAGTGTTATTTCAAACTCTTCTTTAGAATACTTAGTTATCAAGGTTTATTTATTAGTTATTTATCAGATTTAGGTGTCTAGCTAGTATTAATTATAAATAAGACCCTAGTAGATTTTGTGTTTTTATATCAGTTTCAAAGATTGATCTGCACATACCATCTTTAGCCTCAACTCGAACAATTTTTTCTTCTTCCCTGTCAGCATTGTGAAATCTCCTTCCATGTCGCCCTCAACAGCATGGTCGCTGTCCACATTTGGATGGGCTTCAATATCATGTATTTCATCATGTGTATCTTCATCCTGGTCAACAGTGACAACTGAACTGGGCTGAACAGCACCACTGCCAGCTTGCATTACTCCTGGTAAAGTTTGAAGATAAGCTAGGCAATTAAAGAAAAATCATAGCATATGGGCACCTATATGACAGATTAAATTATCAAGTTATCAAGTAACTAAATACTAATGTGTATCAAATTATCAAGCAAAAGAAGAAGAAAAAAACCTGGAAAATTAACTAAATACTAATGTATACAAAAAAGAGAGATTCCTTGAACCAGATATAGACAGGGTTTAAGGGTCAATGCTTAAATCATTGGTTTCAATCAGAAATCAACTGTGATGTCATAGAATCGTAGAGATATTGACAGTGAAGCATCATCATAAAATTAATTACTAATATAAGCAAACTAGTGAAATATCACTACAATCAAATTACAAAATACCATCAATCCATCTCTTGCTACAGAGATAAGTAGACGCCACCGAAGAGTTGAAAACTTCAAAGCCTTCTATTAACTTAATGTTAGAAGGAAAAGTAAAGGTATATTAAAATAAAAATAAACAAGAACTTGAACCTTCACCCTGCCACTGGTGGGCAAAAAAAAGACAAAAAAAAGTATCATTACAAGAAGAATGAGAAGAAATCAGGCAGTGTCTTACCGTTGAAGTCTTAAAAATCCAAGCAGAGAGATGCGGAGCTCTCAATCTCTGCCATATTGAATAAATAAGTGGTTGTTATAGATGAAACAAAAGGGGGGAGTGGACGCCGAAAGAAGAGCGGGTCGATAAGATGGTGATGCATTCAACATTAGAGATTCCAGGATAGAATGAGAAAACGCATTATCTTCACAAACGCAGAAGCAATGCGGGGGTAAAAAAGGACTCAAAAATACGATATTCATATAAACCAGTTCACTTAAACCAAAACAGGCTAACAAGGGACAATTGCACCTCCCGTCTTTGCTGGGATTGGTTCCTATGGTACTTCAAATCAATTTCCTTTGTGGAGATGATATGTAATGGAGGATTCTTTTACAAAAGTCCCAAAGAAGCAAAGGCATACTGACGTGCAAGCGGGAAGTTGCCTGCGTGGGGTCATTCATTTTTCGCATGCTTATTTTTATTTTTTAGTATAAGTAGATAAATATTAGTTATTATCTAATTTATTATTAGTATTATTATTAAAGATAATTATTAGGATATTAGTTACCCATTTTAATTAGGCTATTTAGTTTCCTTTTTAATTAGGAGACTTGCTCCCAAGTCTTAGAATTAGTTAAATAAGACCTTCGGCCATCTCTTGTAAACAACTTATTATTATCATTGATTTATGAAATTTGAGAGACATGATTTGAGAGAAAATATGATTTGATTATTATTATTATTCGTGTGTGTGTTCATGTATGTGTCAATTCTGCTGCGTTTCAAATCATTGGTATCAAAGTTGCTTTCGCTCCAGATTTTTCACACAAGTGTGTCAATCGTGTGTATCAAGGTCATGAGCTACTCAAGGCAACCTATCATACAGTGTGCACTCGGTGACGATCAATGCTCCAAAAACTGGCAACTACAGTCGCGCCACCACTAGCGGTGGCTGAATTTGATTTCCCGGCCTAGTTAAAAAAATTGAATGAACAAATTGAGATTTTAAGGTAGAGTGGTGGTGAGAATCCATCCGGCGAGTGAAACGATTCAGAGAGGTAGGATTTTGACTACCCACAAGGCGGTTAAAGCTTAGAAAATCACCGGTCAAACTTCCGATCTCCGAAACTCCGCCGGCCACTTCCACAACCATCTAGCCTTATCGGTGCATTTTCCGGCCAAATCCAAGGCCAAAAACCACTGTTGAAGTCTCGACCAAACCCCGTTGTCGATTCCCTTTGTCCGACGCCAACAACAAAAAATTTCGGCTAGAATGGTCTTACCTCAGCCCATTCGAAGCAGATCCGGCGTGAGAAAAAACAACTACTTACTCCCAAAGGCTAACTGACCAGATCTGACCCATATCCAACCAGTTCTGGCTCGCACCTGATTTCTGATCAATTCTGCCTCCAAAATGATCTCCATTTCAGACCGTCGGATGTCATTTACTCATCACCCACACCCGTCGAGCACAACCTGTCAATCCCAACCTCATGGGACCCTTCTTCGATCATCGGCGCTTCTCTCCGGTGTCGAATTACGGCCAGAAAACCATCGGCACCCCTGCTGGAGCCTAAATGGTTGGGTTTAATGGTGGGCTGCTAGGGCTTGTGTAAAAAAAGAGAGAGCTGGGGTTTGCTTTGATGATGAGTTGGGGTTTATAAGTGCAAGAGTGGGCGATAAAGCTTTTGAAGAGTTTGGGAAGCCCAAGTGATCTTTATTTGACTTTGGCCCATTTTTAAAAGATAAACCATCTGGTTTGGAGGTTAATGGTCCAAAAATTAACCTTTTAGGTGTGAAAAAATTTGAGCAACCCTAATTTTTAAAATGTTGCAAAATATTTTATTTGGGACCCAAAAATTTTAAAAAACATCTTTTTCACGCCCAATATAAGATTAAAAAAAAGATTCAAAATATTCAAAGTACTTGTGAATGTAGCACGGCTTTTACAAATCTCCATTACGGTGCATGGTTCAGTTTTTCGAATAAGGGGAGGGCCCTACTTGTCTAGCATCTTCAGCATTCAAGGCTATAGTGCTCGGGACGAGCTTTTGAAAAAGGGGAGAGTGACATGAGAGTGGAAAGTTGCCCACTTGGGGTCATTTATTTTTCAGCATGTTTATTTTTTAGTGTTTTATAAGTAGATAAATATTAGTCATTATCTAATTTATTATTAGTATTATTATTAGAGATAATTATTAGTATATTAGTTACCTATTTTAATTAGGTTGTTTAGTTTCCTTTTTAATTAGGAGACTTGCTCCCCAAGTCTTAGGATCAGTATAAATAAGGCATTTGGCCATCTCGTGTAATCAACTTAGTATTATTATTGATTTATGAAATTTGAGAGAAAATATGGCTTGATTATTAATATTATTATTCGTGTGTGTTCATGTGTGTGTCAATTCCACTGCATTTCACGTTACATACTTTGAATGATTAGCAAAAAGTGCACAATCTTGAAACCCAAAGATAACCTTGTTTTCAGAGATTAATCTTACACACGTTTTGCACTCCAAGATTGTGCACTTTCTACCAACAAGGCAAAGTATGCTCTTGTCAAAGCATGCCTCAAACTTCCATCAAAGAATTATTCATTACATATCATCTCCACAAATTGACGGATCTGATACGTTGGACCATTATAAAAGAAATTTACCATGTGACACGTCTCAACCCCGTGTGATGTGGGCACGAGTCAAGCAACTCATTGAGTTTATCTCAACATTAGTTTAAACTTTTCATTTTGTCTAGGGTGAAATTTATGATTTGTTTCTTAAATTAATTTGTGACGTGAGATGGGAATTTTTTTTGAGGAATTGACTTGCATATTATGCCACAAGGTAATGACCCTAAGTGACAACAAAAGGGCAATCAAGACTCTATTTCTTAAAGGAGAAGGGAAAAAGCTTCAACATATTTAATTCCTCAGTGCAAACTTGATAACTAAATGCCACGCACAGTTCCTTACTCTTTGACATGAAGGTACGGTTGCTCACTTTCAAGGTCATGAAAAGTTGGTAATAGTTGGATCATACAAATTCTAAAGTTAAAAACATCGGCTCCTTGCGGAAGGATTGTGCATAATGGAATCGAGTTACGTTGAGGGAGGTTAGGGAGGATGTCAGAGTAATACTTGGTTGAGGTAAAGCTAAATTTAGGGAATTACTTGTACTCCCCTATGGTTTTCAGGTAATCTATCCTCCTCGCCGCAATGAGTTTATGTTTTCACTCAATCCATAAATGAACTAGACTCTAAATCAATTATGTTAATGAAATTGAAGAGGTTAAACCATTTGAGCTAAATATATTTAATTATTATTTCATTCCTTCTTTCTGCACTTAGAGCCAACACGCATCAATTGACCGATCCCTAACCTAATCGAGAACAACGATGATCAATGGTTAAATGGGAAGGGTGAGATCATTTCCTTGGATACGGGGATCATTTCACTCGTCAGTGTGTACTATTCGAGTCTCCTTATGAGAGTCCCTAGAACTAGATGTCAGAGGGATGATGGGTCACCAAAGGAGCAAGCACCTATCTTCAGACCAATGTTGCCGCAAAAGCTATTTAAGTCATTTTGTCAACTGCTTGAAATTAACACTCATGTAACGTGACCGGTTGGACCATGATCTGTAAAAGAATTATGAAATCAAAGAAGAATACTCCAACCCATACTCCCTAGGGTACGAATACGAGATTGACGAGGAAAATAACGAAAAGCGACTTCCTCGGCTCATTCAATCCAAACATCCGCGATATGCAAAATGCTAAAAGGACGTTGATGTCATTGGAACCGAGATGCCCAGGGCTCCTACTGAACTTGTTCCACGGTAGAACTCTTATCCTATTCAACCCATCTTTGTTCAACATATCCATTCAGAGAGTCGAGCCACGAGGCGCTAGAGATTTAGCTAGAATGTGTTGTATACGTCAATGAATATTTACTTAATTAGTTAAGATTTTACGTTTTTATGTAATTTTGAGTTTCTTAGTTAATTGGTTGATGTTAGTAGTTGAATTTCTTTTATAAATATTAATTTATTCAACAACTATTCTCATTACATTTTATTTTTGCCATAGTTTTTCTATTATATATTCTGCGACATTTGTTTTTTTGCAATTTCGCAAATTACAGTATCACTTTCAATTTCCTTGTTTTATCCTAGTAACTATTATTTATACATGCATTACATTGAGGACAATGTAGGATGTTAATTGGGGAGTGAGGTTAAATGATGTGCTTGGTGATACGTAGGGACACGTAGCGCGTGGTTATGCTCCCGGAGAAGACTATCTTTTATTTTGTATTTAAGTTTAGGGTAATATTGTCATTTCCTTTTATTTTTAGTATTTAATTAAGCTCCGAGCATGTTTGGGACTAATTAGTCATTTTTAGTTATTAGATATCCTTTTGAGTCTTTTGGGTTTTTACTTGGCTACCAAGTAATTTTTCTCTTATATAGACCCTTGGCCCTCATATGTAATCACACTTGAATATTGAGAAAGAGAATAGAGAGAGAAAGAAACCCATTTCATTAGTTTGGTTTTATTTGTTGGTATTGTTGTGTAGTTGTAATAATAACGCTTCTGCATCCATAGATTCACATCAAATTGGTATCAAAGTTGTGTTTGTTCTTGGTGTTCGTCGTTGTGCGTGAAGTGGGTATTGAGTTGTGGCTCCAACTCGGACAACCCTTCAATTGTTAGGCTGATAAATGTCCAAATAGGAATCGGGTGGATGGAAAGCCTAGATCCTATCACTGCTAATTGGGAGGATACCAACCCTTTTAGCCACCACTTTTCCACCCTCTATCACCCCATCTTCCTCCACCATCACTACACGCTAACGCCACACAATCATCACTACACTCTGAAATGCAATCCCATCTTCTCCCCCACCCTCCTCTATAGCCCTAAACCTAACCCCACCACCCCCAAACCCTAACCCCCAAGTTTTACTCTAACCTGACTTAACCTGTTTTAACCCTTTATCCACTCATCCACGCCCAACCACAATCAAACCCGATCAAGAACGAACCTGCCCTACTTTGACCCTATCCCCTATTTGACCTCAAATCCGGTCAAAATTGGTCTAATGGCCTATTTTTGACACAACTCGAGACTTTCATGAAAAATGCGTCCCACTTGGGATCCATTTCCAACTATTTGTCATTTTTGGGTTCGGCTTTCCGGAATGTCGCCTCCTTCAATCTGCTTGTTTCGCGACCGTACTTGCAAAGGTGCGATTGTTGGAGTTTCCGTCTGGTCGGATTCAAAGGTCCATCAAGCCAAATTGCGACCATGTGCTCGTGGTGTAGAGAAGGCGGATATGATCGTCAGTTTTTGGTTGCTCAGATTTCGTAGGGGAACACTGTCATGATTTTGGTTTATTATTATTGATGAGGTTCATACGCATGGGACTAATTAAAGTTTGGACGGCCCAGTTTTGGTTGATTTTGTTTGGGGCCCAAACATTTTTCGAGGATTATATCATATGACATTTATGAGTCACCCAACACGCTCGAGGACGAGCTTTTCGAAGACAGAGAGAATGATGTGTCTTTTATTTTGTATTTTAGTTCAGGATAATATTGTCATTTCCTTTTATTTTTAGTCTTTAATTGGTCTCCAAGCATGTTTGGAACTAATTAGTCATTTTTAGTTATTATGATGGAAATGGATTCCTATTTTAGGAAATCCAAACAACTAAATGAGGAGATTCAAAAACGAACAAGAGAGTGGGTACTATCACAACAACAAATCTATACCCATTTTCAAAACCCTAAACCTAACCCTAGAAATCCCTACACACAACCCCTGCCCTACCCCACCCTCTACACCAAACCCACCACCCCGAAAACCCAAATCTTGAACCCTAATTTCCCCCAAAACCTAAATTCATTCCATAAACCCTCCATTCAAGATCCATGACAACCTACTTCTAGCGTTTCACCTACCATTTTACAATTCAATCCACAATTTACAAACCCTAGCCTCCAACCCTACAAAATCCCTCCACCACCACTTCAAATCCCCCAACCCACCACGCATTTTTCAAACCCCAATCATCAAAAAAATTATGGGTTCGTCCCAATTAACTCTCGAGGCTCAATTCAAAATCACCGAAGGCTAGTCCCAAGATTGGTTGCTCCACCCAATCATTCTTCCACCCTCACCCAATCGGGTCAAATCAACGATAAAAAATCCCCTCCCAAGCCGGTTGATTGCAAGAAAGATAGAAATGACGAAATTGGATCGAGTATTGGGGATTTTTTTGACATTTTTGATGAAGATGGTTGGGTGACTCGCACGCACTTCCGTGAGCCGGAAACATTTGATTTGGGAGATTTTTTTCAATCTTTGAGAGAGGGGATGATGATTTTATTGAGGTTGGATCGGAAGTTATCTCTCTTGGGGTTGATTTGGAGATTGGAGGTGATGTGTTTGGTGGTGGGTATGTGGACCCCTTCGTGGTAGCTTTTGATCAGCGCTCGGAGGAAATTTTTCGCGGCATAACATTTGGGAGGTTCATCGCGGGAATCTCAGGTCGCGATTTTATTGGTCGGCCACATTTGGATTGTGTTCCTATTCTTCCGAAATTTACGGCAAGCCATTACAAAGGGCGTTTTCGAGGACGGTTTTTCTTTCTAGTGAGGAGCTCTTTGATGGTTGCGTTGCTTTCTTATTGTTCATCTCCTACGCTCGAGAACGAGCTTTTCGAAGCTAAGGAGAGTGATGGAAATGGATTCCTATTTTAGGGATTTTTTGTCATTTTATTTTCTTTTGTATTTTCTTTTAATTTGTTATTGTATTTTTCTTTCTTTTGCTTTGTTATTTAGAGGTAAGGAGTAGTAATGGCATTTTTGCAATTAGTGCCTTAGCTTGGAACCAAAGCTATTCCTTCCCTTTAAATATCCACTTGTAAGCGTCATTTGAGGTAGACTTGAATTTTGAATAGAAAAGAATAATTCTCTTTCTAAGTGTGTGTTAGATATTTTTAGGAGCCTTTTGACGGGTAGTGTACGTCATATTAGTTATCCTTTTTAGTCTTTTGGATCTTTACTTGGCTACCAAGTAATTTTTCTCTTATAAATAGGTCCTTGACCCTCATATGTAATCACGCTTGAATACTGAGAAAGAGAATAAAGAGAGAAAGAAACCAATTTCATTAGTTTGATTTTATTTGTTGTTGTGTAGTTAGTAGTTGTTGTGTAGTTGTAATTATAACGCTTCCACATTCATAGATTCACATCATTAAACCTTATAATTTTTTTTAAAAATGATTTTTAACTCAACTCCTTGAGATAATGTCCATATTAAGACATAAACCCTCCACGGTTAGAAAATTAGACATACTCCCTTAAGATTGGACAGACATCTAAGTCCCTTAAGAAACCATCATCATACTCCGACAAAAGGCCCATATCGTTACCCATTCGCACTAAATCCTCAAAACTTGTTGCGAACCACACAAACCCATCAAAATTGCAACGAGATTCGCGACCTCACCCACCATACACCCCGTCGGCATCAAGCGACTCTCGCCGACGTTTGGGAAGATTGTCTTATGTCTCCGAAACCGGACCCCAACCCGCATCCCAGCAGCTCAAACCTTACAACCCTACCCCCAAGGACGTCACGCTCAACCCACGTAGCCTCCAACAAAGGCCTCCTGTCTCGACATAAGGGTTTTTGCAACCTTTGATAATCAGATCCTGATAAAACAAAATATATACAGCCTACCCTCTTGACCCTTCAGCCCTAACTACAAACCCCTTTCCCTCAAGTCCTCAAAATTTTATCCCCCCTCCCACCCTTTGAAAAGATTCATGTGGAGCAAACTCGACATAAGTCCATTTTCAAGAGTGATTCCCTCGAGTATTAGCAATATGAGATTAATTTGCTCAATCGGTGTGAAATCGATACATCGTGTGTGTTCTTTATGCTTCAGCACCCCATTTACATCAGTTTTTCTTTCGATGTTTCTTTCTTGAGAGAATAGAGCTTATATAAAGATTTATAATGTTAGTTTAACTTCAAAGAATGGAGTAAATGACAGAATATCAATAAATAAGTATTTCTAAAGAACTTTGGTAATATCTGCATTACGGTCAATATATACTTTAAGAAACCCAATAACACACATTTTAAGTATTGGAATCTAACCTAGATCAGTTTTACTCATCCGCTTCTTCATCTCAGCAATAACTTTGAAGCAATATTCACTACATTCATGGTACGGATTCGCTGCATTTATGCAATCTGGGTGCACTCTTCCTTCATCAGCCATCTTTTTTATTATATATCAATATCACTGTGATTGCCTGCAAAAAAAATCCCAAATCAAAGTCCAAACCCATGTTACAAATGCTAAGAAGAATACATATTGGAAATTAGAACTTTCTGAAGGCCACTAATGTTAGTATCCAAAACTGAAGTTCCATTCCAATATTTGATAGAAATATGCTACAAACGGAAGCTAAACAGTGAAATGACAAAGATAGAAACAAAAACATTAGTGGAACAACCTATTAGAAGCATGGAATCATTTTATTTGAAAACTCAATCACGCATAGCAAGAACGTAGTGTCACCATTTTTTTTGTAAAAGTCTCTAAATCCCCCATCCCCCCCCCCCCCCCCCCCCCCCCGACCTCCCCGTTTTCTTGTTGGGAGGGCGACGTTTTTGGAAGGAGGTCAACCATTGTTAAGCTTGCGAAGTTGTAAAAATTTGATATCAGATCATTTTTGGTCCTAGAAGTCAACATCAACCATCGCAAAGACATAAGATAGAGGGCTTTCAAGTACAAGAGTGCAAGAAGTCATACAGAACTATGAAGAAGTCAGAAAATCTTTGACTTCATATCAGATAGGATCTTTTGATAATATAACAGGATCATGGAGACTGGTAATCATAGGCTCTTCTATCAATCATGGGTCCAAGTATGAAAGAGTGGGACACAAGGCATGAATGTCATACAATATTCATACCAATTTTTCTTACCTTGATTTGATGGGAATGAAAAGTTCTCTTAAGTCCATCCCATAGAGGCACATCAGCAAGTGAGATTTCCAGACATGCATCTTGGTGGTAAAGCAGATCATTGGTATCAGTATTTCCAAGGAGGTAGCTGAGAGACAGAATGGACCGCTTTTGTCGAAATATGCATCAAAACTGGAGAATGAGGTCAAGAAAATGTTATTGGATAATTCAACAATTGAGAGCAGTTGCCTTGTAACTGACTGGAAGCTGAAGTTTCAAGAACCAAATCAACTAAGGGCCACTATGGTGAACAAATATAGGCAATTGAACAAAATATACTTTGTTGCCAGTTTCTCGAGTGGATTGAAAGAAGAAGCAAAGGAATATGGTACAAATGTTTGACTCGAGTACTCTCTCACAAGCCATCTGGTTAGCAAGATTGCAAGAAGCTACACTGGAGACCATGGTCAAAAGAAATAGGTTCAGTTCTCTGATTAAGGGATAAAAAAAAAGAGGTTCAGTCCTAGATCCTTCATCAATTCCACCTGGGTAGCCCTGCGGGCATGGTTCATGTCATAATGATAAAAACTGCTAGTGTGTGTCTAGATCTATATGATAAATCACGTCATCCCAACTGGTACTTACTTGGAGTTCACCATATATTGCGGATCTAACGGCGCCAAATGTTCTAACAAACAATGGCAAATTTGTAATTGACTTCAAAAAATTACATACTATTCATAGAGAACACAAGGCTCTAGTGCGTGAGGCTTATCTGTGGAGCGCACACAAAATTTGCCTCCACTTCTTCTAACAAAAAGATCAGGCACCAATCAGAGCACAAGGCTCTTTTCAGAAGAAAACTCAATTCATCATTTTCGTCTTTTGTAGTAATGATCTCTCTTTCCATTCTTTGTTATATTGTTCCCTGTGTGTTTTCTGTGTGTTTTCTTCTGCTCTTTCTTTTTCAATTGCATCATCGCAATTTTCATCTTCCAAAGAAAACTTCACATAGTAGAGCGGCCTCTTTATTCACCATCTCACTTTTGTTGGTGGTGGCCGCTACAATCGCCATGCACATCCTCATGTCAAAACCCTCCTCTGCATCATCACAAGCAACCCCGCAGCCCGTGTCCGTGTCAAGAGCCCATCCTGTTCGGAGGATGAATGGCCAATAATATTGCCGCCTCAGCCCTGCTCCCACCACCTCCAAAATCATATCTAGATGATTTTTTTCTTTTCTATTTTCAAAAATTAATTTGACAAATTTGCACTTGCCGCCATGTCTTGCAAGAGCCACAATGGCCACTTCACTTTAACAAATCATCCCACAGTGCCAAATAAATTATGGCAGAAGATATTGACGTTTGCACATTTTTGTCAGTATACATTTGATCCGTTTTTTATAGTAATGTTTCCTTCATTTATCAAATTCTTGGTAAAGATGATCTTCAGCTTGCCAAGTTATTACGTTTCCTACACAATTTTTTTGTACTAACTACTGTTAATTTATTATAAGCTACAATACTGCAAACACCGGCGGACTAGCAACTTCAAGCACTTCTCTACTTGGTATGTCTCTCTATACCCTATCATTTTTTCTGTGATTCCCTCTGTTTTCCAGGATGCCTTTGGGGGGTTTGATGCTGCGTAGGGAGTTGGATGGAGACAGTGAAGGATGTTGTAGTATTGGTTTTAGGGCGTGAGCATAATGGGTTTCTGTATATCTCCAAGTTTTGATTTTAGTTTTTAATTAGCAAGAAAATAGATGTACTGCCATATTTTATGTGTGCAAGGTTGCTGATTTTGAGTTTATAAAAATGGGTTTTCAACGTTACCTTTTGTAGTTGATATCGACCGTTCAAGTTACAGCTGGTTGTCGTTATGCACCACCATAGTAGTTAAAAAGCTTTTTTTTTTTTTACAGATTATAAAAAGATTTTTGGATCTCAGCCACGCCATTGCCACTAAACATGCCTGCGCCGACATATATATCCTCAGACATATGTCTCTCAACGGTAAAGGGCTGTATATAAATTGTTTTATTAATGCGATGATAGTAAATTTGAAGCTAGGTAAGATCAAAAATCAGAATACAATTAACAATATTTGTTAATTTACCTCCATATGTCAAATTATATTCTCATGAACTTTGTTTTGCTTTAACTACTGTATATTAAACGATTTATGTTGATTATTAAATTGCATGAAGAATTATGATTGAGGTTAAAATGCAAATCATTAGGTATTGTTGGTTGAGGTTTCTATAAATTGTAATAGTCTATAAATTTTTTGAGGTTGTTGTAGTAAGAAAGATGATATTTTGAGTGAGAAAAATAGTCAAGGTGAGGTGAGGCGCGGACAACAGAACCATCAAAACCGCCAACTTTACCTCTGTAATTGGCCGAAAAATTTAAAGAATTGGGACCCTTCTTTCTTGGTGGAGTTCTAAAGTTACCTAGGCAACTAACTCGGTTGTGTCCTCTTCTCCTTCAATACATTAAACGAAGAGTTTAGGACATGTTTAACTTCTTTGTTGGTCCTATTTCAAAAAAATGGTCAACAATCACAGAAAGTGATGATGCCGTAACGGATTAAGACTAAGATTATTAATTGAGATACGGGTTACAAATTACCCACGGGTATACCTAGTCTTTCTCTCTCAGTCCAAATTTGTTGACCCTCCTCACTCAGGGAACTCTAACACTGCTGAAATTCCATTGATTGAAGGAGTAAATTTGAATAGTCGATATGATTTTAATATGAATCCAAATATCGTTTGCTTTTGTTCCTACTCTTATTTAAGTTTTTTGGGAAAAAAGAAAAGAAAAGAAAAGGGAACCCTAGAACATCACAGTGCGATTACAATCCAAAAAAATTGTTAAGCAAATCAAATCGGGAAATTCAAACGCGATCTTAAGCCAGAGAGAGAGAGAGAAACGTGCCTGTGGTGATGGCGGTCGAGAGGCTGGGGGGAGGGGCGGCGAGAAGAGAGCTTTTGTGATTTGGGAGTTTGGAAACGAACTACTCTCTTGCCATGTAGGCAGGCATCTATTAAAAGTGAATTAACTCCGGATAAAAATACAACAAAAAAATATCTTCAAAACACTACCACATAATTACCCAAAATTTATTCAAAGAGTGTTGTTATGGGTACCAAACAAATTTCGCAAATCTCTCCCCAAATAATATTAATGAGTTGTGCCCTCACGGAACCCATACCACAAGGTATAACACTTAATGCTACTAGATTTTAGCCTCGCGCGATGCGCGGGGGCTTTAAATAATTATTGTTAAATCACAAACTATACATATGATAGTAGAGAGTTCACAATTATAAGATAAAGATAATCCAATGGCAAATTAGTGTTGATTTTTTGTCATATGTATGTTTGTGTCTAGATCATACGGTTAATCCAAACCCACTACTTTCGTGTCAAATTTGAGTCGTGTGAACGTGTTGCGTAATAAATAAATAAATATTCACTTGAAACTCTTATATGGGTCCCAAGATGCATTAGAGCTTTTGCTTGAAGAGTTCTAGCCACAAATAGTGCAAATTTAAACACCATTCAGCACTAAGCATTCCAAAAGCCCTTGTAAAAGCATAGGCTACATGGGGTCGCTGCAATATTGCATAAGATATTAATTGACAATAATAGTTGAGAAAAAAAAAAACTGCATCCTTATTTTTTGCATTCACATTTGTGCGCAATTTTTCTCGAGGCACTTCTAAACGAATGACGTGTGAAAAATAAGCTAGCACACAGTACAGTGGAATAAATTTTAACATTGTTTTTCCATTTTGAGAATTAAAGGAAACAATGTAAGCAAATATTTTCAATTTAAAAAAAAACATATTTCCAATAAAAAAAACAAATTTCTAATTGATAAAAAAAAAATCCAAAAAAAAAACAGATTTTCAATTACAAAAATATATTTCCTATTAAAATTAGGAAAATACTAAAAAAAATCTACATAAAAATCTGAAAAATATTTTTAAAAGAACAAAGTACATTTCCAATTAAAAAAAATTCTAATAAAAAATAGAAAAACATATTCAATAATTACCGAAAATCTGAAAATATAAAAAAAAAGGCAGAAAAAATAAAAAAATATATGGAAAATAAGTAAAAAAATTAAAAAATATTCAATAAATCGAAAAACTATTTTTTAAAAAAACTTGCAAAGTGAATAGAGATTCTAAAAAGTTTGAAAAAATAATGCAAAATATGAATTTCCAATAACCAAATAGATTTCCAATAACAGTCTGCAACAAACTGAATAAATATTTTATAGAGTGAATAAATATTATATAGAGTTTGAAAAAATATTGTAGAAAAATCAATTTCCAATAACAAAGTAGATTTCCAATTAAAAACAAATTTCTAATAAAAAAATAGAAAAACATATTGAATAATTACCGAAAATCTGAAGAATATATGAAAAGGAAGAAAAACAAATAAAAATATAGAAAATACATAAAAAAATAAAAAAATATTCAATAAATTGAAAAACTATTTTTTAAAAAAACTTGCAAACTGAATAAATATTCTAATAAGTTTGAAAAAAATAATGAAAAATATGAATTTCCAATAACAAAATAGATTTCCAATAAAAAAATAGATTTATAATAAATTCAAGAGAAATATTCAATAATAGCCGAAAATTTGGAATATACAGACAGAGCAGAAAAAAATATTTAAAACAATAAAAAAGAAAATCAATTTCCAAAAATAAAAATTCTAATCTTGATTTAAAAAAACAGTATTGATAAAAGATTTCTTGCAAAAAAAAAAACTTGTTTTCATCCAAAAAAATATTTCTAGCAAAATAAAAATGATTTTCATAAAAGATAAATTTTATCCAAAAAAAATGTTTTATGATAGTTAAAAAACTATCATCAAATCTCAGGAAAAAAAAAGAAAAAAAAACTTCATCCAACAATCTATAAAAAATCTAAAAATTTGGATTAAAAAACATTAATCTCAAAAAGCCAAATCTCCCGAAATCAATAAAAAAAATATTTTCTAGAAAAATTAAAATAATTTTCTAAAAGAAAAAAATAATTTTTAACCTAAAAAACTATTTTCTAATAGATAAAACACTATCATCAAATTTCATGAAAAAAGAAAGGAAAATGCTATGTGTCCCAAACAACTTCCCAAAATCATCCCCCAAATAGCTTTAAGTGTTATACCTTATAGTATGGGTGCACAACTCATCAATGCTATTTGGGGGAGATTTGGGGAAGTTATTTGGTACCCATAGCACCACTCAAAAAGAAAAGATCAACAAACAAAAACAATACATTAAAACCCATCAAATCTATAAAAATCAAATCTCACAAATCCTTACCTTCTAATGCAAAAGTTGTATTTGTGTTCCACTTTAATGCATCCAATGCATTTCCCATACTTGTTGTTTAGCTTCCAAATGGATGTCAGGAACAGAAACGTCTACCAACATTTAGTAACACAAAACCAAAAAGAGTAATTGGTGTAAAAGAGAAAGAAATGGCATTTATTACTGATTTCCAAGAATTTAGTTTTTCAAAACGTCTACCAATATTTTGTAGACTCTTGGCTTTCCAAGAAGTTAGTTTTCCAAGAATTGTAAACATTGAGACGCTAGAGAGAAATTGAACGGGACTGGAATTAAGCTAAGCCTTTGTTACTGTGCTACGTGTCAGCCTCACACTATTTGGATGTGCAATTAATATTGAAAAACAAATAAAAATATTGAAAATACATAAAAAAATATATGAAAATATTCAATAAATTGAAAAACTATTTTTTAAAAAAACTTGCAAACTGAATAAATATTCTAATAAGTTTGAAAAAAATAATGAAAAATATGAATTTCCAATAACAAAATAGATTTCCAATAAAAAAACAGATTTATAATAAATTCAGGAGAAATATTCAATAATAGCAGAAAATTGGGGATATACAGACAGAGCAGAAAAAAATATTTAAAACAATAAAAAAGAAAATCAATTTCCAAAAATAAAAATTATAATCTTGATTAAAAAAAACATAAAAAAACAGTATTGATAAAAAGATTTCTTGCAAAAAAAAAATATTGTTTTCATCCAAAAAATATTTCTAGCAAAATAAAAATGATTTCCATAAAAGATAAATTTTATCCAAAAAAAATGTTTTCTGATAGTTAAAAAACTATCATCAAATCTCAGGAAAAAAAAAAGAAAAAAAAACTTCATCCAACAATCTATAAAAAATCTAAAAATTTGGATTAAAAAACATTAACCTCAAAAAGCAAAATCTCCCGAAATCAATAAAAAAATATTTTCTAGAAAAATTAAAATAATTTTCTAAAGAAAAAAAATAATTTTTAACCTAAAAAACTATTTTCTAATAGATAAAACACTATCATCAAATTTCATGAAAAAAGAAAAGATCAACAAACAAAAACAATACATTAAAACCCATCAAATCTATAAAAATCAAATCTCACAAATCCTTACCTTCTAATGCAAAAGTTGTATTTGTGTTCCACTTTAATGCATCCAATGCATTTTCCATACTTGTTGTTTAGCTTCCAAATGGATGTCAGGAACAGAACGTCTACCAACATTTAGTAACACAAAACCAAAAAGAGTATTTGGTGTAAAAGAGAAAGAAATGGCCTTTATTACTGATTTCCAAGAATTTAGTTTTCCAAAACGTCTACCAATATTTTGTAGACTCTTGGCTTTCCAAGAAGTTAGTTTTCACAGAATTGTAAATATTGAGACGCTAGAGAGAAATTGAATGGGACTGGAATTAAGCTAAGCCTTTATTACTGTGCCACGTGTCAGCCTCACACTATTTGGATGTGCAATTAATGGTGTTGCCACGTGTCAATTCTATATGAAAAGACACCAAAATTATATTATGTTATTAGATTTGGGGGAGGATTTGGAACACAAAGCATTTTCCTTATTCAAAATATCAAAAAAATAACACTACATTAACTTTCTCACCCATATAAAAACTCAAAAAAATTTAAACCTCACTTTTTCTATTTCCCTCTCTCTCTCTCTAACTTCTCTCCCAAATTTTTCAACCTTCCAACTTACTTCAAATTTCTCTCAAAACCTAGTAATTACCCTAACGCTTCATTTCTAGTATGTTACACCATTAAAACTTACTCTCATTACTATCATACTCTCATTTTGTGTGTTAAACCCTAGCATGCAAACTACATGTAAAAAATCCATTATAAACTCAATAAAATGTAACCCTAATTAATCTAATGGAAATATAATCCATTCGCGCGAAAAAAGTTAGGGTTTAGCACGGTTTGAAAAAACGAGGGTTTATCGATTTGAAAAAAGAAAAAAAAAACGATCTTTGCACCTACGGGTCCCCGTCGCTGAAGGTGCCAACTTTATACGGTCATATCCAACCTTCACGAGTTACATCCATATCTCACCGTGGTTTTATTTTTCATGGCCATACACAAACGTGGATTTATTTTCACGGCCATATCTCACCATAGGTTTAGTTTTATGGCTATACACAACCATCTAATAGGTTTTCACGTCCAATTCTTACCGTAAGTACCAATGTATTTCATATTTATTATATTCATGTATTTTTAGTAATTATTGTTTCTAATAATTAGATTTTACTAATTAAGTCTTAGTAATTAGGTTTTTGGGGGGTTTTAGTAATTAGGTTTTCACGGCCACAGCCATCCATTTTATATTTTTAATATATGCATGTATCCTTTTCACCAAGTATTGTTTCTTCCTTGGTACCAATGTTCATTTGCTAATATAATTTGTTAATTTTTTATGTAGGTCATAAAATGGTGAGAAGCAAAAATCCTCATATCGCATCCGAGCGAAAGAGGAGGTTGGAGGCGGTGAAGGGACTACGACCACCCGTATCTTCCTCTAGTAGTAGTAGTGCCAGTAAGGCCACTAGTTCGAGCAAGGGATATTCCCCTACGAGTTCGTTGGATACAGTAGTCAACCAAGTGGTGGGAGGTTTACTTAATGTTGATGAGGGTGCAACGTCGTAGTCAATTGAGCAAGTGGTTGAGGAGATTGTAGGTGATTTGATTAGGTTTAGTGAAGGGGGTGAGGTAAGAGCGGGAGATAAAGAGGAAGAGAAAGAAGAAGAAAAATCACAAGAGAGAGAGAAAGAGAGGAAGGAAGAGTTGAAGAGAGAGAGAGACAGAAAGAGAGGAAGATAGAGGGGAATAAGAGGTAGGAGAGGACGAAGGAGAGAGAGTAGGAGAGGACATGTCTTCTTTATCGGAAGGTGAAATCCAACCGTCCACATTTAAAGTGCCTAAGAAGAAAGCTCGTAAAAAAATAAGCAACTCTGATTCTCAACCGCTCTAGGGGTGCACGCCAAATAATCCCGAACTCCTGAAAAATTATCATAACCACATCGGTTATTCTATATGGAATAGAGATGAGGAGAGGGGAATTTAATATTTGTAACCTTATTTTATTTATTTTAATTAAGTCCTAATTTGTATGAGCTAAGTTCTACACATATTTATCTTTTGCTCATTTTACTTGGACTTAATATTTTAATATAACACCTCTTTAAATTGATCCATATTATATTTGGTGTTAAGTTAATTTTTATTTTTAATTGCGCGACACAATTGTTGGAATTTATTTCCTATTTTATTTGTGGTCATTTGCGCCAACTAAATTTGTTTTAGGATTAATCTTTACTTGAGTATTAATTATTAAGGAAGATTTATTCAATCTTAGGACTTAATATTTAATCATTCTTTTAGTACCGATTAATTATATATTGTCTTACCTTTCACTTAGTCACTGATTGGTAATTTGTCTTGTCAATTAAAATATACTTAATTTTGGTTGTTTGGTCTATTTTACTTAACAAGATTATTTTGTTGTTTTAATTTAAAACATACTTTATTATTATATCTTTTTGCACATCTACACTGGGTCTCGGGTTTGAGTGTGTAGTTGTGTGTGGGTCTCACGCTTTCACTATATTGGTTGTTTAGTAAGATTCAGTATTGTGGGGTTGTTTAGTTAGTGCCTGGGTGTACTGATTTTGTATTGGACTAACTATTTCATTTACACTGGGTTGCTGAATTATTTATCTAAACATTGATTTAGTGTTGCGTGTGTTGTGAGTGAGTGATAGTCTCTATTACTGGGGTGTTATTGGGTTGACTGATTTTCAGTCAAGTTGGGTTGTTTTAGACTATGTTGGATTGTACGTGTTTGTATTTGATTAGTTTATTTCATTGTGGAGTTGGAGGACTGTAATATGTAACTTGTAATCAGTAATAGTGGACTTGGGTGTGTGTGTTATCCTGGGACTAGGGACACGGAGTTTACCACCACGGTGGGTTCCTCGAGAACAAATCTTGTGTCACACTCTACTTTTCCTCATCTCATTCTTAAAGGGAATTATTCTTTACATCTAGCATCATCATCTTTTACTTACTAATGTGCGTGAGTGTTTTCTCACTTAAAATTTATAATAAATTTTGGATTAAAGATTTAAAAGAGTTGGAGAATTTTTAAATAATCTAATACGCATTAGCAAGTACCCTTTGGTCCTTACTAGTGACCCTTAGGTCTTTTCACTCTCTACCAAGATTTGAGGAAGAATCTACCACTAGTGCCCCAGGCGATTAAAGTGGGGATGTTACACCCAAAGGGCAAGGGCCAAAAGAGCGAGGAGCAGGTGAAGAACGAAGGAACCTGGTATAGGATTGATCTTTCCTTCATGTTCTTGTATCTTTTTTTCTCTATTCTATTTGTAGGGTTTTTCCCATATTAGAGTTATCAATGAAAAATCTATATTTTTGTTAAATTGCAATATTGTCCAGGCACTTTACTATATGTTTTTATTTATTTTTAACTTTATATAGACTGTTGTCGAGGACGTTCCTTCTTTTACTGGCAACTTAGATGTCCTTATTGGTCGGGATGTTATGTAACGCCTCGTGTTTTTAAAACATATAATCTTTTAGGAATTTAAAATTTTATGTAAAAAACATAAATTTTTGGAAATTAACTATTTTTCTATTTAAAAATGTTGGTTTTGATTTATATAAAATGAAATTTTAATCGAAAGTGAAATCGGATTTTAATTCGAGAAATTTTAGCTTTGTAGTTAAAAGTAGAGATTTTTTATTTTTGTCAGAAAACAGAATCAGTTCAGTTTTAAATAGGACTGGTTCGGTTAGTCAATAAAACTCTTTTATTTTAGAGTTGTGTAGGACTCAAATCCTTTTTGGTATAAAAATACAAAGTGATGGGTTTAGGATTTTTAAACACATTTTAGCCTTCTCCAAAAGCAAGAACCTCCCATAATTTTCATCCTCTTTTCTTCCAAACCTAAACCCTTTAAACTCATTTTCTAACTCAAAATTTGAAGAACTTAATCAAGATTTCTCAAGATTGTCCAAGAACGTATTTTTATTATTTTCCCGAGAGGAACGCAACTATCAAATTTGATTATTCAAACGATTTTTACAGCATGAATACTTCTATTGTTCTCTTTTGGTATTATTCATTTAAAATGTTGCCTAAATACTAATAATTATTGTTTTCTGAATTTTAAATAAATTAAAAAGATCAATTAGGAAAAGTGAAGCTAAATTTGGGATTGTTTTATTCAAATATTTAATACAAATTAAGACACAATCCCCTTGCATGATTAGATTATAGGTTTGGATTTCGTTAGAATTTATGATGTTTGCATATAAAATAAATCGTAGGGATATTATTAATTGTCTTCGACATGTAAAACCACGTTAATTATGTGCATCTTATTAAAGTATAGATTTATTGTTATATGTTTCCAAAAATATGCATGTGGGTTTCTATAAATTGTTGAGAAAATGAATTGTTTTAATTAAATGGACATAATTGGGATAAATAGTGATCTTTAGATAAATTTAAAGAATTGCGGGGATAAGTTGAAAATACGCTTTATTTGATTTATTAATCGTATTAATAATTGACATCGACGGGGTGATAGGATTGTTGGGATAGTTATTGTTCTTGTATTATTTTAGGTTGCTTGGTAGGTATGGGACTAGTAGATAGTTATTAGTTGTTGGTAATGCTTTTTAGGTACGGGATTGGTTAATGTAGGTTTTACGGATGGATGATTTTGGGGTGGGGCTGAATTGTACGTCGTTTGTTGAATCGTTAGCCTAGGTGTGAGGCGAGGTGGTAACTCTTGATAAGTAATCTTCCTAAATGACAAGTTAGTAGATACTTGTGTTTTGGAGACCTCTAGGTATGGAACTAGGGGTGGTTTGAAGGTTTGTGATCGATAAGAGGGTGGGGCTAATAGAAAATAATGAGAACTTGAGAAAATTGAGAATTAACGCCTAAGACAAATAACGGGTATTAAAATAAATTTGCGTCACGAGTATGTGCAGGTCTGATAGAATACGGGACGACTGGCTATGATGAAGGTTGGCGAGCTATGATGAAGGTTAGGCGGATGCTCCTTTCAGGTTGGAGGAGGCAATGAGTATGGCCTACATACATGGTTGGATGCATAGCTTGGAGATTTTAAAGATTCTCAACTTTAGTATATGTACCAAGTTGATTGCTCGGCTACAGGCATCCTCCTTTTGGTATTAAAGATAAAGGGGTTCCTCTGGACGTTGTTCCTCTCCAATTAGCCCAAAGATATTTAGCCTCTCATGATAGTGACGCTGAGTTCCGACAAGTACCCAATGATAGCCGACGAAGAGCAATTGTTGAATTTATTTCCAGCCGACCATAGCGTGCTCATCTTTTTTTGTGTTTGTACTTTTATTATAGATGATATTTTTGTAACTTATAACTTTATATTATAACAAGTTGTTTATCTAATATCAATCTTGTGCATTTCTAGTCCTTTTATACCGAGCATGTATTTTATCATCTTATCTTACCTTTTAGGTTGTGTCATCACACTACCTTAGGCCTAGAACAGACTATGGCAAAAATGCACTTGGTTTAAGGGCAATCCGCCAGTTCAGGATTTTATCTGACCAAGTCGGGTTAATTCAGTGCCTAGGGATCCCCCGTAGGGATTTTGCTTGCCTGAGTAATTCATGAGGTCTTTTGCGGGTTTGATGACGAAGACCTGAAGACTTTAGGTTTAATTGTAATTAACAAATTTGTAACTGTAATTAGACTAAGGTAGCTCTGCTCGGCATTCGATCATTAATTCAAAATGTGATCCTGTCGTTTTGAAACAATGCAAAGTAATATAACTGCTAAGTAATTTATTAAATCACTCGAATCTTTATTAATGACTTTGAATTAAACTACGAGCATCACAAGTCTTGAAATGAAAATTTGCAAAGACTAAACATGATGGAAATAAAATCAAAAGTAAAATTTCTTGAGATTAAATGCATTCCAAGCTTTGTGTATCTCGCCGCCCTCCATTATTTCCAACTGACGGACTCCTTATAGATCATCTCTGATTACTTTGAATGGCCCCTCCCAATTAGGTCATAACTTGTCATCTGAAGGTTTTTTAGCACTATCGAGGACTTTTCTGATGACATAATCCTTGACATGGAATTTCCTCGGATTGCACCCTTGTTGTTTTGCTTAGCTAATTATTGTTGGTAGGAGGCTAGTTTTATCATGACATGTTCCCTCCGTTCTTTTGCTAGGTCAAGTTCAATGCTCATGGATTCGTTGTTCAAACCTTGCTCGGCAACGATAGTCCTCATAGTTGGCATAACAACTTTCAGAGGAATTACAGCTTCCATTCCATAAGTCATAGCGAAGGGAATTTCCCCGGTGGGTCTCCTCGACATAGTGTAATACGCCCAGAGAACATGAGGAAGCCTATACACCCAAACTCCTTTTTGCTCTTTTCAACCTCTTTTTCAAACCGTCGAGCATCGTTTGTTGGAAGCCTCTGCTTGGCCATTGCTTTTGGGGTAGGCCACAAAACTGAAATGGTGTTTGATTCCATGGTCATCGCAAAAACCTTGGAAATGCCCACTTTTAAACTATGTGACGTTGTCCATTATGATTGTTTCCAACTTCATTCTTTCCCAAACTACCGGGTATTTTTAGGTCATGTCCCCCATCCAAACAAAAGTGGGGAGGAAGAAGATAACAATAATGAAAATTGGCGGTAATACCACCCTGGATAAAACACCCGAACCCAGTTACTTATAATTAAGTTTGAAAGTCAAAGTGAGTCAAACCATAATTGCCTTAAACAAACCATAAACACGGGTTATATTTTTCAGTCATCAACATGAATCCATAAAACTAAAAACTTTTCATAATTTTAAAGTAGTTACGCTTATATGAACTCATTTAAAAGATAAGTAGGATTAAATTATCCCATTTACATTTGACGAAATTCATGATTTTATGCATCCCTTTCTAACCCCACTCGACATCCTAGATTTGGCAGTGACATCACGTTACCTGAAAAAATAAACACTGGAACCGTGAGCAAATTAGCTCAGTGGATGCCTCACTACTACACTATTGCATAAAGTTAAATTCAAATAATCATATCCATGTGATATTATATAAACTTATCCGGCCCATTATTAATGAATGACTAACCTTTCCGAATTATGATTCACATATCCTGTCTGTAATAGACAATTCTCTCCCATTATTTATCGAGGAGTAACCCCTTATCTTTAATGAGCAAATCTCCCCCATTCCGGGTTGGGGAGTAACCTCCCATTTTGGTTAACCAAAATGAACAATTTCATATTCATAATATTCTGATCATATCCATAACCGTGTATAATTACATCTTACGAGTGAGTAATATTCTAATCATATCCACAACCATGTATAAATACATCTTACCAGTGAGTGATATTCTGATCATATCCATAACCGTGTATAAATACATCTTACGAGTGAGTGATATTCGGATATATCCATAACCATGTATAATTACATCTTATCAGTGAGTACACTCACCCTGGCCACTTAATGGGTTTTCCTTTGTCTTTATCTGGTACTTGTTCAACTGGTTCCCCTTCCTTTCCTATCACTCTTACAATATCACTATCACCATATGAATATTAACAATCCAAAGAATAACTTAAACGTAACTCAATTTCTGAGCCTCATATGATCTCATTCAAAACATTTATCATAAATAAAGTTCCATTTAAACTCATGTTAAGATATTTAACATATCCAAATCATAACCCAAACATACTTTACTTTCTTCTTGTTAATTCAATCTTTATCATAATAGGTTTTTAATAAAAAAATATGACACATCATTTCAAGTTTTCTAGAGTAAGATATGCACATTTCTTTACCACATAGTAAACCTGCCCTATAGGCTCCTCTATCATTTAGTCAATTTCCAGGAATTTTCATAATTTTTCTACGTCATATCTTTCTATGATATTCCACCCAATTTCAATAAACATACTTAATAATACAAAATTAATTTTTTATAATTTTTGGAGTTCATTTGCTATATCAAGATAAAGCTCAAACACATGGTGATGATGCTAGAATTAGCACCACCAGATAAGGTGTTTTCAAGCTCAATCTAAGAACAACAATGGCAGTATAGTTATGTAAAAGATAAGAGAAGGAGATGAGGAGAAGATGAGAGAGCACCAGAATATAAGTGGTTCAACCTAAATTGGCCTACGTCCACTGTGTGTGTGAATAACCTCACTATAATAAGGCACTGATGGCCATGGATACAATCTCTCAAGCTTTCTCTCTCTACTGTATATCTAGACAAAGTTTCAGCTAGGGTTGTATTTTTTAGATCTTTTGCAAGATAGAGGATGACCTCTATATATAGTACCTAGGGGGTGTAATGTACCCCCCATGCATGCAATGAACATGTGTGTGTTGATCTAGCCAATATGGAGAAGACATCTGTCACTGTCACATGTAGAGAATGATGACGAAATATTCTCCCCACGTGTGGGGAATGATTTGTTATAACTGATTTGTGTCCACGTGTCCTTATCCAAATGTCAGCAGATGCTCGGCTATCGTGCTTGGTGTATGACCTCGGCCTGGGAGAGGCCGAGGTTGGTAAGTCTAGGTGCTCGTTCAGTTCGAGGTGGCCATGGAGGCCTCGGATTAATCCTAGTCGAGACAATAGACAAGGTCGGCCTGAGCCGAGGTTGAGCTGGTGTGCTTGGAGCATTAACTGATATCTTGATGACATTAGTAAAAAGGCTTTTTGCGAGCTCGGCCTACATCTAGACGAGGTTACCATTCCCATGGGTACGAGAGTGCTGCTGATCCTTGTGATGCGTGCGATGTCCCTTAGAGAGTCTGGTGGTAGTATCGGCCTGGGCCGACCTCGCTATGGCCGAGGGCTGATGCCGCATGCCCAAGGCTTGTCCAGCGTCGGCCATGATCTCGACCGAGGTTGGTGTCTCCGAGCCGAGGTCATACTTGGGGCATATCAATCACCCCCCAGCCCTTAGTTACATGTGAGAGCAGGTGACTGTGGGATTTACACATCTCCGAGGCCTTTCTAATATGAGCCAATATTTGTTTGACACTTGTCCAGTGTTGATGTATGGCTTGCTTGGCAAGCGTGTGTTGTCAGCCACCCTTTGGGGCTCCCAAGGCAATGATGGGACTTGGGAATCGCGCCTGTATATTTAAGGTTTTTGAACCCTCATTTTTCCCTCCATCCTCAATTCTTTCTCCTGCACCATTTCACAGCCATCGATTTCTCTCTCTCAAGGCGCTCTTCGCGATTCCTCTGCAGAGGTCTTTGGTGGCTCTTTCTCGAGTTTTCTTCGCTTTCCCTTGTAGTTTCATCTTCAGGTATCTTCTTGCCCTCATTTGCCTCCATTTTCTCTGGTTTTTCCTTTCTATTTGTGTTTTCCGGTGAGATTCTGAGTTTTTCGGTGAGTCCACCATAGTTTCAGGCGAACTGTTCTTGTTAGGTTTGGGTAATTTGATCTTTAGACACCTTTATTTTATTAGCCAATCTTGTTTGTAGTTTAGGAAGTCTCCCCAAGTGTAGTGTTTACCTCTGATGCTCAGACCCCTATACCAACTTCTTGAGGAGTTCCCCTCCCTTAGGGAGAAGACTTTAGAAAAAATCAGACAAATATAAAGAGCACAGGAGGAGGCTCGTAGGTCACAAGAATTCCCTATTAGACCCATCTTTCCACCACCCCTGAAGGTGATATATCCTTATCCCTCGGAGTCTTCCAATCAGGCAGAGGTTCCTGTCGATCCTATACCAATGTCTGAGTCTGAGTCATCCACCTCAGACCCCATGTCCGTGGATTCCTTCCAGGAGGCCATGGACTTCTCAATCGGGAAGATCAGGCCCCTGATCAGGCCGAGGTCTCCAATCGGGCCTCATCTCATAATAACTCGAGCACCTCGGCCTCTTCTTCAGAGGTCGAGATTGTTGAGCCGAGTGTGGCCATTCCACCACCACTTGACGTCGTTCCTCTGTCGGCCTTTACCGGTGCCTAGTTCGCTCAGAGGTTCCCGAGTAAGCCATCAACATCTGCTACTGCCGACGTTGAGCTAGATGATGATGAGGTTGAAAGCGATGTCGACATTTCTGAAGCGGCCGAGATCGAGAGTACTGTAACTGAGGTAGACCTCCTTTGCTTCAGATATCTGTACTCCATTAGTCCCTCCATAAAGCTAAGAAGACCTCTGAGGGAAGAGAGGGCTTTTCATGGCCGAGACGACGAGATCTGCTTGTACGAGTAGATGTTCAAGTTGGGGTTTCGTCTGCCCATCCATCCCATTATCAAATCTATCCTTTCCTATATCAATTTGGCCCCCTCTCAACTATCCCCTAATGCCTGAAGGGTCATAATAGGGGCCATAGTCTTATGGAAGGCTGTCCACCACTCAGACCTCCCAGTTCGGGTTTTTGTAGGTTGCTATGTCCCTTCCTCAACCAAAAATCATCCGAGCTACTATCATTTTGTATCTCGGAAGCCTGAAAAAAATATGCTTCAAATAACTCAGACTTCCAACCATAACTGGAAGCCTCGATACTTTTTTGCTTATGGGCCATGGGAATTTGGCCCATGTGCTCCCTCGTCCATTCTAGAGCCGAGGATGCCCCTGAGGTAGGGTAAGGTCACAATGTCTGCGAGGGCCGACCCTGGCCTGAGCCCGTAAAACCTTCAGAAGGTGAAAGCCCTTCAAGATCAGGGGATACATGGTCTGTTCGTTAGGTTCGAACACTTGATGACCCCCCACTACCTCTCTGAGACAGGTCTAGGTGGAAGTCCTCTTTCCCAGCTTGGTAAGCGCTTTCTATTTGAAGTTGAACCTCTGAGTTTATTAATGTCTGATCTTCTAACTCTAATCTATTGATTTTTGCAGAGCGTCCAAAGGATATCTCAGACGAACTCTGGGAAATGGTTGCACCTAGCTTGACGAGACTTGCAAAGAAAGCAGGCCTTAATGCTCCTCCCCCAGGTCCCTCTGCCTCAAAGCCCCAATCCACAAAGAAGAGGGCTTCAACTGAACATGCCCCTGAGGATCAGAGGCAGAAGAAAAAAAGTGCTGATACTGCCATCCCCATCTCTTCAGCGGACGCCTTGTCGGCTCGTCTAGAGCAGTTGAAGATTACTGACAGCATAGTCGGCCATAGTCTGCAGGCCCTAGATGCCTTTGGCTCTACAATGACCAAGGCCGACAAGCGCTTCTTTCGGTTACTTGATGCTCCCTTGCTGGTTGAGTTCGGCATCCACAGATCCATTCAGGTATAACCTCATATTTCTTTATAATTTCTAAGTGTAACCTCTGATTTATCTTTGACTCATTCATGATCACAAAATCTGCAGGGCCTGGCAGCTATGCACCACCTCTCCAATTGGACTCTGAGGAAGTTGCCCCTCATCCAGAAGGGTCAAGAGGCCGAGAAGGTCCAAAGTACTTTGAACGCAGAAATTGACCGCCTGAAATCTGAGTTGGGTGAGTCTGACAAGAAGGTGAAGGGGTTGGAGAGGGACATCTCTCGGCTTAACAACGACCATGCTGTGGCTCTGAAGGCTAAGGACGATGTTCTGCAGCAGAAGGTCAGCTCGACTGTGAAGGCATCCCTCGATGATGCCTCTGAGGGGATAATAGCCGAGTACAAAAGTTCTGATGAGTTTATGGGCTTTGGCTTTAAATACCTCGAGAGAGGTATCAAGGCTACTACCAAGTGGGCGGCTATCAAGGAGAAGGAGGCTGGCACTTTGAAAGCCTATGACTTTATAGGCCTTGGCTTTGCTAATCCTCAACTTGCCCAGGCCCTTCAGGAGGTTGTTGAGGAGGAGGCTGCTGCGCCTGCCGAGACTGCCACGTTGGACGACACAGGGGTTGGAGGGGCAGACCACCATGATAACGTTACCGAGGTGACCAACGTCGTCCAGCTTAACCAAACCGAAGACACCAGCATTCCTCTCTCAAACCCTTAAAGAGAATCTCTAAATATTCGTTTGTAACCCCTGAAGTTGTGAAGCTTTTGTAATCCCTGAACATTTATAATTTCCGAATGAGCATGGTTCTTACTTTTCCACTTTGTAACATCTGAATATTTATAATCTCTAAAGAGGGTCATCTTCTTTTGTTGAATGTATGTCGCGATGTTTTTGCTCTGAAGCTTATGCAATGGTGTTTGATTAAACCAAATTAGTAGCCTGAGCTCAGACCTCGTCACCATTGAATGGTGTTACGAAGGTCTGAGGTCACCACCTAAGATGTTATCCCCATAATTAATCTCACCAAATTAATGATGTTAAGGGTCTGAGGTCATCCCATTATGGTGTGTGAGCTCAGACCTCGTCACCACTGAATGGTGTTATGAAGGTCTGAGGTCATCATCTAAGATGTTATCCCCATAATTAATCTCACCAAATTAATGATGTTAAGAGTCTGAGGTCATCTCATTATGGTGTCTGATCTCAGACCTCGTCACCACTGAATGGTGTTATGAAGGTCTGAGGTCATCACCTAAGATGTTATCCCCATAATTAATCTCACCAAATTAATGATGTTAAGGGTCTGAGGTCATCCCATTATGGTGTGTGAGCTCAGACCTCGTCACCACTGAATGGTGTTATGAAGGTCTGAGGTCATCACCTAAGATGTTATCCCCATAATTAATCTCACCAAATTAATGATGTTAAGGGTCTGAGATCATCCCATTATGGTGTCTGAGCTCAGACCTCATCACCACTGAATGGTGTTATGAAGGTCTGAGGTCATCACATAAGATGTTATCCCCATAATTAATCTCACCAAATTAATGATGTTAAGGGTCTGAGGTCATCCCATTATGGTGTCTGAGCTCAGACCTTGTCACCACTGAATGGTGTTATGAAGGTCTGAGGTCATCACCTAAGATGTTATCCCCATAATTAATCTCACCAAATTAATGATGTTAAGGGTCTGAGGTCACCCCGCTATGGTGTCTGAGCTCAGACCTCGTCACCACTGAATGGTGTTATGAAGGTCTAAGGTAATCACCTAAGGTGTTATCCTCATAAATTTCTGACATAAATGCAAAATGAAGCAAGGACCACCATGGGAATTGATCTTTTATTAATAACCTCTTCATGACAAGATGGTACATTTACACAACTTTATGCAACCTCATATGTAATACTTCTTTAGGTGATCAGCATTCCATGGATTAGCGAAAGGTTCTCCTTCTAGATTTTCTAGCCTGTAAGTGCCAGGCACAACCTCTTCTGTCACTTTGTAGGGACCATGCCAGTTTGGGTGGAGTTTGTTTGCTTTCTGTAAGGTCTTCTTTAGCACTAGGTCTCCCACTGCAATGGGTCTTGACTTCACCCTCTGGTTGTAGAATTTCGCTGCCCTCTGTTGGTAGGCTGCTTGTCTGACCTCCGCTTCTTTCTTCGATAAGATCTAGGTCTAGCCTCCTCTCTTCCCCATTATTATCAGGGTCATAGGTTTGAATCCTATGAGTTGGGATCCCTACTTTCGTTGGTATGACGGCCTCTGAGCCATGTGCCAACATGAATGGGGTTTCTCCTGTCGGTGTCCTTGCCGTGGTTCTGTAGGCCCATAACACAGTGTAGACCTCTTCAGTCCATCTTCCCTTTGCATTTTCTAACCTCTTCTTGATTCTATCGATAATTGTTCTGTTTGTGACCTCGGTCTGACCGTTTGCCTGAGGTCGGCCAGGAGATGAGAAGAACTACTTTATTCCCACTCTTAGGCAATACTTTTCTAAAGAGGAGATCTTCAACTGGGTCCCATTGTCCGAGATGAGAGTGTTTGGGAGGCCGTATCTGCATATGATATTATTCCAAATAAATTGGAAGGTCTTCTGCTCTGTGATCGTTATCATCGGCTCTGCCTCCACCCACTTTAAAAAGTAGTCGATGGCAACTATTAAGAATCTATAATTATTGGCAGCTCTTGGCAGGGGTCCTACTAAGTCAATTTCCCATACTGCAAATGGCCATGGAGAAGTGATTGACGTCATAGGCTGATGAAGTTGATGAGGGATAGTGGCGAATCTTTGACATTTATCACATTTCCTCACATAGGCTGCAGCGTCCTTGGACAGGGTTGGCCACCAGTACCCTTGTGTGATGATTCTTTTGGCCGAGGGTCTTCCCCCTATGTGGCTAAAGCAAGAACCCTCATAAATTTCCTGTAAGATTCGGGGAACTTCTGTGGGGTGTACACATCTGAGGAGAGGTAGCAGGAATCCTTTCTTGTACAGGACGTCTCCTACTACAGAGAACTTGGCAGCCTTATATCTCAATTTCTGCCTCTCTAACTTGGATTCAGGTAGCTCTCCCTCTTTGATATATCTGAAGAGGGGGTCCATCCATGAGTTTCCTAGGTTCAAATTGTGACAAGGGTTGCATACCTCTTCTTGCTCAATGGTTGCCTTCCCCAAGACCTCGATCGGTATGGTCCTTCTAACACCTGTCTTCGTTGTCGAGGCTAACCTCGCCAATGCATCTGTGTGGCTGTTACTTTATCGAGGCACTCTCTTCAGTCTTGCCTCTTCAAAATATTCTAACATCGTTCTCACCCTTTTCAGATACTTGTCCATCCTTTCATCTTTGGCCTCATAGACTCCCAGTACTTGATTGACAACTAACCTTGAGTCGCTGTGGAGTAGGAGTCGCTTTACACGAAGAGTCTTTGCCAATGAGAGACCTGCTATCATGGCCTCATACTCGGACTCGTTGTTAGAAGCTTGGAAGTTGAATCTCAAAGCATATTCAATATTGGCACCATCTGGAGCTGAGAGTATCAACCCTGCACCTCTTCCATTGTCGCGGGAAGAGCCATCAACGAAGAGGCTCCAAATATCTGCACCCGATGAGAAGACCCCTTCTGTCATGACTCCTTTTTTGAAGAGGTACCGATCTTCCTCGTTCTCCACAACTCGGTTCCTGGCCCCGTTGGATGTGATCTCTTCCTGATCTTGGAAGATGTTTGGTGTCGTCTCTTCCGAATTTCAAAAGACACCACGATTTTTAACACCCTCTAGGCCATTCTCTGCCTCGGCCTCTTCCCATGTGAACTCAGCGACAAAGTCTGCGAGGGCTTGCCCTTTGATGGTCGTCCTAAGTTGGTAGGTAAGATCGTACTCCCCCAACTCAATGGCCCATGTCATCAAGAGCCTGGACTTCTCAGGTTTACGTAGGACCTGTCTTAGTGGGGAGTCAATGAGGACAACAATGGAGTGGGCCTGGAGGTAAGGTTTCATCTTCCTCGAAGCATGTATCAGGGCGTAAGCTAGCTTTTCCATGCGAGGGTAATTTTGTTCGGCCCCCTGAAGGGCCTTACTGTTGAAATATACAGGCCTTTGGATCCCAGCGTCTTCCCGTATTATGGCTGCGCTGATGGTCGAATCGGAGACTGCCAGATACACGTACAGTCTCTCCCCTGCTACAGACCGAGATAGCAATAAGGGATACCCTAAATAAGACTTGAGCTGGTTGAAGGCTTTTTCGCACTCTTTGTCCCATTGGAAGGCCTTTCTCAGCACCTTAAAGAATGGAAGGCACTTGTCTGTTGCCCTAGAAACAAACCTGTTAAGGGCAGCCACTCTCCCCGTAAATCTTTGGACATCTTTGATACTCCTCGGTGTCTTCATGTCAAGTAAAGCCTTGATTTTTTCAGGGTTCGCTTCAATCCCTCTCTGGTTGACGATAAATCCTAGGAACTTCCAAGCTCCTACTCCGAAGACACACTTCGCGAGGTTGAGTTTCATTCTATATGAGTCCATAACGTCGAAGGTCTTCTCGAGGTCCGTTACATGACTGCAAGCTCTCAAGCTCTTCGTTAGCATATCATCTACATACACCTCCATAGTCTTACCTATTTGCTCTTCGAACATCTTATTAACAAGACGTTGCTATGTTGCCCCTATATTTTTCAGGCCGAAGGGCATCACTTTGTAGTAGTACGTCCCTTTATCGGTAGTGAAGGCTGTCTTCTCTGAGTCTTCAGCATCCATGAAGATCTGGTTGTAGCCTGAATACGCGTCCATGAAGCTCATGAGCTCATGTCCCGCCGTAGCATCCATCATCTGATCTATTCGAGGTAAGGGATAGTTGTCTTTTGGACAAGATCTGTTCAGGTCAGTGAAATCAACACACATTCTCCACTTCCCATTGGCCTTGGGCACGATGACTGCATTTGATAACCATTTCGGATATGTGACTTCTCTTATAAACTCAGCCTCTTCCAATTTTTTGACCTCTTCTCGGATGACGTCGTACTTCTCTCTGGAATAGACTCTTCGTCTCTGTTTGATTGGCCTGGCATCTTTAGTCATGTTGAGCTTGTGACTCATAACTTCAGGGTCGATGCCGGGCATGTCTGCGTGACTCCATGCGAAGACACTCTGTCTCCTCCTGAGGAAGTTTATCAGCTCTTCCTTTATTTCTGCCTTTAGGGCTTTACCGACCTGGACGGGTTTTTTCGGCTCGTCCTCATTGAGGACGATGGATTCTACCTCTTCTGCGGCCTCTCCCTTCTTCAATTTTGTCTCATCTCTTGGGTCAAGCGTATCAATGCTATAAGTGGTGGTTGCCCTCTTATGGGCCTCTCTCTCTTTGACCGAGTTGAAGTAACATTCTCGCGCTGTGGTCTGGTCACCTTGCACTTCCCCTACCCCATAGGGAGTCGGGAATCTTAGCATCTGGTGGACCGTCGACGGCACAACTTCAAACTCTTTAAGGGCCACCCTTCCTATGATGAGGTTATAGGCCGAAAATACGTTCTCGTCCATGACGAAAAAATTTATCTTCTTGGTCAGCCTCTTAGGCCACTCATCACCCATCCGTACGTCCATCTCATACATGCCCAAGGGGTGGACCTTTTCGCCACTGAAGCCTATCAATGGGTGATGATAGGGTACCAGCCTTGCTCTGCTAAGACCTAGGCTCTTGAAGCAAGGCAAAAACATCACGTCCGCCGAGCTCCCCCCGTCTACGAGGATCCTCTGCACTTCGCACCCATGCACCCTTGTTGTTATGACCAGAGGATCATCATGGGGGCTAAGATACCCTTGAAGTCAAGTCTGGAGAACCCAACTACAAGGGTGTCCATGTTTACTTTCTTCCTCTTCTGCACTGTATCGGAAGACGTTAGATTCACAACTTTAAGCTTGGCCACTGACCTGGCCTTTGCTACGTGAGCCTTCCTATCAGCTACTTCAGAGCCACCTCCTGCAAATCCTCCGCGTATGGTGTCAACACCAAATGAGATAATACCAACCCTCTTCACCGGGGTGTTGTCATCTTTCGACAGAAGATCCGGGTCGTCTTCATCATCACCTTCTGAATCATCGTCTCTTTTGGCCGGGACATTATCACGGCATCTGTCATTTCTCCTTTTCTTAGGGTCATATCTTCCACCCTTAGGAGCCTTACCGTCCACATACTTCCTCAACTTTTCAGATTTTAGCATCTTTTCAATCTCATCCTTCAAGGCGAAGCATCTGTTCGTGACATGGCCATGATCCTGGTGGAACTCGCACCATAGGTTTTTGTTCCTCCTATGTGGTGGGGCTTTTAGTTTCTCTGGCCATCTCAGAGTCCTGTCATTCTTAGTCTCGTTGAGGATGTGCTCGCAGCTCACAGTCAGAGGAGTATAGTGAGCGAACTTGTCATCACCCGACCTCTTCTTCCCATCTTTCTTCTTTTGGGACTTTCCACTGCCATCGCAGTTCTCATCCTCATACTTGGTGGCCATTGCCTCTTTCGCATTCATTACTTTCCCTGCGGTTACCAGGGGCTCCGCCATAGACCTGGGGGGGGTCTTTCGCAAGTTTCCACAACAACTTCCCTTTCTGTAAACCCCCTATGAGGGCGGTCATGGCTATGTTCTCTTCATAATCTTCGACCTCCAACTTCTCTTTGTTGAATCTCGCTATGTAGTCTCTTAGGCTCTCATCCTTGCCCTGCTTGACATACAGCAGGTGAGTAGTATTCTTTTGAGGTCTCACCCCAATGCAGAAGTTGTGGATGAATCGTTCAGCTAAGCCTTTGAAGTTCTCAATCGGGTTCTTCGGAAGGGAGGTAAACCAGCTGTGTGCTGCCCCTGTTAAGGTCCTAGAGAAGGCCCTACACTTCATCTCATCGGGTATCGAGTAGATGTCTGCTGCCGACTGGTACATCTCGATGTGATGTACAGGGTTAGTGCTGCCATCATACTTGGGAGACACCATAGGAGGCTTGAACTTAGCTGGGGTTGGGAAGCCCACTATCCTAGCCACAAATGGAGAACCCTCTGAGTAACCCCTTTGTAATGGGTCCCTACTTTTAATGAGGTCTCCTATCTTCTCCTCAAGGCGCTGGATAGAGTCATTCCACGGTCTTCTGCCATCGACCTGGCCGAGGTTGTCCCCAGCCACCTCCATGGGATGGACCGAGGGTTCCCCTGCCGCGACACGTCGGCTGTTGACCTCTTACTGTTCCCTGCCTCTTCTTTCACAGTGTCGGCCTTGGTCTGGCCGACCCTGCCTGATTCTTCTCTGAGAGCCTGCTGCGCTCCTCGATCTCGACAATCTCTGTCTTAGGTCATTCACTGGGCCCGATCTCTCAAAGGCTGACCCTTTGCTCAACCTATCAAAGGTTGACCCTCTTTGTTGAGCCTCTTCACCTCTTCGGCCGACACAACCTTGACTTTGCTGAAGAGGTCGTACAGTGTTATTCGACACCTCATATGGCTCCCAACAGTCTTCCGGGGCCTCTTTCGCCTCTAGATCGTCACACCTGTCCTCTGGTCAAGGGTTTCCTTACCTCCCCAGGCGTAAGCGCCTAGGGTCAGCAACGTCCCTTCTCCGCTGGGGTGCAGGCTGGTCCTTCATTGGTGCCTGGGGTGGTCCCCTGGCGTCAGGATGAGGCTAAACAGCCGCCGGAGTGATCATATCCGGTGAGACTCCAGGTGGCATCATCATAGTTTGGCTGAGCTGTGCAAATTATTCCTGCATAGCTTGTTGTGTTGCTGCTAATGACCTCAAGGCTGCAGCTACCTCCGCCATTTTGGACTGGGGCGGCGCCTGACTGGAACTAGGCCCTCCACCTCCAGGTGGCGGAAGAGGCGGTGGTAATTCTGGTGCCATATGTTAACACTATAGAGCTTGAGTAACAGATGAGCTTAGTACCTCAAAGGACCTCTTTCAATGGTGAAGCAACTCCACGCAAGGGGTGGTGCCTGGTTCACCACCAGAGTCTCCGGTGAGGTTAAGCTGAAGAAGAGGAAGAGATAGCTTCTCTCGTTCCCACAGACGGCGCCAAAATGATGATGCTAGAATTAGCACCACCAGATAAGGTGTTTTCAAGCTCAATTTAAGAACAACAATGGCAGCATAGTTATGTAAAAGATAAGAGAAAGAGATGAGGAGAAGAGGAGAGAGCACCAGAATATAAGTGGTTAAACCTAAATTGGCCTACGTCCACTGTGTGTGTGAATAACCTCACTGTAATAAGGCACTGATGGCCATGGATACAATCTCTCAAGCTTTCTCTCTCTACTGTATATCTAGACAGAGTTTCAACTAGGGTTGTATTTTTTGGATCCTTTGCAAGATAGAGGATGACCTCTATATATAGTACCTAGGGGGTGTAATGTACCCCCATGCATGCAATGAGCATGTGTGTGTTGATCTAGCCAATATGGAGAAGACATCTGTCACTGTCACATGTAGAGAATGATGACGAAATATTCTCCCCACGTGTGGGGAATGATTTGTTATAACTGATTTGTGTCCACGTGTCCTTATCCAAATGTCAGCAGATGCTCGGCTATCGTTCTTGGTGTATGACCTCAGCCTGGGAGAGGCCGAGGTTGGTAAGTCTAGGTGCTCGTTCAGTCCGAGGTGGCCATGGAGGCCTCAGCTTAATCCTAGCCGAGACAATGGACAAGGTCAGCCTGAGCTGAGGTTGAGCTGGTGTACTTGGAGCATTAACTGATATCTTGATGACATTGGTAAAAAGGCTTTTTGCGAGCTCGACCTACATCTGGCCGAGGTTACCATTCCCATGGGTACGAGAGTGCTGCTGATCCTTGTGATGCGTGCGATGTCCCTTCTAGAGGCTGGTGGTAGTGTCGGCCTGGGCCGACCTCGCTATGGCCGAGGGCTGATGCCGCATGCCCAAGGCTTGTCCAGTGTCGGCCATGATCTCGGCCGAGGTTGGTGTCTCCGAGCCGAGGTCACACTTGGGGTATATCACATGGTATGCATACTAACACTTTTAGGGCAGATTCTATACCTGAACTTCAAACTATCACCTAAGATTCATTTCTTGGTATTTTTATATAATTTTTGGCTATGATACATATATATATATATATATATATATATATATATATATATATATATATATATATATATATATATATATATGAGTCTATTTTAATATCCAACCATAATTACTCAATTCGAGTAAGTATACAAAAAGATATAGAAGTTTGAATACACAAGGTTTCCAATCGAAACACTATAAAAGGGTTTACACCTTCAACCCTCAACTTTCTTTAAACTTGTATCTACCCATACATATACAACAAGGCATGAAAGTTTAATAAATAATTAATGATTTTAATCATTTCAATCAGTAATACAAGAAAAATAATAAGATTTATGGATAGAATTACCTTAGGGACTTTTACGTAATTTTCTACAATTTTTTCTCCAATTTTCTCCTCACTTTCTTCTTCTTAAACTTCCTGATTCTCTCTCCTCAAGCTCCAAATCTCTCATGGATGAATCTTCTGAAGTAGTATGTTATTTCAAGGGTTTAAAGTTGGCCAAACTAGCCTCCCCTTCCAATCAATCAAATCGTATCACATGGTGTACTAATAAGACAAAACCACTTAACGAATGGACAAATTTTCCCTTGCTTCGTAATTTCAGCACAACTACTTACTCAGACCTTTTACACACCATTTGTTGTGTTACAAAATTAACTCATATATCTACAACTTTCAAGTTTTCACCTCAAGTCAATTGTTATATTATAAGGGTCAAAACTAGTCTCCAACATGAACATTCCTACAGAAAACTTCAAAATTTTGTGTTTATAATTAATTCGATATTTCTTGAGTTATGAAGGTAGGATTAAACTAAACATAGTAAATTAACATTATATACACTAATAACATATTATCCATATCATATAAGGTAAGCATGATTTAAACATGATTTATCTTAATTATATTCGGGTTGTCACAACTTTCCCCCCTTAGAAAATTTCGTCCTTAAAATTTAGTATGAATTTCACTTACCAAACAATTGGGGACACTATTTCCTCATGATATTATTCCTTTCCCAAGTTGTTTCTTTAATTTCATGGATCCTCCATAACACTTTAACTACGGGATTGACTTTATTCCCTAATGCTTACTCCTTACGATAAAGAATTTCCACCGGTTCCTCGATGTATGACAAATCTTCTTTCACAACATCTCCAGTTTCTTTATCATTTATACGTAAGGATAATCATCTAATGATTTATTATCAATAAAAACCAATTCCCAACTCATATATTACTTCATACCTTTATATATGTATGTCAAACAGTCACGCATAATAGATTATCAATTGTATCATCGTATATTCATAGTGAGTGAACATTCTTAAGGAACCTAATATCATTCTTTATGTTTCTCCCTTCATTCCTATAGTCTATCCTTATCACCGTGTAATATCTCAAATCGAAATTATTCTATTACAGGACTAACTTCTTATACTTTATTTCTCCAACTTCCACTCAACATCTCAAATTATAAATATCATATTACCATGCTAGCTTATTACATGTCATATTTACATCTTCCATTCAATACCAATTACATGTGTTTGACTTTAAGTACTATCCGCATAATTTCTGAAGTTTAAGAGTATGTTAAATATCGTCCTTACAATTTTTAAATTTAAATAGATCCTCACTACTTTTCATATATCAAAACTGAATAATCATTCACTAAATGATTATTCTTAACCCAAATTTCATATTCACTTTCATGTATATTGTGCAGTCATGCACTATGAACTCAATATAACTTCTCACTATATTCCTTTTTTAGTATCATTTTATGGTTCTTTAACTAAACGTACAATGGACTTAACAAGTCATTTATCAAACATAATAACTTTACAATCATAATCTTACCCCAATCCTTATTAACATGATAGTCTTACGCAACGTCATTAATACACTCATCTTACCCGTTTGATACATAGATGTTAAACGTAACATCACCACTTAAAACCTTACCCATACTTACCAACCCCATAATATTTCTCTAACATTATATGTCGTATTTCTTTCAAATAGCCTGTTTAAGTACCTTAATGTATCACATTATGTTATCTCACATATCACATTATCCTTATACATACTTCTTGGTGACTTACTATAATGTCAACCATATTCATTATATGACATACTCTTAGTGATAACACATACGTACAATGACAAACACAACTCAATATCCACCCAAAGCAGTTGTTGATATTCTATCCCGATTAACATCTTTTCCATACTCATACACAACACATACTCTTACAAGGACTCCTCAATATTTTTGAACTTCAAACTCTTTAACACCGTGTGTCAACTTTACTAGTTATATAAGACTTTCGAAACATCACAAGAGTAAGATCCACTACATGTACTCATACTATTAAAGATGTGCATCTCAACTCTCATTACTCTTTTCTTCTACTTATTATAATTCACTATGAACCCATATTCGGATCAATTGTGATATATTGACTAGTAATTGAATTTCAGACCATTTCACATATTAAATTTAAATATATATACGACTACTAATATTCTCACTTCACCTTTACCATGTGAATCTTCATTTTATTCACACTCTAACAATTTAAGTCTCATCATAATCATATACTAGTAATTATTCTCACTTCTCATCCTTTAATGTAATATGGGTTCCTGTACATCACTCTCCCATACAAATGAGGCGTGCACCCATCCATGGCTTAATAAGTAACACGATTTAAGTCCACATATACTAGTATAAAAAGAGATCACTTCCAATACTTCACAATTTTTCCTACCACATTTTGTCTTAAAAAAATTCTTCAATGACAAGTTTGTCCATACCACATATAAAACAATGCAATGATTTATACTAAAATACCTACATTCGCTGTCATCCCGAATAAACCTCAATATCTTATTACCTTTCCTGCAAGATCCTTACACTACATATCCCGCACAACAATACATATATACCTGACAGATTCAAGTCAATAAAGATAATTTAAAACTTAACAACCAACCTCTTATGTCCATGTCTCGAGAATCCAACATACTTATTTGTATCCTTTGAAATAGAATACTTATGACTCAAAAATAATTTCTATATACACTGCCAAATCTAAGCGCTTCTAACTCTAGAACCTCTAAAACCTTGGCTCTGATACCAAAAGCTGACACACCCTAACCCAGTTACTTATAATTAAGTTTGAAAGTCAAAGTGAGTCAAACCATAAACATGAGTTACCTTTTTCAGTCATCAACATGAATCCATAAAACTAAAAAAAATTCACAATTTTAAAGCAGTTACGCATATATGAACTTATTTAAAAGATAAGTAGGCTTAAATTACCCCATTTATGTTTGACCAAAATCATGTTTTTATGCATCCCTTGATAACCCCACTCGACCTCCTAGATTTGGTAGTGACATCACGTTACCTAAAAAATATAAACACGGGTACCGTGACCAAAATAGCTTAGTGGATGCATCACTACTAAACTATTGTATAAAATTAAATGTAAATAATCATATCCGTGTGTTATTATATAAACTTATCCGACCCATTCATAATGAATGAACAATCTTTTTGAATCATGATTCACATATCTTGTCTATAATAGATAATTCTCCCCCATTCTTGATTGAGGAGTAACCCCTTGTCTTTAATAGACAAATCTCCCCCATTTTCGGTCGAGGAGTAACCTACCATTTCGGTAAACCGAAATGAAAAATTTCATATTCATAATATTCTAATCATATCCATAACCATGTATAATTACATCTTACCAGTGAGTAATATTCTGATCATATCCATAACCATGTGTAAATACATCTTACCAGTGAGTGATATTATAATCATATCCATAACTATGTATAAATACATCTTACGAGTGAGTGATATTCTGATCATATCCAAAACCATATATAATTACATCTTACTAGTGAGTATACTCATCTTGGCCACTTAATGGGTTTTCCCATAGTCTTTATCTGACACTTGTTCAACTAGTTCCCCTTCCTTTACTATCATTCTTACAATTTTAGTATCATCATAAGAATATTAACAATCCAAAGAATAACTTAAACTTAACTCACTTTCTAAGCATCATATGATCTCATTCAAAATATTTATCATAAATAAAGTTCCATCTAAACTCATGTTAAGATATTTAACTTATCCAAATCATAGCCTAGACAAAATTTACTTTCTTCTTGATAATTCAATCTTTATCATATTAGGTTTTCAATACAAAAAACGATACAGGATTTCAAATTTTCTAGAGTAAGATATACCCATTTCTTTACCACATAGTAAACCTGCCCTATTGGCTCCTCTATCGTTCAGTCAACTTTCAGGAATTTTCATAATTTTTCTACATCACAACTGATAAGCACCCAAAACTGTACATTTTATACCCCGAATAGATGTATTTTAGTTGTTAATTCTCGGCAATATGGGTCTTATGTGCTTAAATGTTTATCTTGTAGGTCAAACGTCCGTTTGCGGTGTCAAAAAGCTATATATCGAGGCAAATGTGCATTTTATGGAGCTAATTACCAATCCCGTAACCCTAGCCTACCCTACCCTACCCCAAACTCTGTGTGTGTTTATTTTGTGTCTTTTTATATATATTTTTTAGTTTGAGTCATTTTTATTTTTATTTTTAGGATTTATTTTTTATTTATTTAGGATTTTTAGGTTTTATTTTCTATTTTTCTATTTTTATTTTTATTAGTACAATTTTATTTTATTTTGATTTTTATTAGCTTTTAGTTTAGTCTTATTTTATTAGGATTAGCTTTAGAAGTTTATTTTTAGTTTATTAGATTTTATATTTTTTAGGACTTTAGTTTTCATTTAGATTTTAAGTTTTTATTTCTTTTGTTTTATTTTAGTTTTTATATAAGCTTGGATTTTATTTTTTTATTTTTAATATTTTTATTTTCTCTAGTTTGTTTTATTTTTAGTTAGATTTTATTTTTTTATTTTTATTAATTTTAGTTGAGTCTTTATTAATTTTTTATAGGTGTCCAAATTAAACACACACACACAAACCCCTCTTACACCCATTTACACCAAATCTAAACCCCCACTCACACAGAACCATACCCACCTTCATCTTCCTAACCCACACCACACTCTCTCTCTTACCACCATAACCACACACCTCCAAACCCAACACATACCACCTCTCTCTCCTCTTCCCATACCAAAATCCGAAACCCATACCCATTCAACCCGGAAACCCGATTCAACCCAACAGCACCCTACAGCCCACCATCATATGCAAACCCATCCCCCACGACCGAAATCCAAGCCCCACAACCCACGAGCTACCAGCCACACCTACTCGTAGCTACCCCTACCTTCAAAATCGGACCCCCGCCGAACCACAACCGGCGGCGACGCCAGCCCCCCTCCTGCGTTAACCCCGACGCCGATCGCGACCCTATCCCCTGCTCGCTGCCAACCCCGCTGCCTAGTCCGATGGCGCTACACCCCAGGCGTCGGCGACATCTCTACCGCCGACCTATGACAGCCCAGCTCCGGCGACCCTCTTCCTTAGACCCACACAAAACCGAGCCACCCCTGCTCTTCCAACCCGATAACTCTCCAATCCGAACCCACTTCAAACTAAGAACCCCATGACCCATCTCATCCCAAAACCCATTTCCCTCTTTACAAACCAAAGTCTAAGCCACGATCTTCACCTACCAATTTCCAAAATCAACAAGCCAAACAATGAACTCATTAAAACTCATGTGCCAAATAAAAACCCCTTTAACCCCTTTTACCCAAATACCCCCAACTACCTATTTAACCCAACTTCCCATTATACCCCCTTTAACTAAATCAGATTTGTTCCAATCCCCTCACCCACATGACCACACATCCCATTTTCATGCACATTACACCTTCCCAAAAATACCCCTTAGCCCCATGTGTGCCATGCATCTACTATAAAAAAAGGACTCAAGACCCCATTTAAAGGGAGCTTTTGGGGATAGGAATTTCTAGAGAGGGAATTAGATAGAGAAACACCATATTTATTTTTTTAGTAGTTTACTTTTTATTTTTTTTATTTTTTTTAGATTAGAGAAAAAATTCAATAAATTGAGTGTTGTAATTAATTGAGATGGATGAAGAATTGAAGAATTAATGCAATTGAAGGCAATTTTGGTTCGATTACTCCTCTCTAATTTTCATTTTATGCTCTTATTTGATTCTAATTTTTATTGGATGATGACTATGGTTGGCTAATCACTCCATTCAAGGAGTGAAATGAAGCCCCATATATTCAATTGAATGTATTAATTAATCTAGTTTACTTTGTTTCATTAATTAATTTTCTTTTCATTCCTACATGAGTTTATGCATTGAGAAATGGTAAACTATCCTCGAGAAAGGATTAAAATCTAATATAATCTAAATTTTTGGACTCAAACTAGAGATAGAATGACCCACTAATTAGAGGATATTATATTTTATTATACTCATACATTAAATTTTTGTTGGATTTATGATTTATTATATGAATCTACTCTAGCGAGTGATTTATATAATTTTTCTAAATCAATTATTCAATTGAGTTGTGGGGATGAAAATTGGACTAACTACATTTATATTAGTTTGTTTTGTCAAATGATGAGAATCAATTGATAAAATAAATTAATATTTGAAAAATTAGTAAACTAGAATAATTAACACATTTAATTGATAAAGTGGAGGTTAAGTTTCATTCCTTGAATATTTCTCAAATTTAAGTTCATCTCAATTCTTATTACTTAGTTCTTATTTGGCACACTAGTTAGTTTGTTAATTTCATCTCTTATATTAGTCTAGTGTTACTTCACATTTTCACCTAAAAAGTGTTTTAATATTTGAAAAACATAAAAAAATTAGAAAAACCCAAAAGTCTAAAAAAAAATCAGTGAATTATATTCATTATTGTCTCATTTTTAGCATGTTCATGGATTGATACCTCACTTACCATTATACTCTAGTTTTGTCTACTTTTATAGGCTTGTGAAGATTTTTGATTGAAGAGCTTTTACAACGACATACCAAAAAGTAATTCAACAAATGGCGTCATTGCCGATCTTTGGAGCTTGACGTACTTGAGATGATTTCTAAATTTTGAGATTCACTTGTATTGCATTTTTCAATTTTAGTACCATTTTTTTTATTTTAGAAGGCTTGTATTTAGGATTTTATTACCTTGCTTGTATTGCGGTGCATAGAGTCACCATTTCATTTTCATTTTAAATTTGTAACAATTGAAGAAAGCGTAATAGGGAAACCGAACAAGGTAGAGAGAGGGCGTCCAATGATGAGGAAAATAAGCCTATCTACCTTGGATCGGTAGGACTCCCGGGACCGACTGAGATTGACGTATTCTCCCCCCGGTCGACTCAACAATTTCGGCACCCCACGGCCTAAAAACCGTGGGAGGTACATTTCTAAACCCTCGCGCCCTCTTGTTAGCGAGTTCATACCTTGTGTGCTCTTTCGTGCTCTTGTGTGATTTAATTCTTGCATTTAATTTTGAATGGAATGATGAATTAAATTGACTAAGACCTACGCCCGGTCACTCACGAGAAGGGATTTCATCACCCGATTCAATCACTTTTCCTTTGTGTGCTACCCTAGCCATCACTAATTTAAAATCAATCAACTAGATAGCCCCATAGGATACGGTGTTCGTAGCCCCCCTTTTTGATCATTTTGACTTGTAGGATAACCCGTAGAGTCCTCTCCACTGGACAAACCTTCGAACGGTTCGCTTTGCGGCACGGAAGTGTCCAGAGAAACTGGGTTTTAAGTGCAGTCGCCTAGTAAAACGGGTTTGTGCTGTCCCTAGCATTGTACCGGCCGATCGTTTCGTCGTAGTAGCTTTGTGGCGAATCTCTGTGGCAAGCCTCTTGTCATTGTGTGATTTAAGTAGGAACACACATTTTGCAAAAGGCGATCACTCATATAAATTCTGTGATTTTTATTGCCCACGGGTTTCATTAAATTTGACTACCCCTTTCATCAATTTTCAAGATAAAAATTGGCTATGTGCTAGTTAGGATTTCTTTTCCTTAACTCGTGTGTGCCCAATTCCTTTTTCAGTAGTCCGTTTTAGTGAATTTCTCCAAATTCTTAGAGTCCAAATTTCCCCCCACCCTTTTTTCTTCCAAAAATATTTTCTTCTATTATTTTTCTAAAAAAACTCAAAAATATTTTCTTTCTTTCCAAAACAAAAGCAAAACTCCAAAAATATTTTCTTTTCCAAAAAAATCCAAAAAAAACCAAAAACAAATCCCTTTTTGCATGGCCACTTGGCAACGAGTTAATCATCGATTAATTCGTTCCCGTAGTCTTTCTCCCGTCTCTTCCACATTAAGAGAACCAAGTGTTCCCCTTGCTTCTTCCATTCCACCGATCACTTTGAGTTGTCCCTGAGTTGACATCTCTATTACCACCATTCATCCACACCATGGCTGAAGAGCGTGCCTTAAGGGACTATTTTGCCCCGATAACGGCTACCCCACCATTTTGCATAGTTCTTCCACCCACCCCGGCGGATCAATTCGAAATTCCCCCGACGATCATTTCCATGTTGCCCAATTTTCATGATCTTGAACGTGAGTCTCCATACACTCACTTGCGAAAATTTCTCACAGTTTGCGCTACTTTCAAAAATCAAAACTTAGATGAAGAAAATGTTCGTCTTCGCTTGTTTCCATTTTCTCTCCATGATAAATGATCCATGTGGCTCCATTCCTTGTCACCGGATTCTATTCATATATGGGAACAACTTGTGAAGAAGTTCATGTCAATGTTTTATCCCATAAGTAAGACCAGTGAGATGCGCCAATCCATTCAGGATTTTCACCGAAAGCCCACCGAGCAATTTTGTGAAGCATGGGGCCGTTTTCAAGACTATATCAATAGTTGCCCACATCATGGTCTTGAGAAGAGTCACCTCGTTCATAGTTTTTACAATGGTCTCATTCCTTCCACTCGCACCATGATTGAGTTCATACACAAAGGCAAATTCATGCATTTAACTCCCACCTCCGCCTACAATTTTCTCCTTGAATTAGGCGATTACTCCCAAGATTGGGACGGCACCAATGAATTTTCGAGATCTGAGCCACCACGAGTAGGTAGCACTTATGAGGTAAAAAATGATCCCGATTTTACAACCTTACTCCATGGCTTAAACACTTTGACTAAGACTGTTGATGCTCTCAGTTGTTCTATGCAACAAAATGTTTCTCTTTCGAAACAAGTGATGAACGTCCACGAGTCTAGTCCTTCTTGTCATGTCTGTTTAAGTCATAATCATTTATCTCATGTGTGTCCCCTCATTCAAGATGACCCCGAACCCACTTTAGCCCAAGCACGTGCCTTTGATACCACTAGGAAACCCGCACCACCGTCGTTTACTTACAATCCGAATAATAGGAACCATCCCTATTTTTCTTATAAGTACGACAATCACCTTGCCCCATCACAACCACAACAACATGTTAGTGGTCCACCAAGGTTTCACCAAAACTCGCAAAGGCAACATCGCCCTCCTATACAACACCACCATGCTCCTTACCACCAACAAAACCATCCCTCGTCCTTTGTCCCCCAAGGAGGACCTTCCCACCCCAATCATCAAATTGTTCCTGTCCCACCTCCGTCCTACGAGTATTCACAACCTCTTAGTTCTAACCGAGAGTTGGTCCCCCAACCCCCTTATAAGTTATACCCTTCCACCCCAATCATCCACCTCCTCTATTGAGAATCTTCTCACTCAATTTATCACGACTCAACAACAAACCACACAAGCACAGACTCAAGACATCCAAAGGCTTGAGCAACGTCTTAATTAGTTTGAGTCCGAGCGAGAGAAAGGTCATTTTCCGAGTCAACCCATTCCTAACCCTAAGGGGAATGTAAAGGAGTCGGCTTATGAGGTTGGATCCACTTCCACTCCACCCACATACCAAGCGGACATGAAAGCGGTGAGTACTCTATGATCCGGTAAATAGGTTGACAATGGTGTTGATGCTCCCCGTGATGTTCCACTCCCACCCACCCAGCACTTCCCATTAGATACTCTTCCTCAGGTCCCACCACCCTGTAAAACCACCGACAAGACTGCCTCTAAACCTACTGAGGCCACCGCTACCTTTGTCCCTAAAGCACCCTTCCCTTATAGGTTGGCACCAACAAAGAAAGCTCAATAATTTGATGAGATCAAGTAAGTTTTTCAGAATGTTCACATAAACATTCCATTCCTCAACGTAATTCAATAAGTTCCTTCTTATGCAAAATTCTTGAAGGACTTGTGCACTGTCAAGTGACGGACGAATGTTCCTCGTGATGCCTTTGTCACTGAGCAAGCCACGTCCCTCATCCATGAGAATGGTATTGTGAAATATAAAGACCCTGGTCGTCCCACTATCTCTTGCATGTTAGGAGATAAGTTCACTACTCGGGCTTTGCTTGATCTTGGAGCTAGTGTTAATTTGCTACCTTACTTTCTCTACCTTGAGTTAGGTTTACAAAACATGAAACCTATACGGGTTACTCTTCAACTTGCAGACCGTTCTGTGAAAGTACCTAAAGGAATCGTTGAAGATGTTTTGGTGAAAGTGTCTGACTTTTACTACCCTGTGGATTTCATAATCTTAGACACTCCTGCTCCCGACCCAAGAAATATTCCTATTAATTTGGGTCGCCTCTTTTTGTCTACTGCCAATGCCATTATCAATTGTCGAGATGGGTCAAAGAATCTTTCTTTTGACAACATGACCGTCAAAGTCAATATTTTCCACCTCATGCAACAACCGGACGATGTTGATTCTATTGATGAGGTTTGCATGATTGACTCCTTAGTCCAAAAGATGTTGGATACCACCTACCCAGAAGATCCTATCCACCAATGTTTGGCTCACTTTGGGTCCGACTTTGATATTGATTCCTCCATCTCCAAGGTCAATGCCCTGTTAGATTCCACACCTCTGCTGGACACTTCCACTTGGGCTCCTCCATTTGAGCCTCTCCTTGTCGATACTCTTCTTTTTGTCCATAACCCCGTCAACCCCTGTCCTGATATTCTCGGACTTTATTTCTGCATCTGAGTCCGATGCCTCTCCTGAGCCATCACCTCGTTTGGAGCTTAAGCTATTACCTGCTGAGTTGAAATATACTTTCTTAGGCCCAAACCAACATCACCCCATCATTATTGCTTCTGACTTGACACCGAATCAACAAGAGCAATTGGTCCACACTCTCACTCAACATAACACTGCTTTAGGGTGGACCATTTTCGACATTCAAGGTGTCAGCCCCAATGTCTGTAGCCATCGCATTCATTTAGAGGAGAATGCCAAGACTTCTCGTGAGCCACAATGCTGACTCAATCCGACAATGAAAGAGGTCGTTCGAGCTGAAATTTTAAAATTGCTTGATGCTGGTATTATCTACCCCATTTCAGACAGCCAATGGGTCAGTTCCATTCATGTGGTGCCTAAAAAGTTTGGAGTCACCGTTGTAAAAAATAGTGACGATGAGCTTGTGCCTACCCGTATACAAATCGGTTGGTGTGTTTGTATTGATTATAGAAAGCTTAATGCTATCACTCACAAAGACCACTTCCCTCTCCCATACATTGACCAGATACTTAAACGCTTGGCTAGCCATGCTTACTACTGCTTCCTTGATGGATATTCAGGGTATAACCAAATTCCCATTGCCCCTGAAGACCAAGAAAAAACAACTTTTACCTGTCCATTTGGCACATTTGCGTACTCTCGTATGCCCTTTGGCCTTTGCAATGCACCTGCGACTTTTCAATGGTGTATGACAAGTATTTTCAGTGACATGGTAGAGCGTTTTCTCGAAGTCTTTATGGACGATTTTTCTGTGTTTGGTTCATCCTTTGAATAATGCCTATCTCACCTCACTATGGTCCTTCAGCGTTGTCAAGAAAAGAAGTTGGTCCTAAATTGGGAAAAATTCCATTTCATGGTAAAAAAAAGGGTATTATTTTAGGTCATGTTATCTCCAGCTCCGGTATTGAGGTCGATAAAGCAAAAGTCGACTTGATTTCCTCACTCCCCATTCCTAAGTCTGTTAAGGATATTCGCTCGTTCTTAGGACATGCGGGATTCTACCGACGGTTCATTAAGGACTTTTCTAAAATTGCGCGACCTTTGACAACCCTTTTATCCAAAGATGTCCCTTTTATCTTTGATGAAGCATGTGTTGCCTCCTTTGAGCACCTAAAAGCTGAATTCACTTCTGCTCCTATCATGCAACCTCCCAATTGGTCTCTCCCATTTGAGCTCATGTGTGATGCTTCTGATTTTTCACTTAGTGCCGTGCTTGGCCAAAAAGTTGACAAGCACCCACATGTCATATCTTATGTGTAGCACCCCGTGTTTTTATTAACTATTTTTATTATTTAGTTGGAATTTTCGAGAAAAATAAATTTTTGAATTTAATAATTTTTATTGTCTAAATATGTTGGTTATGATTTTAGGAGAATAAAACTTCAAGCGGAATTAAAATCGGAGTTAAAATGGATTTTGTATTGATTTTAAAAATTTTGTCCCTTATAAATTTTTTGGGCGAACTGTCAGATTTTAGGCATGATCGATCGATCGATTCCTGGGGGTAGATCGATCGACCCTCCCAGAAAACGTGAGAAGCAAGTTGTTTTTAGTATTTGTGTAGGATTAGGACTCCTAATCACTATATAACCTTGTTAATCCGTAGGGGGACTTCTCATAATCACTTTTTCTCCAGTTTTTCACTAGAGAACACTTCCAAATATTTTTTCCTCTCACCCATAATCAACAACCTTCTTCATTATCAAGCTTTTTGTCACAAGTTTTGGGAGGCTTAATTAGGGTTTAATCAAGTTGGTTCAAGAACACTCTTTTGCTAATTTTTTGCAAGGAATCCAGATTTCTAATAAGATTTTCAACACGATCTTTACAGGCATGAATACTCTATTCTTTTCCTTTAGTATTATGCGTTTTAAGTGTCGCCTAAACACTTAATTACATGTTTTCTTAAAAATAATTAGTAACTTAATTAGAAAAAGTGGATACTAATTATGGGGCTATTTTTATAAAATCTTTTAATCTGAATAATATTCATAACTCGTTGGATACGTAGGATTCGTGAGTGATTTTGGATTTTATTGGTGTAGGTTGCATGTAGAAAAACCCTAGCTTTAAAATAATTGACTTTTGGGTGCGTATAACTCATGTAATACATGTAGAGATAATAAAATTTGGTTTTTGATGTATATATGATGAAAACTTGCTATATTTAATTTAAAATAATTAAATGAGATTATTTGGGTATTGTTGACGCTGTGATAATTAAATTAAAGATTTAATTGAATTGGACTATCATGCGCAATTTTATACGTTGACTAATTATTCTTGTTGGTATTATTAAATATCATTGTGACGACGGGTTGTTGGGTATTATTGCTCTCCCTACATTTTAGATTGCCTTTTAGGAATGGAACTAGTGAGGAAAAATTATCACGGTTTTATTGTGTTGGGTGTGGGATGATTTTTATTACTTTATCGTCGTTACTCTAGTCTAGGTATGAGACTAGGTTATGGTTTATGTTAGAAAATCCTCTTATACATAGGTTAGGACGTATTGATAACTTTGGGACCCTTAGGTATGGGACTAAGGGGTATTTCGAGGATCTCACATCGATTAAAGGGTGGGGTGTTTATAAATTGTGAATTTAGAAATTGAGAACTAATACCTAAGATAATAAGATGGGTATTAAAATATATTGGTGACATAATCAGCTAGGGCCGACAGTTTAAACGGGCCAGTCAGCGTTTTATGTCGTGTCGTGTGTAGAACCTTGTCAATCAGCGAGGGCCGACAGTTTAAACGGGCCAGCCGGCGTTTTGACGAGGGGATGTGTATTTTGGTGGAGAAATCACCCGAGGCGGGAGGACCGCTATACTGAATTTTGGTGAATTATCACCCGAGGCGGGAGGACCGCCATACCTTAAAATTATTGAAGTAAGAACATAAATAATTGAGAAATTTGATAGTTTGGGTTAATTAATGAAAGATTAACTCCGCGGGACTTGGGAATTTAAAATCATATTGGCGTGCCTTTATAAATGGGGATTTCTGCGGGTAGTTAGTGATTTATATTTATCGCGTTTAATTATCCCGTTTAATTTAAAATATTCTATTGTGATATTTATTGCGTATAATGCTACTATCTGGATTCAAGGATCCTATTTGAGGGGAGTAGTGTGTATTCTTGCTCGGGGCTTTGGCTCTGACCCATGCGTTGACTAATCTTTTTTAGGATTAGAATTGGAGAAGCTGCATAAGTTTATCAGAGTTATCATTTGGAGGTGCAGCTGGAGTTATTCATTTTTAGCATAGTTTAGTTATACTTTCTTTTCCAGTCGTATTTGATTATGAGAGTTCATTTGAATTTTATTGGGCCATTCAGTTCCAAAGTTGTTTAGAGGATTTATTTTGGAATTATTTCATATTTTATTTAATCATTATTGGAGAATGGATTATTGGAGTTAGCATGTGATGGATCTTTTATTGCTTAGTTGTTTATGAGCATTTGAGTTTAAATTCAATTATTTATCTTATGGACTGATTTATTTATGTCTCATATCTATCTCATGCTAAGAATGGTATTTTATTTACTCACGCCCGGCTTAGTTTTGGTGGCGGCCGACGCCAGAATTAGGCGGGGTGTGATAGATGGTATCAGAGCATGGTCTTAGGTCTCGTAGGTTATGAGTCCGTTTAGCTTTCGCGTTGCCGATCTTTGATTCCCTTTGTTGATTCGTACTTCTTAAGGTATAGGGTCTAGCATACGTGTTAGATGTGTTTCTTGGAGATGTTAAGATTTGTGCTAAGAACGTCGTAGGCATTATTTTAGAAATAGTAAGCTTAATGTGAGGGTCCTTGAAATGGATTTTGGAGACGATAATTATTTTGGAGATTTTAGTACACACGTTGGGTATCGTATGTATTGATTTTTTATGTTGAGATTTAATTTGAAGGCGTTAGTATTTTGATGACTTTCGAATATAGGATCGAGTGGGGGATTTGTGAGAGCGTGTGGTACGCCGTTATTTTCATAGTTATGCGTATGCATATAGGCAGTATATATATTATTTTTGTTTGTGGGAAAGTGCGCGTAGGGTTGGGTGTATGGGCGCCCAATTATAGCATTCTACGGGTAGGCATATATGAGCCTTATTTTCTTTTTACGAGATTTACATGTTTATGTGTATGCTTCGTCTAATTTCGAGGACGAAATTCTTTGCTAGTGGGGAAGTATGTAACACCCGGTGTTTTTATTAACTATTTTTATTAATTAATTGGAATTTTCGAGAAAAATAAAATTTTGAATTTAATAATTTTTATTGGCTAAATATGTTGGTTATGATTTTAGAAGAATAAAACTTCAAGCGGAATTAAAATCGGAGTTAAAATGGATTTTATATTGATTTTTTACAATTTTTGTCCCTTATAAATTTTTTGGGCGAACTGTCAGATTTTAGGCATGATCGATCGATCGATGCCTGGGGGTAGATGGATCGACCCTCCCAGAAAACGTTTGCAGCAAGCTGCTTTTAGTATTTGTGTAGGATTAGGACTCCTAATCACTATATAACCTTGTTAATCCGTAGGGGGACTTCTCATAATCACTTTTTCTCCAGTTTTTCACTAGAGAACACTTCCAAATATTTTTTCTCTCACCCATAATCATCAACCTTCTTCATTATCAAGTTTTTTATCACAAGTTTTGGGAGGCTTAATTGGGGTTTAATTAAGTTGGTTCAAGAACACTCTTTTGCTAATTTTTTACAAGGAATCCAGATTTCTAATCAGATTTTCAACACGATCTTTACAGGCATGAATACTCTATTCCCTTCCTTTAGTATTATGCGTTTTAAGTGTCGCCTAAACACTTAATTACACGTTTTCTTAAAAATAATTAGTAACTTAATTAGAAAAAGTGGATACTAATTATGGGGCTATTTTTATAAAATCTTTTAATCTGAATAATATTCATAACCCTTTGGGTACGTAGGATTCATGAGTGATTTTGGGTTTTATTGGTGTAGGTTGCATGTAGAAAAATCACAGCTTTAAAATAATTGACTTTTGGGTGCGTATAACTCATGTAATACATGTAGAGATAATAAAATTTGGTTTTTGATGTATATATGATGAAAACTTGGTATATTTAATTTAAAATAATTAAATGAGATTATTTGGGTATTGTTGACGTTATGATAATTAAATTAAAGATTTAATTGAATTGGACTATCATGCGCAGTTTTATACGTTGACTAATTATTCTTGTTGGTATTATTATATATCATTGTGATGACGGGTTGTTGGGTATTATTGTTCTCCCTACATTTTAGATTGCCTTCTAGGAATGGGATTAGTGAGGGAAAATTATCACGATTTTATTGTGTTGGGGGTGGGATGATTTTTATTACTTTATCGTCGTTACACTGGACTAGGTATGAGACTAGGTTATGGTTTATGTTAGAAAATCCTCTTATACATAGGTTAGGACGTATTAATAACTTGGGGACCCTTAGGTATGGGACTAAGGGGTATTTCGAGGATCTCACATCGATTAAAGGGTGGGGTGTTTATAAATTGTGAATTCAGAAATTGAGAACTAATACCTAAGATAATAAGACGGGTATTAAAATATATTGGCGACATAATCAGCGAGGGCCGACAGTTTAAACGGGCCAGTCGACGTTTTATGTCGTGTCGTGTGTGGAACCTTGTCAATCAGCGAGGGCCGACAGTTTAAACGGGCCAGCTGGCGTTTTGACGAGGGGATGTGTATTTTGGTGGAGAAATCACCTGAGGTGGGAGGACCGCTATAATGAATTTTGGTGAATTATCACCCGAGGCGGGAGGACCGCCATACCTAATAATTATTGAAGTAAGAACATAAATAATTGAGAAATTTGATAGTTTGGGCTAATTAATAAAAGATTAACTCCGCGGGACTTGGGAATTTAAATTCATATTGGTGTGCCTTTATAAATGGGGATTTCTGCGGGTAGTTAGTGATTTATATTTATCGCGTTTAATTATCCCATTTAATTTAAAATATTCTATTGTGATATTTATTGCATATAATGCTACTGTCTGGATTCAAGGATCCTATTTGAGGGGAGTAGTGTGTATTCTTGCTCGGGGCTTTGGCTCTGACCCATGCGTTGACTAATCTTTTTCAGGATTAGAATTGGAGAAGATGCATAAGTTTATCAGAGTTATCATTTGGAGGTGCAGCTGGAGTTATTCATTTTTGGCATAGTTTAGTTAGACTTTCTTTTCCAGTCGTATTTGATTATGAGACTTCATTTGAGTTTTATTGGGCCATTCGGTTCCAAAGTTGTTTAGAGGATTTATTTTGGAATTATTTAAGATTTTATTTAATCATTATTGGAGAATGGATTATTGGAGTTAGCATGTGATGGATCTTTTATCGCTTAGTTGTTTATGAGCATTTGAGTTTAAATTCAATTATTTATCTTATGGACTGATTTATTTATGTCTCATATCTGTCTCATGCTAAGAATGGTATTTTATTTACTCACGCCCGACTTAGTTTTGGTGGCGGCCGACGCCAAAATTAGGCGGGGTGTGACATTATGCTATCAAAACCCTGCATAATGCTCAACTTCATTACACGACCACCGAAAAGGAGTTGTTAGCGGTTGTGTTTGCTCTTGATAAATTTTGCTCGTATTTGGTAGGTTCCCCTATCATCATGTATACTGACCATGCTGGCCTTAAGCACCTTCTTCATCAGAAGGATTCCAAACCACGATTGATATGGTGGATTCTCTTACTCCCAGAGTTTAACCTTGAAATTCGCGATAAGAAAGGTTGTGAAAATGTTGTTGCTGACCATCTCTCTCGCATTACTGTCACGTCTGACTGTGATCATGTTCCCATTTCTGAGTCATTTCCCGATGAACAACTTTTTCCATCTCCACCTCGCCTTGGTATGCTGATATTGTCAACTTTCTTGTTACCGATCAACTTCCTAATCATTGGTCAAAACATGATCGATCCAAATTTATGGCGAATGTGAAGTTTTACTCTTGGGATGACCCGTTCCTTTACATGTATTACCCCGATCAAGTCATTCGTCGTTGTGTTCTCGAATGTGAACAACTCAGTATTCTTTCCTTTTGCCACAATAGTGCTTGTGGAGGCCACTTTGGCTCAAAGAAAACTGCCGTAAATTTTTTGCAAAGTGGTTTCTATTGGCCTACCCTTTTCCGCGATGCCCATCAATATTGCTAGGCTTATTCCAATTGCTAATACTCTGGGCGTCTCTCTCGTCGTCATATGATGCCTCTCACACCCATCCTCATTGTTGAAATTTTTGATGTGTGGGGTATCAATTTCATGGGACCATTTCCCTCCTCTCATGGTTTTCAGTATATTCTAGTTGCTGTTGATTATGTTTCCAAGTTGATCGAAGCAATTGCTTGCCGTACCAATGACCATCGAGTTGTGGTCCAATTTCTCAAAGAGTATGTCTTCACGCGTTTTGGAACCCCCAAAGCTATCACTAGTGATGGGGGTAAACATTTTTGTAATCGAATCTTTGAACACCTTGTCCAAAAGTATGGTGTTACCCACAAGGTTGGTCTCCCTTACCACCCACAGACTAGTGGTCAAGTTGAGGTTTCTAACCGCGAGATCAAGCAAATTCTTGAAAAAATCGTCAATCCTAATAGGAAAGATTGCTCCTTACGCTTGAACGACGCATTGTGGGCATACCGTACTGCTTACAAGACTCTAATTGGCATATCTCCTTATCGCTTGGTCTTTGACAAGCCTTGCCACCTTCCTGTCGAGCTTGAACATCATGCTTATTGGGCCGTCAAAGCCCTTAATTTCGATATTGATGAGGTGGGTGTCCATAGGAAGCTGCAACTTAATGAATTAGAGGAAATCAGAAATGATGCTTATAATTTGTCCAAAAAGTATAAGGACAAGATGAAGTGGATCCATGATCAAAGCATCATGCGCAAAGAATTCCACCCTGGTAAAAAAGTTTTGTTGTATAATTTTCGGTTGCATCTCTTTCCCGGGAAATTAAAAACTAAGTGGTCTGGACCCTTTATTGTTGAGTCAGTTACTCCTTATGGTGCCATCACCATGCAAAATCCCAAGGATGGTAGCCTCTTTCAGGTCAATGGTCAACGCTTGAAGCCCTTCTTGGAGCTAGGCTCCACTCACACAGAACAAATTGACCTTGTTGAGCCCATTTATGAAGACTGATCATTCAGTCTTGTTTGGGGGTGATTCTTATCCCCCGATTTTTCTGCTACCCCATTCTCTCCTCGCTAGGGGTGTCAGTTATTTTCGAACTTTCGAATTTTCCGTTTTTCGATCTGAATTTTTTCGATTATGGCACCATTTAAAATCGCCGATTTCCAAATTTTCCGATTCCGAATCTTCCAAAAAAAAATTGGAATGGAATTGGAAATCATATATGAATTCCGAATTTCCGATCCGAATTTTCCAATATCACGCCGATCCGATTTATCCAAAATATATTCCGAAATAATAATATTTTATATATTTTAATACATTTTTACTATCATTTATATATATAATTTATTATTTATTAGTTTAATCTGGACCCTCCATTTAAAATGATCTCAACCATTAATATAACTACATCACACCAACTAACCCTAAAATAAAGACAACATACGGCTCTTGCTTTCCCCTCTTCTCTCTCTTTTAACTTTCTTGTCCTCTTCTCTTCCCAAGCCCCAACCCAATCGTATCTCTCTCTTTCTCCGGATCTAGTTAACTTTATCTCTCTAACAACGGTGGAGGTGTTCCGATCTCACTCTCTCTGTGTATGGAAGTTTCCAAGGTACACCCATTTAGTTGTTGTTGTTTGTATATTGCTGTTAATGTATATCGAAATCATATAGAATATGCAAATTAGAATCGGAACCATCTTTATATTACATCTCTGTCACATTCATAACAACTACTTTGGTACTCTTTATTTACTTGATATAAAAAAAAATAACAGCACTGAGGTTCCTCAATGAGAAGCTACAAATCCTCACAGATCCTCAGGGGCGTTGAATTGTTGAAAAATAACAAATTATGAATTGTTGAAATGTTGTTATTTATACACCCATTTAGTTGTTATGCAGATTTAGTATCCTTTTATGAATTGTTGGTACCCATTTAGCTTTTATACATTTAGTTGTTGGTACGCATTTAGCTGTAACCATTTAGCTATTATACACCCATTTATGAATTGTTAGTTTGTATCCTTTTGATCTAAGGATGATATTCATATTTTAACAATATATTGTGATTTGTTTTAATGACAGACATATATGTCAGTTACGGGGGAGAATTCCACAACAGTAGATTCCACCCCTACTACGGAAACTATACAAAAAACGTTTAAGACGGGTGTCAAATCTGGTCTTCCTGGAAATCATGAAACTTCAGAGGTATGGACTTATTTTACCAAACAACTTGCAGACAGAACCGAAAAATATTCTGGTAAAGCTGATTGTGTCTATTATCATGCTACTATTAATGCACCTTTTACCGGTGGAACAAACAAGTTGTGGACCCACATTAAAAAATGTAAGGAGTTTCCTGGGTTTGAAGATGATACGACACAAACTATTATTTCTTTTGCAAAAGGTCAAGCCACCCCTTGGAGATTTGACCAAGAAAAATGTCAAAAATCTTTAACAAGAATAATCATTCTTTGTGAACTCCCTTTTAATCATGTTGAAAAGGATGGGTTTCGGTGGTTTTGTGAAGATTTACAACCTAAGTTTCATGTTGTTTGTAGAACCACAATAACAAAAGACTGTTTGCTAATGTTTTTTGAAGAAAAGCAAAAGTTAAAGGAATTTTTTAAGGTTGCATCTACACGGATATGCATCACAACGGATATGTGGACATCAATTCAAAATCTTTGTTATATAGTTTTAACTGCTCACTTTGTGGATAATGATTGGAAACTTCACAAGAAAATAATAAATTTTAGAGTACTTCCACATCCTCATAAGGGAGAATCCATTGTTAAATCCGTGGAGAGTTGTTTAATAGAGTGGGGTCTAGAGAAAGTTTTGACAATAACTCTTGACAATGCTAGGAATAATGACACGTGTGTTATAGATTTGAAAAAAAGACTATCTAAAAGAAATGGTTTATTGTTCGGAGGTGAAGTCTTTCATGTAAGATGTTTTGCAAATAATCAACTTAGTTGTTAGGGATGGTATTAAAGAAGTGAAAACAACTATTAAGCGCCTTCGCAGAAGTGTGAAGTATGTTAGGAGTGGTTCCTCGCGCCTGCAGGCATTTCAAAAGTGTGCTTCGGATGAAATGTTAACTAGTAAGAGGGTTTTGTGTCTAGATGTCAAAACTAGGTGGAATTCAACTTATCTAATGATAAATATTGCGTTGGAGTTTGAGAGAGATTTTGATAGGCTTGAGGAGCAAGATCCAAATTATAAAATTGAGTGTAATGTGAAGGGTGTAGGTCTATTGGATGAAAATGATTGGAAGAAATTGAAAGCTTTGCACGCATTTTTAGAAGAATTTTATGAACTCACAAAAAGAGTTTGAGGTTCTAAATATGTCACTTCCAACACATATTTTGATGAATTAACACACGTTAAAGATCTTCTTATGGAGCATTTAGTAAGTAATGATCCTTTTTTCCATGACATGGCTTTGAAATTGGATGCAAAATTTGATAAATATTGTAACTTTGACTCTCTTAATCCAATTTTAGTTATTGCAATAGTGTTGGATCCTCGATATAAGATGAAATTTGTGGAGTTTTGGTATTCCTCCTATTTGGATAAAATTTGCAATCTTTCGGAAAGAGATAAATCTCTTAAAGTGGGTAATTATATAACGAGGTTGAATGATCTAATGAGTCGTCTTTATTGTCACTACAAGTTGGAAGGTACATCCTTTGTTGATGTTGAATCATCCAACATTTCGGGTAATGATATGGACATTGATAAGGTGTCCAAACGTCCCAAGGCAAAAGACTTATTTAGGGGCATTTTGAAGAGGAAAGATTATGTTGAAGTCTCAAATGACTTGGATAGGTATCTAAGTGACGGGGTAGTGGTTAATGAGGATCACCATTTTGATATATTACTTTGGTGGCATGGTAAGGTTGGAAATTATCGTGCTCTTGCGATGATGGCTCGAGATGTATTATGCATTCCTGTCACATCGGTTGCTTCAGAGAGTGCCTTTAGCACAGCTGGGCGAGTTCTTGATCCTTTTCGAAGCTCATTGACCCCAACTACTGTGGAGTGTTTGGTTTGTACACAAGATTGGTTAAGAGGACCTACACCATATATTGTTGATTATGTCGTTGAAGAAAAACTTGAGACTTTTTTTGAACTTGAGAGAGGTATACAAATTTGAATTTAATTTGAAATTTATTATATGAATTGTATTGTATGAAATTTTTAATAATTTCTTTTTTAATCAATGTAGTTGTATTCGAAGACTTTCAGAAACTATCGCTTGGATCTTCTACTTGAGGCAACATTTATGATAAATTTCGGGACTCCTTAAAATGTAACAATTTTAGTTCTACTTCTGTTTGCACCTGTTATACAATTTCTGTTTGCACCTCAATTTTTGTATAACATATATAACAGTTATAACTGATATAACAGTTATATTTGTTATATAACAGAAGTGATCATCATACGATACTAACTGATATAACAGTTATGTATAGTTTTATTTGTATTCGAAGATACTAACTGTTATATATGTTATACTAACTATTATAAAGACTCCAAGAAAATAGATTTCTTGTAACAGGTATAACAAGACTCTAAGAAAACAAATTTCTAAGAAAATAAATATAACAGTTCAATTTCTTATATAAGATAAAAACAAATTTCTTATTGAACAATTAGTATCTTGTATATAACAAATATAATCATATAACTGTTATAGGTTCTAACTGTTATAGCCTTATATACAAGATACTAACTGTTATAGGTTCTAATAGTTTTATTAGTATCTTTCAATTTCTTATATGAGATACTAACTGTTATAGCCTTAGGTGTTCAATTTCTTATTAAACTTAGTATCTTTTAGGTGTTCACTTTCTTAAAAGATCCTGTATTGAACACTTAGTATCTTGTATATAAGATAAAAGTAAACTTCTAAAGACTCCAAGAAAACAGATTTCTTATAACAGGTATAACAGGATTCTAAGAAAACAAATTTCTAAGAAAACAAATATAACAGTTCAATTTCTTATAACAGGTGTTCAATTTCTTATATAAGATAAAAACAAATTTCTTATTGAACAATTAGTATCTTATATATAACAGATATAATCATATAACAGTTTTCTTATATAACAGTTCAATTTCTTATATAACAGTTTTCTTAGAAGTTATACAGAAGTAATGTTAACTGGTGCATATTTGTTTTATGTTTTTAAACAATGTTGTTTTTACTTGACGCAGAAAACAGTGTGCTTGCTGGAAAAATTACTGGTGCGAGTAGACGTTGGCTATAGCATCGAATTATTTGTCCCCCGAGTAGATAGTGTAGTGCATTGTGTTATAAAACTAGTTGTTAAATTTGATGCTAGCAGACGTTGGAGAATGACAATTGAATGTTAAATTTGATGTATAAGACTACTTAACTATCCATTTTGATGTATAACTACAAAAATGTTCGTTCCAATAGTTGTTAACTTTAATTTCTTCCATTTCTTTGGTTATTACTTCTATTATGGTTGTCCATTCTTATTTATAACACTAATGTGGAGTGTTTTATTTTTATTTTAAAAATATTGTTCTCAAAAACTATATTTCCGATATTTTTCGAAAATATTATAACTGATAATTCCAAGTATTTCGAGATTTTTCCGAATAATAAAATTTTCGAAATTTCTGAATATTCCGAATATTCCGATTCAACCGAATAGGAAAAAAAATGGTTTTTCGATTTTTATTTTTTCCGAATTGGAAAGGATTTTAAAATTCCGAAAGTTTTGGAATTTTTTCCGAACACCCCTATTCCGTTCCGATCCATCCGAAACACACCCCTACTCCTCGCTTATCTTATCTTTAGGGTGAGATCCCTTCGGTCTGGCTGAAGACGTTAAACTTAGCGCTACCGGGAGGCAACCTGCTTTTTCTGAGTATGAGTCTTATCTTATTTGGGCGTGGTGTTTCACCCCACCCAATGTTCTATCATGATTATAGACTTGTATATATTTTGCTATCTCACTCATTTGTTCAGGTTTCATCTTAGCTTCAGATGTCCACTTCATTAGCTGTTGATTCTGGTAATCTCTTTCCTACCTTATGCTCTCAATTTTAAAATTCATATACTTAACATCGAGGACGATGTTCCTTTTTGTTTGGGGGTGGGGAATTTTATCAAAATCGTACCTCTTTTGGAAAATTTTGATTTTTTGAACCCGATTTTTAAAATTTTGTGCAGTTTCTTTCATCTCACTCATTGATGTTAATTTTCAATCATCCATCTTTTTAAGTCTAGGAATTAAGCTAGAGAATAATTTTTCTAAATAGCTTATGTAATACGTCCCAAGGCATGTTGCACCATGAATTTCTAGACTCAACAAAATTTGCGCACTTATCACGCCACTACGGTTTAGAGTTGAAGAGTACTATAATTCTCAAGAAAACCTTAAGGATCACTAGTAGCTTGTGAGATTTGTGACTTTCACCATTTCAAAGTGTCTTACGCAATCTCCGAGTCACGAGTTGATTCAACTTCTTTTGGTTTCGCACTTTAATTGTTATATGATCTCATTATTTTTCATTAAAATTCTGGCTTGATCACTGAGAATGATATTTTTTTCGAGTTGTAAGAAATGCGTGTCTTAAAGTTTGTCCCGATCACCATACTTTCATCCATACACTCACCCATTTTTCATACCATTTCTCATTTATTTCACCCATTACCTTACCATATTCCCATTTATTCCCCTCATCATCCATACGCATTCCCCACTCCATTCATATATCATCCATCATCATTTTTGAGAAAAAATAGTGTTGATTCCAAATGTTAAATGTCTTCATTGTTAGTTCGAAAAGTGAGAAAAAAAGAGAAAAACATAAAAATAGCAAAAATAGAGAAAAAGAATAGAAAAGAAAATAGTTTGTAGTTAGTAGTTGATTTTAAAATAAAGACATTTGTTCTTAAAGTGTATACACTCTTCTAATAATCCATCCATTTCCCATCACATTACACATCCATCATATCATCCATCCATCCATCCTACCTCATCCCACATATCCCATTTCATTTACCCATCACCCATTATCATCCATATTCCCCTAGGTGTTCGGGCGAATGAAAGTCAACGTGGTGAATAACTCGGCGTTCTCACTATAGTGATTAGCATTCTTTCATGAGATCATTTTTCTTTCTAATTGTTCGTTATTTCTTATATGTGTGTGAGACATTTGAACTTGCTTATTTACTCACCTCCTCACACACAAGATCGATACACTAACCGTAATGTCGAGAGTTCGTTTGAGAGAGAGATATCCGTGAGATTTGAAGTTGAAGCGTTGATTTCGAAAAGGCAATCTAGGAATTACTTTGATGATACTCGACCCGTTTTGACTGATTCACATCACACACGTTGAGTTCTAGGAAGGATGTGCCTTGTGTATTTACTTAGCTAAACTTTTTATGCTTCTAGCTTGTATTTCTGAAATTATTTCTCTTATGATGGATTGTGCGATTATTCTATTTCTAATAAGAGATTGACTGCCTTTAAATAAATCATTTTGCAAATAAAAAATTTTGTGGGTATATTCCCTATAGGTTTAAAGGTTGTTGCACATGCTAAGTGCAATCGCAAGTACCCGCGAAAGTGGTATACTTTTGGTTACTTATCTTTCTCTTTCTCCCTATCTTACTGCTCGAGGACTAGCAACGCTCTGTTTGGGGGTGGTGTGATAAACACCCAAAACTGTACATTTTATATCCCGAATAGATATATTTTAGTTGCTAATTCTCGGCAATATGGGTCTTATGTGCTTAAATGTTTATCTTGTAGGTCAAACGTCCGTTTGCGGTGTCAAAAGCTATATATCGAGGCAAATGTGCATTTTATGGAGCTAATTACCAATCCCGTAACCCTAGCCTACCCTAACCTACCCCAAACTCTGTGTGTGTTTATTTTGTGTCTTTTTATATATATTTTTTAGTTTGAGTCATTTTTATTTTTATTTTTAGGATTTATTTTTTATTTATTTAGGATTTTTAGGTTTTATTTTCTATTTTTCTATTTTTATTTTTATTAGTACAATTTTATTTTATTTTGATTTTTATTAGCTTTTAGTTTAGTCTTATTTTATTAGGATTAGCTTTAGAAGTTTATTTTTAGTTTATTAGATTTTATATTTTTTAGGACTTTAGTTTTCATTTAGATTTTAAGTTTTTATTTCTTTTGTTTTATTTTAGTTTTTATATAAGCTTGGATTTTATTTTTTTATTTTTAATATTTTTATTTTTATTTTCTCTAGTTTGTTTTATTTTTAGTTAGATTTTATTTTTTTATTTTTATTAATTTTAGTTGAGTCTTTATTAATTTTTTATAGGTGTCCAAATTAAACACACACACACAAACCCCTCTTACACCCATTTACACCAAATCTAAACCCCCACTCACACACAACCATACCCACCTTCATCTTCCTAACCCACACCACACACTCTCTCTTACCACCATAACCACACACCTCCAAACCCAACACATACCACCTCTCTCTCCTCTTCCCATACCAAAATCCGAAACCCATACCCATTCAACCCGGAAACCCGATTCAACCCAACAGCACCCTACAACCCACCATCATATGCAAACCCATCCCCCACGACCGAAATCCAAGCCCCACAACCCACGAGCTACCAGCCACACCTACTCGTAGCTACCCCTACCTTCAAAATCGGACCCCCGCCGAACCACAACCGGCGGCGACGCCAGCCCCCCTCCTGCATCAACCCCAGCGTCGGTCGCGACCCTATCCCCTGCTCGCTGCCAACCCCGTTGCCTAGTCCGGCGGCGCTACACCCCAGGCGCCGACGACATCTCTACCACCGACCTACGACAACCCATCTCCGACGACGTCCCGCCCCTACCGCCGGCGACCCTCTTTCTTAGATCCACACAAAACCGAGCCGCCCCTGCTCTTCTGACCCGATAACTCTCCAATTCGAACCCACTTCAAACCAAGAACCCCATGACCCATCTCATCCCAAAACCCATTTCCCTCTTTACAACCCAAAGTCTAATCCACGATCTTCACCCACCAATTTCCAAAACCAACAAGCCAAACAATGAACTCATTAAAACCCATGTGCCAAATAAAAACCCCTTTAACCCCTTTTACCCAAATGCCCCCAACTTCCCATTATACCCCCTTTAACTAAATCAGATTTGTTCCAATCCCCTCACCCACATGACCACACATCCCATTTCCATGCACATTAAACCTTCCCAAAAATACCCCTTAGCCCCATGTGTGCCATGCATCTACTATAAAAAGAAGACTCAAGATCCCATTTAAAGGGAGCTTTTGAGGATAGGAATTTCTAGAGAGAGAATTAGATAGAGAAACACCATTTTTATTTTTTTAGTAGTTTATTTATTTTTATTTTTTTTAGATTAGAGAAAAAATTCAATAAATTGAGTGTTGTAATTAATTGAGATGAATGAAGAATTGAAGAATTAATGCAATTGAAGGCAATTTTGGTTTGATTACTCTTCTCTAATTTTCATTTTATGCTCTTATTTGGTTCTAATTTTTATTGGATGATGATTATGGAGGGCTAATCATCCCATTCAAGGGATGAATTGAAACCCCCATGAATCCAATTTGATTTAATTGTCAATTATAATTTTGTTAGTTTCCTTTGATTAGTATATTTAATTCCTAATTATTTTCACAAGGAGAAATGGAAAATCATCCTCGTGAAAGGATTGAAAAATTTATTATCATTTGATCATTTGATTCAAACTAGATATAGTCTTATCACTTGATTTAAATGTTAGTATAATTTTTATCTACTCTTGTTTTTACTTTGTCTAATTAAAATTAGTTTGGTGAATCGATCCTAGCGGGTGATTCATTTAATTGATTTTAATTCATTTAGAGTTGTGCTTGTGGGGATTAAACTTACTTTTCTAAAAGAATATTCAATTAATTCATTAGTGTAATGAGAATTAGCTTTTGAATTAAATGAATATTTTGAAAATTGATGAAATTAAAATTGTGCAAGTTAGATAAATTTGTGTGAATTGAGGGTGGATTTTCCGTCCTTTGAATGTTTTCTCTCATTTAGTTGCACTCCACTCACTTTTATCACACACTTGTTTATATTTTTCACATTTTACTTTTAGTTTGATTACCCCCTTTTATTTAGTTTAGTTTAAAACCTCACCTCACCCTATTATTTTAATATTGAAAAAGCTAAATTTTTTTTTAGAAAAAGTGAAAAAGCACAAAAAGAAAATAAAAAGTTAATTACAATTGTGTTCCCTTTGCTTTACCCCCTTGGAAGTGGATTGATACCCTTACTTACCTCTACACTTGAGATTGTTTTATTTTTTAGGTATTTGAGGTTTTGATTAGAGGGGCTTTTCAAGCAACGACGAAAAATATACCGAAAAGTTCTTTTTATCAACAACTTTCAATGATTTTCCCCCCAATTTAAATAAGCATACTGAATAATACAAAATTAAAGTTTCATAATTTTTGGAGATCATTTGCTATGTCAAGCAAAACCTCAAACACATGTATGCATACTTACACAATTGTGCTCAAACACCTTTCATATAATAAACTTGATTTTTCATAAATAACAATAAACATGTAACTCTGGGAGACCTCAATCCTAAGACTTCTTTAACCACTTATAATTGACCGATTAAGGCAATCCCTTTATATTTTTGAAATTTGGCAATACCCTGACTTTCCAACCCCTCTAACCACGAATGGTCCTTGGCTTAAACTTGGAGGCAAACATTCTACTCGAGTGGTGAGTGGATGACCAAATAACTAAACCACATACTTGAAATTATCTTGGCTTCATCAAATTCTCGTAGGCCCATAAGAGCTATTGAGTATAAACTTTGAAATGTTCCTTGGCCTTGTCTTTGTTCACGTCCAATGCCTCTAGTTGCACATGCCTAAGAACTATGAGTAAGTTATGATTCAAGTCCATCCTTGTAAAAGGTACTTCTAGCTCCACTGGTAAAATAACTTTTGTTCCATACAAAAGAGAGAATGGGGTAAACTATGTTGACTTCCTATTCGAGGTCCTATAATCCCATAAAACCATCGATGGCTTATCATCCCAAGTCCTTGGGAGATCTTCTAACATATTCTTGAGAATGTTGATCAAGATCTCATTAGTTGCCTCTGCCTGCCAATTCCATTTGTGATAATAAATAGTAGAGCTCTCATATATGATCTTATATTAATTCAATCGATAATCCCATTCCCTTGCACACGAGTTACTTCTCGTTATTAGTGAGGATGGCCTTTGGAACTCCAAAGCTGCAGATAATTTACTCGCGAATGAACTTAGTCACCACCTACATCGTTATCCTTCTTAGAGGAATTTCTTCTGCGCATTTAGTATACAACTATGTGATAACCGGAATAAAGGCATTACCTCGAGAGGCCGGTACCCAAGTATGGAAAGAGTATGGATCATCCAAACTTTCAAGTTTACTCACGGAGAATGTACTATATTTTCATGTACTTGGCATGCCTTTCATCGCTTCACGAAGTCAATGGAATCAACCTCCATTGTGGGACAATAATATCCCAAAGTCATCAATTGGTTATATAACTTGGATCCACCTATATGATATGGGTTATGAGCTTCTTTCAACACCTTCACAGTTTCTTTTTTAGTGACACATTATAGGGCCTTCTCATTATAACCTTTTATACATAACTCCCTATTGACTAAATAGAAATGAGAAACCAGTTGCTTTTAATAAATCTCATAAGCTCATTCAAACAGGCTACATAGGGCGTCCTCCAATCGTCCACCATTTCCACGAAATTGGCTTCTACTGGTTGATCAAACTATGTTTGGCACTTCAGGAAATTTTTCTCTGCTCATGCTAGGACGATAATATATTCCTCATTACAAGAGGCTATAGATAAGAATATTAGGTACCTCACAATGAATTTGATGTATTCCTCATAACTTTTCTTGAGCTTCTACTTCCCTCACACGTCTTGCTAAGTAGTTTCCTGGACTTTTGAAGTATAAGGTGACATTTAGAAAAGAAAAAATTACCAACTCTTATAACTTCACTACCCTTTCGCTTATTTCTATATTCCTGACCACTAAAGCTCCCCAGTCTCGGGGTTCTTCGGTGAGAAATAAGGATTTCACTATGGTAGACATTGTACTTCTTCGAGAGGTGATTGTAGCCACGGGTTCAGCCATATCTAGTTTATGCGTAATTCTTTTTAATTCATCTGGATCTTTATTCATTATTCAGGGATGTCTTTTAATATTGACCGATAGGAATTCCTTCAGCAAGCATTAAATGATTGCTTAATAAGGATAAAGATTTTCATGCTTTGGAGCGGACCTTTCATTGACTCGTTTAACCATGACGTTGGAATCTCCTCGTATACAAAGGATTTTCACTCCTCTCCTAAACACTTCCAGCAATACCAATATCAATGCCTCATAATCAACTTCATTATTCGAGCACTTGAAATCCAATTTATAAAAAAGAGTGATCTTATCTTTTGTGCTGGAGAGTATGATTCTTGCCCCCCTATCCATCAAAATCCATCTTCCATTCTTCTATTTATTTAAATACACGAGCTTGTTTATCTCATGACAGCTCTTTATTCGGGGGTTTGAATAATTGGCTAGGAAAATTAGCTAACAAATCTGCCAAGGTTTGACTCTTGATGGCCTTTGGTGCAAGAAACCTCAAATCATACGCTAAAAAGATGAGGAACCATCTAAATGCTCGCCCAACTATAATAGTTCTAGCTAGTAAATACTTAATAAAATCACACTTAGTGATAATATGCGCTGCAAAGGCAAAAACGTTGTGTCATAATTTATGTGTCACAAACACCAAGGCCAAATAATGTCCCTCCACACTTGTATTTATAAAATCATCCCTAGATATTACTTTAGATAAGCAGTATAATAGTTGTTCCTTCCATTCTTTCTCCTGTGCGAGCAAAGCTCCAATGGACTTTTCTGTAGAAGTCAGATATAAAAATAAATGCTTATCTAATTCTGGTGGAATCATTATTGAGGGAGATGTTAATATTTCTTTAATCCTCTCAAATGATTTAGGTTGCTCATCCTCCCAAATACATTTTACCTTATCCTTCATTGGTGGCGAGAAAACAATGAGTAATCTCTTCTAAAGCATGTATGAACCTACCGAGATAAGAAACTTTCCCTAAGAAACTTTTGAGTTTCCTCTGACTCCTGGGAGGCAGTATCATTAAAATAGATTTATGTTTCTCCATATCCATTTGGACACCATTGATTTCTAAAAATGGAGTGATCCAAATTTATCATCACAGATAAATAATAAGAGTAATCTTAATCAAACACACAAGGGTAAAGATTTTAAAGTGGTTCGGTAATGAAGAAAGCTTACCTCCACTGTTACTTTTATTTATGTTGATTACAAGAGCTCAAGATGGTGTGCTTGAGAATGATTTAATTCCTCCTTTTGAGCTAAGGGATACTGTCTATTATTAGGGGTCCAAAACCCTAGAGATGGAACACCTTTATATTTCTAGGTATTTACATCTGTATATAATAAATGCGACTCTTGTTTTTTAGTGTTGATCGCCCTTTCAGCCGAGTAACTTTTTCAGATCATGATGATTTAAATTATGGAGTTGATTTTCCTTTCAGCCGACTAGGTTCTCTTGATGCCGATCAAGAAAGCTACATGGAAACCTAGGATGACAGACGTCTGTCTTTCATTAATCCTCATGGGGAGATAAGTTTTACATACAACAAAAGTCCCTAATGCTCCATGCTTGATGATTAATCGAAAGTATGGAGTATTTGTTCAAAATGTTGCTTGGCACGTGATTGGAGAGCTGGTCGGAAGTCGACCTTCCGAACTTGTATAAATTTCTACAGGCACTGTGGATAATAGCATTTTTGCAAATACTTTAAACTTTTTTAAACTGCCAAACGGAACGCTGGTCTTTTTGCATTTTGGGAAACGTGTAGTCGATGATAGTTCAATCGTTTATGAAGTTAATCATTTCATCTCTGTTATCGAGGTAACCTATAAATAAGTGGAATTTTCCCTCCTTTTCTTTTCATCTCAAAATTTTTGCATTTAGAGTTTTTCATCGTTTTCAAATTTTCTTTTTGCAACTCTTTGATGTGTATTACCCGTCGCTATTTCTTCATCTTTGCTGTTATCTTGGGAATCCTGTAAACTTTCTTTCCTTCTTCATTATTTTCACCATTTTTCTCTGTTTCAACCATGATTTACGTTGTGGTTGAGGGTTCGTCGGATGATTTTAAGGCAAAGAGAAAAATTCCTGACTGGGCAGACTTAGAAATAACTCAGGGTCACTGGATGGATTCCCACTCTTTTCATTGCTGAGTGTGGTATCACTTTTCACCAAAATCCTCTATTTCTCTAATTTTGTCAGTACTTTGACGTGGTACCTGCTAGAATAGCCCCAAACACTTGGAGAGTAGTAAATAGAGTTATTTTGCTATAAGTGGGGAATCATCGGAGATAACACGTATTATCTTATGATTAGGCAAGCCAATAGGGCTTTAGTGGTTAATATTTCAGATTCCAATAAAGATTATTGGGATTATGGTGTTAATTGTCAAGGTTGGAAATATGCCCCTTTCCTACGAGGGTATCCTACACTGGAACTAGGTTCCCCCAAGAAGCGCTTGTCATAGGTTCTAACTTTCTCCTTTAACCTTTTTGTATTTTATTATCTATTTGCATACTTGTTGACTAACTTTTTTTCCTTGTATTCTTTTTCAGCGGAGAGTAGAAAAAGGTGTCCTAAGGAAGGAAAGATCAACCTTACTGACCTTAAGTTTCTGTGGGGGCCTTAATCCAAGAGTTGAAGAAGAACACCTAAGAGCTGCTTCCATACTGTTAGAGTATAAGATCTCAATTGCATCTTTTATTGCTCGGCCCTCACCTGTACTGCCCCAAGTTGCCATTAATTTGGAAGAAGAGCCTGCATCCACTTCCTCGGTTGCATAATTAGTTGGGTTGAATTCATTCAAGGGGGGACTTCTTCCTTATTTGAGTCATTTGACACATCTGATATCCCTACCTCTCCCTTACTTGACATGGGTAAGATAAAGATTCCTAATTTACTAGTGGGCCATTATCTCCTCCTGCTAAGAAAAATGCTGACACTAGCAAGAGACCTCAAGGAGTTGAAAAGAAGAGGCCTCAAATTCTTGGTACTAAAGAAATTAAAGCCACTGAACCTCAATATAAAAGGTTAAAGAAAAGCTCGCCTGACCCTCAAAAGTAGGCAAAGAAAGTCCATGCTGACTAACAAGAGTTGATTGAAAAAATTCAAGTTGACATGGGTGACATTGGGTCAGCTTTTGTGGCCATCAATCCTAGGTTAGTCAAAGGTTTAATTAAGGCTGGAACTTTTTGGGACGATAGAACAACATCAGTTCCCATGCCTAGAACCAGACTGATAAAAAGAGCTTTTTAGAATTTATCTTTGGTACTTATTTATTTTTTGTATGTCTTTATTTGGTTTAACTTCTTCTGATGTCATATATTTAGTCTCTTGCAGTTTTTAGTTGATTTTAATCAAATGCCGGAGAAGGACAATCAATTGAGATCTTCCTCGATTGAGATAAAGGAGGCCTTTGATAGTCTAAGTCAATATGTGAAAGATTCCCAGAAGGCTCTAGAGGCTAAATAAAAACTCTAGGATGAGAAGATGCAGGAAACTGTGGATAGGGCAGTGATGTCAAAAAATAAGATAAAATCTGGTGAGGAGAAAGCCCAGGCTGTCGAGAACAAATTGAAGGAGGATGAGGATCGGGCCAAAGCTGCAGAAGATAAGTTGACAGAGTCTAAGAACTCGGCCAAAATTATTGAGGATAAAGTGATTGGTCTCACTGCTGAAGTTGCTTCCTTGAAGTTCAAAAGCAACAAAGATAAGGAGGATGCTTTTGACAAGGGTTGGGAGAAAGCATTTTTTTTGCAACTTCAACCCAAATTGAATATGTCAAGAAGTTATCCTTCATGAAAGGTTAGTCGAGTTCATTGAAGGTGGTTGATAAAGAGGCAAACTCCGAGCTTATTCAAAGATATGACCCAGGCACTCCTCCTAATTTGGATGAAGAGTTTGATGATGGGTAAGGGTCTGGAGAATCCTTAGTGGTGCCTATTGATAATTCAGTGGGGGCGTCTGCTATTGTCGACTTGCTTGCTGCCAACTAGGACCAGGCTAAAGAAAAGGAGAAGGTTTAGATCCTTTTTTAGCCACTTTCTTTTTGTCCTTTCTTTAATGTATTTTCCATTTCTTCTTCTTCGTTCTTTTTAATGTACCCACCGTTATAATCACGGCTTTGATTAATGAAAGAACATTTTTTGCTCAATTATTTACAATCTTCAAATGATGTTGGTTTCTTGTTGATTAGTATCCTCTATGCTATTTATTTATCTGAATTTGCCCCATACACTCATACTTGTAAATTTCTAGTTTGATGCCAGGAAGAAAGCTATTATTTATGCTGAATTCGACCTACTTAGGCGGTGCAAAAATCAATTTGAGGCTGACCATGTTCCTTTGTCCGAGGAAGATTTATCAGGGTTGCTTAACCTAGATGTTTCTAACCAAGTGAAGGAGTATTACATCCATATTCATTGCCTCTTGGATAGATTTATAGTAAAAAATGCTGGTTATTATGAGATGATTGGGCAAATGCATGAGGATCACAAACTTTCCAAGGCACTGCTCCATTCTGACTACGAGGCTAAGTATAAGGCATTAGGTGAAGGTTGGGGATTTGACAAGAAGTTGAAAGACATTACTTCTCCCCTAAATAAGAAAGAATTGGCCTTGAGATAAGAATTGGAGATTGCTCGATCAATTGCTGCCATATTGGAGAGAGAAAATAATGCATTGAGGAATGAACTAAACAACTTGAAAAAATCAACCACCACTGGTCCAGATGAAGGGATTTCATTCTTGTAGATTGAGAATTCCAGGCTGTTGAATGATCTGGAGGATTTGCATAAGAAGAAGACCAAACCTAGCCAAACCACAAGGCAAAGTATAGTTGTTCGATCAACTGTTAATAAGGAGAGAACCAAGAAAGCCTTGGCCGACCAAGCTTCTCAACTCAAGGAGAAAGGCAAGGCCATCAAAAAGCTTCAAGATAATGTGGCCCCACTTACCTTCCATTTTTATAAGCAATCCAGAGCTATTTTCATAGATGGGTATGATGAGGCTATAACATAGTTGGATAAGCACATGGAGCAGCCCAAGAATGAGGGCTACAAATGGGGTTGGATGAATTTTCTCACTTTAATGAAAATTCCTGAGAACAATGAACTATGGCGCTGACACGACCCAAGACTCTTGGATTTCCTTGATCCTACCTTCTCTATTGATGTCAGTTGGATTCCTCCTGATGTTATCCCTCCAAGCCTGATTAAAAAACACCTTGGGATTATGGTCTGAAAGGAGAAGTGGAATATGCTCGTCATCTGCATTTGCTTGACTAGTCTAGCAGCAGCAGACGTACTAGGAGGAGAGACTTCGGGTCGATCAATCATCCAAGCACACTGGATGAACCTCCTATTGGGATGGGCAAGGCTGATGGGAAGCGTCTAATGGAATAACTTGTATCTTGTATTTGGTCGATATTTGTTTTGTAATTCAAGTTCATTGGAATTAAATGAAGTTCTTTGAGACATTTTTTTCATTTATATTTAAGCTCGTAGTTTCTATTAATCTTATTGCCGACTAGGAAGTCAGTACCTTGACTAGTTAGTTAGAGTATTGATTAAATCTCCTGCCTAAATATTAGATGTTTGATTTGTGATTGAATCTGATTGTAATGCCTTAGATTCTACTAATGTTGTTCTTAGATAAAATTATGAATAGTTTTATTGAACTAAGTTGTAGCATTAGTTATCAGTGGCGACCAAGTGTATTAGGAATGTATAATTATCCCTGTAGTTTAACTTAGTTGGGTAAAACCTCTTATATTTAACTTTGAGTCTTATAGGAGATTTTATTAACTTCTAGTTCATGATTTGTCGAAGACAAAATCATACATGAAGTTGTTAATAATAAACTTTTTTGAAGTTGGAAAAGTTTAACACATAACTTTTCTGAAGTTTGAAAAGTTTGACAAAGAACTTTTCTGAAGTTGGAGAAGTTTGACAAAGATAAAGAACTTTTCTGAAGTTGGGAAAAGTTTGACAAAAAGCTTTTCTGAAGTTGAAAAAGTTTGTCGAAGAACTATTTTGAAGTTGAAAAAGTTTGACAAAGAACTTTTCTGAAGTTGAAAAAGTTTGACAAAGATAAAGAACTTTTCTGAAGTTGGAAAAGTTTGACAAAGATAAAAATCTTTTATGAAGTTGGAAAAGTTTGACAAAGAGCTTTTAGTAAGTTGGAAAAATTTGAAATTAAAATTTAGTGTTTAGGTATTGGTACGACACCATACTCCAAAAAACAAAACATAAAAAGAATGTATAATGAATGGAAACACGCAATTTCATTAACTTGAATAATTGATTACATCGAAAACAAAATTACTGATAATATTTGCGAAGATGATCAATATTCCAGGGGTTTTTAAACTTCTTGACTTTCAATGTCTCCAGGCAATATGTTCCTAGTTATATTTCTGCCGAGATACGATAGGGATCATGCCAGTTGGGTTTTAACTTGTTATTTTTCTGGATCACTTTCTTTAGAATAAGGTCTCCCTTCCTTAAGTTGGTCAGCTTTATGTGATGATTATAGAACCTAGCAGTCCTTTGTTGGTAGGCAGCCATCTGAATTATATCATCTTCTCTGACCTCTTCAACCATGTCCAGATTCATTCGCCTCATTATATCACTCTTGGGGGAAACCAAATTCAATACCCTGTGTGTTGGCAGACCTATTTCATTTGGTACCACTGCCTCACTGATGAAGTCCAACATATAGGGAGTCAACCCTATTGCAGTTCTTGGTGTAGTTCTGTAAGACCAAAGAACATTGTGCAGTTCATTGATCCAATTTTCCTTAGAATCATTCAAATGCTTCTTCGACCCATAGAGCAAAGTTTTATTAGTGATTTCTGTTTGAATAATGCATTGTGGATGTCCTGGTGCTGAATATAGCTTATGTATTTTGGTTCAAATGTAATACTCCTCAAGCTCTTCATTATCAAACTGGGTATAATGATTAGTGATAAAATCATTAGGCATTCCATAACGACATATTATTTGCTTCCATATGAACTGGAACACTCTTTGATAGGGCATATCAATCAAGGGCTCAGCCTCCACCCATTTGGTGAAGTAATCTATTACGCCGACTAGATACTTGAATCTTCATTTGGTGGTCGACAATGGCCTAACCAAGTATATTCCAAAAATGGCAAAAGGCCAAGGATACGCAATAGAAGTAAGTGAATCACCTATTTTTCTATGAATAGTATCAAACCTTTGGCATTTATCACACTTCTTGGCTAATGAAACACAGTCTGTCTTTATTGTTGGACAATAGTAGCCTTGCATGGCTACCCTTTGTATCAAAGATCTTCCAACTGAGTGGGCACCACATGAGCCTTCATGAACCTCTTTAATAAAGTCATTTACCTCTGTTGGGTGGATACAATGAAGTAAAGAGACTGTATATACCCTTCTGTACATAATACCTTTCTCCACGACATAGTTAACTGCCTTATATCTTAATTTCCTTGATTCCTTTTGGTCGGCTGGTAACAGTCCCTTTTTTATGTAGTCCCTGATTGGATTCCTCCATGAAGGACCCAATTTTATAGAAATGATGTTGACTGCCTCCTCATCAATGCTTCTACTGGTGAGAATATCCACTGGTAGGGTTCTTCTAAGCTCCATTAGAGTTATTGAGGCTATCCAAGCAAGAGCATCTGCTTGGGTGTTGTCCATTATTGTAATTCGGACCTTCTTGATTGTGAAAAATGAGGAAATAACTTTCATCATTTTATTCAAGTAAATCACCATTGTTTCCCCTTTACAACTATATATTTTAAGTAACTGGTGGACAATAAGTTGATAATCACTGTGTACTATCACTTGCTCGGCACCTAGTGATGAAGCTAACTCCAAACCAATAATCAATGCTTCTTATTCGACTTCGTTGTTGGAGGCCTAAAATTGAAATCTCAATGCATACTCTACGTCTAAGTCGTCTGGAGTATTAAGAATCATTCCAGCTCTACTCCCTATCATGCACGAAGAGCCATTTACGAACAAAATCCAAATTAGATATCACTACTGAAGTCTTTATCCACTAATACTCTGTATTTGAAAACATTTTTGCCCTGTTCAGCTAGTCAGAGAGTTCTTTCTTAAATAGATGATAATTTTGGTTGGTCGACAATCATCTCAGTTTCCTTTTGAGCTGAGCTCTCTTTTTGAGAAGTCTGCTCAACAGGCAAACTTGGTGTGCTAGGTACCTCTACATAAGTGAATTCAGCTAAGAAATCTGCAACTGCTTGCCCTTTCAATGAAGTCCTTGGTTCGTATATAATTTTATAATCTACTAGATCAACTTCCCAAGACATTAGCCTTTCAGACTTTTCAGGCTTATGCAAAGCTTACCGTAAGGGTAGGTCAGTGTATACTATAATGGTATGAGCCTAAAAATAGGGCCTCATTCTTCTAGAGGCTTCAATGAGTGCCAATGCCAATTTCCCCAAGGGCAGATATCTGATCTCGACTCCTCGAAATTTCTTACTAGTGTAATACACTGGTTTTTGGACATCATTCTCTAATCGAATCAAGGATGAACTTACAGCGGACTCTAAACAGCTAAGTACAAGTACAACTTCTCACCCAAAACTGGTCAGGAGAGTAGTGGAGGAGACCCAAAATACTTCTTCAAGTCCAAAAAGTCATTTTTACATTCTTCATTCCATTTGAAGGTCTTTTTAAGCACCTTGAAGAATGGAAGACATTTGTCTGTGGCGGGAGATACGAAACGATTTAGGGTTGCTACTCTCTCTGTCAACTTTTTCACATCCTTCTTACTGGTGGAGATTACATTTCTGATAAAGCCTTTATTTTATCAAGATTGGCTCCAATTCCCATTTGATTTGTAATATACCCTAAGAACACACCTTCATGGACTCTAAATATGCACTTGGTCAGATTGAGCTTCATTTGATATTTTTTTAGCTGGTAAAATGTTTGGGCCAGATTAGTAATGTGGTCGGCAGCGAACTTGATTTTGGTGAGCATATCATCTACATACACCTCCATTTTCTTGCTAATTTGGTCTTCAAAGACTTTATTTACCAACCTCTGATACGTTGCACCAGTGTTCTTGAGCCCAAAGGGCATTACATTAGCAGCAAGTTCCACGGATAGTAATGAAGGAAGTGTTCTCCTTATTATCCTGCTTCATCTTCATCTGGTTATAACTATAATAAGCATCCATGAAGTTAGTCAATTTATGACCTGCTGTGGCATATACCAATTGATTAATCCTTGGTAAAGGAAAATGATCTTTCAGCCAAACTTTATTAAGATCAACAAAATCCACACACATTTTCCATTTGTTGTTCTTCTTCTTGACCATTACTACATTGGCCAACCAAGTCGGATATTTAACATCCTCAATGAACTGTGCTTTATGTCATTTTTCCACCTCTTCTTGGATCGCCATATTCTTCTCTAGGCTAAAAACTCTGTGCTTCTGCTTGATCGGTTTGGAATCTTTGTAGATATTGAGTATGTAGCAGGTGAAGTTCGGATCAATCCCTAGTATATCCTCATAAATCCAAGCGAACACATTATTCCTATCTTTAAGGAATGTAATTAATTTATGTTTGATAGAAAGTGTTAGTCTTGAGCCAATCTGGGTTGTCCTTTTTGGTTTCTCATCGTCTAACACAATAGTTTCTATTTCTTATATAACCTATTCTTTCACCAAGTCCTCCTCTTCGCGAGGATCCAAAGTATTAATATGGAAAGTAGTTATGTCCCTCTTTATTTCCTGTTAGTAGGCTGAAGTATAATAGCATTCCCGTGCTTCCATCTGGTTACTATGTACTATGCAGACTCTATAGTTGGTAGGAAACTTTATGCATTGATGCACAATAGATGGAAGAACTTCCAGTTGCTTTAGCCATACCTAACCAAGGATTATATTGTAGGCTGAAGGTATATTTTTGTCCAATATGAAGAAGCGAATTCGTTCCATCCTACTTGCTGGCCAAGTGCCGACTAGTATGTCTAACTTGACAGTTCCCAGGAGATATACCCTTTCTCCAAAAAACCCTATAAGAGGCATGTGATACTGCTCCAGCTTACTGTCTCTTAGCCCTAAGCTTTGGAAACCGTTGTAGAACATTAGATCAGCCGAACTCCCATTATCAACCAAAACTATGGCCACCATTCCATGATGAACTCTGCAAGTAATTACCAATAGATCATCATGAGGATAAAGTACCCCACTCAGATTATTTTTTGAGAAGTTGATCACCAATTTATATTTATTGACCTTCCTAGGTCGACCATCACTACTCTCAGACATATCAATCTTCCTAATAGTGGGACAAGATTTGTCTTCATTTAAGTACGCATTTATTTCAGTAAGTCCATCTCCTCCACCTGTGATAAAATGACAACCAAAGAAAATCATACCTATAACTATTTCTGGCTCGTCAGGCTTGTTCGGCAAGTCGGAGTCATCTTCATAATCATTGTTGTGTTCCCTTCTATGTCCTCTTTTCCTCGATTGGGTGATTCAGATCTTTTTCTAGTATCTCGGCCACCATTTCGATCAATAAATTTTGTCAGCTTCCCTTGTCGAATAAGAGTTTCAACTTCATTCTTGAGATTTATACAATTATCAGTGGTATGTCCATGGTCGCGATGAAAATCACAATACTTGGACTTGTCTCTTTTATTGGGGGCGTCCTTATTTTCCTAGGCCAATTCAGTTATTTGTTACCCCTAATTTCTTTTAGGATGTGGTGAACACCCTTAGTGAGTGGAGTATACTCATCGAAATTTTTGATCCTATTAGACTTCTTGTACTTTTGATATTTTTTGAACGAATTATTCTTATTTCCCTTAGCTTTGCTTTCTGGTGCTCCTTTTGCCGCCATGGCTTCCTCGATGTTCATGATCATTCCATCTTTAGCCATCAACTCTGTCATAGTCTTGGGTGGGTTTTTTGCTAAGGTGTAGTAAAGATCTTTTGCCACTAACCCACTCATTAAGGCTATAATGGATATTTTTTCTTCATAATCCACCACTTCTAACTTCTTATTATTAAACCGCGTAATATAATCCCAGGTGCTTTCTCCAAGTTTTTGACGCACGATCAAGAGATGAGTAACACTTTTGATCGGCTTAACCCCAAAGCAAAAGTAATCAATGAATAATTAGCCCAATTGGTGAAAACTTGAAATTTTACCTTTAGGCAGATTGTTATACCATATCTGGTTTGGATCTGTGATGGATTTGGAGAAAACTCTGCACCTCATCTCGTTGGGGATAGAATAAATGTCCATTGCAGATTTATACTGCTCAATATGTAAAACTGGATCAGGTTTCCCATCATATTAAGGAGTGACAATCGATGACTTGAACTTGGAAGGTGTGGGGTAGTCCACAATAGCCTGGACAAAAGGTGAACCTTTAACAAAGCTCGTCTGTAAAGGATTTTTTATTTTGGCCATTTACCCCAACCGATCGTTCAGTCGCTGCATGGATCCTTTCCAAGAATGTTCTTCTGGTTTGGATTTTACAAAAGCAGATTTTGTGACTTTGGTGTGCCTATGTGCTTAACTTTCCTCCTGAGAGGTCTGCTCGGCACGCACAGAGCCCCTCATACTAGATCTTGATCTCACAGATCCTTCTCTATATTCACGATGATGTTCTTGCTCCCTGTGACGAACTCTGGTTACCCGGGGACCTTGACAGTAAAAATAGATTCCCTACTTAGTCTCTCTAATACACTTGGCCTTACTTTGGAAAATAATTTACCATCATGTAATCTATTGATTGGAACGACGAAGTTGCGCCAGGGCAGTATGACCTGTCATGAGAAGACAGGGAATGTTAACTCCTCTCATTCCTATCTGGTGGAGGTGGCATATCTCTTTTGGAATTGGAGGATTTATCTTATATCGTACGAGCCGATTGTCTAACTTACTCTTGCATAGCTTCTTATCCTTTAGCCAAATGAATAAGATCCTCTGGAGGTCTGTCTCACTAGGGAGAGCGAACGTTTCTAGATTATTACCTACAACTGCCAAGATGCTTTCAGGAACAACAGTCACTATTCAAAATAAAGAATAAATAAAGACATATATGAGGTAGAGAATGATGACAAGTAGTCGTTCCCACAGACGACCCCAATCTATTGATGTCTAGAAACGGAGTGATCCAAATTTATAATTACAGATAAATAATAAGAGCAATCTTAATCAAACACACAAGGGACAATTTTTTTTAAAGTGGTTCGCCTATGAAGAAATCCTACATCCACTGTTATTTTTATTTATGTTGATTATAATAGGTCAGTATGGTGTGCTTAAGAATAATTGGATTCCTCTATTTGAGCTAAGGGAGACTGTCTATTAATACGGGTTCGGAACCCTAGAGATGGAATACTTATATTACTAGGAATTTATATTTGTATACAATAAATGTGACTCTTGGTTTTCAATGTTAATTACCCTTCCAGCCGAGTAACTTTTGCTACTCCCCATGGTTCAAATTCTGGAGTTGGTCGACCTTCCAACTGACTAGCTTCTCCTGATGACGATCAAGATAACTATATGGCCACCTAAGATGACAGGTGTCTATCTTTCATTGATCCTCGCGGGGAGATAATTTTTGCATACAATAAACACCTTGTATGTTAAACATAAATCTGGGAAACTTTCCCGTTGTAACCCTAAAAAACACATTTAGAGGGGTTCATGTGAATCTTCTAATTCCTACATCGCTCGAATACTCTCCTCAAGTGTTGGATATGCCTCGTTTCTTTATTGAATTTTTCCACAAATCATCCACATAAAATTTCAATATATCATGAAATATGGCCAACATCGTTCTCTGGTAAGTTACGCCAATATTTTTCAAACCCAATGGCATAATAGTATAATGGAAATTCCCAAGAAGGGTTAGAAAGGTTTTCTTCTTTGCATCCATCGGATCCATCTTGATATGATTATACCCAATGTAACCGTCATAAAACTGTACATCTTATGGCCAAAAGTTGCATATACCAGTATGTCAGTGCTCAGTAGTGGAAATTCATCTGGACATGCGTGGTTCAAGTCTCTAAAGTCCAAAAATATTTAAATTTGCTTCTTATCTTTCTTGGTAATGGGCACAATGATCGAAGGCCCAATGGGATATTGGATAGTCTTGATGAAACATATTATGAGCAACTTCCCTACTTCGACCTTAATATTGAGATCCAACTCAACTTTATAGGTCTGAATCGCCCGTCTCACAGGTAAAGCATTAGGCAATATATTCAATTTTTGAGAACTTACCTTAGGATCTACTCTTGGTATCTTAATACACTTCCACACAAACTCATCAATGAATTCTTTGAGTAAGTGGATAATCTTTTTCCTTTGTTTTTGGCTCAAACTCTTGGATATAAAAATGGGTCTTTCATCCCCACTCTTTTTTACCAAGTTGAAATATTCCAACTCTTGTAACTGTTATCTTTGACCATCTTGCATACATTTCGGAGCATATTCTGCTTTTTCAATATGATTCAGTATGTGAGAGTCATCTATCATGAAGCATTCGGGCATCGGGTCACTGTTCTCGTCCCATAACGCTTCTCGATCACACCATTATAAATGGTATATCACAATTCAATTGGGCAGGACCACCTTCTGACAGGTTCGAGAATGCCCCACTATGTCTTCTGCTTTCATTTTGCTTTTATTTCTCACGTCATTGGGCATCACTCGTGGCCTTAACTTATCATGGACAAACATCTTTGCCTGATTCTTGTCATGGGTTAATCCTAATTCCCCAAAATCTTTTATCAATGAGCATTCCTCTTTTCATCCAACTCAGTATAAAATGATTCATCCACCATATGTACTTCTTCCACTAAGAAAGGCCACTCGGTTGCCTTGTTGGTAACCTTTGTTCCTCAAATATTAGCTTGAATGCACTAATGGAACATAGAGGGCACAATTCCATGAGTATGCATATAAACTCGTTCGATTAGTAACTGATTTCTTGTAGTAACATTACTAACATGTAATTTGACATGGGAATTCAAATTCCCCAACCTTTTTCCTGCATTTAGGTGCCCTATTGATTGCATCCCCGTGCTGTAAAATCCTGAGATTACCAAAAAAATTGGAGTAATTTTTCCTTCTGGTACTCTTATCCCATAGAATCTGCTAATTGGCATGATGTTAATTGAATCCCCTCCATATAGCAATGTTAGTGGGAAACTAATCCCATTTACTAACGCAATTAAATACAAGGGCCTATTATGAAATAAAGGTACCTACTTATCAACTTATGAGAATACCACTTATGATGTATATCTTGTAATGAGCCTACCGATCGACCCATGACAATTTATTGAGGGGTCTTTCGTGTCTTAAACAACATCAATAATATTCTTGATGATTACCAATCTTATTTCTTCTTCCTAAGTTGCTAAAAACACACTTGAACTTTGGGCTTTTAAAGGAGGGACATGTAGAGTACCTCGAGCGACCTTCTTGTTGATTATCTTATGTAGATAATAAAAATCCTGTGTTGGGTGTTGAACTATTTGCTAAAAATCACAAAACTCCGCATTAGTTTTGTCTGCTACCGTGGGCGCTTTATCAATCGAGTTGGGTGGACTTGCCACTCTTTTCCCATAAAGTGTGTAATAGCAACCCATCGCTTCTTCACTACATAGTACGGGTATAGATGCTTCACCTCTAAAATTCCTTTTTCCCTCCCCTCGATTCTTCGGTGCTCTTTGGCCACCCTTCTTTCCTTTGGAACTATTATCAACATAATTAACAGCTTGTCTACGAGCAACTTGATACCTTTCTTGTTGAGGGATTGTCTGAGCTCTACAATTATGTGTCTTAGGTTTTATAATCGTCGTAATGTTTCTCATTATTCTGGTAAATTATCTAAATGTGCCCTCGTCTCATTAATCAGTTAGATATTTTACTCCTCGAGTAGTGACCATGTGTCCTCATGGACGTCTAGTGACCTTTCTTTAAAACACTTAATATACTGCATCGGTTCTTCATCAGTCTTTTGGATCTTTTGAGATAAATGTATTAAGCTGAATTCGTCTTTTGCTACAAATGATATCTGAAGACACTTCATATGCATCTATTCCTAAGTGGGAATGTTGTTTGGTGCCAAATAAGATTACCACAAGTAGGCATTTCCAGTTAGAGTCTTCAAGAACTCCCTCATTCTCAAATTTTTAACATTATAATGAACTCTAAGGCACTCCACGAATCTTTTGACATGCTCTTTAATATTCTCATCTTTTCTATTGAACTTGATAATTTTTTGTTGAACATATCCCTTTGGTTATGGTATATCATTAAGAATTTTGAGGAAAGGATTCTTCAACTCCTCATACAGAAGAGAAGACTTAGTTTGCTTGAGTGAGAGGAGATTTTTAACTCCCTCTAGAATGGCCATCTTTAAAGGTGATTCCTCCACCTCAGTTTTCTTGCTCAGAGGAGAGGCAGTGGGAATAGTAGGTTGCTAGGCCACTTCTTTCTTTACTGGTGGAACTTTTAGCACAATAGCTCCAGCTGTTGGAGTAACCAATGGCATAACACTGTCTTTCCCTAGGCTAGCCACATCCACATTATGTTACTTTAAAAATTCAAAGAATAAGGCCATGAGGTTCATCCGAGTTAGTTGCAGAGCTGCAAATGAGTTGTTCATCTAGCCCATGAATAGACCAGACACTCTACTTCATGTAACAACTATATCTTCATTGCAAGTTTTTATGCTTGGGTCTACATTACCCACTAGCGTGTCTCTAAAAACAAGTTGCTTGGAGATATTATGACCTTTTTGCCATAGTTTCAAGGATACCTCCCCATCATAGTCGCCAAATGTGGGAGGGTAGTGATATTCGGGTCTATGAATATCTTGAGAGAGTGAGGCGCGACCCACACTTACAAAAGACTTTTCTAATATAATAATATCAAGAAACTTGCAAATTGACAAAAATGAACTTTTTTTATAATAATAACAAATTATGCTACAAAGCAGTAACAATGATGAATACAACACTTTTCAATATATAAAAAACTTTACAACAATAAATAAAGAACGAGGACCTCTTAAGAGTGATGATTCTTTAAGAGAGGATAAGTAAGAACTTTAATAAATGTGACAGAGAATGGAGATAATAGCCTTTTCCTTTGTGGACTTTTGTGCAACATAATAATGCTATGTTATTTCATGTCCTTTAATGTGCAACTAAGGTTATATTTATAGGAGAACTTTAAGGCTAACGCATCATTACGCGCCCTAAGAATATTCTTTGTGATAAATATCTGGGAACATTTTATTCGTTATGATCGTCTGTCACTATCTACTACTATTTACATTTTAGCGGTATGACATCTGGCGTAGTATTGCCAAAATGATGATCTTATTAGCCTCTAGCCAAAAAGGTGTTATTTTGTTTTTAGTTAAAAAATACTTATTGTGCAAGTTTTGAAATCTTGCGAACGACCCAAGAGGTCACTCTTCCCTTGTTACTTTGTTATTTATCTGTGAGCATCTATTTAGGTTGCTCGCTATTTTGCATTAAAAGTGTTCTTGTGAGTAACCTCTGTGGTCACTTGCCATTCTATGCGAGTGACTTAGTGATTTGTGTCTGTGAGAGGACCCCTTGGGTCTCTCGCACTACGATTATCTCTTTCTCAAATTATTAAAGTGGTTGTGACTTACTTAATGAGTCTTACCTCTCATCCTCAAAACAAAAACTCTCAAAAGATCCCAACGTTGCCTGGTTACTCGATCCCTCCTTTCTTCACCTAGGCCTCTTGTTAAGTTAACGTGTCAAAGACAAAGATAATTGACTTGTTAGTAATGAAGTGCTCCCACTCCTTCAATTATTACTGAGTGGTTAATCTTTCATTATTTTTAGCTTATCTTTGAGGGTTTCTCGAATTACCTTCTATGGATAATAAGGGGTTCTTTGGGCACCCATTAATGAGGGGTCCCTCCAGAGTGACTGAGTTGTTGATCATGCAATCACTTAAGTTTATTATGGTGTTGCTCGCATATTCCTCAAATACATTAAGCATGTTGTGGCCATCCCCGCCGATCCCCACCGCGGAGGGAGGAGTAATCCTTCGGGTCCCGCGCGTCCCCTCTCGGGAGAGAGCTTCGGCTGGCGTCGATTTTGTGAGGTGTGAAAAATGTAGAGAGATTCAGAGTCGCCAGTCTATTTTACTCAAAACAGACAAAAAAAAAAAGAGGAAGCCACCCCGAAGGATGGCATCCAAAGACATACTGGTGCGTGCGAAACCAAAATGATTCGAAAAGGGTTCGGAGGCTTAGTTACGAAATGGGAAGGTGTTAGGCACCCATTATGCCCTTTCGGTCTCTCATGGATATTTGCTATTTTCCTTTATGTTTCCCCCCGTGAGATGTGTGCATGTGTATATATATATATAGAATGGAGGTAGGAATCCTCGGCTTGTATCATGGAAAAGATAAAGCGAGTCATCCATAGGAAGATTATAAAAGTAATATTAGAAAAATAAGATTTACGCGGTTACCCCTACGTTGATCGCTATAAAGGAACGATAACGCACATGGAGTAATGTGTCACTAAGACTAAGGATATATTTAATATAAGAAAAATGGATTTAGAGAAAATAGGAAATGAGAGAAAAAGTGAGAGAAAGGACTCGAGTCTCGGGTTTTACCCCGAGAAGCCTACGTAGCCTATAAAGGCATCAAAGTCCACGTAGTTCGCATACAAATCAAAGGGGTGGGGTTTATCCCATAAATCCAAATGTGGGATCTCTTATTTGTAAGTGTGTGTGTGTGTGTGTAGAAAATATGTTTTAGTTGTGAGAAAAATGTGGAAAAAGTGTGAGAATCCCTACTTGGAATTTATGAGAAAACCCTTTTTTTCTTGTTTTGGGGTTTTTATTTATATGAAAATAATAGATGTGCAATAATACTAAATAAAAAGTATATTAGGATGTGTGAGATGAGATTATAAAAGTGATAAGTAAGAAAACAAGTTATTGGGAATTCAAGAGAGTTTAAGAGAGAGAGTTTGAGAAAGTTGGACCTTCTTGAAGATCTTGAGCTTGATATTAAATGTTGGAGAGCAGACCTTGAGCTTAGATGATGATGGAGAGTGGTTAATTCACCAAGTTTGGTGAAAAGGATGATGAAAAATGAAGGTAAAAGAGGGATTTGGAAGTTGAAATCACGCTGCCTTCGAGAGAGGTTTCTGGGATTCGTTCAGAGAGATTTCTATCAGATCGGGGCTCCTCCTGCAAATGAGGCCAAGGACTCCTTTTATAACCCCAGGGGACTGCCGATCGGCCCTATCATGGCACTGCCTATCGGCAGGTGCCGATAGGCAGGATCTGGGACCTGCCATTTGGCAGTGCGCCTCAGGCTTTTTCAGAAAATTGGCCACCGAGGGAAAACCGTTGGTCAGAATCGCGCACGGGGCATACCGTTGGAAAGGTATTTCAGAGACCTTCGAAATTACTTTGGACCACTCCTGAGTTTGGGAGTTGACTTTGGATCAAATGTGGCTCGGAAGCGTTTATCGGTCCATTGGACGGGGAATCGTGCGGACGCAAACGGCGCGTTCGTCCGCATGGTAAGTCCGAATCGTGCACGAGGCATACCGTTGGAAAGGTTAGGAGATGTATTTCGACATTCCAAAGAGTTTGAACCGGTTTGGAGAGTTGACTTTGGTCAATCGGGCCCGACAAATGCTCGGTGGCTTCCCGGAGTCAAACGGATCGTTCGTCCGCATAGAAAGTTGGAATTGCGCACGGGATGAATCGTTGGAAAGGGTATTCAGTGCCCTTCAAAGATTCATTCAGCCTCGATCGATCTTAAGAGTTGACATAGGTCAAATAGTGCCCGGGAGCGCCCGGTGGCCTCTAGGTCAGGTTTCGAACGCAAATGGCGCGTTCGTCCGCATGGTAAGTCAGAATCGCGCAGGGGGCAGACCGTTGGAAAGGGTATTCAGTGCCCTTTAAATATTCATTGAGTCTCGATCGAGACAAGGAGTTTGACTTTTGGGTCAAACTGAGCTGGGGGATGCCCGATGGCTTCCAGGTCAGTACTCGGGACGTGACCTGGGTTTATAGTGATGAAGGGAGGTACTAGCGACCTAAGGAGAGTTAAGGGGTAACAGAATGGGGTGTCTAAAGACCCCTCAATGGGTGAGTTTGGAACAAATGATAGCCGTCGATTAGACACCGCATGGTGCTTTTGAGGGAGTATGACCGATTCAGAGGGTCGAGGTCGATTCTGAGGACCTAAGAAGTATGCTGGGGATGATCAATTCAGAGGATCGAGGTCAGTTCTGAGGACCTAAGGAGATGAGGATGACCAATTCAGAGGGTCGAGGTCAGTTCTGACCTAAGAGTGGTGACGACCAAGGACCGAGGTCAATTCTGACCTAATTCAGCTGACGATCCAAGACCGGGTCAATTCTGACCCAAGAGTGGGGACGACCGAGGACCGAGGTCAATTCTGACCTAACTAAGGTGACGATCCAGGACCGGGGCCAATTCTGACCGAAGAATGGTGACGACCGAGGTCAATTCTGACCTAACTAAGGTGACGATCCAAGACCGGGGCCAATTCTGACCCAAGAGTGGTGACGACCGAGGACCGAGGTCAATTCTGACCTAACTAAGGTGATGATCCAAGACCGGGTGGTGACGACCGAGGATCGAGATCAATTCTGACCTAACTAAGGTGACGATCCAAGACCGGGGCCAATTCTAACCCAAGAGTGGTGACGACCGAGGACCGAGGTCAATTCTGACCTAACTAAGGTGACGATCCAAGACCGGGGATAATTCTGACCCAAGAGTGGTGACGACCGAGGACCGAGGTCAATTCTGACCTAACTAAGGTGACGATTCAAGACCGGGGCCAATGCTGACCCAAGAGTGGTGACGACCGAGGATCGAGGTCAATTCTGACCTAACTAAGGTGACGATCCAAGACCGGGGCCAATTCTGACCCAAGAGTGGTGACGACTAAGGACCGAGGTCAATTCTGACCTAACTAAGGTGACGATCCAAGACCGGGGCCAATTCTAACCCAAGAGTGGTGACAACTGAGGACCGAGGTCAATTCTGACATAACTAAGGTGACGATCCAAGACTGGGGCCAATTCTGACCCAAGAGTAGATAAAGATTGTATTTTGATTCTGCTGGAGAAAGAGCTTTGTGATTCCGATTTGAGCTGGGGAGCTGCTAGCTGGGGGAAGCTTTTTAGGAGACCTCGCAGGGGAGAACAACCTATTTTGGTTGCTGTAAGAGAATTCCGCTGGGGAAGTGACCAGGTGATCCTTAGGGATTTTTCGAAGCTTTGCCGGGAGGAGTTTTCACTTAGTTTTTGAGGATTCCGCTGAGGAAGAGGGGTTCCGCTGGGAATAAGAATTTGGATCTGAGATTTCGCTGGGGAATGATGAATGGGCCGGGGAAAATTTGGATTGTCCTTTGGGAGAGATTGCTCGGGGCGAGTGGTTCTTCTGATTTTTACTGGAAAAAATACCATGTGATATTGTACCGCACCGGATAGCCGATGGTTGTAAAGTCTGATGAGGAGGTGATTCAGTGGTCCGGGCGCCTTGATCGAAAGGTCAATCGCTTGGATTTTGAGGGCTCCTTTGGGGAAAACGGTGTGTCGCCCTAAGGAGTGCAAAATTTCCTTGATGAAAACGTTCTAAATCCTTCCTGGGATTTTTAGGAATTTTCCGGGGATTTTTCGAGGCTTTCTGGTATTTTCTGGGAATTTTTGCACGAAATTTTAAGGGGGGTGCCGGTCGGCATAGACTGAGAGGTGCCATTCGAAAGTGGCACGAACTTTTGGGCTGCCTCGGGAAGGTGAGGCGTTTGGCCTCCTATATAAAGGGGGCGAATTCCCCCCATTTTTCACAGCTTCCTGCCTTCTCTCTTTCTGCGATTTCTCTCTGCGAATCGTTCTAGCATTCCGATCTTCAAGAAATGGCCCCTTTTGTGAGCACCGCTGTCCACTGGGAGTGGTTGACCATTGATGACTGGGCGAATGTGGATTGGAGGGACATGGTGCCCCTTGCTTTGGTGAATGAGAATGCCTTTGATGCATTCGAGCCGGTTGCGGATGAGCGGACCTTGCTGCGGGAGCCGTCGTGTCATCGCTCTTCGAGAGTGATTCCCGGTGGTTATGTAAGTAACCTGACCTTTGGCATTTTTTTTCCTTTTTGGGTGATTTTTCCTTTTCTTGACCTTTGACTGAATTTTTTCTTTCGCCAGTCGGATATTTATTTGAAGAACATGCGTGCCCGCGGGACGACGGGGCTTAGGGTTGTTTGGGAGCATCTTCCACCCATGGTGTACTGGATGGTATCATCAGCAGGTTTTGGGAGGTTGGCGGTTGCGCTGGATGAGACGCCTCGTTCGACAGCAGTTTTGTGTGCCTTGGGGGAGAGGTGGTGGGACACTACCCACACTTTTCATTTTAGCTTCGGGGAGATGACGGTGACTCCCATAGATGTGCAGCAACTGCTGGGGCTGGATTGTGACGGGGAGCAGATAGAGGTGGACCGCTCTTTGCGGGTGAGGCCGAAGGCGGTGTATGCGGCACTCGGTGATGTGAGGAGGATAGTCTCTGGAGATTCTATTCGGCTGTCCTTGCTGAAGGATGTTTTGCTGAGCAGGGTGGTTGATGTGGAGGATAGACTGCAAGTGAGGCAGATGGACCGGTTGTTCATTTTGTTGGTGCTGGGAGGTTTCATGGGGGCGTCGAGTGGCGACGTCGTCCATTTGTGGTTTCTGCCATACTTGAGGATGTTTTCGAACATCCCTTTCTATGATTGGGGGAGTCTGACCTTGGCGACCCTTTACTCTTCTCTAGATACGTTCAGCCGGTGCTGCCGGCAGACTTTTACTGGAGCCACGTATCTCCTTGAGGTATTCTTTACTTTGCGCATTTCCATTTTATGCATTCACATTTTCCTTTCATGCATTCGCATTTTCCTCATGCGTCTCTTTTTGCTCGTGAATTCAGACGTGGTTTTATGAGGTGATTGGGTGCAACACCCCACTGATTTCTCTGAAGGAAAACACCGTCGGGGACTTCTGTCTCTTGCATCGATGGCGTAAGGCCAACCGGCAGTCGAAGGGATCTCTCTCCCTGGAGGTGGTGCGTCAGGTCTTGAATGACCTGACCAGTGGTCGGGTAAGACTCTTTCCATTTCAGCCTTAGTTTTTGCACCTTTTAATTCTGTATTGACTTATGCCTGCTTAGGGATTTTTAGGTGACCTTTTATCCTTGGGGGATCGCCATTCAGGATACGGGGGTGACTGGGGGGAACGCGCAGATGAGGCGTTTGTTGGCACATGAGTTTGGCCATTCCTGGTACCTCAGGGAGAGGGTGATTCATCAGATTGCTGAGGAGGAGGTGGTGGTGCCTCCCGCGCAGCCTCCTACTTCTATGAGGCGGGAGCGACAATTGTTGGAGGATGAAAGGATCGCGGCGATGATTGGCGAGTCCTATGCGTTGTATACTGATTCGGCCGCACCGTATGATTATATGGACTTTGTGACGAGCTAGTTGATGACGCCCAACATACATGATGCCTTGCCTTTCCCTCCTGCTGGTTCGAGTCGAGCGGTGGGGTCTTCCCACAGTGGTGGTGGTCCGTCGGTACCTGCGGCGGTGGTGACCTCGGAGGTCCCTTTTGTTCGGTTGCACACTCCTTCGTACAACATCCGGCGGGCTGATGGAGGGACGGTGCCGATGCTACACCATCCTCTTGCGATGGATCCGGAGGAGCTGGGCTTGACAGAGGACGTCCTTCGTCCTGCGGTAAACCTTTCGGTCCTTTTCCTCTCTTTTTTGATTTCTTTTGCTTGATACTGATTCTGCCTTTCCTTTGCAGCAAATCCGGGTGTCGACCACTTGGCTCAGGGACATCAGGGATTGGATATCATCGGCGACTGCCCACATTCGGGAGGCTGTCCCTGTTCCTTCTTGCTTGGTGCTGTCAGGCTCGTCCGGGGGAGACTCTGCTCGGGTAGTGGGGGCGTGTCGTCTCACCATAGGGGAAAGAGAGCGCGTCGCCGGGATGGAAATTCTTGAGAGAGAGAGAGAGAGGGAGTGAAATGTGGGTTCGGGCTGAGTCCCGTTGTTTTTGGCTTTTCTTTATTTCCTGTAAAAATGATATAACACAAAAAACATATATATGCAATGCAATGCAGTTTTTTGACTATCTTTTATTTTAATGTTGAAATGAATGCATGCGCTTTTTAATTTGCTGCTGAGACCGTAAAAAAAGGAATATTTTTAGAAATCTTTTAAAGGACAGTTATTTTATTCAAAATGGGGAATCCTATAAGGAGGGAACAGGATTCTTAAAATTCTTTTGAGAATATCAATTTATTTTTATGGAGTTTCCTGATTTGACAAAGAAGGAATGGAGGAAATTTAAAAAGGGGAATTATATAAGGAGGAAAAGGGATTTTAAAATTCTGTTGAGAATATCAATTTTTATTTTTCTGATTTTGACGAAAGAGGGAAAAGGGATATTTCCAAAAATGGGGGGTTGCCGATCGGCAAGCACCCTGGCCTGCCTATCGGAAGTTCAGTCCAGTCCCATCAATTGAAAGCTTTGATTGGTACCCTCTTCAGCCTTTAGTACCTTGTGGGGTAGGGTTCCTTTCGATTTCTGCAGGGATTATGTCCCTTGTGAGGATTTTTAAGTATAAAAAGGGAGAAGGGTGGAGTGTTTTCCTCACACCTTTTACATTTTTCATACCCACCCATCATCTTTTAGTCTTGCAAGATGGCTTTCCCTGGTAGCATCGAGTTTGCCAATTACCTCGAAGCCTTGGAAGCTATGTGCTCTTATAATGTCGACTATGATGCTTTCAACATGCATCGAGTCTCCTTGTGGCGTAATTGACCTTTTGAGTGGAATATGCTGATGGCGGCAGTATAATTTTGGTACCCCGAAGACCATGTATTCCGCTTTGGGTTGGAAGAAGTTTGTCCTACCTACGAGGAGTTTTCTGCCATACTGGGCGTGAATCCTAGTGTTGTCGCGACTTTACCCAAATTTTCCCGTTCTCCTAGGGATTTGTTGGCCAGGCTTCTTCATATCTCGCCTTCGGCGGCCAGGTCATTGGTTGCTAGAGGGATGGTCTCCCTCCCGACGATGTTACAGTCCGTGCGTTCGCGGGAAGTAAGTGATGCTGGCTATGCTGGAGCCGTCGTTCTGGGTCTGGTTTCAAAATTACTGTTGGTGACTGGGGAATTGCAGGTAGACCCACAACTTGCAGCCATTACCTCATGGATGACATACCGTCGCAATTCTGCGGCGGTGATATTGGCAGAGACTCTGAATGGCCTGGATGCTTGGAGAGAAGGCCGTTCAGACTTTTTGAGGGGTAGCCCTGTGATGCTGTTCATGTGGTTGTCTGAAAGATTCCGCTTGTCGACTCCTCCAGAATATCCTTTGTCGGCTGTACCCAACTTTTTTTCGCGCTACTTCATCCGCATGGGCCTGTATATTGAGAACTGGGAGAATTGGCTTGTGGATTATGGGGCTCGTGGACTGTATTGGTCTGTGCCTTGGTGGGGACAGTTGCATCCTGTTCTGGAGCTAGGAGAATATTCATATGTACGACTGGTTGGTCTCAGGCAGACCTCTTTTTATTTCCCTTGGCGGCTTTTGCGCCAATTTGGCTGGGCGCAGGTCGTGCGCCCTCAGACCTCAAATTTCTTTCTAGTAGAAGATTTGACTGAGCGCTTGCGTCTGTTGCTAGGATCTCTGTGGGAAAATTAGCGTTCGTCGACCCGTCCCTCTCAGTCTGTTGGGAAGGTTTGCCATGTCCCCAAAGATTATATGAAGTGGTTGTGGAGGAAAGTAGTCAGCAAAATATTGGCAGTAGAGACCGGTCGGAGGTGGTTTGTTTTATCTGACTCCATGGAAGGGGGTATTGTGGTCTTTTCGAAGATGGTTAAGGCTCATCGGTCCATGGAGTGTTTGCGGCACTCCATTCAGGCAGGAGAAAATTGGGGTCCTCAGGACGTGGATGATGAGGGTGCAGGCTCTTCGGGTAGCTGTGGGTAGGACTCCTGGGGAGTTTATTTATGTAACAGATGTGGGGGATTTTGTCTGGTTTTTATGGTAGTAGGGGGAAGGGAGTTATCCGTTCCTTTTTCTTATGCAATCCGTACTGTAGTTTCTTATTTAATGAAATAAACAAGTTTCTGATCATCCAGTTGTGCCTTTCGATGAATTTTGTATTTTGAATTATCTATACCAATCGCTAAGGCATACATAATCCTTTTGTTCAAGTAAATGTTTAGAATGAACTTTCGTTCTCGGGGGTAAGAAAAGAATGGTATTTTGTGAAAAAGAAGGGGCCATGCTCATGTGAGGAGTATGAGATGCCTACGTACCTCTGGGATTTTTGAAAAAGTTCTTATCTGTTTGAAAATAGTTTTTGTAGAGGATCAGGCCCACGTAGTTCTGGGTAGAGGGAAATGGAGAGAGTTTTTTTTAAAGGGGATGAGAAGAGTCGTAGAGCACCGAGATTTTGGACTAGGGGTAGAACTTCTTGAGACAGTCCAGATTGACTGGACGAGCCATCTCTTACCCATCTAGGTCAGTGAGCATGGCGGCACCGCTGGATAGGATTTTCTTCACAATGTACGGGCCGCTCCAATTGGGTTTGAACTTTCCTCTGGGGTCCCAGATGGGTTCGATTATCTCTTTGAGGGCTAAATCCCCCTCTCGGACACCGCGGTCCTTGACTCTCTTGTTGAATGATGGCGCTATTCGGCGATGGTATCCTTGTATGTGGTAAAGATCTTTTAATCTCCGTTCATCTAGGAGGGTCAGCTCATCAAGACGGCCTGGGCACCAGTCTTCTTCACTAACCTTGCTTTCGAGCATGACACGTAACGAGGGTATTTCCAGCTCCACAGGTAGGACTGCCTCCATGCCGTAAACCAGGGAGTAAGTGGTAGCCCCAGTAGAGGTTCGAATTGAGGTTCGATAGACCCAGAGGGCGTAGGGGATCCGGTCGGCCCAATCCCTACAACTTTCGGTCATCTTGCTGATGATGGCTTCGAGGTTTTTATTTGCGGACTCAACTGCACCATTGGTCTGAGGTCGGTAGGGAGAATATTTGTGTCTCTGAATCCCGTATTCGCTGACTATTTCTGTGACTTCTGCCTTAAAGTGCAAACCATTATCCGACACTAGCTCGTGCGGGACCCCATATCGGCAGATGATATTCTTCTTGATGAATTTGGTCACCTTCTTGGCATTTAATACTGCGTATGACTCAGCTTTGACCCATTTGGTGAAGTAATCAATGGCAACCAGGATGAACTCATGCCCGTTTGACGCTTTTGGTGTAACCTTCCCTATGATGTCGATACCCCAGGTGGAGAACGGCCAGGGAGAAGTCATGTTGTATAATTCCCGCGGAGGTAGATGTTGGAGATTGGAGAACTGTTGGCATTTAGGGCACCTCCGAACATAGGCGGTGCAATCCTGGGCCATGGTGGTCCAGTAGTAGCCTTGTCGGATGATCTTTTTGGCAAGCATGTGACCGATCATGTGAGGTTCGCATTTCCCGTTGTGGATTTTCTGCATTATCTTTTCAATGTCATCCCCTGCGATACAGTGCAAATGAGTTCCATCGAAATTCCTCTTGAGTAGTGCTTTATGGCAGAGGATGTACTGAGCGGCCAGTCTTCGGAGGGTAGCTCGGTCGTTCTTATTGGAACCCTCGGGATACCAACCGTGTTTGAGGAGGCACCAAATATCATAGTACCAGCAATCGGCTAGTTCGGGATCTTCAGTGGAGACAAGCTCAATATGGTAGAAATGGGTCGGTCTGTCTTATTTTTGAACTAGGAAGGGGGTCATTGTTATTCCCTCGGGCATATCGACCATGGAAGCCAAAGTAGTGAGAGCATCGGCTAGGTTGTTCTTTGCTCGGGGTAGGTAATGGAAGGTGATATCTCGGAATTGGGAGGCCAACTCTTCTAATTGGGCATGAAAGGGTTGAAGCTTTTCGTCCTTGACCTTCCACTTTCTGAGCACTTGACCGATGATAAGGGTAGAATCCCCGTATACATCAAGGTATTGAATACCTTTCTCGAGAGCGACCTGGTGGCCCACTGTGCATGCCTCGTATTCTGTCATATTGTTGGTGCAAGGGAAATCCAATTTAATGGCGATGGGAGTGTGGGAGTCATCTGGGGCGACCAGAAGTATCCCAATGCCATATCCCTTTTTGTTGGCAGCGCCGTCGAAGAACATTTTCCATTGGAGGCGGTCTTGAGTGGTACAGAGGATGTTTTCATCTGGGAATTCGGAGATCCAGACATTTGCTTCTTTTATAGGGTAGTCAGCGAGGTAGTCAGAGATGGCTCTTCCTTTAACAGCTTTCTGTGTGACGTACACGATATCAAACTCGATTAGGAGCATCAACCACCGGGCCATTTCCGCTAGATAAGGCGGGTTTCTCAAGCAGGTATTTGATGGGATCCATTCAGGATACTAGTTTAATGGGGAAGGCGAGCATATAATGTTGCAACTTTTGGGTGACCCAGATAAGTGAGACACATGCTTTTTCCAAAGCAGTGTAGTTGACCTCGTACCCGGACAACTTGCGACTGGCGTAATAGATGGCTCTTTCTTTGCGGGAGTCCTCAAGGTACTGGGCTAGCAAAGCCCCGGCTGCAGTGTCTGTTATGGTTAGGTATAAGAGCAAAGGGAGACCAGGCTGTGGTGGCATGAGAACTGGAGGTTGGGTTAGGTATTATTTGATTCGATCAAAAGCTTCTTGGCAGGCCTCGTTCCAAACCTTGGTTGAATCCTTTCGGAGGAGCTTAAAGATTGGTTCACAGATGGAGGTTAGCTGGCTGGTGAATCGACTGATATATTGTAATTTCCCCAGGAAGCCTCAGACTTCCTTCTCGATTCGGGGAGGTGGCATCTCAAGTATGGCCTTCAGCTTGGCGGGATCTGCTTCTATCCCCTTCTCACTGATCATGAATCCTAAGAGTTTTCCCTTCGTAACGCCGAAGACGCACTTCTGTGGATTAAGTCTCATTTGATACTGCCGCAGTCGTTCGAAGAACTTTCGGAGAGCGGGAACATGACCTTCTCTAGTTTTGGACTTGATAATCATATTATCCACGTAAACCTCGACCTCTTTGTGGATCAGATCATGCAGGATGGTTGTGGCAGCCCTTTGGTAGGTAGCCCCAGCATTCTTGAGACCGAATGGCATAACGGTGTAGCAAAAAGTTCCCCATGGGGTGATGAATGCGGTTTTCTCTTGGTGGTTGAGATGCATCTTAATTTGGTTGTATTCGGCAAATCCATCGACAAATGACTTGAGCATGACTGGCTGTGTAGTCCACTATCATGTTGATGTTGGGTAGCGAATAATCATCCTTCGGAGAAGCTTTGTTTAAATCTCGGTAATCCACACACATTCGAACCTTTCCTCCTGATTTTGGTACAAGTATAATGTTGGCCATCCACGTGGGATATTCGATTACTCGAATGAACCCCACGTACAACTGTTTGATCACCTCTTCTTTGACCTTAAGCGATCATTCGGTGCAGAGCTTTCTCAACTTTTGTTTAACTGGCTTGGCATCTGGGAGAATGGGGATCTCGTGCTGAGCTATTTTGGGATCAATACCGGGCATGTCGTCATAGGATCATGCGAAGACATCCATGAACTCCCTTAGCAATTCTTCGAGTTGTGTGCGCTCATGCTCATCAAGGGTTGCCCCTATCCTAATCTCGCGCAGTTGGCTACTAGAACGGAGATTAATAACGACAGTCTTTTCTTCATTAACTTGAACGCGGTTATGTTATTTATTATTAACCTTATTTTAATCAGTTAAGAATTGTTCATTTGCAAAATCATCATCATCAAAAGTTTGATTAAAATCCACACAATTAATGTAAGGCACAACAAGATACTCAAAATCTTCGTTTATTTTTTTGATAGGAAAAACAACATTGAGAACCTCATCAAAAGAGGTCTCGATTACATTTTAGCAAGGATGGACAACAGTAGATAAAACAGGGTAAACATTGGGGTTGAGGGAGATTTCAAGAGGTAGAACTGGCACAGCATGCCAGTTGAGGAGAGGTGTATCAGCAGCTTTAATCAAACGGGATGGGTCCCTTGATGTAGTGCCTGAATGAACCATACAGAGTGTCAGCCTCAGTGTCTGCAGGTTGAAGGAATCTTCGGAGTCACTTTCCTCAGTTTCTTCAGTATCTTTGATAAGCGGTGGCACCTGGTATTGGTAACTTTCGGCCCGTGGGTAGCTATCTTCGAAGAAGATCTCCATTCCAGGCTTCATCTTCTTATCTGTATGGTCATACCACGATTCTGGAAAACCGCAAAAGGGGAAATCCTCACCCTCCTTGATGAATCGTCCATTTAAAGAATCTCCCGAGATAGTTCGAACGAAGTCTAAACCTCTCTTTGATCGAGTCTGGCGGATCATTATGAGTTCTGGTTCTGATGGTTGATATCCCAAGCCGCAAGGAGGGAAAGCTTTCTTCAGTTCGATGGGCTCAAGTATCCCCTGCTGCCTTTGTCCCAGCCCCAGTCCGGGCATGAAGTGCATATTTCTGAACATCTGAATCACATTGACATTGCCATGAGGGTCATATTCTGGACAAACCCTTTCTTTGAAATCGTCCCCTGCCGGGAGTAGGGATGGTTCAACTCGGAAACCTGATAGGAGCATATCATCTGACCCGTGCTGTATCTCAAGAATTGGACTGCTGGTGCTTGCACTCTCGGCGTTACCGTCGTCACCCAAGATGGTGATGACTCGCCCATCAGTGAAGAACTTCAGTTTCTGATGGAATGAGGAAGAGACACCCTTTATACTGTGGAGCCAGGGTCGTCCGAGCAACAGGTTAAAACAGGTCGGGATATCGATGACTTGGAATTCGACGACAGGGTTTATAGGTCCAACCCCTATTACAAGTTTTATGGATCCCATCACCTCACGGCGGGTATTATCGTAGGCACGCACGACAGCGGATGTTGGAGCGAGGTCACTTTCTTTCAGACCTAAACATTTGAAGGTTCTCAGCGGGCAGACATTCAAAAAGGATCCGTTGTCAATGAGAGAGAGTGGTACAACCTTCCCCATAACTTCGACGGAGATGTTGAGTGCATGATTGTGATTTGGGCCAATTTTGGGGATTTCTTCTTCAGAAAAGGACAGCATTCGGGTAGAGGTCAAGGATCCGACCAGGTTCACCGCTTCTTCTGGTGTGGTAGAGGGAGGAACTATGGGTCCAGTGAGCAATTTGATCAAAGCATTTCTGTGTAGCTGGGAAGACATGAAAAGCCCCCATAGAGTGATGTTAGCTTGAGTTTTCTTCAATTGATCGAGGATCTTGCTCTCCTCGAGGGTCATTTCTGGCATAGGAAGGTTTTCAATGCCCTTCCCCTTATCATTGGTTGGTAGCGAGTTTGGAATTTGGTAATGTCTCCCAGATCTGGTCATGTGATTTACTGAAGAAGGGAAAAACTTAAATCCAGTTTCCTCATCAATCTCAGGTTGTTCTGCCACCTTGTCTATTTCTCTGAGGAGTTCCTCAAATGATATCATCCCACATAAGTCAGCAATTGGGCCATTTCCTCCTGAAGCTTGTTCTTCATTTGAAACTTCGAATTCTTCCCCCCATCCGGTGGCAACAATTCTATTTTCCCTTGTGAAGTCAATGCATTCCATAACTTCAACGACTTCTTCATATAGGTCTTCCCATTCTGTGGGGATGTGTAAGGGTGAAGGGATCAGGTGCCCTTGCAGCTTTAAAGTGTCAAGTAACTCGGTGATACTGCAAATGTTGTTGGTTTGCCTGAATGCTTCCGTCATGATCCGGACAACATCATCTAAGCAGATTTCGTCGGTTGGTACCATCCACCTATCTGATTCTCGGGCCATTTTCGTGCTTCCAAAAATAACGTACTGAACCTCTGGCAGTCGATAATGATCTGTGAGGGCAATTTCAGCCCGAACTCTAGGAGTTGGTTTAACACCTCTGACAATTCCATACCTCCACTTTCAGAACAGGTCCGGATAGTGATGCACGCTCTGGTAAGGAGTGACAGCGCCTGATCGGCGGGGCTAGTAGGGTGTAAGAGGAAATATGGGCAAAGTTGAAGGGGTTTAGAAGGGTATAAGGGTGTGATTTGAGTTGATGGATCGAAATCTGGGTTTTCTTCCAAGAAGATGGCATTGGTGTGATTTGGGAGTGGGTTATGAGTAGTGTTTGGTTTAGGATTGGCTGGTGGGGCAATGGTACCCCGGTCAATGAGATGTTGGATTATGTTTCGAAGGTGGAAGCATTGGTCGGTGGTATGGCCAGCTGTTTGGTGAAAGGCGCAATGAGCACCGGTCTTGAAATTTCTGGGAAGTGGATTGGGTAATGGACGTGGATCCAGGGGATTCATAAGGTTTCGGCTTAACAGGGCTTGGTAAACTTTGGAGAGGGGAGCATGGAGCTCAGTGTATTCCCTTCAGAACGGGAGAAGGGTGGCTTTCCGGTGCCCATGATGTGGTTGTTTGAGAGATGTTGTTGATGGTTGAGATTGCGGCACTGACAGGCTTGTCATATTTTCTGGGGGTGAACTGTCCAGACACCTTCTTTGGTTCAACTTCTGTTTTGGCAAGACCCTCTTCAATTTCTACTCCTGCTTCTCTGAGAGCTCGAAAATGGGGGTAGTACTATCCTCCCATGGTTTCTACGACATGGGGCAAGAAATTCTTCTTCACTATGCTAACTTGTTGTTCTTCAGACGACCGATTGGTCATGGTAGCCGCTTTTTCCCTCCATCGGGCTATAAAGTTACTGACTGATTCTTCGGAGTTCTATTTGAGCAACTCTAAATCACGGCGGGTGACCTCAAGCTCTTCGTTATATTTGTACTGTGACATGAATTCTCGGGCTACATCCTCCCAGCTACGGATTCTGGATTCCTCAAGAGATAAAAACCATCGGAGAGCACTGTTTTTCAAAGTTTGCTAAAACAATTGGGCCATCACTTCTTCGGAAGCCCCTAGTAGAGTCATGGAATGATGATAACTGCGAAGATGAACAATAGGGGGACCACTCCCTCCAAATTTCTCGGTATTTGGCATTTTGAACTTCTTGGGTAACCTTGCTTTAGGATAAGGAGACATATGGGTGTAGTCCATGTAATTCCCAGATATCCTGACTTGGTCAAACTTCTTGGTGAGCATCTTGAGATCCTCTTTGACTTTGTTCAACTCCTCCTCCTTTGGATCAGCAACTAGAGGCAAGTTAGCCATAGGCTGGGCAATGTTTGGCATTGGAAGCTGGGCAGGCGGCGGCCCATTAGCAGGAGGGGAACGCGGAGCGTGCTAATATTCTTCCAGGACCCAGATGGGCTCGGGTGGACCCATAGCACGAGGGAACAGGGCCTTGGGCTCTTGAGGAATAGGACCTTGGTTTTGTTGCATTTCTCAGACCTCAGCTTGGAGGTTGTCAATCTTGGCCACGAGCTGAGCTAGGACTGTCGACAGATCTGGTTGTCTGACTGGTGCTTGACCCGCATTCTCTATGGAAGATGGATGGATTCCGGACTCGAAAGAAGTAGTAGAGGAACAGACGAAGCTCCGGGGTGACTTGACTGAAGACCTAAGCCAATAGGGAGCCAGGCCAAGGGCGTGCAGTCAACCTGAGAAGGCGTAGGATGAGATTTATTTTTGAGAAAAGGGAAGGAACTATTTTTGGATTTTTGATAAAAAGGGAGAAATGTTTTTGGATTTTTGATAAGAAAGGGAGAAATGTTTTTTGGATTTTTGATAACGAAGGGAGAAATGTTTTTGGAGATGTAACTCAGCATGATTATTATGATTATTATGTTCTCACTTGTATTTAATTCTCCTAAATGCAATGACGGACGAGACCTGAGCCTGGAAAAGTGGGGTTTTAATATATGCAAAGCTACGGTTTGGGACTTGTAACCAGGCTCGCGGACAGAGTCCTGTTTTAAAAATGCGCAAAAATTGGGCGGAAGATCGACCCGGAATTTCGGCAGAGTTTCGGGTCGAAATCGGCAATCTAAAGTGCGTGTCCTAGGTTTTACACCTATATGCGGGTATGCAGTTGGTTGGGTGAATCGGCATGGGTTCCCCCCTTTGGCGTGACTTCCACGATATACGTCTTGCTCTTGCGGGCAATCGGTACGTGTGGACAAGCCATTTGATATACCTGAGTGTACATGAATTGCCTCACCATATACCTCGTGAGGACGGTACGTGTGAGAGCGAATTCGATATACTCGGCGTACGTGAATGAATTTCCTGCGATATGCCTCCCGTCATGACTTCGGTCAAGCGGTACGATGCGGGGGAACCGTTTGATATACGTCGAAGGTACTTGGCCAATGGAAGGTGAGAGTCATATCGCTTAGGCTAACTGCGACCTGCTGGACCAGCGCCCATCACGAAGTGACCCTCCAGTTACTGGGTAGAATTTGGTCAATATCAATGATCTTTGGTGATGTCGTGTGAATCATGCATGATTCTCTTATTAGTAGCTTATGATGAGAATGCCTTTCTTTGATTATGCCAAACCGGGAACAAAGTAAAAGTACCCCAAAAGGTACGCCAAGTATGGATAGGTGATGCGTGCAACATGGGGATATACGTGATCCTAGGTGTACGTGATGTGAGGTGTACATGGAGGATTTTCTACAAGTGTGTGAACATAAGCATAAGCATGGGATATACATGTGAGAAAGGGGAACATGCAGATATGGGGGGGGGGGGGGGAAGCATAAACAAATATAACATCCATGTAAATAGAGTCAAGCCCTCAAAATAAATAAAAGTCCCCAGCGGAGTCGCCACTGTGGCCATCCCCGCCGATCCCCGCCGCGGAGGGAGGAGGAATCCTTCGGGCCCCGCGCGTCCCCTCTCCGGAGAGCACTTCGGCCTGCGTCGATTTTGTGAGGCGTGAAAAATGTAGAGAGATTCAGAGTCGCCAGTCTATTTTACTCAAAACAGACAAAAGAAAAAGAGGAAGCCACCCCGAAGGATGGCATCCAAAGACACACTGGTGCGTGCGAAACCAAAATGATTCGAAAAGGGTTCAGAGGCTTAGTTACGAAATGGGAAGGTGTTAAGAACCCATTCCGCCCTTTCGGTCTCTCATGGATACTTGCTATTTCCTTTATGTTTCCCCCCGTGAGATGTGTGCATGTGTATATATATATAGAATGGAGGTAGGAATCCTTGGCTTGTATCATGGAAAAGATAAAGCGAGTCATCCATAGGAAGATTATAAAAGTAATATTAGAAAAATAAGATTTACGCGGTTACCCCTACGTTGATCGCTATAAAGGAACGATAACGCACAAGGAGTAATGTGTCACTAAGACTAAGGATATATATAATATAAGAAAAAGGGATTTAGAGAAAATAGGAAATGAGAGAAAAAGTGAGAGAAAGGACTCGAGTCTCGGGTTTTACCCCGAGACGCCTACGTAGCCTATAAAGGCATCAAAGTCCACGTAGTTCCCATACAAAGCAAAGCGGTGGGGTTTATCCCATAAATCCAAATGTGGGATATCTTATTTGTAAGTGTGTGTGTGTGTATGTAGAAAAGATGTTTTAGTTGTGAGAAAAATGTGGAAAAAGTGTGAGAATCCCTACTTGGAATTTATGAGCAAACCCACTTTTTCTTGTTTTGGGGTTTTTATTTATATGAAAATAATAGATGTGCAATAATACTAAATAAAAAGTATATTAGGATGTGTGAGATGAGATTATAAAAGTGCTAAGTAAGAAAACAAGTTATTGGGAATTCAAGAGAGTTTAAGAGAGAGAGTTTGAGAAAGTTGGACCTACTTGAAGATCTTGAGCTTGATCTTGAATGTTGAAGAGCAGCCCTTGAGCTTGGATGATGATGGAGAGTGGTTAATTCACCAATTTTGATGAAAAATGAAGGTAAAATAGGGATTTGGAAGTTGAAATCACGCTGCCTTCGAGAGAGGTTTCTGGGATTCGTTCAGAGAGATTTCTATCAGATCTGAGCTCCTCCTGAAAATGAGGCCAAGGCCTCCTTTTATAACCCCAGGGGACTACCGATCGGCCCTATCATGGCACTGCCTATCGGCAGGTGCCGATAGGCAGGATCTGTGACCTGCCATTTGGCAGTGCGCCTCAGGCTTTTTCAGAAAATTGGCCACCGAGGGCAAACCGTTGGTCAGAATCGCGCACGGGGCATACCGTTGGAAAGGTATTTCAGAGACCTTCGAAAGTCATTAGACCGCTCTCGAGTTTGGGAGTTGACTTTGGGTCAAATGTGGCTCTGAAGCGTTTGTCGGTCCATTGGACAGGGAATCGCGCGGACGCAAACGACGCGTTCGTCCGCATGGTAAGTCCGAATCGTGCACGGGGATACCGTTGGAAAGGTTAAGAGATGTATTTCGACATTCCAAAGAGTTTGAACCGGTTTGGAGAGTTGACTTTGGTCAACCGGGCCCGATAATTGCTCGGTGGCTTCCCGGAGTCAAACGGATCGTTCGTTCGCATGGAAAGTCGAAATTGCGCACGGGACGGACCGTTGGAAAGGGTATTCAGTGCCCTTCGAAGATTCATTCAGCCTCGGTCGAGCTGAAGAGTTGACATAGGTCAAATAGAGCCCGGGGGCGCCCGGTGGCCTCTAGGTCAGGTTTTGGACGCAAATGGCGCGTTCGTCCGCATGGTAAGTCGGAATCGCGCACGGGGCGGACCGTTGGAAAGGGTATTGAGTGCCCTTAAAATATTCATTGAGTCTCAGTCGAGATGAGGAGTTTGACTTTTGGGTCAAATTGAGCCGGGGGTGCCCGATGGCTTCCAAGTCAGTACTCGGGACGTGACCTGGGTTTATAGTGATGAAGGGAGGTACTAGGGACCTAAAGAGAGTTAAGGGGTAACAGAATGGGGTGTCTACACATGTGGTATTTCAAGTATTTAAACCAATTTCATAAGTTCATAAAACTAATTTATAATTACGTTATCACTTCCCATAATTTGGTTGCTAATCATGCTTATAAACACATGTGCAATTAATGTTTAGGCAACACTTAAATCAAACAATGCTTAATGCGGAAGTCAGATATAATCTTTCCTTAAAAAGAAGAATTATAAAAATAAAAAAAGTTCATCGTGTTCCTCTCTTAAAAATAAACGACTTTAATTCTTTGGACTTCCTTGAAATCTGAATGAAAAGCCTCCAAAATTAGAGTTGAATGTTGGTTTAATGGTGTTTGTGTAACACCCTGCCCCGGGGTTGGGTCACCATTGGGTCAACCCGCATCGAGTCAAGGAGTTAAATGGGTATGGGTAGGGTCCTTTTACTTTATTCAATAATATCATTTACTTTATTTTATTAGTTATGAGTTTAATGTGTCGGTTTTAACTTGAGGAAATAAATGACCACTTTAAATAATTAACCAATTTGCAAGGTTTATTTATGAAAAATCCATTTTGGTCCACAATGCTAAACAAGTAGGAAATAAACCATATTCAACCTGCATTATTACAGACCGTGGCCATAGGCCTAAATAGAAGTTTTAAGCCTAATGTTTGAAATACCAAATTTCCAATTTCCAAAATAAATTACAGAGCATCTAGCGACGTGAGTTGCTCTCTGAGGCCTTACTAGCGTCCTTTTTGACGTCCCTACTCGAAGTACCTGGGGCAAGGATGGGTTTTTTTTATCACAAAAAGCATGGATGAGTGAAAGTAATAGTAAGCTATACATTTTTTTACAAAAATACTATACATATATCGTGTATTTTAATCAATTTCGAAAATGTTTAACAATTTAGCTAGTATTTATGCAACTACTACGCAATGCACCCGAGCGACGAGCTTATACTCACACTTAACTATTTTCATCTCCTTTATCGGGTCTAGAGGCTAATTAATCATATTTTATCGTTTAGTCTTATTTATCATATTTCATTAGGGTGTCTTACTTATTCATTTCTAAGTACAACCGTTACCATTTTCGTTTTACCATATCATTTCTCAATCGTCCCATTATATCATACTTTAACGGGCTCCACTCCACCGAATATGCTACCATATGCTCTGGCCTGTGATTTTGGTTCTTTCACCCTAGGTCTCCGAGCCCTCCTTAAATATCGCCGGTGTCATTTGAGTCCAAGTTTTAATGTGTTTTAACATTTTATCCAATGTCCACATTAGTCCATCCCCTTTTTCCATTTTTTTCCTCATACTACGGTTTTAACCATGTTTCACATTATCAATGTCCATAAAAATATACTCTATTCGTTTTCACCCATAAATAGACCGATGGGGTCTCAAGGGGGAACCTCACCCTTAGGACCATCAAGTTTGTCAAAATCCCCTTTTTTTTACCCATTTTGTCATAATTTTGTGAAAAACATTTACTTTGCTTTCATTTGGCACAATAAGTAAACCATTTTCTCTCAACACTATTTCCATTATTTCATGCCCAAAAACCATACCCATCCATTTTATATTTTACCACATAAAATACAGTTCAACATTTGAGACTATTTTTAACTAAAGTCCATAGTCTTGTCTCATGATCATATGTAAACCCTAACATTATTTTCCATCATCATAAAAATATTTAACATTCTTTGGGACTGTTTTTCCATACTTTCTCATTTTATCACAATATCCATTTTTACATGTTTAATCAAGTCTACAACTCCATCATTTACGAGACTACATGTTCCTACATGTTCAAGAGAAGATTTCAACTTAGAAATACCTCAAATATGCATTTAAATCAAAATTAATCATGGGTTTATGTAAGTTCACATACTTTCTTCCAAATTTCAAGGTAGAATGCCATTTTTGTAAAATTACCCATTTGGGGTTTATCTTGTAGAAAACTTCATTTTTGCGAGACCAAATATTTTGTCATTGTAACTACATTTTAGGCATTAAAATCCATTTAGCAATCATCCTACATAAGTTCCATAGCTAGAAGACCTTGAAGACATGAAAGAGGAAAACCCTACCTTAGCTTTAAAAGAGGAGAAACCACAAATGGATGATTTGAAAGCTCTTAAAACTCCTAAGCTCGAAGACTTCAAACTTCTTCAAAGCTTCCAAACACTTTCTCTATAATTTTGCTCTACCACCTTCTTCTTTGAAGAAAGCTTGAAAATGGTAGAATGAGTGCAGATATGGTGTAACCTATGGTGTAGGAGTGGTGTCAAGACTTATCAATGGAGGAACAAGTGTTGGAGAGAGGGAAAATGGGTATAGGCACCTTAGAGAGAGATATATTATCTAAAAATGTGAGGGTGAGACCATCCCCCTTATGCCTCTTATAACCCAATATTCCCTCCCAAAAATCATTTAAAAACCCATTTAATGCCCATCAGATTGATAAAGCCACACAAAGATGACACGTCATAAGATCAAGGGCCAATAACATGACAACGCACAAGGGCAAGAAAATTTGACCAAATTCTGCCCAGGTTGTTCGAATGAAAAGCGCTTCTCATTTGAACGAGACTGGTTTCTCATTTGAACGTATTTCGAACGACCTTCTAACGAGGGAGACCTGCTATGCAGATGGGTCTTATTCGAACCCCATTAGAATCCTTTATTGAATGGGGGTGTCTTTCTCGTTCGAATCACTACAATTCGTTCGAATAAGATAATGATCTCGTTCTAACGACCTTGGTTTCGTTTGAACCACCCAGATTTCCAAAATTCTCTAATTTGTAGAATAACTTACAACAATCTACATTAAGGCCACCAAAGCAATTGGATGAGGGGTAAAAACCCATATATTAATAATTCAAATCCCAATAATCCCTCAAGGTTACAAATTACACGAAAAAGAATAAAATATTGGGAACGCGTATTACATTCTCCTTAGGAGATTTCATCCCCGGAAGAAGGATAGCTGATTAAGGGAAGAGTTCTGGGTGATTCTCTCGCATCTCAGGATCGCATTCCCAAGTCGAACCTTCAACGCCTTGAAACTCCTAAAAGACTTTTACTAATGGGATAACCTTGTTGTTTAGGACACTCTCCTCGCGATCTAGAATCGACATGGGTTGCATGGGGAACGTGACATCTTCCTTTAACTCGATGAGGTTCCAGTCGATGACATGATGGGTGTCATGGAGATACTTCTTCAGCATAGAAACATGGAATACATTATGCACCTGGGATAACTGTGCAGGCAATGCCAAATGATACAATACGTCCCCGACCTATTCCAAGATTTCAAAGGGGCTGATAAACCGTAGGGCCAACTTCCATTTCTGCTCGAACCATTAACTACCCCGTCCTTGGTCAAATATTCATCATTACATGGTCCCCTACCTAGAATTCTAGTGGTACCTAACGATTATAAACGTAATTATTTTGCTGACTTTGGGATGTCATGATTGATCGAGGGTGAAAAGCGATGCGCGTCAAGCGCCGATCGTTATTTTCTATTCACCGCCTCAATACAAAAATCTAAATTACGACTACACTTGCGATACAAGTTTAGCGGTAAGTCGGGTATAAAAAATCCATAGAGATGAGTTGCTAGAATTTATAAGGTTTAGTACTCCTAAAATTAAAGTGTAAAAGATGATTATACACAAAAAGGAAAAGATGCAAAAAGGAAAAGATTAATCTAGGCGAGTGTATTTAAACTAGATTAACAAAGCGGTAAAAACTATAGATTGAGTCGAATATCCCTCACTCGAGTTAATTAGTATAAAATGGTTACATGGGTGGACGAGTTATTACGATTGCGTCTCGTTTCGATAGTTAATTAAATCAAGGGTTGTCACACCCCTAAATTCACATAACAGCCTAATAAGATTTTGGCGTCAATAAATACACCGAAAATTGTGCACGCAAGGTCATAAGCACAGAGCATACATAATATGCCCCGTCAAATCTCCTAGGCGTAATAACCAGGACAACGCACTCAAAATAGACCCGTAAACTCCATCACCAAAGCAAAGCAACATGCCAAATCGAATGCGTCCGAACTTCACATTTAGCATCCAAATACCTATAAAAGCTCAATTAACCCCTGCAAAGCATGTTAACATAAAAATCCAAGGTTGTCTGGTTAATGAGCATAAATATAGGGAATAAGATACCGAGGGGGCTAAAATGCGTAGGTTCGAGGGATGAAATATGCAATATTTAAGTATTATCACACCCCCTAACTTACACATTGCTAGGCCCTAGCAATGAAATAGGATGCAACAAGAACTACAATCAAACCAAAAGCAGGATACAAGTACAAAAATATATTATAAAATCATAAGGCCACTTTCACGGGCGATTCGATTGCATTTAGCATATGCAATAAGCCGTTAAACCCCTAGGTTACCCTAGTGGACGAGTGCCATCTCGTGAGGGTTTTCAGGGATGAAACCCACAAACATCATATGGTTTCCTCAAAACCCAACATGCGACAAGCCCAACAATAGCGAAAAACATTTCATACGCATTATTAGCACATTGAACGAATTCAAACAAAAGTCCGAATCATTAACATTATAGAATGCACCTCATAGAATTGAAACCTTAAAATGTGGGAGGGGAGCGAGCACATGCAAAGTGTGGTTTGGCAAAAACTTATATAAACCGAATAAACATAAAGGCAAGCATAAATTCAATCCTCACGAGCATTACACTCATCTAGTGAATTCCCTAGAAACAGGGAGGCAACACACGGAACATGCGGGCATAAAGAGTAAATGTAAATGGAAACTAGGCCGTACACATGTCACAAATGAAGAACGCAATATATAAAATGAAAAATTGTAATCTCAATGAATGATACTCATTAAAGGAGGCGAAATTTATTTTCACAGATTATCAAAACTATTTAAACCTTTGAATTACATCTACTTAAGATCACATAGGACTTTAATAGGGTTGTAATGTAGGTTTGGCTTGGGTGCGAAATGAAGGGAATGTATGTACGGATTTAAAGGGTTCGGAAATGAAAAGTTGGGATAATGGGAAAATGCGGGAAATTTCAAAAATTAGAAAATAACTTCCATAAAAGGCATTGAATACAACAATCGGGAGAGTAATCAAAGCTTATTGAACACTATACACAACATTTACAACTTTCTCTTTCTCTTTCTTTTCTTATTTTTTCTCATATTTTCTTTTATTTTCTTTTGCTTTTTGCTTCTCTTTTTCACTTCTTTCTTTTATTTACTTTTCTCACTCTCATATTCCTAAATTACAACCGCAACACAACAACAACATTCAATCCAAAGTAACATTCCAAACAAAGGTATGGAAGGTGTATATCTCCAATTCGGAGTTGGTTATGGGAATTTTGGGTTATGAAACAAAAGGCTAATATTTAGGCTCAAAGGGGTTGACGAGGGGAAACATATAAGGTGAGGTCAAGGCTAATATGGGTGATATAACAAAGATAACTTATGATTATTTCCTAAAGTTTACTCAATTCTCGAGTCAAAACAATATAAGAAAATCATGCTCAAGTAACACATTTCAAGATATAAACTCAATTAATGAACGATCAAATGAAAGAATAGAGAGATTACCAACGAATTCAACGTCTTCAATGAGGAAAGAATAGTGTATAACACTCACAAATGACAAAAGGTACAAATCTTACTCGGTGTAAGTATATACAATGCAACAAAATATTACAGAGTTATAAAAATCTTAAACCAAATCAATGTAACAAGGAAAGCGCATGTGATCATGGGATTAAAGTTTAATTCATGAAGTTATTCATAATATCAATAAGTGAGGACTAAAGTCTAATAACTTCTAAAATCGAGAACATGCATCATTGGGTTGTCTATTGGATTGGGCAATTATTGAAATTTATCATCGAAAACAAAGACAAAATGCCCCAAAAAGGAGAAAAAAGAGAGAAAATATTTTTGAAATTTTTGATTTTTTTTTAGAAAAGCATACTAGGTAACTAACATGTGAGCAAAAACATGGACTAAGAAAGAAATGGATAGAATATCCCACACCCCCTAACTTAAAACCAGACATTGTCCTCAATGTGAATTAAGAACCAAGTTAAAGAGAGGAAACGAGCGATATTACCCAAAAATGGAGCGATCCCCATAAGAACAAGTCCAAATAATCTACAAAACAAGTTAGTACTGAGTATGGCAAAAACAAATAACAAAGAGTTAACTAATTACACTAGACTAAATTAAAAAGGAAAGAAAAAATAAAAAGAAAGAAAGAATAAAAATCTAACTATATACAACCTACTATTTAGGCTTCACACTAACTGTACACTAGAAGATTAAATAGTTGAGGGTCTAGCGCAAAAACGATTTGACTTTGGAGGATAACCGGTGTACCCTCACTCTCAAGCATGCCCTCCGAAAAATATGAATTCCGTTTGAACAATGGAAGGCATGTGTAAAGCGTAAGAACATAACCATTGTTAATTTAAAGTTTTGGAGGGATGATGGGGGATTTGGATTGAACGGGTGACAAAAACATGTGGGGACCGAGAAAAGCAGAATATCCTCCCAAGAATTTTGAAATTGGAATGGGAGGTGGCGTACACAAAGGCAAATATGCGATCGTGGAAGGCGACTAGAGTAAGTACTCCTCATCGGCGAAAAGGTTTAAAATATTAAAGTTTGAAACCGAATCATCGGGTACTTGTGCCGGTGTGATAACAGAAAGTAAAAATGGGGAGGAAAGAAATTCAAACTCAAGATATGCATCATCATCGCTTGAAGATTGAGTTTCGAAAGAAATAAGATCATTTCCAATGAAATCTTCTTCTTTGGGGGCCAAAGAAGAAATCATTTCATTGTAAATAGATATTACGTTATTTTCATCCTCACTTTCAATATCTATTACGCAATGGGCAAAGTCAAGAATGGTTTGTTCTAGGGGTTTAAGCGGTACGGTTTGGTCGATAAATAGTAGATACCAAAATCAAAACCAAACTCTGGATGGTAAAACCAAACTGTACCAATTTACCACCCGTACACCAAAATCAATACCAAAACCAAACCGACTGGTATTTCGGTTTTTCGGTAATTTCATTTTTTTCTGGTTTCGGTAAATTCTATTTTTTCTGGTTTCTTCTGGTTTCGAATTTTTTTTTTTTTTTCTGGTTTCTAGTTTCTGTTTTTTCTGGTTTCGGTAAATAGCACTAAATGCCCCAAAAAAACAAAAACAAAACCAACCAACTTTTTTAAATATTAAAACCAAAACCAACTTTTTTCTAGTTTCGGTAAATTTGGTACGGTAATTTTGGTAAATTCGGTACGGTACGTTAATTTCGGTATGATTTTTTCTGGTTTTGGTAAATTCGGTACGGTAATTTCGGTAAATCGGTTTTTTAAATATTAAAACCAAAACTAACCAACTTTTTCGCGATAATTTCGGTTTCGGTAAGACCGGTTTCTGATATTTTAATATATGAAACCAAAACTATTTTTTTCGGACCAAAACGGTACGGTACGGTGAAAACTCGTACCGCTTTCACCCCTAGTTTGTTCCAAAGTAGGCGCAAAGTCCTCATTTGGTTCAAAACATTCCTCGACTTCAAAAGTCTCAGAAGCAAAAACGTCGTCGGATTCAAATAATAAATCCAATTCATGTTCCCACAAACGATTTTCTTCCCGATAATGATTTTCAATTTTCTCATTTTCAAGCATACGCAAGCCCTCGCCAAAATTCATAGGCCGAGGTACGGATTCCTAAAAATGGAAACTTTGAAAATTATCATCGGACTTAAACTTAAACTCATTATTATAGGAATTTTGAAAACTATTGCAATTCGTCTCAAAATTACTATTATAAGGAATTAGAGGCCCAAAATCATTATCATCATCATCAAAATTCCAATAACCCAAGTTTTGACTTTCGTTATACTCGCCCAAAGTCATATTTGAATTTGTAATTTTTGGGACTCTAAGTATTGACCGAAAGTCATAGGATTACGGGAATTTTGATAATTATAACAATGATTGCCGAAAGAATTGGAATAAGACATGCTTACCCCAAAAATGGCTCGAAGTGGCGAATTCCACAAAGTAGGTGCGCGCGGGAAATTCAAGCATTTCTTGGTGCTCAAATGTAGAAGTCCTACAAAAATATTAGCAAATAATACAAATAGAATGAAAATACTAGGAAATACTAAATCAAATAAATTCTAAAATAAACTCATCCCCGGCAACGGTGCCATTTTGATCGAGGGCGAAAAGCGACGTGCGTCTAGCGCCGATCGTTGTTTTCTGTTTACCGCCTCAATACAAAAACCTAAATTACGACTGCACTTGCGATACAAGTGTAGCGGTAAGTTGGGTATCGAAAATCCACAAAGATGAGTTGCTAGAATTTATAAGGTTTAGTACTCCTAAAATAAAAGTGTAAAAGATGATTATACACAAAAAGGAAAAGATGCAAAAAGGGAAAGATTAATCTAGGCGAGTGTATTTAAACTAGAATAACAAAGCGGTAAAAACTATAGGTTGCGTCGAATATCCCTCACTCGAGTTAATTAGTATAAAATGGTTACATGGGTCGACGAGCTATTACGACCGCGTCTCGTTTCGACAGTTAATTAAATCAAAGATTATCACACTCCTAAATTCGCATAACAGCCTAATAAGATTTTGGCGTCAACAAATACCCCAAAAATTACGAACGCAAGGTCGTAAGCATGGAGCATACATGATACGCCCCGTCAAATCTCCTAGGCATAATAACTAGGACAACATACCCAAAATAGACCCGTAAACTCCATCGCCAAAGCAAAGCAACATGTCAACCCGAGGTGAGTTCAATCCGACACAACCTAAACTAATTTAGCTAGAAAGCATGATAAAAATGCGATAAATGAATGCAATAACTCTACACTAGAAAGCAAGTAACGAAAGCATGTAAACCTAATTATGAAAGCATGTAAACTAACTACAAAGCAAGAATTAAAGGAAGACAAACTAAATTAATGGAGAGGGAAGATGAATAGTCAACTTACAAACCCAATTGGGTGTCAAACCAAGAGGGGAAGAAGAAATGAGCTCTCAACCCCCAAACCCTAAGCTAAACTAACCCAAAATCTAATATATCTGAATATTATAACAAAAAATGGTTTATATAGTAAGTGGAATAAAATTAGAAACGAAAAGGGAAAAGAAAAGCAAAGGGGATCGATCGCTCGTAAAACTCCTAAGCTCGAAAACAAATGGATGACTTGAAAGCTCGTAAAACTCCTAACCTCGAAGAATTCAAGCTTTAAGACGCCAAGTTTCTTCAAAGCTTCCAAATACCTTCTCTACAACTTTGCTCCACCATTTTCTTCTTTGAAGAGAGCTTGAAAATGATAGAATGGGTTTAGATATGGTGTAACTTATGTTGTAGGAGTGGTGGCAAGAATTATCAAGGTATGAATAAGGGTTGGAGAGAGGGAAAATGGGTGTAGGCACCTTAGAGAGAGATATATGAGCTGAAAATGTGAGGGAGAGACCCTCCCGCCTTTTCCATTTTATAACCCAACTATCCCTCTCAAAAATCATTTAAAAACCCATTAAATTCCCATCAGTTTGATCAAGCCACACGAAGATGACATGTCATAAAATCAAGGGCTAAATACATAACTGCGCACAAGGGTAAGCAAATTTGACCAAATTCCTCCCAGGTCGTTTGAACGAAAAGGGATTCTCATTCGAATGAGACTGGTTTCTCGTTCGAACGTCCTTTGAATGACCTTCTGACGAGGGAGACCTGCTATGTAGATGAGTCTTGTTCGAACCTCGTTAGAATCCTTCATTGAATGGAGTGACTTTCCCCTTTGAACCATTGAAACTCATTCGAACGAGATAAGGATCTCGTTCGAACGACCTTGGTTTCGTTCGAACCACCCAAATTTTCAAAATTCTCCAATTTGTCCAATAACTTCCAACAATTTACGTTAAGGTCACGAAAGCAAAAATCCCATATGTTAATAATTCAAATCCCATTAATTCCTCATGGTTACAAATTATACGAAAAGAATAAAATATTATGAGCGGGTATTACAATTTACTTGTTAGAACAATGGGTACGTGTGTTGTTTTTGTTAATTCAGGATGGTATAAATGTACAATAAATAAATGTTAAGTGTCCTTTTATAAAAGAAGTCAAATCGCCTTTGAAAGAGTCCTTCATGAAATCAAATAAGCGCTGAGCAAAAAAATCACCGCAAGGACCCACTACCTGCCCACTATAACGACATTCCCCCCAATTTTTTTTAACCTTTTTCTTATTAGAAAACTCTTTAATTAAGAACATGTTTAACCAATTATAAATATTTTCTTTTAGTCTAAGCCACAACAAAAACACTCAAATGTCCTTTAGATTTTAAAAAAAAATCCCATTTTACACAATGACTAATTAAATTTCTAAACTATTCATTTAATTCACTAAAAATCCCTTAATTCATTTAAGCTAAATCCTTTTAATTTAATTTAAATGATAAATTCAATAATCGTCCTAATTTATTATTCTAATTAATTAATTAAGTCTGGTTATACAAAAATATGGGGTATTACAAAGACTTTGTACAATTTCTTGTGTGTTTTCACAAACATATCAAGATAATCATTCTCTTCACCAACTCTTTCACCTTAACCTTATAATTTCACCATTAAGGCTATGCTACTTCGACTCTTTTCACTTAAGGAACTCTCATCCGCTTCACTATCACAATCACTTAAACTAGCTTTGTACACTTCCTTTTTTTTGTCAAAATCCTTTCAGTTATATAGCTTCTTTAAATGTGCAGGGCACAAAGTAATATAGTGATTAACTCCAACACACCTAAAACATTTATCATCTTCTTTCACCTTTCCTCTATTGGAAGCGAGTTTTTCATAGCTACCTTTGAAATCGCATATAGAGGATTTTTATCTATTTGGTTTAAATTTCTTATCATTTAAAAATATTTTCTCGTTATTTTTACAGAATTTTCTAAACCCTGTAATAAATAAAGCAATGTCCCTTCAATATCTTCATAAGAACTATTCTAACTTTCCTTCATATTCACTATCTCACTTGCCTTGGAAATTAAAGCTAAGTTTTTTTTCCACACTTTGAGCACTCCGTTGGTCACAAATTTGGAGGAAGCCTGTAAGTTTATCTAGGCTATGTGTATCAGTATCCTTAATCTTGATCAAGATAGAAAACTTTGTCTTGAAACGACTAGCTAAGGTCCTTAACAACTTCTTCATATCTCTATTATTCGATATTCTCTTACTAAAGTTAAATTAAGCATTAACTACCTTCGTCCAATGGATATAGTTGTCAATAAACATTTCATCTTCACTCATCCTCATAACTTCAAAAATAGTCACAATTTGTTGCGACTTCTCTCTCTTTACACTATATGTTCCCTCAAGTGATCTTAAGAATATGCCAAGCTTTTTTTCTATAGCGCAATTTAGTATCTGATTTTACTCTTGTGTTCTAATGGAGGTGAACATGGAATTTGAAGCAATCAAGTTGTAACTACAAGTTAAAAATTATGCTTTAGATCTTTTCGCCCTTGGCTTGTCAAATCTAAATCCTTCTATATCAATCATTGGGAAAGGATAACCATCTTCAATACTCACCTCATTTTTACTTTCCAATGTCTAGGATTTATGCCATCAAAATGAGGTGGTTTATTGGTAGAACCTTCATCACCCAAGATATGTGATTAGGCATAAATTCTTCACATTTATCCCCTTAATTTCGGTATTTTTATTATCCCATGCGGTGTAAATAGCTTGGATTTGTTTCATATTTATTCTAATAACCCTTTTTGGCAAGTATTTCATATTTTGTGTATCTCTTATGTGTTTTACAGGTATTTCATTCAAGTTAGTGCCAAAGAGAACTCAAAACAGTGAAAGAAAACTAAGAAACGGGGAGTTAAAGGGCATTTTTGTAAATTTTTAGCCTTATTCCGGAGGTGGGGCCAATTGGAAAGTTGAAGATCTTTCAATTACAAGAACAGTGGAAAAAACGGTACCTCAATCGGAGTCCTGGTGTGAAAGTTATGAGTAGTCAAAGATAGAAGAAAAAGTCAAAGAAAATCGGACCGATCCGAAATACAAAATTCCAGTGAACCCCAGACCGAAGACGGATCGAAGTTGATGAAAATTAAAAGAACCGATCCGGTCATTAGTCATGCTCCTGATCCGCTACAAAATTTGTCACGCTCCAGATCCGTTACATAATTTGTCACGCTTCTCTAAGTGTGACAAATTGCCAGATGCGAGATTTTTATTTTGTGCTTATGTTTTAGCCAAAAGAGTTTTATGTTTTGGGGACTCTTCTAGACAACCTCTACCCAATATATTTAGTCATTAGGACTTTTTTTTATAGAGATTTCATTGATGTAAAAGCTCCATAACAAGTAGGAACATCTAGGAGAAGAATTTACATACTTTGCACCATTAATTCAAGAGTTTTTTCGGTTTTTCTTCAATCTTTGATTTCTTCTTGCATGTTCTTGTTCTTCAATCTTGGTAACTTTTATTTTCAGCACTTTTATTATTATTTCTCATGTTTAATCTCCCTTTACACGCAATTATGAATTCATGCGACGTAGTTAATTCATGCATAGTTAGGCTCAATATGTCTAGCTGAATTAAATTAAATTCTTGTGTGTGATATTGCCATAAAAAACGTGTTGAAGAAATCTCTAAATTAAATTAAATTCTTCTCGAAATGCATATGGTAACACAATTAGTACTTTGGACAATGAAGTAGGCCATCGTTTGTTACCCAAAAAGATTAGCCATAAAAAGTCGTGAAAAATTCATCCCTTGCAACCCAATTTGAGCCTAATAAATTTTTTCCGTTTCGTTTGATAACCCGAAAAATCCAATTTACCCGGAATTGTGAAAATTGAATATTCATCAAATAAAGTCCGAAAAGTGCATAAGAAGGGGCAAGAATTTTTTTTTTAGAAAAATGCTCAACAAAAATAGTAAGAAAAGAAAAGAAGTGAAATATAGAAAAAAATTAGAAAAAGAAGAAGAAAATGAGCAAAAGCCCGGAAAAACACTAACGGACATCATAAGCAAAATCTTCCAATTCCGAAATTCTTAACCTTTTTCATCTTACCCAATATACCTTTAACCTGAAAATTCCTAAACGAGTCCAAATTCTGAAATTAGTTACCGCATGGAGAGTTAAAATACAAAAGATAATAAAAGAGATAAAACGTATGTATAAGAGGCAATGTTCCCGTGTTTCAAACCGTATTCCGTTGATGAGATCTAATCACTATAAAATTTTCGTCTTTCTACTTATGTGCATGAACTTAGTTCCACTACATTTACTCTTATGAATCACGCATATCGAGAGAATAACCACAATTCGAGAGATTCGTTTGAGAGAGCATCCCGTGAGCATTTGAATCAAAATGAATTTTTGGAAAGTAACGTAATCATCAATCGGTGGAAGTTAGCGATTCGATTTTTGGCTTCGCGCACACACACACGCACACTATGACTTGAGACTTGTAAATATGATTTTAAAATGACCATTTTTGGGGAGTTTAAATTGTACAATTTTTAAGTATTTTGATTTTTCTTTGAGTCAATAAAGAATTTTGTGGGTATATTCACTGCAAACCCTCACGAGACAACACTCTTCCTACTAGGGTAACCTAGAGGTTTAAAGGCTTGTTGCATACGCTAAATGCAATCACTTGCCCGCGAAAGAGGAAATCTATCCCAATAAATTTTTTGAAGGGTCTTTAACTCATACTCTCATTCTTTTACATTGCTCGGGATGCGCAAAGTTCTAAGTTAGGGTGTTTGATTAGGCATAAATTCTTCACATTTATCCCCTTAATTTCGGTATTTTTATGATCCCGTGCGGTGTAAATAGCATGGATTTGTCTCATATTTATGCTACTAACCCTTTTTTTCAAGTATCTCGTATTTTGTGTATCTCTTATGTGTTTTACAGGTATTTCATACAAGTTAGTGCCAAAGAGAACTCAAAACAGTGAAAGAAAACTAAGAAACGGAAAGTTAAAGGGTATTTTCGTAATTTTTTAGCCTTATTCCGGAGGTGGGGCCAATTGGAAAGTTGAAGATCTTTCAATTACAAGAACAGTGGAAAAAACGGTACCTCAATCGGAGTCCCGGTGTGAAAGTTATGAGCAGTCAAAGATAGAAGAAAAAGTTAAAGAAAATCGGACTGATCCGAAATACAAAATTCCAGTGAACCCCAGACCGAAGACGGATCGAAGTTGATGAAAATTAAAAGAACCGATCCGTTCATTAGTCACGCTCCAGATCCGTTACAAAATTATCCACTCTCCAGATCCGTTGCAAAATTAGTGACGCTTTCTAAGTTTGACAAATTGCTAGATACGGGATTTTTATTTTGTGCTTATCTTTTAGCCAAAAGAGTTTTATGTTTTGGGGACTCTTCTAAATGACCTCTAGCCTATATATTTAGTCATTAGAACTCTTTTTATAGATACTTCATTGATGAAAAAGCTTCATAACAAGTAGGAACATCTAGGAGAAGAATTTACATACTTTGCACCATTAATTCAAGAGCTTTTCCGGTTTTTCTTCAATCTTTGATTTCTTCTTACATGTTTTTGTTCTTCAATCTTGGTAACTTTTATTTTCAGCACTTTTATTATTATTTCTCATGTTTAATCTCCCTTTACATGAAATTATGAATTCATGCGACGCAGTTAATTCATGCATAGTTAGGTTCAATATGTCTAGCTAAATTCTTCATGGTCGGGATGCATGAACTCAACCTGATGTGGTAGTTGCATGTATATACAATTAATCCTCTAAATTTAATGATTTTATTATGAGCGTATTGCGTAGAAACATGAAAATTGTAGATCTTTGGATCTCGTTTGCTTCAGGGTAACCGGGATGCTTTAGAATGCAATTCGAGTGTAACTATCGCAATACCGATTTACTCGTCCTCGGATTAAGTATGGTGCGGGCTTGAACCTCATATACGTAATGCTTGAGAGTACTAAATTCTGGATCTAATTAATCAATTAAATTTACGATTAGTTTTATACTATCAGTACACTAGGGTTGAGGGATTGTATCCCCGACCTGTTTTTCTCATCATATAATTCAAGTTTTAGTTTAATCATCTTCAGTATTTTAAGTAATTTAGATTTTGCATTTAGTTAATTTTGAGTAATTGTATTCCATTCATTAATTAGTTCATTAGTTAATCATTTTCAAAATTACATCTAGTTGTAGCTATTTCACAATCCAAATCATCTTTTTATTTCTTTTTAGAGTCAAGTTAGGGTTAACAGTCTTACCTTTGTCGTCACGTTCACTCGCCCTAGTTCCCTGAGGATTCGATACCCATACTAGCCACTATACTCCGCAAGAGTGTAGTTATAGTTTAAGTTTTTGTATTGTGGTTGGAAGCCGATAGCAATGACTAGCGTATTACACGGACGCTCCGTTTTCACCACGATCAATATGCATCTCTACAATCAAGATCTACACACCATATAAACTAAATCTATGAGAAAAATCACATAAGCAACACAAATGAGCACGAGCCTACTCCATCACGTGAATGCTAAAAAAATAACAACTTCTTTGATACCAGTTAAGGTTTGTACAGGTGTGTAATTTAAATAAACCTAGAGGGGGTGAATAGGTATCTCAATGGAGTTATTCCAATTTTGACCAATTTTAAAAATCTCTACAATTTTAACAATCCTAGTTAAACATATAACTACTTGAGATGATGATAAGGCAAAAATATATGCAATTAAACCAATCAAATAGAAAATATAAGTTAATTGTGATAAAAATTAACTAGATGCAACTATTAGATTTAATTTCAATGAATCTTCATAGATCCAATCTAGATTTAGATGCTTGGAAAAATATTCATATAGTCATATGTGCCCTCATAGATAGTTGTCTTATTTTGGTTTTCAAAAACACTTTGGGTTCCTAATTTACCTCTCTGAAAAGCTTCATCAACATTCAAGAACTTGTAGCCGATTTTTATTATACTCGTAGTCTCAAGTATCATGTTATTATATGATAGGTATATTGGAGAATTCTCACACCCATGTCACGTGCGTTTATAATCCTATTTATAAAATATCTTGGTAAAAAAATTAATGTGCATAATTTTTTTTAGTTTTTTGCTATCTTGATCTTGCTTGTATATGAATGTTTAAAAAAAACTAAAACAAATTAATTTTGCTACAACGACAATTTGCGGTGCTGAAGTGAAAATGGAATAAGTATTTTTTTGGATAAAACTCTGGACTTTGGAACGAGTAGCTTATTGCTGAAGCATCGCCACAATGACATCTTTCGCTGCAACAATACTCCCCTCGATGGCCAAGCCTTTTTAGGTCTATTCAAAAACCTCTAGATAGATGTGCCACTTGCATCATGATAGGTTCACTCCATTGATGCTCGTCCTCGCTATAACGACACCTCCAACAACACATATATATTTGCAAATTTATCATAAAGATCTTTGGGGATCTCTATATTTTTGTGTGAAAAGCACCTTTTTGGCAGCTGATTGGACTAGCTAGCCCCCAAACCACTCTCTCACACATGCTTTGTGAAAGAGATGTGTCCTTTAGCTTATCTTGGTATTTGGAAAACCATACATATGGTTATACTTATTTAAACTGTCAATGCTCTTTATTTCAAAATAAATCTCATATCTTTCAATAGCAAAATACCAAGAGAGTCTTTTAGTGTATATTCTTTTCTTCTTCCTTTATAAGTTGATAAGAACACATTTGTGAAAAAGAGTGAACCCATTTAAAAAAAATGTAGTTCATATTTTTCACTTTCTCTTCTCTGGATTTAATCACCTCTCTTTTTAAAGTTTTATTATATCAAAGAACGAGAATCTTTTCATCAAGAAATCACTTTTATAAAGCAATTTTTTTATACACTTTGGGTCTTTCTCCTAACAAAAAGTATTTTGATATTTGAGGTTCTCTTTCGGGGTTCGTATTTTGTGTGATATCGACAATTTTAAGACAAAAGCTTGTGAAACATTGTTAACGTGTGTCATGACATCGAGATGTTTAGATTGTCCATCAACAGATAGGAGTCTCCGTCTTGCCACAACTTGGCAGGAATAATGTGAATGTGTGAGTTAGCGCGGATAGCAATATAAGTCATTAGTCACCTCTGTAAGTTTTTACCAAGTTTAGTGAGGTTGTTAGATTGACCCGAGGTTTTTCCCATTAGTGGTGTTTTGTCCGCGTATATGTGTTGTTGTGATCTTATTTACATCTTCCATATATTTTGTCATCCACATGCTTAAGCAAGATAAAACTTGAAAATGGTTGATTAAAATTTGGGTAAATTTTTAAATATGATATTTAGGTATGTAAAATAAATTTTTGGTGGGTCTCCATTTCGTTATGCAGTACACACTCTCAACGGGTATCAGAGCTTGGTCCTCTTTTACTTAGGTTGTAAAATCTAGAGGTAGATGATGTATTTTTGGGTTAATGTAGAGGATAAAAGTATATACTTAGATGTAGATCTTTTTTAGAACATTGTTCAACGTGCCTATAGTCTTAGCTCTTTAGGTGATGGTTTATCAAATGATAAAGAAATGTGTCAATCTTCATTCATTAATGATGAATGCTCCTATAAGATTGACACTTTATCTTGTTCCGACTATTCCAGTGATGATTCTTTAGATGAAGAAGATAGTGACCTTCAACAAGCTTATGATAAAATATTTTTTAAAAATGCTAGACTTAAGAAGAGCTTATTTAAAACTCCCATATAACTGAAAAAATGCTTCTCTAAAATTGGAAAGGTCCGTTGTGAGCAATATTAAAGCTCAACTTTTATCTTTTAGTTTGATTCTCCTTTTAGTGGATAATGAGAATAAAATTTCCAAGAAAAGTTGGATGCTTTACAACATGAGTTGGAAGAACGTAAAAGTTCTAATAACTCTTAAATAAGAAAATAACCTCAATAAAAATGAGTTTGTATCGACTAAGTATGTCAAGATTACCATCGAAGATAGATCTAAGAGGATGGGAAAATTGCTTTTAGCCTTGTAATACATCTTCGATTGGTAAACGTGGAATTGGTTTTGAAATCCTCATAATAAATCTAAATCTGAGGAAAAAAACATTTTTATGAAAGATTATTAAAACGTGTTTGAATAGCCTTCATCATCTCTTGAGAAGAAAGTTATTTCAAAACCTCTTAATAAAATCGATCATTGTATTGTTTATCACTGCACTTTTTGCAAACGCGATGGGCATTTGAAAAATTATTGTTATAAATTTTTGTAAAACTCCAAGGTGAATAAGGAAACTCACTTGGATGGAGTTTCCCCATTGAAAAGAAATTTTAATCCCCCTTTTAATAAATCTAGAACTATTTTGTCAAAATTTGAGAAAATGTCAAAATCTAAACACACATTGACAATAGTTTAAGGGATTTAAGAAAGAATAACAAGACCAAAGTTTTCTGGACTAAGAAAGAAAATTGTCTTGTTATTCACACTGCCTTAGTTGTCCAAAATAAATCACAATGGTATTTAAACAGTGGTTACCCTTAACATATGAACGAAAACCAAGATTTATTTACCAAACTTGTTAGGAAGGAATCTGGGTTAGTTACTGTGAGTACAAGAAATCACAATTAAGTATTTCTAGAAAGGAGAGGTATTAAGTGAGTAAAAAATGGTCCCAACACACAATATTTACGTGTTTAGGTAACTGCCTACATCTGCAGAGGGTATTCTATGCTTTTATTAATTTCTCAAAAGTTCAAAGTTACATGCCCCTTTGCCCCAAGGTGAAGTTGTATTTATAGCAGTAAAAAGTAGTTGAGTTGTACAATAAACTATCCTAGCTCCTTATTATCCTGTTGCTGATCCCTATTTATCTCGTTCGAGAATATAGGTAACTAGTTGAGTCCGTAATTATTCACGTGATAAGCCTTTGTGATTATCCACGTGTCACTGAATTTGATCGGGGAAGCGTGTTGGGCCTTTTTAGGCTGCCAAAAGTTGGGCCTCTATGATTTGGTCCCCATAATTGCCCCTAAAATTCTTTGCAAAGATTGGCCAAAGAATTTTAAATACTTTGTAGGCCCAAGTTAAACTCAAAATCCTGAGATTCATGCTCAGATATATTTATGATTACTTGAAATTGGCAGGGGTACGCTAGTCATTTGCAAAAATTGAACCTCCAAAATTTTTCTTAAGCATCGCTCCTCATGATTCATTTGCACACAGTTCGAACGTCACTTTGTTTCAAACATTGTACCCATCAGTTTTCCCTTCATTTCTGCTAAAAAAATATTTCTAAACCTTTCGTTTTCATTGATTGCTCTATAAGTTCTCTTCACTTCCCCTTTCTTTAATATCTTTATAGTTATTTTCTATATCACTACACCAAAATGGGCAAATTGTCACCTTTCAGCCGGCCAGCCTTGTCAAGGTCATTGACCGTGACAAAAAAACACGCGTTTTATGTCACGGTCATTGACCTTGACACGACCGTGGCAACTAATTGTCACGGTCATTGCCCGTGACAAGCCCGTGACAATTCAATTTGTCACGGTCGTGTCACGGTCAATGACCGTGACAATTCGTGTCACGGTCAAAGACCTTGACACGACCGTGACAACTTTTCCAGCAAAAACCCTACCCCCCTTCTTTTTTCCCTCCCGCGCCGTTCCCTCCATTTCTCTCTCTCTCTCTCTCTCTCTCTCTCTCTCTACTTTCAGGTCCATTTTCTCTCTCTCTCTCTCTCTCTCTCTCTCTTTCATTTATATATAAATTTGTGTGTATATTTGTGTGTATGTGTATATATATATGTGTATGTGTGTGCGTGGAGGGGGGCAGGGGGTGGGTGGTGGGGCGGGGTGGGGCAGGGTGGTGGAGGGGGTGGTGGAGGGGGGCAGGGGGTGGGGCAGGGTGGGGCAGGGTGGGGGAGGGGGTGGTGGAGGGGTGGGGTGGGGTGGGAAATCATATGAAATGAATTCAAATTATTGTTGTAGCACTAAGGGAATAAATGAAAATGAATTGGAACTATTGTCTTTTCAACCATCCAATAAAAGTTTTCCTTCATGGAATGTTAGAATTGTTTCTAGGATAATAATCCTACTATAAGATAATTGCTCAAAATAAATATTAAATAATAATTACTAAGATATCAATTCAAATAAAGTCTTAATAACCTAACCAAAAGAAATAAAATAAAATATCAAATAAATTATCATCCACCTCATAGACATTCCCTACCAATCATTTTAAGATAATTTTATCCTTATAAAGATAAATACCTTTGATTGCAAAGCATGCACTTGTATTATTATTATACAACATGTATTATTTCGACGTGTAATTCTAAAATCTCACCTAGTTTTGTATACTATTTTTAAAATCATACTATCAATTCACGAGACACTAAACAAGAAAGAGGACATATTAATTTGGAAATGCTTGTTTTTCTTTCTAGAGACCCGTGTCGTCAAAACTTGGTAGTGTTCGAGTGTGTTTTTATCACTAAATTATTATTTCACTAACAAATACTCCTTATATCCTAGATTAAGAGTCCATATTTAATTTTTGTACTTACTAATAATACACTTAATCAATGGCTAGGATTAACCCTTATTCACTATTATGAAATTTGGTTAATTGATTATTTAAAAAAAAAAGCAAAAGTAGACTAACATATATACACAACACTAAAAGTAGACATCAATTTTATAAATAATTGATATTTTCATTCAAAATAAATATTTCATTCAAAATAAATATTTCATTCAAAAATATTGGATAATAATTGATATTTTCATTTAAATTGATAATAATTTTATTCATGAAATTAATTCAATTAGGTAAAACCCATGATAATGAAATTTATGCTACAATTATCTCATGTCATAATTTTATGTAGTTGTCACGGTCGTGGTGGGGGGAGGGGGTGGGGGTGGGGTGGGTAGGGGTGGGGTGTGTGTGTGTGTGTGTGTGTGCGTGTGGCGGGGGTGGTATTGACGGAACTTACACATACGTTATAAAATAGACGAAACATTTTTTTATCTGTACTAATAACATTTTTTTTATCTGTACTAATAACATTTTTTTTACAGCAAAAATGTCTCCTTCAGATGTTAGGGCGAAGATGATGATGCTGTTTATGATGATGTCGTCGTCTGGGTTCGGTGGTAGCGGAGGTGACGAGGGCTCCTCCGCCCCTAGGCTCCCCAAATATGGAAAATTTGGGATTACCGTCGAAAACAAGTCGGAGCTTTTAGCGAGATCCCTCGAGCTGCTAAAGACGGTCATCGGCCCGGGGTTTATGAGTTGGAAGGAGGTGCCGTATGAGCTCAAGTTAGCTGTTTGGGCGGCACTACAGGTAATATTTATATGAATATTTCAATTTCAATTTATATTTATATTTATATTTATATTTATATTTATATTTATATTTATATTTATTCGCAACTAACATTGTATTTGTTGGACATGAACAATTCAACTTGGATCCAAAGCTACGCGATTCCTTCTTCGAGCAGCTGAGGGAGCAACACAAGACGTGGAAAAAAAATATGCGGACACGGTACTTTGGAAAAACACGAGAGACCATTTTACAATGGCGCGGATCCGTCCCGCCCAAGGAGCCGATCTCATTGGCACAATGGCAAAAGTTCATTGACAATGAGATCGAGGATCGACAATTGGCATCTCGCCAATCGGGGAGGGAAAATCGGGCTAAAAAGACGGACGTGCACTACTCCGGCCGGACCTCTTACGCTGAGGTGGAGCATAGGATGAAGGTAATATTTAATTTATCTAAACTACAGAAATATATTATTGGATATTATTTTACTTTGCGGGGCCGATACTAATTTTACTTTACTTTATTTTATTTCAGGGGGTAGGGAGTGGGCCAGGGGGTAAGCCACATAGGCTCGATACTTATGTGGATCTTCGGACGAAGAAGGGGAAGGACAAGGAGGTGTCCCCGAGCGTCGCGGCCACGATTGTAAGTAATCCGACAGTTTAATTATTGTTAATTACATTATAATTTTTTAGTTTACTAATCATGTGCTTTTTGTCGTTTCAGGCAAAGCTTAAGGAAGTGCATGAGTCGCAGTCTGATGCCGACAAGGCATCTTTGTCCACAGACGCACTCAGCCAAGTGCTTGGCTCTGATCGCAAGGGGAGGACAAGGGGAGTGAGCTCGCGGGTGGCCAAATCTAGGATCATCGGATTGGAGACGAGCGACACCGGGTTGGCTCGAATGGTGGATTCACACGACGCGAAGCTGTCCCGTTTGGAGGCGACGGTCCAAGATATGTACGCATTCATGAAGCGTACGTTGGGTGGAGACCGTAAAGAGAAAGGTAAAGGGAAAGGGAAGGAGAAGGCGGTGGAGGAGGAGGTGCGGGAGGACGAGGAGGTGCGGGAGGACGAGGCGCAGGATGACGAGGATGTGGACCTCGCTGCTTCATCACCGACACGTTCGTACTTCGACGATCCACTTTCCTATTTGACGCCCTCCAACAGACCATTATCGACAATTGGTTGGCCGAGCATGTTCATATTGGACATATTTGATGGCCAGCGGATAGGGCGGGGGTTGAGGGACCCGAACATCGTCGAGGGTGGAATAGTCCATGGACGTGTGCTTCAAGAGATGGAGTCCAGGGTGCTCGTCACGCATGTCATACCCGGGAAGGAGAACTCCCTATTGTGGTTGCGCGAACAATGCGGCACGACGTACATTAGTGGGTGCGTCAATTCGTATGTCGTGTGGCCTACTCACCTCCTCAGTTTTATCTAAGACATGTAGTAACATTATTTTTAAGTTTGTCCATTTTAATTATATTTGGATTATATCGTCATGTATATTATTTTTACTTTGAAGATTTGGATTATACTGTCATGAATATATATTTGCATTATCTTTAGTTTGTGTTGGATATATGATGTTTGGAACAGGTACAACGTTGCTATAACAGGTACAAATATACTGCTGGGCAGTGGCGGTGGCCATACTGCCCAGCAGATTTTTTTTAAATTCTGCCCAGAATTGTCACGGTCATTGACCGTGACAAGTCCGTGACAAATATTGTCAAGGACTTGTCACGGTCAATGACCGTGACAATGTTTTTACTAAGGGTCACGGCTTTGTCACGGTTATAAACCGTGACAAACGTGTCAAGGTCAATGACCGTGACACGATCGTGACAAAAAAAGTTGTCTCGCCTCGAAATGTCACGGTCATTGACCTTGACAAGGTGAATTTGTTAAGGTCAATGACCTTGACAAATGGGCAGATTTGGTGTAGTATATGCGTCCGCTATATACTCTTTTTTTATTCTTTTATTATGTGAAAATGGGTTACACCCTGTATGCGAAGAAGTTGGAGGATTTCAAAAAAACTTACTCTATCCCTTACCGAGTCATAATCGAGTGTGCTCTCATGCCTAAAAACTGCATCACGATTGATGGTGGCCATTGGATCAATACTCTTACTATGGTTCAGGGGGATTAAATTTCCCCCCAGTACACGAGCATTATCAATGGGGTTCATAGGATTAATGAACTATATGGGACCAACCTGGGGATCCAATAAATTAAGTATTATTATTCCTGGTCTCATATAACAGATGATGTTTTGTATCTGAAGGAAAGAAAATCCGGCAGAGTTTTAGTAGTTAAGCTGCCTGATTCCATTAAGGGATATTATAATCAGGATTTTATTGTTCGCAATTGGCAACATCCTCCTCTCCTAATGGGTGAACACTACACTCGGTTTTTATGCCCAGAATGAGGAGTGATATAGGTTAGTACTTTGCCTTTTATGAATTTCTCCTGATTGTGTTGACTTATAATGTTTCTTCTTATCTTTATCTGAGCATGTTGGTCAAAGAAGAAAGATCCCTCCCTTGCTCATAGCAACAATGAAGAACTATTAAAAGTTTAGAATTTGAGGGAACCCCTAGTTATAGGTGGTGATCATTCTCGCTCCTCCTCTTTTCTACTTGAATACAAGAATTCTAATGGTATCTTCACAACTCGTTTGGTAGATAGCATTCATGATCTCCCACTTCTAAGCGAGGAAGCTTATGTTTCCCCTTCCTTTGAATCACTAAATGTCGAGTTGATCCCTGTTGCGAAACAGGATTCAATGGATTTAAGGAAGAGAATTTTGATAATTGATAATGATGATGTTGATACTAGTGCCTCCTTCCCTAAGACTAAGTCCTTGAAAAGGACTGAACATAGAGGACCTAGAGCCACTGACTCAGACTTGGTCTTTCGAGGAAGAACAAGAAAGACAACACTCCCATACCCCCCATAAACTTCCAAGAAGGGTGATGACTCTTTTCCTATGAGGTCTTTACAGGCGATGTCAGTGGCCAATAATCCCTCCTTGGTTCATGTCTTGTCGAAAGGAGCTGTGCTTACTATTGATCACTAGCAAGTTAAGCAACTGTGTTATGAGCAGCTGATCTCTCATGATGCTCAGTCGCCATCTTTGGTAATCCAAGAGTTCCTTTGTTGCTATGCTCTAAAATGGTTAAATGCTCTTTTTAGGTTACTAATATGTCCCTTGTTTATTCATTTGAAGTTTGTGGTAGATTTTGTCTCCATTTTTTAAAATCGCTTTGGCCAATTTAAAATTAATGATGAGATGATAGAGGATCTTTAAAAGTCTAAGGAAGCATGACGGCTTATGAGGATGAGAAGAAATCCACTAGTGATGCCATGAGTCACCTGAAGATCGACCACAATCAGCTGAAGGTTGATAATGACCTGCTAAATTCCAAACATGATCATTTGAAAAAAGAATCTAAAGACCTCTCCTCGGCCAAGGAAGTAAGCTATGACAAAGGGTATACTAAGGCCTTTGAGGACACCGAATGCCAATTGGCCTTCATTCAAAAATTTGACTTCAAGAAGGCTGGGTTGCTGCTTTGGTGAGGACATATGTCCATACTGATTTTAAACTCTTTGGCTAGAATAATCTAGGTTCTCCACTAAAGGTTGATGAAGAGGCCACCAAAAGTGCTCCAACCGATTAGAGTGGTGATGCTGTGTCCAAGGGTAAGGCCCCAGAGAGCAAGGAGCAGGTGAAGAGCAAAGGGATTTAGTCTAGGACTGATTATTCTTTTATGCTCTTGTATTCTGTTTTACCCTCTATTTATAAGGGCTTTTCCCATTCTTGGTGTTATTAATGAAAATCTTCCTTTTTGTTAATTGCAATACCGTATAGATGCTCTGCCGAATATACCTTCATTTGCTTTTTACTTTCTGTAGTTTGTTGTCGAGGACGTTCCTTCTTTTGCCAGTAACTTATATGTCCTTCTTGGTCGAGATGCTAGTGCCCAAGCTCACCGAGTATTTATTTCTATTCGCAAGGCTCTTAAGAAGATTATTGGAGCCTACAAAGACTAGTCAACCTTAGTTGCCAAGCTAAAAGATGATGTGAAGGACCTAAGGGATGTTGGTACCCTTTTGCAGGAGGAGATGAATACTTTGAAGGTCCAGTTGGCTGGGGAAAAGGACATTAGAGATGTTTGGGCCCTTCTCTAAACGAAAAATAATGAGCTTAAAAATAATCTTGCCGATGCAAAAGATAGTAAACGAAGAGTTCATGTCATGGTGATGGGATTAGCCATGATATTATTAAGCTTCACTACTTATTCAGAATGGGTCCCCAAGCAGCATGCTCGGCTGTTTATGATGAAGGTTAGGCGGATGATATTGCGAGGTTAGAAGAGGCAAAGAATGCATCTTAGAAGCACAGTTGGCTGAATGCTTTAGGGATTTTAAAATTTCCCAAGGACTCTCAGCTTTGGTATATGTACCAAGTTTATTGTTCGACTTCTAGTCATCCTACTTTTGGCAGTGAAGAGAGCTTAGTTCCTTTTGACATTTTTTCTCTTCAACTGGCCTAAAGTTATTTGACCTCTCACGAAAGTGATGACGATTTTCGACCAAACCCAAACGATAGCCGACGAAGAGCTATTGCCTTTATTCTCGCCGCCCGACCATAGTTATTTGTACTTGTAAAATATATTTTTATAACCTATGACCTTTATTATAACAGGTTATTTATTTAATATCAATCTTTTTACATTATTCCATTCCATTATAATGAACATGTTTTTTATTGTCTTATCTTACCTTTTAGGTTATGTCGTCACACCACCTTAGGCTTAGAATAGACTATAGAAAAAATGCACCTGTTTTAAGGGCCATCCATCAATTCAGGATTTTATCCGACCAAGTCGGTCATTCAGTGCCTAGGGGTCCCTTGTAGGTCTTTTACTTGCCTGAGCAATTCATGAGGTCTTTGTGTTTTCTATGACAAAGACCTAGAGACCTTAGGTTTAATTGTAATTGACAAGCTTGCAATTATAATTAAGCAAAGGTAACGCTGATCGACATTTCGATCATTAATGCAAAATGTGAGCCTATTATTTTGGAATAATGCTAAGTAATTGATTGAGCTATGTGGATCTTTATTAATGATTTTAAGATAACTGCGAGAATCATAAGTCTTAAAATAGAAATTTGTAAAAACTAAATGCGCTAGAAATAAAATCAAAAGTAAAATTTCTTGAGATTATCCCCATTCCAAGCTCTGGGTATCTCTTTACCCTTCATTATGTACAAGTGATAGGCTACTCGCAGATCGTCTCTGATCACCTTGAATGGTCCCTTCCAGTTAGGTTCCAACTTGTCGTTCGAAGGTTTTTTGGCATTGTCGAGGACTTTTTCGAGGGCATAATCCCCGATATGAAATTTCCTCAGATTGACACCTTTGTTGTACTGCTTGGCCAACTGCGATTGGTAGAAGGCCAGTCTCAAGTTCAGCTCTCATAACTTCGTTGTTCAAACATTGCTCGATAATGGTAGTACTCATGGTTAGTAGACCAACTTCCAGGGGAATTACAACTTTCATTCCATAAGTTAGAGCGAAGGGGGTTTCCCCAGTAGGTTTCCTGGGCGTAGTGCGATATGCCGAGCGAACGTGAGGATTCTCATCCCCCCAAGCACCTTTTGCTCTTTTCAACCTATTTTTTAAACCGTGGAGCATCTTTTTGTTGGAAGCCTCTGCTTGGCCATTATTTTGGGGGTAAGCCACATAACTAAAAGGGTGTTTGACTCCATGGTTGTCGCAAAAATCTTAGGAAGTCCCACTTTCAAACTATGTACTGTTGTCCGTTATGATTTTGCTAAGTACCCCAAAGAGATTTATGACGTTCTTCTAGTGTCTTTGATGTTCGCCAGTGGCTCTGCTTCAATCCATTTTATCAAATAGTTTGTGCTGATCAATAAGTACTTACAATTTCTTGGTGTAGTTGGGAGTGGCCCTACAGTATCTAACCCCCATTATGCAAAAGGCCATGGATGAGTTAGGGACTTCAGGTTGTTGGCTAGTTGATGAGGCATGGGGGAGAAATTTTGGCACGTTTTACACTTCTAGGCATAAGTATTTGTTCTTTTTTGCATATACGACCACCAGTAGCCTTTTTTGATTGGTTGAAAATCCAGAGACCTTCCTCTTGCATAGCTCCTTACAATCCCATCGTGTAGCTCATAGAGAACTTAATCGACGTCTTTTGGATGCAGGCATTGAAGGTAGGGGCTTTTGAAGGATTTTATGTAGAGTTTTTCCCTAGGTCCAAGGTAAAACCGTGCAGCTTTTACTCTGACTTGATTAGATTATTTTTCATTAATGGGAAAGGTATTATTTTTTTCATTAATGGGAAAGGTATTATTTCACAAATAAATAACTATCGAAACCATCCAGCTCGGTCTTTTTTCTATGGTGAGAATGTGCTCAGAGGACACCGTCTTCACAATGCTAGGTTTGTCGATGAACTCCACTTTAATTATTTTCTTCACATTAGAATCCACTGCTGAACTTAGGGATGCTAATGAAGCGGCGTGACTATTATGACCCCGAGGGAACTGTTGAGCATGTACCTTCTCAAACTTTGATATCAAATCACGAACCACCTGTAAGTATGCTGCCATCCTTTCATCTTTAGCATTGAAGTCTCCAGTGACTTGGTTGGACACTAGCATTGAATCATAATACACTTCAAGGTGGTTTTCCCCTAGCAAGTGAACATCATGCAATCCAACTATAAGAGTTTCGTACTCGGCTTCGTTGTTGGAGTCTTTAAAGCCCATCCTGATTTCTTGCTCGGTCATAAAATTCTCTGATATTATAAGCATAATTCCTACTCCTACTCCTTTAGAGTTGGGGGCACCATCCACATACAATATCCACTACATAGATTGATCAAGACCACGATCCGTCAATCGATCGGTGACTTATTAATTAAAAGGGGCATTTTCTCTGATAAATTCAGAGATGAAATCAACCAACACTTGCCCCTTGGTTATTTTTCTTAGATGATAGTGTATATCATATCTTTCAAGTTTGATTGACATGCGTCCAAATAGGTCGGCCTTGTGAAGAACATCTTTAAGAGGGAAGGGCGTAATGACTGTGATGGAATGGGCCTCAAAGTAATGCTTTAACTTTCGGGATGAGATGGCAAGTGAGTAAGCCAACTTCTCCTATCGAAGGTAGCACTGCTTGGTGTCTAGGAGCGTCCTGTTGATATTATAAATGTGGAACTATATCCCTTTTGCCTGTATACCAAGGCTGAACTTACTATGTGGCTTAAAAATGTTAGGTAGAGATAGAGAGGATCCCCTGGATCTAGAATGGCTAACATTGTAGGTTTTCTCAGATAAGACTTGATTTCTTCAAGTGCTTTTGAGCATTCTTCATTCCAGGTGAGGCCTTGATCCTTTTTTAATAGTTGAAAGAATTATCTGCAATGCGCGGATGACTTAAAGATGAAATGATTTAGAGTTGCAAGCATCTTAGTCAACTTTTGAATCTCTCGCAATGTCTTTGGTAGCTGAACATCATTGATTGCTACTATCGGATAAAGGGTTTACTTCAATCCCTCTCTTGCTGACCACCTAGCCTAGGAACTTTCCCGACTAAACTCTAAATGAGCATTTTCTCGTATTGAGCTTCATCCGATAATGTTTGAGGATTTTAAAGGTTTCTGCCAAGTATTTAAGGTGGTCGTCCTTATGATCACTTTTGATGAGCATGTCGTCAATGTACACTTCCATAGTCTCTCCCATCTATTGCTTGAACATTTTGGTAACCAATATCTTATATGTGGCTCAAGTATTTTTGGGCCAAAAAGCATGATTTTTAGCAATACAGTCCCAATATCACGGTGAATAAAGTTTTGTCTGGGTCGGGGCCAAATATGGGAATATGGTGGTACTCTGAGTGAGAGTCTAGGAAACTCATTCATTCATAGGATTCCATGGTGTCGAACAATTGATCTATCTTTAGGAGAGGGAAGTTATCTTTAAGGCAAGCTCTATTGAAGTCGGTGAAGTCTACACAAACTCTCCAACTGCATTGCTGTTTCGAGCCACCACCATATTTTAGACCCATTTTATGAATTGAACTTCTTTGATGGGCCTCGCCTTTATAAGTTTCCCTACCTCTTTTTCCACTGTCTTGGCCTTTTCTAGGGTAGTGTGACAAGACTTCTATGTGATCAGAGGAAATGTTGAGTTAATTTGAAGTTAATGGCAAATGAATAAAGAGGATCAATCCCTGGCATGTCATATAGTTCCCATGCGAAAACATCTAGATTCTGCTTCAGAAAAGCAATTAGTTACTTCATTTCCTGGTCGAACAATGTGGTGACGATTAGAAACTTCTTCTCTAGTTGGCTCTCATCAAGAGGTACCTCCTCCAATTTTTTACAACTCTGCCCGTGGGGTCAACTCTTGTCTCCTCAACCCCTGGTCTACCATACTTTAGTTACTATTTGGATGGGGTGGGATGTAATGACATATTTTATTTTGTCTGGTTTACATTAGAGTATGTCGTATACCATTACAACCATCGAAGAAAAGTTTAAGTTCAATTAAGCATCAAGACGGATTCGAATATCAACATTCTTCAACAAAAAAGCCTCTACGAGATAAATTTTGGTAAGGTTGTGTTTAAGTCACTTAACGGTTCATTTAAAGTGTTGGAATAATTTTTCTAAACTGTTTTTAAACACCTGAGGCGTTATTTTTCATCAAAAGAATTGTTTCTAAGTGTTGAGACGGAGTTTCATAATTTTTTTTTGTCGTTCTGGTCATTCGAGCGATAAGTCAGTGTCATTCAAGTGATAATGCAATATCGCGCGATGTCCTCGTTCGAGCGATAACTCATCTCGTTCAAGAGACATCCTGTTTTCGTTAGAGCGAACCCGTCGACTCAATTTTGTTATATATACCTGATTAAATGAGTCATTTTTTCCAAAGAAGACATGAGTTTTTCCAGTACACAAAAACTACAAACTGCAAAATTATTTTGTCTTCTTCATTTTGGGTTTAAACTTTGTTTTTTAATTCACAAAAATCCCAATAGTTTAGTGAATTATTTTGGAACCCAAGATACGATCTTGTTGAAGTTTCTCTTGTAGAGAAGGTAAATCTACAACTGATGACTGCGTGTCATTGGGAGTTCCTGGCTGATTCAGAGCTGCGTGTTCTTGCGGGTTCGATGCGGTTGATCCATTGCTGACTTTAGGTAGCGTGTCAATGTGAGTGTCTGCGGATATTCATTGTAGATTTCATTGTGTATGTAAGTTGCGATTTATTTTTGCATAGTGAAATAAAAAGGGTTTTCCTTTTGTTTTTTTTTTCTTCGGAAATTTGTGTGTCAACAATTTATTTGTGATGGTTTGATTTTACCCACCTACATGTATGTGTTAGGGTTTAAATAAAATTGGTTTAAAAATTGACTCCAATTAAATAAGTTTAAATTAAAATTTGAGAATTGGTTGAAATCGATATCACATAACAATCTCGAATTGGTATCAGAGCGGGTTTCTCTAATTTATCGAGTGATCCTGTTTTCCAAAAAAATTATTGTGATATTGATTTTTCTTTAAAAAAATCTAATTTTCAGATTTCGCAATGTTTCTGAATAAAAACTTATATAATAGGTTGCCAGTTTTTGATGGGTCTAATTATGCCTATTGAAAAACCCGTATAAAATCACATTTAAAAGCGATAGATGAGCGAGTTTGGGTTGTTTGTGAAAGAGGGTGGACTCCTCCCATTGTCACCGCTAATAATGTCACGAATCTTAAGTCTATGACCGACTGGACTGAGGATGAGTTTAAATGGAGCACTTTTAATTCACGTGGGCTAAGAGCAATTTCTGGAGCCGTCACCCCTGACGAGTTCCGACGTATTATGACGTGCACTACATCAAAAGAAGCGTGGGATGTTTTACAACTTACCCATGAAGGCATGGATGCGATCAAAGAGTCTAAGTTGCAAAATTTAACTACTCAATTTGAAATAATTACCATGCTTGAATGTGAGTGTTTTGATGATTTTTATGCATGATTATCTGATATTGTCAACACTAGTTTCAATCTTGGTGATCACATTCCTGATACACGAGTGGTTAAAAAGATTTTGAGAACGTTGCCTAAACGTTTTATCCCAAAAGTGACTATTTTGAATTCCTTAGAAAATTTGAGCAATTTAAAATTAGCAGAACGAGTAGGAGACCTCCAGACATGTGAAATTGACATGTTATTGAGACTGTCAAGACTAAGGATAAAGGGATAGCACTTAGAGCCCAAGAGAGAGAAGATATAGAAAGTATGAGTTTTTTATTCTGAGTCTGAGGGCATGTTTGATTTTGATGATGTGGCCATGCTTGTTAAAAATTTCATAAATTTTCTCAAATTTTCAAAAGAAAATTCTTCCAATAAACGATTTTTTAAGAAAAATAAAAAGAAAGATGAGGCCAAAGAGAGCGGTGAGAAAGAGAATGAGGAATATGAGAGATGTTTTGAATGTGAGGGTAAGGGGCATAAGGCGTTTGAGTATCCCACTAGGCTAAAGTGAAAGGGTAAGAATATTGCCATGCCAGCCACTCTTAGCGACAGTGAGGAAGAGGTGAAGGATTCCGGGGATGAATCTTCACATGGGATGTGTGTTGCATTTATAGCTAGTCATGTGAGCACACCTAGTTTTTCCCACGACGATGAGGATACTTGTGCACGTGAGAGCCCCAAGGATGATGATTTGAGTGTTTCGAATGAGGGTGAAAGTGAGTGTGGTAGTTAAGGTGAAAGTGAGCTCCAAATTGCGTGTAGAGATTTATACGCCGAGACCTTAAAGACGAAGAAGTTGAATAAGGAGTTATTTCTTAGGGTGAGAGATTTGGAGAGAGAGATTGAGAGTTTAAGGGTATTTTAGGCGTAGACGAGTTAACTCGGGAAGGTGAAGATTACTTTGAGTGGACAGTTAATCCTCATAGGTCGGGAAAATAGTGAACTTAAATCTCGTGTGGTCCAATGAGAGAGAGATCTCAAACGATCCCAGGAGGTAAAGGTAACTATAGATAATAAATCTAAGAAGGTTGGAAAGATGCTCCTCAATCTCTCTTTGGGTAATGTTGAGAGATTAGGAATAGGTCATGACGGTGCGTCCACTTCCTATGTTGCTCTCAAGCCGGTTCCCTCCTAGACGTCCCATTTCATATAGGAGAGAGCGTCCTAGACGTTTTTGGAGATGTGTTCCTAGGCCCGTGTATGTTTTCACCCCTTGCAAAAAGAGAGGACACCTAAGGGAATTTTGTTTTAAATTGGGTAGTGTGTCGCATAGTGTTTTGCCACGTGTTTCCACACACGCACACACCCACACATGATGCTCTGGATGATTACATGAGAGAGTTTTAACATATTAGGGAGCAAGTAAATTTTTTGGTCAAGACTTCACATGATTTGATGGATGTTTTTCGTAGGATGCCACCATCTTTGAAAAACTCCACCGCACCTAACGGTTGAGGTTTAGACTTGTTTGCTAGTTGAGGATGATTTTCATGATGATATTTTTATGCCTATTACTAGTATGTATCACTTTTGTACTTATATTTTCCACGTTTAATATATTTTTTTAAACCCCCCCCAAAAATTATTTTTGAAATTTTTTGGAAAAATACAAACAAATTTTCTATTTTTTTAAGAAAAAAATTTGAAAAATCCAAAAATATTTTACTTTGATAAAATTTTTGGAAAAAGACAAAACTCATTTTTTTTTGTTTACACCGTTTATGGATGGACATTAAGGATGACCAAGTCACAACATCATTCCATATCCATGTGACTATTCGATAGTGTTTTGAAATGATACATCATTTCATCCATGTGCTTTATAATGTTTGGAGTCATTAAGATGAGATTTGAGATTAATTTCTACATGTTTGACTCATGATTTCCTTTAATGCACACTTGCACGGATTTGTTTGATTATTGTACTTATCTATCACATATTGGTCGAAGTGTTTCCATCTCAATCATGTCTTTAAAACGAACCATATGCGATAAAACTTGACAATGAAAAAGTGCATGTAAGAACCGTTGCCCGTGAGGAATTTATTTAATATAAAAAATGATGAGTGAACACGGTAAAGGGCTACAAGTGAATTATAATCACGTCGTAAAATCCACCATTTAAAAGAGTCCGAAAAAAAGTAATGCAATAAAAAGAATAATATGCCAAAAATGGGGCCAATAGAATTTCTCTAAGTTGAGAAAAAATAGAAACCTCAAAATAACTTGAAAAAGAAATATATATTTGAGGGAGTTTGGTTGGAAATAAATCAACGGGCTTGCACGTCCTAACAAAGTCTTGAAAAAGCATTAAATAGTTTTAAACGTTATTTGTGTGGAAATCATTTTAGACTTTGATTTGTTGATTTGATTAAGTCAATGTCATTTGAATTCAATAATTTTTACACTTAAGGATGACTGTGAAGTTCATTCGTTAGGAGTTTCCATATTCATCGTGCACATTTGTTATGTATGTTTGAGTTGATTTACCTATTGAATCTGTTCACACCCATTCAATCCGTTTCCACGATTTGGTTATCTTAGCGTAAATTCATGGTGTGTGAAGTTTTTTTTATAAATTTGATTTTGTTAAAAGAATTGAAAAAATGAAAAATAGTTGGTGAATGGTTTCAAGTATATCCTTGATGATCTTAGTTGTTTTCTTTGCTTGTCGTGACACTCCATGCTTATTTTTTTTTATTTACTCTTCTCCTTGTCTATTTCAGACAAATAAAAAGGGGAAGAACGAATTATGATTTAATAATGGGGGAGTTTTAAATTATGGGGGGGAATTGAGAGTTGATATTTATTTTGATTTATGTTTATCTCATTTCAAACTCGATACGTCATGAAGCTATTTGTTTCTTGTCTCATATTTGTAGGTAGAAAAGTTGAAGATCCATATATTGCACACTCTGATGATGATAAAGAAACATTTGCAAATTGAAGATGTTGAATATTTTTGAAGAAAGTTTAAAGACTTACATTTTTAGTAACTTTTCAGTTTTGGGTTCATGGGAGGGTATTAGATTTGTATAGGAATTTTGATTTGATAATTCATATATTTTTAGTTTGTACCGACATAGACATAGGAGGAGATTTGTAAGGACATATTTTATATTGTCTGGTATACATTAGAGTACGTCGTATGCTGCTATAACCGTCGAAAAAAAGTTCAAGTTCAATCAAGCATCAAAACGGATCCGAATATCAACACCATTTAACAAAAAAGCCTATCCGAGATAGATTTTGGTAAGGTTGTGTTTGAGTCCCTTAACAGTTCATTTAAAGTGTTGGGATAATTTTTCTAAACTTTTTTTAAACATCTCAGGGGTCATTTTTCATCAAAAGAATTTTTTCTAAGTGTTGAGACGGAGTTTTATAATTTTTTTTGTCGTCCTGGTTGTTCGAGCGACAATTCCATGTCGTTCAAGCGATAATGCAATGTCACGCGATGTACTCGTTCGAGCGACAACTTATCTCGTTTGAGCAACATCCTATTTTTGTTCGAGCGAACCCACCGACTTAATTTTGTTATATATACTTGAATAAATGAATCATTTTTTCTGAAGAAGAGCTGAGTTTTTCCAGTACATGAAAACTGCAAACTGCAGAGTTATTTTGTCTTCTTCATTTAGGGTTTAAACTTTACTTTTCAATTCATAAAAATTTCAAGAGTTTAGTGAATTGCTTTGGAACCCAAGATAAGATCTTATTGAAATTTCTCTTGTAGAGAGGGTAAATTTGTGGCTGTGTCATTGTGAGTGCTTGAGTAGGGATGGAAACGGGTCGGTTCGGGGTCGGGAAATGGAATCCCCGTCCCCGTCCCCGTTAGAAATCCCCATCCCCGTTCCCGCCCCGTTACCCGTCAAACAGGTTCGGGGATCCCCGTCCCCGTTTAAAACGGGTATCGATTTCCCCTCGGGGAACCCGTTTCTTTTTTTTTTTAAATATAAAAAATTTCATTTACAAATGTTAGACTAATACTTAAATGCTGCAGAGAAAACAAAAATGTAATATTTTAAATAAAAAGGAATCTCCTAATATGCATAAACAGGAAGAACATCCAACTTAAAAAAATTTGTAAAAACAATCATAGATTAAGAATGTATAAGCATATTGCTAAAAAAATCAGAGTTTGAAAAATTTTATGTGTAAAAAAAATGTTGTATAAGCATATTACTAAAAAAATAACAAATCGCATGGGTTTATGTGTAAAAGAAGATTGTAAAAAAAAAGAAAGATCTGAGATGGGTGTGTGTATAAGAAGATTGCAAACAAAAAAATAAATAAATTGCATGTGTCCCTGTGTATACTGGATTGCAAAAAAAAAATTACAAACCTCAGACTTTGATCCATACCGGCACTGAGGAGTCCTGGATGGAGGGTTGCGATGATGCAGGTGTGGGACGTTGCTGAGCAGTCCTAGTCGAAGGTGTGTGGCGGTGCTGGCCGGAGCTATGTCGTCCGGCATGCGTGGCTGATGATTCCGGTGCGGAGCTGAGTCTTCGGTGTCATTTCAGGTCGGGGGTGATGAACATAAGGAAATGAATGAGGGAAGATGTGAGGGAATATGTGAGGGAGGGAGGGAAGATGTAAGGGAATGAACGAGCGGCGGTAGGTTAGGGCTTTGAAAGCAGGTTTTAATAAAACAGCTTTATACTTATATATATATATATATATATATATATATATATATATATTATATCAATAATTCGGGTATCCCCGTGGAGACCTGAAGGTATACCCGAACCCGACCCGAAATCTTTCGTGGATTTTTTTTACTCCCCGAACCCGACCCGATCCCTGAATTTTTGGATCTTTTTCGAGAATTTTTTTCGGGTAACCGCGGGTTTTTGAGGAAAATTGCCATCCCTATGCTTGAGGGTGTTACGAGCTGATTCAGAGTTGGGTGTTCTTATGGGTTCGCTACGATTGATCCATTGCTGACTCTAGGCTGCGTGTCTATGTGAGTGTCTGCAGATATTCATTGCAGATTTCATTGTGTATGTAAGTTGCGATTTACTTTTACATAGTGAAATAAAAAGGTTTTCCCTTTTTTTTTTCTAAAATCTATGCGTCAACAATTTATTTGTTAGGGTTTGATTTTACCCACCTAGATGTATGTTATAGGATTTGAATAAAATTTGTTTAAAAATTAACTCCAATTAAATAAGGTTAATTAAAATTTGCGAATTGGTTGAAATCGATATCACATAGCATTCTCATGGCTCTATCTTGAGATGTTTCGAGGATGGCTTCCTCCTCTTTCTTATTCTCTTGTTTGGGCCTAATGGCGGCAATGTAGAATTTTTGAGCAACTATCTGATCGACTCTGATCTCCATTATTCCTTGATCTGTGATACATTTGAATTTCTGATGGTAGGTTGAGGGCACTGCCCTTATGGCGTATAGCCACCTTAATGGCGTATAGCCACCCTATATCGAGGATAACGTGGTATGGTGAGTCAATATCTACCACCAGAATTTTAACGAGTTTAGAAATATTTCCTGCCCTTATTGGCAGGACTACCTTCCCCAATTATATAGTCATATTTCTGACAAAGCCGAATAGTAGGACGATCGCTTCCTTCAAATCCGTCATCTTTAGTTTGAGCTTGTGAAAAAACTCCAGGTACATCACATTCGAAGAACTTTATTGATCCACTAGTAGCTTATCCACATCCCAGTTTGTAATCCTAAGAGTGACTACTAGTGCATCGTGGTGTGGGATTCTCACCCCGATCATGTCATCCTCTGTGACCACTATGTGCTTAGTGTAATCCACATCTTCTGGTCTCCTGCATTTGCTAGTTTGGCTTTAGGTGGGATCAATCTAAAAGGCCTCCATTATCGCTGTGACCTTCTTGAGTTCAATTCGAACTATGTTGACTTGGATCTGCTTAAGGTCGGATGCCCCGCATATAACAGTAAAATCGTGCTCCGCTTTATCATCCAGCACATTATCTGGTTTTGGTTCACTATCGATGGTGACCTGATCAACTTTCTTCTCAATGTACTTGTTCAAATGCCTCGCTTGGGATGACTCCTTCCGATGCCTCACCCCGTATATAACAGCAAACTTGTGTTTATTTTTCTTGTATAAGGCACAACTGGGTGCTTTGTTCCTCTTAATCGGATCTCCTCTCGCCTTTTTTGGCCATTTGAAAACTATTGGTCCTTGATCTTTCTCAGGATTTTGTAAATTGGTTCTTTGAAAACCATTTTAATGGCTTGGAATGCTTTGGATGAATCTGTTCTGCCTCCATTCTTGGCTCATATGTTCTATTTATTGTTTCCTTTTAGGGGTGTTCTCTTAGTCGTTGCCTTTGCTTTACTCTGCACTACCAAATTCTACTTAGCTAGTGTTAACCACATCTTCCACCTTGTCCATTTTTCAATACGCGACATGAGATCATCAACGGTGTTTGCTTCCTTCTTAGTGAGATACTGGTTCATCATGGAGGTAGGGTACAAGCCAAACTTGAATGATGTTATGAGTACCTTCTCCTAGCAATCTTCCACTACATTGAAAGTTTTTGAGTAGCCTTTGGCATACTCTCGTAAAGTCTTCTGTGGCTTTTTCCTAATGGTGAGTAGAGAATCAATCCTCTTCGGAGCTACTGGTTATGAAGCGAGCTGTAAAGACCTCAGCGAGGGACTTAAAACTCTTAACCGACCTATGGGGTAGCCTCTTAAACCACCTATAGGCGACATCTCCTAGGTTGGATGGGAATATGTGACACATAAGACATAGTTGTGACTCCATAGAGTCATCGTTTGGCTATACTGGCAAACATGATTTATAGGGTCTATTTTCCTATCGTATATCTTGAACCTTGGGGATGTGAATTTCTTTGGGGGTTCCTCTTCTTCCATTTCCCTTGAGAAATATAACTGCATATATGAGATGAGGTCCCTTATCGCTAGCTCTTTTGCGGATCTGGATCCACAATGTCCTGGGTATTGGTCCATCTATTTTTGAAACAAAATCCTTATATCATGCCTATGACAGTCTTAATCCTAGTTTCGTTTCACTAGGTGGCTTTCATGCTCCGAACGATCTTGGTCGCACCCAGTAATCCTTCCTCAGTTGCGAGTTTGGCTCGCCTGAGGAATGGTGTCTGACCATAATGTTTTTGGTTCCCCTGATGGAGTTCTTTCTCCATCTTCTCCAATTGTCTATGGAGGTGTGCATTCTCGTTCATTTGGAGGTGAATATCCTTTTTTTGCTGGTCGAGTCGTTCTTCGTAGGTGTTGAACAACTGTGAAATCCATGTTGATTTGGGCTACTAATTGCTTTGTTCAGAGAGCTATTCCTTCGAGAAAAATCTAGGATTCCCGTCTTGGCGAATCTAAGAACTAATTCTGAATGGGGCTAGATCAACTCGCACATTGCTAGTGAGGGGTAGACTATTTGGGTGATGAGACATTATTTTCATTCTTTTATTTTGGGTTGCTTTTCAGAAAAAAAAAATTGATTCCCATTGACGACGCTAATTATGAGTATAAGAAATAACATTAAGTATTTCTTAAAAGTAGAGGTATTGAAAGAGTAAAGAAAAATGGTCACATCACATGATATTTACATGGTTCGATAACTTCCTACATCCACGAAGGTGGTTCTCAACTTTTATTAGTTTCCCAGAGGTTCAAAATTACATGCCCCTTCGCCCCGAGATGAGGGTTCTATTTATAGCAGTAAACAACAGTTGAGTTGTACAAGAAACTATCCCATCTCCTTATTGGCCCCTTGGTGATCCTTATTTATCCCGTCAAAGAATATAGGTAACCATTTGAGTCCATAATTATCCACGTGATAAGCCTTTGTGATTATCCATACGACACTGAATTTGATTGGGACAACGTGTTAGGCCTGTTCGGGGCACCAAAAGTTGGGCTTCTATGGTTTGTTCCCCACATTTACTTTTGGAGATGGGAAAAATCTAATATTATTGGTAAGGGTACCATAAAAATTAATTATTTTCCTAGGTTAAATAATGTTATTTTATTGGATGGCTTAAAGGCTAATTTTCTTAGCATAAGTCAAATGTGCGACTATCATCACAATGTGTTTTTTACCAAAAAGGAATGTCAAGTTCGTGGTTCAAAAGGTAAATAAATTTTGAAGGTTAATAAAACCACTAGTAATTGTTACATAATCAATGTATCTCTGAGTATGGTTTGAAATAGTGCTAATGGAGATGTGGAAGATCTTTGGCATAGAGGTTGGGTCACGTGACCTATAGAGATCTTGGTAGACTTGATATGAATAAACTTCTTCATGATTTACCTCCTTTAGAGTCAACTTCTTCTTGTGTGTGTGTGTGTGTGGTACTTGTCAAATGGAAAAACAAATTTGTAGTCAACATAGGAAGTTGAATGTTGTGGCTACCTCGCGTGTGCTCAAACTTTTACATGAAGGTTTTATGGGTCCAATGCAAACGAAAAACATGGGTGGTAGACGCTACGTTCTTGTGATTGTATATGACTTATCTAGATTTGCTTTTGTATAGTTTTTTCTTATCAAGTGCGATACTAAGGACGTTTTTATTCCCAAGTGAAAATAACTTCAAAATGACAAGCATTCACTATCATGAGAGTCTAACCACGATAAGGAATATGAAGGAATGGGTCTACACGAATGGTGTAATGAAGTTGGAATAGACAATGAATTTTTGGACTCCAGAATGCCAAAATGGAATAATCTAAAGGAAAAATCTAACTATCCAAGATATGGCTAGGTCCATATTGATTGTGAAGATGTCTCAAAAATATTTTGGATGAAAACTTTTCATATGGCTTGTCATATTTCCAACCAAGTCCATAGGAGGTATGATACCAACCATACCCTTTATGAGATTTGGAAAGGAAAGAAACCCACACTTAAACACTTTAGAGTCTTTGGAATCAAGTGTTAAGTACTCAAGGATATAAAATATCTAATAAATCTTGACTCTAGGAGTGAGAAAGGCATTTTTCTTGTCTATTCCCATTTTAATCGTGTCTCTAAAAAAATTATGGAAACCATTAACATCGTCATTGATGATAATAATTCCTTTGATTTCAAAGAGAATGATTGTGAATACACGTCTTTCGTTTTTCCACATGTTGAAGAAGAAGGAAAAGATAAAACGAATGAGTGTGGAGAGGTTTCCCCACCACCTAGTAAGGTTGTGAACGTGGGAGATGCACTTACTTGGGTTAGGAAAGGCCATTATGTTACCAAAATCATTAGTAGTCCTAATGTTGGAGTAAAGACTAGAAATCAACTCTAAAAGAAGTTAACATTCTTTGTTATATTTCCACGATCAAACCCAAGAATACGAATAATGCCTTGTTAGACGAATGCTGGATTATTGCTATGCAAGATGAATTAGATTAATTCGATAAACAATAAGTTTGGAATCTTGTTCCCTTATTTAAGGATGTTCATGTTATCGGTACTAAGTGGGTCTTTAAAAATAAGTATGCTGAAGATGGTGCCGTTTTGAGGAATAAGGCAAGACTAGTGGCTCAAGGTTATACACAAGTTGAAGGTGTAGACTTTGATGAGTCTTTTCCCCAGTTACTAGGTTATAGTTAGTTCATTTACTCTTAGACATAGCCTGTTACTTAGACTTCAAGCTCCATCAAATGGATTTAAAGATTGCCTTTCTTAAGGAAAAGGCTTCAAAAGAGGAAATATGGACAAAATTTTATTTTTAAGATCTTGTGGGAAAGATAGTGGGGCTGCCCAAGTATATGTTGATGATATTGCTTTTGACTCCACAAATGAAGATCATGCTCAAGACTTTGCTTTGATAATGCAAAAGGAATTTAAGATGAGCTTGGTTTGGGTAACCCACCTTCTTTCTTGGTCTCTAAGTGTGACAAATGGATATTGGGATTTTTATTTTACAATATAAATATACACGGGACATAGTGAAAAAATTTGACCTCGACTCATCTAAGCATAAACGTACCCCCATGGGTACTTTTGTTAAGCTTGGAAAGAATGTCAATAAGACGCTTTATCGTAGCATGATACGTAGTTTGTTGTACCTCATGACTAGTTTCCCCGACATATCTTTTAGTTTAGGAGTGTGTGCTCATTACCAATCTCGTCCTAAGAAGTCCTACTTAAAAGTCATTAAACGCATTATCAAGTATGTATATAGGACTAAAAACTTTGGTATTTGGTATCCTAGGAATGGCAATACATCCTTGTCGGTTTATTCGGATGCCGATTGGGCGGGAGATGCTGCTAAGATAAAGAGTACATCAGGCGTACAATTTCATCTTCGAAGCTCTTTAATCTCTCTGCATGCCAAGAAAAGAATGTTTTTAAATTTCAACAGCCGAAACGGAGTACATTATGGTGGGAAGTTATTGTGCTCAACTCCTTTGGATGAAATAAATATTGGAGAACTATAGTATTGGTCAAGATTGAATGATTATATATTGTGACAATACTAGGATATTGATATATTTAAACATACCATTCAATATTTTAGAACAAAGCATATTGAAAGTCAACATCCTTTATTAGAGATCTTGTTTAAGTCAAAGTCAGGTCTTTGAGCTACATTTCTACCGATATTAAATTACCAGATGTTTTAACTAAACCTCTTGATTAGACTAGATTTGAGTTTCTTAAGTCATCATTAGGTATTTGCATCGTTGATTGAGTGATTCGATGACATGCCTAGGATTTTTGCTTCTATGTTTTTTTTGCATTTTCTATCCTATGCTATGTTATTTTTTAGAGTTGGTTGTATTCTTTACCATAAAAATATTTGTTTAATACAGTCATTTATATGCTCATTAGATGATATAATCCTTGTCATATCTTTGTATATGAAATGGATATTTTTGAATACTTTTTTCTTTTGTTTGGATTCAAATGATTTTATACATCATAAGACAAGTTTCTATTTTCCTCTAAAGTCTTATAATCTTTGAGAAACTTCTTATTGAGAACACATGCTCATATCTCATTGCATTTTCACCGGACTACACATTATATTAATGCCACTTTATGAGGTATGACAAAGTGTTACAATCTTGTACGAATGGTACAAAGCTTTGAATATTTATGAGACGAAGTCCATTATCCTCAAAATATGTATGTAAGAGATTTGTGTCATGATTTGAAGGAGTTAAAAAGTTAGATACCATATGTAAAATTTATGAGAGATAATGGCTACAACTTTGATTGGATTATTCTACCTTTGAAAATTAGTAATATTATCCCATCTTAGTAATAAATGGGTGAAATCTACCACATGCAGAAACATTTTGAACAAATCGATGTTTCAAAGACATGTATTCATTCAAAATTAAGTAACACCAAGGATGTGAAGCTAAAGGTTTTAACCAAATCGCTCATCGAGTAAGGGAAACATGTTAGTTGAAAATATCTCAAAAGGTGTTGGAAGCTATTGAAGCTTTGAGTTATTTATTCTTGAATTATTATTCTTAATTGATGTAAAGCTTGGTTTTACTCTTTCAATGCTATTTTTTTTTTCTTTTCATGTATGAGATATGATATTATGTTCTTAGTTGATAAACCTAATCAACATAATGTGCTCCTTATGCTTTTTATTGACTATCTTCTTGATTAACTTTTCTTTGTCTATTTCCTTGACAAGAAATGGGAGAAGATTTAGGCAGAATGGGGGAGTTTTCATATTTAGGGGGAGATTTGAATGTTGTTTCATTTGTAATGTTAGTATAGAATTCATATCTATATTTCTTATAACTAAATTTTGCATATTATGGATTTCTTCACACATTGGTATTTTGATGGAGTTTGCTAGTTTGTTTAAGGAAATCTTGCTCCGAGTACGTTGAAGAAGTATCTTGTAGTTTTTATTTTGTAAGCATTTTTTATTTATATCTTGTTATGCCTTTGATCAGGCCTGGTGTCATAGTTGGTGTAAGGATTTCATTATATCGCTTTTAATCTTTGGTTGTTGTGAAGCCAACAAAATAGACAAAGGGGGAGATTGTAAGAGTATTAATATATTATATAGTCATATTTCAATAATCTAAAACACTTTGGGTTCCTAATTTACCTCTCCAAAAAGCTTCATCAACATTCAAGAATTTGAAGTCGATTTTGATCATCCTCGTTATCTCAAGTATCAGATTATTGGATGAAAGGTATATTAGATAACTCCCACACCCACGTCACATGTCTTTACAAACCTATTTAAAAAATATCTTCGTAAAAACTTTTGTATGCCTAAAACTTTTATTTTTTTCTTTCTATTTTTCTCTTGCTTATATATGAATGTTTAAAAAAAATATAAGACAAGAAAAATTTACCAGTTTCAATGCAATGATAATTTGCATCGCTGAAGCGAAAATGGAACAAGTTTTTTTAGAAAAAACTTTGGAATTTGGCACAAGAAGCATATCGCTAAAACATCACTGCAGGGACATCTTTCAATACAGCGATACTTTCTCCGCTGGCTCCAAGCCTTTTGAATGTCTTTCCAAAAACCTTTGGATAGATGCACGACTTACATCGCGAAAAGTTTGTTTCAGTGATTCTTGTCCTCGTTGCGACGACACCTCCAACGACACTTACATATCCGCCTATCTGTCATAAAGATCTATGGGTATTTTTTAGATTTTTGTGCAAAAAGAACCTTTTTGACAGCTGATTTTGCTAGCTATTCCCCCACTCTCTCAATTATGCTTTGTGTAAGAGATGTGTCCTTTGTGTTGTGTTGGTATCTGAAAGGCCCATTTGTGCACTTTTACTTATTAAACCGTTAATGCTCTTCATTTCAAAATAACTCTCATATCTTTCAAAAATAATATACCAAGAGAGTCTTTTAGTGGGCATTCTTTTCTTCTTCCTTTCTAAGGAGATAAGAACACATTTCTGAAAAGAGTGAACCCGTTTTAAAAAAATATAGTTTATCTTTTTCTGTTTTTCTTTTTTTGCATTTAATCACCTCTTTTTTTAGAGTTTGATTAATATCAAAGAAGACGAGGCTTTATATAAAGAACTCATTTTCATAAAGCAAATTTTCTATACACTTCGGGTCTTTCTCCCAACAAGGAGTACTGTGATATTTGAGGTTCCCTTTCGGGTTTCATATCATGTGTGATCTACAAAATTTAAAGACAAAGGCTTGTGCAACATTGTTGACATGTGTCATGACATCGGGATGTTGATATTGTCTATCGATGGATAGGAGTCTCCAACTTGCTACAACTTGGTTGAAAAAGTCTGATGGTGTGAGTTATAGTGGATAGGAGTGTAAGTTGTTAGTCCCCTTTGTAAGTCTTTACAAAGTTTAGTGAGATTATTGAATCGCATGAGGTTTTTTTCCATTAAGTGGGTTTTTGTCCTCGTACATTTGTTGTTGTGATCTTATTTACATTTTTTGAAACTTTTATCATCCACATTCTTAAGAAAGATAGAACTTAAAATTGGTTGATTAGAATTTGTGTGAATTTTTTAACATGATATTTTAGATGTGCACAATTAATTTTTGGTAGGTATCATTTTTGGTGCATTATACGCATTCTAAGTGGTAGATTTATGATAATTAAAGTAAATAATACACAAACAAACCACAATAAATATTTATGAGACCCCTCACCTAGGGGTAAAAACTTCGATGCACCCTAATCTCTCATTCAACTTGAAAATATTTTACATGATGCAGTAATATTCCTCTCTCTTTTTCCCTAACAAGAAGTTATATGATGAACATTGAACTCTTCCCCATTGACAATGAGCGATCCATCTTAAGCTCCATCGGAAGAGTGGGAAAGTCACATTATATTCCTTAGATCTAAGTTTTGAACTTCAATTTTGATATGGATAAGTTAGATTGAATCTAGCTAAGTGAATCTAATCACAAAACACTTTCAATTCCTCACAAAAAGTATATCAAGTATAGATCTAGGTTTTCTCTCAATTATGAAAGGATCAAGTTATTTTGTTTAAAGAGAAGCGATTGATATCTTCTCAATGAGGGCCGACTCAAGAAAATTGGGGGCCTGAGGAAAGGACTTAATATGGGGCACTTTTGTATTAAAATTATATTATATTTTTCTTAATATTTTTTTAATAACTGTTTTACCTAAAATTAACTTATCTTGCTTTGTTGAGAAGCAAAATCATGAATTATATTTTTATTTTCAAGATTTGCTATGATATTTTTTAATTGACAATATATCCCTTATTACATAATTGATCGTTGGTGTGATTATATTATTTTTAATTTAAAAAAAAATCTTTTAGCAGAAACAACTGTTACAAGTGTAGTTAACATTATTTGATAAGCTATGTATGCATTTAGAAAAAGAATCAATTTGCTTCAGATAATTGGATACCTCAATTGAAGTTTTAATGTTCGGATTTAAATTTTTTATTAAAACTTTTAATTCAGAAAATAAAACTAGACAATCAATATTTCTAGAATTCTCATTTTTCAGGCTATATTTAAGATTTAAACAACGAGTTTCTTACTTTTCATCATCTAATGATTTTAATTTATTCTGATCAAATAGGAATCCAAAAACTTCTTCATATATTTTTAGTTATTCAAATTTATTATTAATAAAGAAAGTGTTTGATATACTATATTTAAAAAATAATTAATTCTAAAAGACTTTTCGGGTGAATGAATGTATTTATTTATAGAATTCTCATCAAAGTGTGTTTCTTTCTACAAATAATTCATTTCTCGTAAAATTTGGGCTCTATTTTCATATCACAAGCAATCTTTTTAGACAAAATAATCACAGACTCATATCCTTCGATTCTATATTTTTCAATAAACATATAAACCTGTCGACATTCGATTACATGTACACATTAATTTAATAATTATTGAAGGTTAAGAGTTTCCATAAAGTATTTAAAAAATGAGAATGTGAGAAACAAAGAAAATAATACAAAATATAATGACCATTTGTGATACTCCATAAAATCCATAGATAGGTTAATCAAATCTAATATAAATAATATATGAGTCTAAACAGTAAGTACCAGTAATACTAAAGAACTGGTAATCATGACATGAGTAAACCAACATAACTCTGATACTAAGAAATATAATAAAAGTTTTCTTCATTGAAAAAATAAACTGTCTCAAATATACATTCGACTTTGAAATATAAAAGCTGACACTAATATTAAGTAACTCCAACAAAGTAATCTAATATTGAACAATACTTTAAAAGGAAAATGCAGAAAATAAGAGTGAGGACTCTGGCTCAACATCTACATCATATAGATCAGGAATTGAGTAAAATGAGATCGGGGTTGTAGTGGCAATGACGACCTAGGACCTGAAAACAGATTTCAATAATGGGATTAAACCGAGCAAGTCTAAAAGAGTAAGAATTTAACTGAATTTGGTCTACAATAATAATAATGCATCTTCCTCTCAAATTTTAGCTATTTTTAAGTTAACCCAGCTCAAACAACCCTAAATAAAACATGCAATTCTAATCCCAAGACCAAGTGAACCCAATGATTAATTATAATTCTTTTTAATCGCTTATAATTATGAGGATCCATATCTAATGTCGAGTGTATACAACCCTGGTTTAATCTCAGTAGAGGGAAGACAATCACAAAGTCTGATATACAAGCAAGTACGTTCCAAATACACACAAGTAAATGGGATATTCATAAGCATGCAAATAAAGATGCGAAGGCATATCCTTATTATCTTCGAGGATCACTCGTGTGTACTAGGTATAGTTATAAGTCGTCTCATACCTATAACGTCAAATCATCAATAAGGGATATGTCACTATGCCTCCCCATCATTCGCATAAAACTCCATACCCAAGACTATATGAAGAGCACCCATGTTTATTCCCCCTTGGGATACATGATGTCAGCAGTAAGATCGGGGTAAAATGACCAAGGTAAACACGTCGCTATCATCAGGGTACCAACGTGGTCGACATTGTATGTGCCCCATAAGAAATCCCTCATTGTACGTCCCCCACTCACACTCACACATGGTATGCTTGAACATAGAGTCAATAATCTAATCTACTCACACATTACTAAAACAATATTCAGATTCTCATATTAAGTGTCTCTAATTAATTTGGAATTCAATTCAGAGCGTGTTAGAATTGTCTTAAATCCTTTATTCAATATGTTGGAAAGCCTAAGTTATTATCCTAAAAATATTCCTCATAGGTCCCACATAAATCAACTAATAAGCATTTGTGCCCAGAACCGTGTGCACGGGACTAATCTTATCCCTACGCACGCCTACCGTTTGCATGGTAATTTTAAACTGCGCGCAAGCTTGTCATTTGAACGGACTATTCAATCGTGTGCACCATGCGCGTAACCAAACATTCCAAAAACGTGTATCATCTTTCCTAAGCCTCTGTTACGAAATCAACAACCCTAATCTGCCATTAACGACCTGACCTAAGGTCCTAACGCCTTAATAACACCCTATAATTACATAAACCACTATTAGATCAACTATAAGTACAAGTTTTAGGAGATTTAAATAAGGATTTGAGTATTATTTTCACATAATGAGATTTAAAATCGTAAGTTCACACGCTACCAAATACAACTCAGATTTGGATTCAATTTTTCAATTAAACAAGGGATTTTATATGATTCATCGGAGTGAATTAATTTCTAACAATTACAATAAAATTATAAAATCAGATTTATGAGATTTAACATCAAACCCTCTAGAATCATTAACACGGGAATAAGTCTTAAATCACTAATTAAACTAAATTCAAAAATTGAAATTTAGATTATAAAAATCAGATTTTAATATGTGTTAATTCAGATTCAAATGGATTATCACTAATCTAACAAAAACTCAAATCAAATTAGTAATCTCTATAAACTTGCTTTGAACTAATTACCAAATAAAAGTCCCAAAACTCTTAAATCCTCTTCAACCTTGTGTGACTCTTCTCTCTTTAGACATTTAGGTCTTATCTAATGCCTCAAATGTGTTTTAGGTGAGTCTAACTACCTTAATAAGTAAGCTTCCAACGAAATTAGCCTTAGGCCTTATATGGGCCTCAACCCAAAGAGCCCAAATAGAACTCCAAATGGCCCAAAACTCTAATCAAGCCATAAACTAACCCAATAGACTTAAAACCCACTATTTTAAGTAAAAAATGGACTTTCAAAACATCCCAAAAGTCAACACAAAATAGGATAAATTCTAATAAATTAGTTATCTAATTAAATTAATATATTAGTCGATACGAGTCAATTAAATCAATTATTTAATTATTAATTAGTTATGTGCAACACGATATTATAGGAAACCACTTCATGATCGGTGGGACCCGACATCGATGGAATAATACAAATAAATAAACCCTTGACACCTAGTCCCTAACCATTCTATAGTCGCCGATAATACTAAGTCACTTCCAAATATTTAATTAATGTATTACTATGTATTATGTGTGATTATATGAATTATATAACACATATAAAATGTAATAAGTGACATCACATATTAGAGCATGTAATATAATTAATTTTACAATTACATAATGCACATAAAATATGGGGTATTAAATACCTCCCCCCTTAAGGAAGGAATTTCATCCATAAAATTCAAATTGTACACCTGACTTGAAGATCTCGAGATATCTCTCATGTATGTCATCCTCTATCTCCCAAGAGACTCAACTCGTTGTGGTTCCCCACTGGACTCTAATTAGAAAAATGACCTTCGATCGCCGACTCTGCTTTCTCCGGTCCAAAATGTGTTGCGGTCTCATAGCTCACGTATAGCTGTAGCTCAATCCCACTGAGGTCGATCTTTTGATAGGCTTACTTATCACTCAGAAACTTCCTCATCATGACACACAAAACTTATCATATACCCGTTGAAGATGATTGGGTAAGGCCGAATGATACGCCATCGGGACCACTTATCTAGTATCATAAAGAGACCTACATATCGGGGTGCCAACTTCCCGTTGGATCCAAATCTCACGACTTCCTTCATCGAGAACTAAAATGATAACTTTGATTAAATAATGTCTCAAATCCTCCAACCATAACAAACTAAATAAGTCTCAAATCAAAACCAACCGACTGAAATAAATAACTGGGCCTCGAGCTCCATACAATATTTAAAATAAAATAAAACTGAAATACTAAAAAGGTATGAACCTAAGCTAGAATCAAGGAATTCAAGCTTCTAGCTAGATGATATTGTAAGTTTAAAGTCTCCTCAGCCCCGCGGACCTGTCTCTGAATGCTTGAAAACAATTTTATATAATTTGGATCACAGCTCAAAATTTTCAAGAATCTTCAATATTAACAGTGTAAATCATGCGACATCCCATCGGCATTCACATGAAATAAGTACCTCACCCCTCGCCTAAGTGAAATGTTAGGCGCATTTCCTAATTTAAGGCATAAACTAGACTAAAAGTCTCTGTCTCTCGACTAATTAGTAAGTAAGTTATAATAAAATGCAATAGGGGTATAACTAAGTACACATGTGAGAATACAACCCAAATTACTAACCCATGCAATGTCACCCACAAGTATGACATACACATTCTTATAATAAAATATTAAACATGCCATAGGGTTCGTTCAAAAAGTGTCCATCACTAGACTAAAATACACACATAAGAGAATGGGGAGACACTTGTGCATAATAAAATCACACGAAGACAACTACCTTCGGTGACACTCTCGTGCCTCTATTGGTAAATCTGTAAGAGACCCTCACCTAACAGATTTAAAGTAAATCAATACACATATAAGATAATGGGGGTTTAATACGCATCACACCACTAGATAGTCCCATACCATAACTCAGCTAATGGATCGGATCATCAACCTCTCTAATCAAGAAGTTTAGATCGATTGAACATATGATCAAAATATAAGACCTCCATGCCGACGTGCGTCATCAACCAAGTGTGCGGTATTCGGTCATAACCTCCAAAGCAACCCAACCGATAGATTCACCACGAGTAACGGTTTGTTCATGAAAATAAGTAATACAAACATATATATATATATATATATATATATATATATATATATATATATATATATATATATATATATATATATATATATATATATATAACACAATATATCTATACATCCATAGGATATCACTTCGCTCACGCGTCTGCCCAATCTAACCTAATCCCCAATGTCGTATCGTATTATTAGTTATAATATTATTTAATCATCAACCTTAATTAGAGTTAACATAATTAGTCTCTCAGTTTATATTAAAGTAAACTTAACTATTGATATTTACAAATTACTTCTCAAGTAAACAAAGATTCAACCACTTGAATCAACACAGAATAATCCTACGATCCTTTCCATGACCCAATCTCAGCCCATCACAGGGGCCTAATCAATTCTCCCCCAAGATGCATCGTTTCAGTTCGGGGCAGAGGCCTAGTTTGGTCTAAAAATGAAGTTTGTGTTACCCAATCCTCCATTAATGCCCAAATCAAGGTTCAAGTCTACCCCAAACCAAGTCCTCTAACACAAAAACATAATTATTCATAGTCCTAATTCATTTATAAGGGATTTAAAATTAACTAAACAGAATCATAGGTTCAATTCATCAATTCTACAAATTAAACCAACTTTCGATCTTTAACATGAAATAAAATTATAATTACAAATGATTTTTGACCTAAAACTTAGACTAACAAAGGGATTCAATTACTGAACGAAATCTAGACATGAGTTTTAATCACTAAATCATTTACCAAAACTATTTAATTTCATTTCTCTCCAAAGGTACAAGTCTTCAATGCAGATCACTACACCAAAATAGGAAAATTGTAACGGACTTTTTGTTTTCTATTTATAACAAATTTTGTCCGTTACAAATTTGTAACGGTGAAAATCTGTTACAAATAGAGAAAAACCTTTACAATATATTTGGTACGTGTTGAACAAGTCATTAAAATAAAAACAAATAAAAAAAGATGAGGCACGCCGAGCGGGATTATTGCCCCCAAATCCCAACCCACTCAAGAAAACCCCACTTTAACTCGCCTTCTCTCTACTTCTCCCCACTGGCGAACTCTGTCCCTAACAATATCTGTAAGTCTCCCCGCCGGCTACCTATTTCATTTATCTTATGATTTTGTAAATGAGTTGTGTGAGTCTAATTTATATTTTAACTTCTAGGGTTCAACATTTTGGAAGAATCTGCCCGTTAAGATTCAACGCAAGATCCAACACATAACTAATTTTATTCCCCGCTCTATATATGTATGTGCTATTTTTTTGTTATTTTTGTATCTATATTCAAGTGATGATTCTGATTGTTAGGTGTGTTATCTCAGTTTGTAGACAAAAAATAAAATGGGGTTTATAACAAATAAAGAATTTTGTTAGGTGTGTTATTGACTTTGTTTTCTTTCCCCAATCATTTTGTTAACAATAAGTATTCTTCCTTATTACTTATTCACTTACTTTAGTGTGACATCCCGCCTAATAAAATACCGGGTGATCAGTCCTATATCAAATTAAAACAGGAAACCCAGTTGGTTCATTCTTAGTATCACTGTCGAAAAACCTTTTTAAAGCTTACTAACCACCTAGTATTCCAAAAAGTTGGTGCCAAATTTTAACTTTTTATTTAAACAAGACAATAACATGCAAAAATACATATAAACCATTCACAACAACATAATCAAATCAATTGAATACATAATTAAACTAATTGCCGAATAAACCATCGGCCACCAAAGTAAATAGTCCAACAACAATCATCCAACAACTGAATAAATAAATCTGAAAACTGTACTGAAAAGTTTGGGCGACAAGCCCTAAGTAAAACTGAAACCAATAGATGATTCCTAGTCTAGGAAAGAATGAACGATGCGTCTAATCCAAGCTCCTGCTAGCATCCACATGTGCCGCAACTACGTCTGGAATAGAAGATCAAGTCTGGCGTCCCTGTGGCTGGACAACTAAAAGGTTTTGAAAATAGTTTTATAACAAACGTTAGAACCCAAAACATTTTGAAATTTTTTAGCAAGTGAATTAACGGCAGTAATTAAAAATGTATGAATGCACTTCATATTTAAGTTACTGCCGCACTCTCTTGAGGACATACTCACCCCTCCACTAATGTGCACACCTAACGGATCCATTAACCTCACCTAGTTGTACTACCCCGTCTAACTAGTTCGAGTATAATCCTCCCTTGCCTTCCTACTCTAAACCGAGTATTATTATTCGTGGGTTATAAGTTATCTCTCCAATTAACCTAATTAATTCCTTTTAAATAATATTGTGACAACCCGAATATGATTATGATAAATTATGTCTAAATCATGATTAACTAATGTGATATGGATACTATGTTATTAGTATATATATTGTTAAGTTGTTATGTTTAGTCTAATCCTACCTTTATAAATCATGAAATATTGAATTAGTCGCAGGCACAAATTTGTGAAGTCTTCAGTAGGAATGTTCTAGTTCGGGACCCGTTTTGGATACTATCATATAATACTTGACTGGAGGTAAAAACTAGATAGTTGTATATATATGAGTTAAGTTTGTAACACAATAAACGGTGTGTAAAACAGAGGTCCAAGCAAGAAGTTATGCTGGAATTACGAAACAGGGACAAATTTGTCCATTCGTTAAATGATATTTCGTCTTATTAGGCTAACAAATGCTGAATTTTGATTGGTTAAAGAAGGTAGTGGGTTAGGCCGACTTTAAAGGCTAGATATAAGCTTATTCTTAATAATTTTTCAGCCATTAAAGAGTTTGTCTTGAGAGGAAGAGAATTAGAAGTTTAGGAAGAGAAGTTGAGGAAAAAAATTGGAGAAAATTGTGGGAAATTACGAAAAAGTCCTTAAGGTAATTCTATATATAAATCTTGTTATTTTTATTGTGTTACTGATTAAATTAGTATAAATTATAGATTATTTATAGAACTTTCATGCCTTTGTTTATATGTATGAATAGATGCAAGTTTACGCAAAGATTGAACGTGTAAGCCCTTAGAATTGCTTTATTTAGAAACCTTGTTTATTAAAACTTCCATATCTTTTCGTATGCTTACTGGAATTGATTTATTCCAATTGGATATTAAAATAGACTCATATATGTATAGAATATCCTAAAATCATGTAAAAATACAAAGAAACGAATCTTGGATGATGGTTTGAAGTTCGGGTATGGAATCTGCCCCCAAAGAGTAAATATGCACACCATATGTTTGATATTTTTCTTGACATAGTAAATGAACTCAAAAAATTAGGAAAATTTAATTTTGTATTATTCACTATGTTTTCTGATATTGGGCAGAATATCATAGAAATGTATGATGGGTAAAAATTATGAAAATTCCTGAAATTTGATTGAACAATAGAGGGGCCTATAGGGCAGATTTGCGATGTAGTAAAGAAATAGGCCTATCTTGCTCTAGGAAACTTGAAATGATGCGTCGTATTTTGCATTGGAATTATAATTTGATAAGGATTGAATTAACAAGAAGAAATGAATATGTGTTTGGACTATGATTTGGATATGTCAAATATATTAACATGAATTTGGATGAAACTTCACTTGTGATAAATGATTTGAATGGAATCATATGATGCTTATGAATTGAGTTATGTTTAAGTTATTCTTTGGATTGTTAATATTCTTATGATGATACTAATATTTTAACAATGATAGGAAGGGAAGAATAATTGATTGAACAAGTACCGAATAAAGGCAAGAGAAAAGCTAGTTAAACTGCCAAAGTGAGTGTACTTATGATTATTTCATAGACACAGATATATGAATGATATGAGGCTGTGAATATAGCTCTAAGATCAAGATTGGTTTGAATACTTAGATATTTAGGATTTGTTTGGATATTCAAATATCCAGGATTATTTGGGTCTTATGATCCAGGATTTGTTATTGCCAATGGGCAAATTTATTTGGATCTTATGATCTAGGATTTGTTATTGCCAATGGGCTGAATTATTTGGAACTCATGTTTCAGGATTTTTGATTGCCAATGGGAGGAATTATTTGGGTCTTATGATCCAGGATTTGTTATTACTAATGGGTAGATTTATTTGGGTCTTATGATCCAGGATTTGTTATTGCCAATGGACAGGATTGTTGGGATTTTATATCCACAGATTCGATATGAAATTGTTATTTCATTGCAGGGAAGGAGTAACTCACTAATCTTAATGCTTACGGTTTATATTTTAATACTTTCAGGTTCGTACGCTGCCAGCTAGGATACCATATGGCCGGTAACTTTGAGAGTTTCACCATTGGAAAGAACTGAGGTTTAAATATGGGGATTTTATCATTGTCACACTGGAGACTTTAATATACTCACACATTGTATATATAGAGTTAGCATGGATTAAGTTGATGGTTGTAGTATTTAATCATAGTTAATCATAGTATTGTATGTCTTCTTAATTATAACTTTGATATTGATTTCGTTATAGTACAAGAATAATATTATGTTCATTATGCACATTATGCAGTAAAATATTGATAAATGAATTATATTTCCAATGGGCTCAAGATTATGATCTAATTATTTCAAATAAAAAAATGATTAGTATGGATATTGGGTTTGGGGTGTGACAAATATCATATAACCGTGACACAAGTTATATAAAGTAAATACATCCCACACTGTATTATTACCCGCATATAATATTTAATACCATTATATACATATCTTTACTAAAACATCCACACATATATCATCTATATATCCATCCTTCTGAGTATACCCTCGCCGGATGATTTCCTCTAAAGTACTATCATACTAGGTATGCTCACTTAACCTAGTTATCCAAGTCGGAATCGTTCACCAACTTGGCCTAAAATATCAACGTAGTGGAGGCGGTCATATTCCTTCCCTGAAAGTGAGATAAGCCCCTCACCCATATACCGAACGCTGATCTGGGGATATACTCACCCTACTCCTCAAGCTAGGGGATTCACCCACATCGTGCAACCTCCCTTGATAGGACTAGAGTATATAAATTAAATAAATATCTAGTCATTGATATTTAACAGCACACATAACATATATATATATACTATCACCAGACCGTATATATATTATAAACCCCGACTTTACCGTGTACTAAAATTCGTAACACTAGCCTATATATACCCAAGTCTATGGTCCGACTCTAATTTAATTAATTAGTTTCACTATAATTAATTAATTTAAAGTAGCGTCGCTCAACTACATTACCCGGACATTTTTCCCCGGTCCGAAATTTAATCCTTTAGAATTTATTTCACCAAATTTCATTAATAAGTTTGACACTCTTATTAAATTTCATATTCCTTAATAATCATCCCATAAGAATCCAAGTATTAAATTCTATTCAATTTCTATCAATTAAATTCCTCCTTAGGATACCAGCCCGTATGCTAAATTCATCCAAAATTTCCATTCGAATACGCTCATATATTTTCGTGTGTCGTTCATTCTAAATACCCCCAAATTCATACCCCTGATTCATCCATATCTAATCCAATGATAAAATAATGTTCCTCAGTAATTTTTCCAAAGTCCTTCACTCATCTACAGCCATTTTCGAATAACCCAACTTTATTTCTTCCTAAAGTTGTCAGTCTCTCGCACCCTTTCGTAGAAAAATCATTATAAATTAAAAAAAAATCAAAAAACTATGAGGTAGGCGCCCACGCGACTGTGACGAAAAGATCTACAATCTCATGTTTTACAATAACTGCTGGGGTCGATCGATCGACCAGATATTCATCTTCTTCCCCGAATCTGTTTCCACTATTAACGCACAACTAAGCTTTTTATCCACTCTCCCACTATTATGCCACCACAACCAATAATATTTAACACATGTAAAAGGTTCTAAACCTCCTATAGATCTTAAATTCATAATTGATTTTAATTTTGAACTTTCCTGATTCGGGTATTTTTCGAGTTTTACTCATTCGATTTTCAATTCATCATCATAGTTCCAAATCAGACGCCCAATAGACACTAGTTCATACTATAATTCAATTTCCATGATTTCATTACCATATAAAAATATTAATTGAGTATCAAATCCACATAATTTTCCCAATTCATTAAAAACCCATTTTCATGTAAATCCCACACCCAAAAACGAATTTCGAGTTACACCTCCCATAATATGAATTGGTTATCATCTATTTAAGAATCACAACAGTTAACCACTTGCCTCTAATTGTTTCGTAGAGTCTGATCCGTTGGTGCAGAGAAATGGTTGATGAAGAACACCTAATTTGTCCCTCTATTTGTCTCCAAAAGATCCCCAATTTGTTCTCCACTTGCTTCCTATGCTTTTCTTTCAGGCCCATATGTTTAGAATTTGTTAACTGCCGTTCAACACTCCGTCAATTATGTTTAAAATCCCTAATCACGTTTTTGGTCACATGTGCCTAATTAAAATGGCCCAAATTCCCCGTGTGGGCCTGACTATGCCCCGAGACCCGATTATTACCCCCGAGTACTCTTTTCTGCCTATCTCAACCCATCTGGACTCAACCGCGCACTCATAATTGTCATCCGAAATACTTTATAACATTTTCAAATTTCAACCTCAAAATGCGACACATAATAATTTGAACAATTAAACTTAAAGTCGCCAAATATAAATAATTCTTCCCACTCAAATAAATTCTCCAATCATCCATTTAAGTTTCTTTAATTTAAATAATTTTATTTCTCCCAAAAATAATTAAATACTAAATCCTCAAAATTACGTGGTGTTAGATTTAGTTACCCAGTAACTGTTTTATTCCATTTATGTTTAATTTTAGTTAACATTTGAGTTATTAGAGATATTTGTGCTTCTTTTGATTTAATTTCTTGAAGCTTTTGAGAAAGTTTTAGTGAGATGGGTGATATATATGCTAATTAGGTGCATTATAAATTCGTCCACTGAGCATTTGATTAAATACCTTTAAGAAGCCTAAAGCTTTATCTTACTTATTTTGTACTGTGACTATCCTTTTTCTTTGGGGAATCATGTTAGTTTGGGTATATGTACATGTTTTAATGAAATCATGTTGGATTTTTTTCCTTGTAGTTTTTATTTTAGCTAATTTATATGTAGCTTTTGTGTAGAAGCGTCCGGGATAAATTGTATTAGTCCACATGGTCTTAGAGTCTTACTTATGGCCACTTGTCTGTATCTTTTAATCCATTTATATAAGACTATCTTGTTGCTTTAGAAAATTTGGACTTGGCTCAAACCTTTGATGATTAAAATATTATATCTATTTTAGAAAATAAAAAAATCACTAGACCAAAATTTATGTGCTAATTTGATAAATTATATTTACTACTAGTTCCTCACCTATTTATGAGAAACTAATGGCTTTTTATTGCAAGTTAATTTGTGTAATTCTTGGTTCTTAAAACTTAATTTAAGCAATCAACGTTAGTATATTTGATTAATATATTTGTAAACATTCATCACTATGAAATCTAATTTGTTCCATGCAAATAACTACAACCAATGAATTAGTAAGCTGTGATGAAACTATGCTGACTCTGTTATACAATGTGAGTAGATAATGTGGTAATATGTGATTCATTTGCTATCATTCCTGTTGAGAAATATGTATAACTAAATCTAGGAGAATCACATGCTTATACGTTTGAATTTCTCTGCATCTTTTGGAATCTCTTCTACAACCCATACATGATTTGAATTCTTATTTGAAGTATTTACGGTAGCATGCATCAAAATATATTTCCTTTTTGTCTCACAAGTTAATGGTATAATCAAGATAACCCGTGTTTAATAATCATTACTAAACCATAAATTTATTAATTTTATTCAATTGTGTTTTTATATATGTTAACATGAATGAAATTCCGTTATCTTTTCAAATCTTCATCTTCTTATATATTCTGGCAGATGGCATTTTAGGAGGGAAAATTGCTCAGTTATTTTGTAGAATGGTTTTTTAATTTTAAACCACTGGAGGATTTTGTGATCAAATTAAAGTTTTACATGTAATATGAAGCTATACTTGGGAAATTTTTGTTTGTTAAATTGAGGTGATGGAAATTGTTTATGATTTTAACTTTTCTTTTAAGTATCTATTATTGTCATCTTTAGATCTCACACCTGATGATTTTATAGACTCGTTTTCAATTTTTGAACCAATTAATGATTTCTTATTAAAGCTACATCTGTGCTAAGTGAGAGAGCATCTATTTTATACTCAACATTTCACCAATAAGATAACCTTTTTCTTTAATATCTGTCTTGCACTATATAAGCTAACTCATGTATATAGTTTAGCTGTAATGGTAGTGCAGTCTTTTGCCTTAGTAAGCCTATATAAGTTAAAACCATCTCGTGCAACAGGGTTTCGTGTCTTATAAATGATTATCCAACTGTCATAGTAAGTGATGGTATATTGATGATGTTGATCAGGGTGTGTGATATGTTATTACATGATAACTATTACCACATTTTTATTTCTTTGCCAAAACCTGTGAAAAACAGAAGGAATCGAAAAAATGAATGTTAATATTATCAAAGGTGGTGCATCACCTTTGATAGTAGTTTCTTTGTATTCATGTATGTACCAGACAACTATCAAAGGTGATGCATCACCTTTGATAGTGCTTTTTTTTATTCTTTTGATAGTGCATCACTTAAGAGGCCTCTTATTGCTTTCTTTGTATTCCCGTATGTGCCAAACATTTTGCCTATATTTTTTGTTAGAGGTTATGTTATACAAATATTGCTTTCTCAATGTTCACACAATGAAGAATTTAGAAAAATATTCAACAACAAAAATCCTATTGTGAAGGTAGTCTTTACTGCGAGTAATTCATGGGCATTGGATTTCATTTCTCTATTACATATTTTCCATTATTACAATTCGATTTATGATGAATACATTGATTTTCTCTTTATATGCTTCACTTAAAGGCTAAGAAAGTTGGTGGAGAGAAGTGGAAATCCATGTCTCCCGCTGTAAGTACTCTAGTCATATCCTATAGTACATGAATTTACATTGAATGAATTAGAGTTGTACTCTATATTTTCATTTATGCAACAACAGTGAGGTATTCTTTAATGTATTCTGGTATTGCATACAATTTAGAAGCTTTCTAATGAACTATTTTAAGGATTTATAGATTTAGAAGACTGATTTGTGAAGTTAAGAATGCATCAGTCTATTAAAATACAAGTCACATTCCGTAGCATTTATTTACTGGCTAAGGTCCTTATGAAAATCATGTGTGTTGCATTTGGTGAAGAAATGACAGTTGCACTGCTATCACTTATTTATGTGATCTATTTTTGTTTGTTAGGAAAAAGCTCCATATGAAGCCAAAGCTGAAAAAAATGAAGTTTGATAATGAAAAGCTAATAAAGGCTTAAAACAAGAAGCATGTTATCACACACTACCAATATTTTAGATTGTTACTATTAACATCGAAAGTATTGAACAAGAAGCCTTAGTCTCTAACTTCTCTGTTTCAACTACCGAATCGCACAACTAACGATGGCGATGATGAAAATGATGGGCCAATATCTAAAATTAATCATGAAGACAATGAGGAAAGTGGGCAGGTATTTATACTTCATGCAATTAGGAAATTAACTATATGGTATTGTTTTTTATATAAATATGAGATATTGAGTGAAACAAATTTGTTTTACTATAATTATAAGATATGAATTCGTTTTTCTCATTTCTCTGTCGTCACCCACACTTCATTTTCTGCCCAGGCATTTTTGATATCCAAGAGAGAATATTGTATTCTTTTTTTCTTTCACTTCCATTTGATTTAAAAAGGGGGATGGGCTTAGTTTCTTACTCTCCTTCCTTAGTCTTTGTTTTTTTATTTGTAATAAAAAGGATTTTATTGAGATAAATAATAGTAAATCGGGGTGGGGGATGGGGACACGGTATCTCTAGAAATTAGAAGAGAATAAAACCAGTAATAACTCATTATAATACTCAGTTATTGTGTTTCTCGATCGCCAATGCTAATGCATATGGTTTGTCTTTTATGTAGAAGGAGGATGAAGAAGAGGACGACGATGACGAATCACACAAATCTTTGCTTAACATCCTAAAAAAATGACTCCTTCCTATAAAGAGTTATGTATGGGATAAAAAATACTTTAACAAAGTATACTACATGATCTTGCTCTCTTCTCTCATCCGTCGGTAGTGAAGGAAGAATATAGGTATTTATTTGGATCCTGATGAAAATCTCAACTATGCCATGCCCAATGTTCATAGGCCGTTTGGAATCAAAACAGGTGCTTCGACTCATGCTTTGGGAAGAAACTGCTATTAAGATCCGATTCTGAGATCATTTTGATAATGAAAGTCGTATGCTACTGAAGTAGTTGAAGGGCTAACTGCCCACTGTTACAAGTCGGGCAGTGAGTTGGAATATTTAGGGACACTTGTGCTCGATGGACCCTGTCTTCAAAGGAGATTAGATCACCAAAGAATAGTTTTCTTCTCTTCCTTTTTTCCAGTCTCTCAGTCAATTCCATTTTTACATTTATATGACAAGCGGTTAAGTAGTAATTATTTCCCAAGTAGCAAGACTGTATTTACCCTACCTTTGGGCATTTCGAAGGCAGATAGATAGAATCCTTTCCCGCTTCTAAGGGAGTGCAAGAAATAAAAATAATTATTTTTTTACCAGCGTGTAGTACACCACGCCGAGAATAGCTTACAAACCATTTAAGCAAATCCTTAAATCCCAGTCATTGCCTTAGGAACATCTCCATGCTCTTCCGCCTCACAGCCACCATCCGAAGAATTATCCACTCATCCGAAGAATTGTCCGAAGAATCGCGATAGTAGTTCTGTGAATAATCATTTGGATCTATTCAGATTAATAATTATCCACTCATCAGAGACGCTGTGATTGTGAATGTTTACGGTCGTGAGTTCGAAACAGATATTGGTATGTCTACGAAACTTGACATTAATTTTCATTAGCCTCTAAGGACCTGCCAAAATTTGTGTTAGCTAACCTAGTTTAAAAGTTTTTAAGAATACTGGCCATTTTGAAACTTCAAACAAAACCCACCATTTCTTTTGGTGGACCTAGTGTTCATGTATATAATGACTTAGCTAAGTGTAGCGTCGATTTCTAGGATATGGTTACTCATATCCTATTTATATCATTTCTAAATTTCTCACATATACTTAAAAATTGAAGTTGAAATATGTTTAACCATTAATTATATTGCAGTTTGAAGTAAAATTATATTAGAAAAGTGAGAACATATAATTTTATATCCTACTATTGAATCCACAACTACTGTAATAATGTACTTTGAGAAACATTAGTTGTATCTAATACTATTTTCAATAAAGTTCTACAATGGATGACTTTTTTTCCTTTGGGTTTTTATTCTCAAGACACTAGTTTTGAGCTTACACTAGTTTTGTGCTTCGACCATTATTATAGGATATTCTAGATTTCTTTAAGGAATTCATGGATTCTATAAGCCCAGATATACAGTTTGTTATTGATAAAATATATCAAGAGGATACCACTGTTGTTGGGGTGACATAGTACTTAGGTATCTATATTGAAGAATATACAAGTTTACCCTCCCCCTCTATATATATATACAGTCCCATTATGATACAAATCTAAAATGAGGTCCTAAAACGTGGACCAACTCTTTTAAAATAGTAAAACAAATTATTTTGGGCTGAGTTTTTAAGGGGTGTCCATTAAATGATCAAATACCTTGTATAAACAATCAAACCAAAATACATTTTTCTACTATTTTAAAAGAACTATTTCGCATTTTAGGACCTCACACACACACACACACACACACTATATATATATATATATATATATATACACACACACACACACACACAAACATATATATATTGTCTTGCTGTTTTGTACCTTTAGAAGTAACTAATTAGGTGAATGATAACAAAATGGAAGGTAAAGGCTTTTGCTTTTAGCAAGGGATGCATCTTTTATTAGTTGGAGGTGGTGAATGTATAGAGAAAGATAATGTGAGTGAAACTTCTCTCATCATAAATTCATCCTTAATATGTGCTAATTTATGTTTCTTGAACTGAAGATACCTTATCAATTTGTGGTAGATAATAAGAATACATATTTGAGGTGCATATGTAGTTGTAAGATGCCGATTGTTTTATCTGTTTTCTCAATGGAAAAGTCAAACATAAAAAAGAAAACATAACGTGGAATGTAAAGTTGAAATTTATTGTCCATGTATAGGCATCACAAAACATGCTTCATCAAGGCTAGAATATGAATTTATCGACCCACTACAAAATGAGGGTCGTGTTAAGTTAGTGAGGGTCAACATATCTGAATTTATTAAGGTCATTAAGAACAGTTCATTAAACAATTTGTCCTTGTTAATTGATGGTGCTGATTATCTTGGTGCATACCTAACATTTGTCACTATATGTTTGAAGCGTTTGCCATCGAGTTCAATCCCGTAACTCTATGTTTGTTAGCCGAAGCTTTTATGTTGTGCACTGGTGATAGGTGGGATCTGAAAGCAAAAAAAATTTAAGGAAGATTTTATAAGGGAGAAATTTAAGAAATTATTTTTTAGTTAGGACTTGGGATTCATTAGCTAGCATAATTATCTTCCTTATTTATATTTTCCCGTGTTATTTGTTTCCCTGCTTAAGGAGTAGTAGGTTATAAATAGGGTAGTCCTCTATCTAGTAAGGCATTATCAGTTATTAATATTTCATGGTTCTTATTCGTGTGAGTTTGTGATTATTTATGCTTCCACTATTCACATCATTTTACCACTACACTAGGGTTCGGGAATGACTCTACAAAACATGATATGCATCCCATTTTTAGTCTTGAAAGTTCATCATTTGGTAAATTAAGTATGCAGTCGATGATTAATTTGCTCAACCAAGTACTATTATACTTCTGGATCTTGGTAGAGTGGTTGGATATACTAGTAAAAAATTAACTTATTTAGCTAATTCTTTTAAAAACCATATTAACTTATTTTATCAAGCTTCATGTTTATCAATTTCTACATTTTGATGGATGAAACTCTTTAAAAACATGGGTATCTTTTCTTTTTCATTAACTGACCAGTTTTCAGATGTTATTGCTACCTGTTTATCAATTTCTTCAAATTGATAGTAGGACTTAAATCCTGCACATCCATCTTCTGAATGTAGGAGGTAGAACTCCAGATAAGAATTCATACATACCGGCACAAATGTAAAGAGAATCTATTCTTTTTTCAAGATGAAAGGGTGTGAGAGAAGAAAGGATTTAAAGATATTGATACAATCTCATTATTTTTTTAAATCAGTTTGTTGTTATCCGTTCTTAATTCACTAATAATTTTGTGATGTAGTTACCACTATTCCATTTATCACGCTTAGATTTTATCACAGTTGATGTTGTGTTGTGTACTGCTATCAAGCCTTCCCCATCTTTTTCATGCGGCAGTGGACTATGGCAGAGGGGCTAAAGGCAGCAGAACCACGATTTTTGGAGTAAAAATATTCTTGGAATTTCAGCTAATTTCAGCATTTTATTATTCGATCAATTTAAGATTTTGTATACTTTAAGCAGGGCAAAAAAATATATGAAACACTTACATTAAGAATATGACTGTAATACGTTTGCTCAATCTACAAAATTCAGTAGTAAAAAATTACCCACCATGTTACATAAGGAATTAAAATAATAACAAAAGGAGGATGATATCAGACTAATTTTTACTTACTATGAGTTGAACCAGCTTTGCAATATTTTACTCAATATAAGTGTAACCATATTCTTATGGATATATGGGTCACTTTCTCAATGCAATCCCCAACATTTATGGCGTTTCTTCAACATTCAAAAGGAATTTGAAAGTGATAGGAAGTTTGAAACTTAAATGAATAGTATATACTTCTTTTTGGGATTAAAAATAGGCATTCGGGGCAAAAAATCTAAACAATAACCTAGTTGGTTAGATTTAGGTATAAAAACATCAAACGATACCAAAGTAACTTTTTTAAGCTAATTGTATTCTCATCGGACTTTCTGTTGCGAAAATTGACAAGTATACGCTTCTTTTTGGGGGTTACAAATGGGTATTCAGTGGGAGAAAATTTTAAACAACCATCTAGTGGCCTAGTTTTAGATACAAACACATCAAGCGATACTAAAGGAACTTGTCTTGCATACAATTTAGAAGCTTTCTAAATGTGTAGAACTTTAATGATGTTAGACTTCGTTACAATTTTGTGGTTAAAAGTTAGATGGTTTATCTTGTACTACATTTTGTTTTTGGAATTTTAATGGTTATGAATGAAATACAATTAAGGTTGGTTTAATATCATTAAAATGTAATGTCATTCATTTTATCACGTGTGCTTTGGAATTGTGTTTTGAGTGAAATTTATGGGCATTGATTCTGCATTGCCATTGCTTGAGCACAAGAGTTATTACTTGTGTATTTACATCTATTTGTTTAATGAGAAATTAATATTTTTTTTAAAATATAATGCTATGGTTAATGGACTTTAACCGTTAGAAATAAAAACATATGTTACAAATATATGACACTTTCAATCCCTTACAATATATTTTGTAACCGTTTTATCCATTACAAATTCTATATTTATAATGGGTCAAAACTGTTACAATTTAGTAAATCTGTTATTATTACATGTGATGTGTACTAACACCCAATTCGTTATAAAGTAAATTTAAATGTTTTAGTTTGTTACAAATATTAAATTTGTAACGAATTTTCTCTATTACAAATTCAGTTAGTAAAATAAATAACGTCAATTTTCTAACGGATTTAATCTGTTACAAATATCTTTTGTAACGATTTTGCCTGTTACAATCTTTAAAATAAAACTAAACTGAAATAATAAAAAGAGTATGAACCTAAGCTAGGATCAAGAAATTCAAGCTACTAGTAGGATGGAACCGCAAGTCTGAAGTCTCCTCAGCGCCGCGGACCTGTCTCTGAATGCCTGAAAATATTTTATAAAATTTGGATCACAACTCAAAATTTTCAAGAATCTTCAATATCAATAGTGTAAATCATGTGACTTATTTACAGTAAGCATGCCATCCCGTCGTCTTTCACAAGCAATGAGTACCTCACCCCTCGCCTCAGTGTAATGTTAGGCGCATGCGCTAATTCAAGGCATAAACTATAGTAAAGTCTTTGTCTCTCGACTAATAAGTAAGTAAGTTATAATAAAATGCAAAAGGAGTTTAACCAACTACACATGTGAGAATACAATCCAAATTACTAACCCCTGTACTCTCTCCCACAAGTATGACATACACATTCTTATAATAAAATATTAAGCATGACATAAGGTTCGTTCATAAATTGTCCATCACTGGACTAAAATGTATTATTTCATATATTCACAATAAAATCATGCGAAGGAAATTACCTTCGGGGACACTCTCGTGCCTTTATAAATCCGCAAGAGTTCTCACCTAACAAATTTAAACTAAATTAATATACACATAAGAGAATGGGGGATTAATACGCGTCACACCACCGGGTAGTCTCATACCGTAATGCAACTGATGGATCAAATCATCAACCTCTGTCATCACGAAGTCTAGATCGACTAAATATATGATCAAAATATAAGACCTCCATGATGGCGTGCGTCAACAACCAGGTGTGCTGTACACGATCACAACCTCCAAAGCAACCCAATCGATAGATTCACCACGAGTAACAGTATGTTCATGCAAATAGGTAATACACACACGCACACACACACACACACACACATATAGGGAAAGGTTCAGAAGCGAACATAAAAGATGAACATTTTAATGAACCTTAACAAAAAATACCTAACAACCAATCAATTTTAATTCATATATTGTGATTAGTCCGCGCCAGCGACAACGGACACGCATGTGACACACGTGTTTTTTAATACATCCGTGTAACTTACATGTGACACGTGTGTCCATTTTCTCTGGTACGTGTCACAAGCGTGTCCGTTGTCGCTGGTGCGGACCAATTACAACATAGGAATTAAAATTAATTGAGTGTTAAGAGTTTTTTTTTTGTTAAGGTTCATTAAATGTTCATCTTTTGTGTTCACTTATGAACCTCTCCCTATATATATATATATATATATATATATATATATATATATATATATATAACATAATATGTTTTTACATCCATATGATATCACTTCGCTCACGCATCTGCTCAATCTAACCCAATCCCTAATGTCGTATCGTATTATTAATTAAAATATTATTTAATCTTCAACCTTAATTAATATTAACATAATTAGTCTCTCAGTTTATACTCAAATAAACTTACCTACTGCTATTTACCAATCATCTCTTAAGTAAACAAATATTCAACCACTTGAATCAACTCAAAATAATCCCACGATCCTTTGCATGACCCAATCTCAGCCCATCACAGGGGCTTAATCAATTCGCCCCCAAGATGAATTGATTTAGTTCAGGGCAGAGGCCTAGTTTGGTATAAAAATGAAGTTTGTCTTCCCCAATCCTCCACTGGTGACCAAATCAACCTTCAAGTCTACCCCAAACCAAGTTTTGTAACCTAAAGATATAATTATTCATACTCCTAATTCATTTCCAAGGGATTTAAAATTAACTAAACATAATCATTGATTTAATTCGTCAATACTACAAATTAAACCAACTTCCAATCTTTAACATGAAATAGAATCATAATAACAAATGATTTTCGAACTAAAACCTAGAAAAACAAAGGGATTCAATTATTGAATGAAATTAAATTCTAAACATGAGTTCTAATCACTAAATCATATATCAAAACTATTTAATTTCATTTCTCTCCAAAGTTATAAGTCTTGAATGCGGAGTTAAATAATATTAATCCTAATTAACCCAAATAAACAAACATGCTTAAGATTAATAGGTTCAATACTAAACATGCATTCTAAATCCTAGAATTAAACATTTAAAATGGAATTATAGACATGTTATAAATTAGCAGCTGATATAGCAAGAGATTTCTTTCCTGAAATAATGAACAATGAGTCTCTATGCAACGATCCTTGTTCATCTTCTCCTAAAATCTTCTTAACCTCTTTCCAAAGTGTCTACGCCTGTTAGGGTTTGTTTCTTATGTATAAAGTAGGATAATCTCCCTTAAATACTTCTTAATCCTCCGGGTCTATGATAGACCTATTTTTGGCCCTTAAACGAACCCAAAAGACTATCTAGAAAAGCCCAAAACTTAGTCTAAGGTTATGCCTATCCCCCAAGTCCAACTTAAAGTAAATAAAACATGTAATCGGGCCTCCGTATCACTCAAGACTCCATTCTAATTAGTAATACCTCATAACTCACGGTAATACCTCACAACGTAAAATAAGACACACAAATATTTATTTTACGCATAACTACATATGGTTCAAGTTAATTAATTTCACCAATTAATTAAACATAACATGCGGCACAACAAATCACTTAACATGAAAGTTTAATAATCATTCAAATATTCATTTTATTATTAGTAATTCCCTCAAGTAATAATGAATTTTGAATCATTAATTTATTCTCATCATTAATAACCATACATAAATACAAACAATACAGGGAATTGCAAGTCTCTCCTTGACATCCTCGAATGCCTTTTGACAATCTGCGCTCCAAACAAATGGTACCCCCTTATGAGTGAGGTGGGTCAGTGGCCAGACAATCTTCGAGGATTCCTGCATAAACCTCATGTAGTACCCATCCAAACTCAAGAAACTCATAACCTCCGTAGGCATCGTGGGATGTCCCTAATCTATATCCATTAATACTTTTCTAGGACCCACTGAAATCCCAACATTATATACAATGTGGTCTAATTACTTCACTTCTCGTAGCCAAAATCCACACTTGGAGAACTTAACTTACCACCTATGTTCCCATCTTATCTGCAAACCCAACCTTAAATATCGCGTGTGCTCCTTCTCTGATTGAGAAAATATAAAAATGTCTTCAATAAATACTATGGAGAACTAATCCAAAAATGGGCGGAATACCCTATTCATCAAATCCATAAACATCGCTAATGTGTTAGTCAACTCAAACAGCATGACCTGAAACTCATACAATCCATAACGTCAGTAAAGCCATCTTCGTAACATCCTCCTCTCGAATATGCAATTGTTGATGCCCCGAGTGCAAGTCAATATTGGTAAAAAATGATTCACCCCTCAACTGATCGAAAAAATCATTGATACATGATGATAAATACTTTTTTCCTATCGTGACCTTGTTCAGCTCCCTACAATCCAAGCACAATCGAAGCGAACTGTTCTTTTTCTTCACGAACAATACAAGAGCTCCTCAAGTAGAGGTGCTCCTATATATGAACCCATGGCTTGGTAACTGATGAATCTAATCCCGTAACTCCTGCTTCTCTAATGATTGCATCCGGTATTGTTCCCTTATAATGGGCCTATTTACCTACACTAAATGAATACAAAAATCTATCTCTTGTACTAGAGGTAACCCCGGTACCTCCTTAAACACGTAAAAAAACTCCTGGACAATCGGTATCGAGATATGGTGACCTATTCAAACATATTCATATTGATGTAATACAAATGTGTTCTAGACCCTCCACTAATCCTAAACATAGTTATAAAAACATCTCCTGTTTGAGAATGGAAAATGTGATCACCATATTGCTCCAGTCCATCTCTGCGTTATGCTATGCTAACTAGTCTATCCCCAGAATGACATTGTAAGTCAACATGTCTAAAAGCAATAAATCGATGAAAAAAAATAAATGACCGATATCGACTATCACCTCCCTACAAATCTATGCATTGAACATTGGTAGCAATCTCTAATAACCTCAACGTCGAAGTAAAAGTATAATTAGAAAATGAGTGTGACACTCTTGTGTGAAATAAAACTCAGGTATAACTACCATAAACATAAAACGTACTCTCGATTGCCTATGGTAGGGTTGGACCAAACTGCTGCCATCCCTGCTGATATTGGCTTGGTCTATCCTGAAGGGCCTTAGGGCTCCTCCTTAAAGAGTGCCCCTACTCACCACATGAATAACCAAAGCCTCAAAATGGGCTTCCATACTGACCATGGCCATAGGGTTGATCCTTCTACCCCTGGCCTTGACCCCTCTACCCCTGGCCTTGATGCCGTCGGCCCTTTTGGCCCTATTGTCCTAACTACGCTGATTATCTCCTATTCTACATCTTTTAGGGGTTACTACCTATGTGGTTGTCCTCTCTGATGCTATTGTGGAACTCCCTACCTTCAGGACAACTAACCACACTCATTAGTCTTGAACCCTTGGCCGACTCCAACCTTCTATTTTTTTGGATCCCTCTCTTTGGAAGTCAAAGTGATCCTGGAAGTGCCGTAGTGCAACGTCCATTATCTAAGTGTATGTAGTGAAGGCTGGGTTGCCAAGCAACACCTGCTAAATCCTCCATGCCAAGCCTGTGATAAACCTATCCATATTCTTCGCCTCTATATTGATCTCCTTGGGGCTAAATAATGCGATACGGGTGAACTCCTGCTCATACTCAGTGATAATACGCTCCTCCCATCATAGTCTAAAAAACTGAGCTCTTAAATTCGCTTGCCGAAAGGGTGTAAAACTTACTCTTGAAATGATGAATTATCAACAACGACATGTCCTCCTCGATGGTAACCAATTCCCACCATTACAAAGCATCCCCTATGATCATAAATCTCTACAACATTTGTCTCTGAACATCTGAGCACTCTACCAGGCATAGGTTCCTCTCTATATCATGTCTCCAGTTTAATGCTACAGTTCGGTCTGTGGATCTTGCAAAATCTGGTGGGTTGCCTATCCCAAAGGTACTCCCATCTCTCTCCCAGGTAGATGTAGTGTGAGTGGAAGGTACAACCATGGGTGGTGTCTTCTCTTGGAGCATGGCTGCTATGGTAACGACTACAATTTGTGCTATAATGGCCACTAAATCCATCAGCACAAGTGCTAGCGCCTGCCCCCGCTGGTGATGCGGCTGACTCGACATTCACGATTGGTCTAGTAAGTGCTTCTCTCCTCCGAGTGTTCACCTTCTCAACGATGATAAATAAAAGCGTATAAGTAAAGTCCAAATATCAAAACTCTAAAGTATTAAAAAACGAAATGCAAAAAAATGATGGAAGCACTCAAGACCCTAGGACACTAGAATATAGAATGCCCTGATACGAGCTGTGACACACTGTAAGATCCATAAGTAGGTTGATTAAATCTAATATAAATAATACATGAGTCTAAACAATAATTATCATTTTAAGCATGAGTGAAAAGTAATAAAATGTAATACTAAAGAACTGATAGTCATGACACGAGTAAACTAACATAGCTTTACCAACTATGACACCCTGAAAAATCCCTATATAGTTTGATAAAATCTAGCATGCACTTGGTTTAAAATGCCCGTATGAACAGCTAGGACTCGCCCCATGCGCACGATTCTCGGAAGGGATGCTTTTTAGTTGGTTTATGTGGGATGGTTGGCGAACATTTCTAGGATGATACCTTCGGCTTTCCAATATAATGAATAAAGGATTTTAGACAATGTTTGTATGATCTGAATTAAATTCCAAATAAATTAGAGACAATTAATATGAGAATCTGAATATTATTTTAGTAATCTGTGAGTAGATTGGATTACTGACTCTATGTGTAAGCATACCACGTGTAAATGCTCATGGGGGATATACTAGGGGGGATTTATTATGGGGAGCATACGACGTCGACCATACTGGTACCCTGGTGATTGTGAAAAATTTACCATGGCCATTTTACCCCGGTCTTACTACTGACTTACCTATATCCCTAGGGGAAATAAATGGGGGTGCTCTTTGTATAGTCTTGGGTATGGAGGTATATACGAATGGCAGGATAATGTAGTGACTTATCCCTTACTGATGCTATAAGGTTATAGATATGGGATGACTTGTAACTATACCTAGGACGCACAAGTGATCCCCGAAGGCAACAATGATAGGCTTTCATATCTTTATGTGTGGGTTTGTGAATAGACTATTTACATGTATGTATTGGTAACATACTTACTTTGATATTAGACTATGTGATTGTCTTCCCTCTATTGAGATTATACTAGAGATGTATACACTAAACATAAGTTATGGAACCTCGTAATTGTAATCAATTGAGATGAATTATAATTAATCATTAGGTTCACTTGGGCCGGAGATAAGAACTTCACACTATATTTAGGTTTTTTTTTGGTTGGGTTAAGATAAAAATAACTAAAATATGAGAGGAATGCATTGTTATTATTGTAACCCAAGTCTATAGTTCAATTCTTACTCTTTAAAAGTTTTGCTCGGTTTAATGCTGTTATTGAAATATGCTTTCAGGTTCTAGGCCACCGTTACCACCATAATCCTGATCTCATTTTACTCATATCATTTACCGATTCATCTATAAGACGTAGGTGTCGTACCTTCATGCTCACTCTTATTTCCTCAATTTTCCCTTTTTAATATTGTTCAGTGTGAGATTACTATATTATAGTTTAGACCCCTGTATTATTTATGTTAGATTTAATCAAGCTATTTTTGGATTTTACTGGGTGCCACACTATTATAAATAAACAAACAAACCTTATAGGGGAGAAGCCTTGAAAATTTTAGATATTCTACGTGCAATTTATTTTTCTACTCGAGCAACTTTTTTGTATAGCAAGATGAATCTGTTTTTTTAGTGCACAACATAAGCCATATAGAATTAATAAAAGGAGAGGGAAAAGGAAGGAAGAATGAGATAAGAGAGAGAACATAAAAATCTATTAGTTATTTTAACTAGTTCAAGAGAGATAAATAGATCGATCGATCGATAAGTAGATAGATAAATAGAGGGAGATAGAACCGTAAGAATGTGGTAGGTGCGTTAGGAAGTGGGAAACTTCAATTAAGTAATTGTGCTTGCCTAGATAAGAAGAACTAACTATTAGAATTTTATTTATTAAATAAATACAAAAGCATATATATATATATATATATATATATATATATATATATATATAAACCTGTGTATATTAGGAGGCCTCTCTACATTTGAAGCCCTAGGCAGCGACCTCACCTGCCCAGGGTATGAGTCGACACTACTCTCAACCTCGAAAATACTCTCTTAGTAGGAGCAATATAAACGAATTCAAATTTTTTGAGATAGAGGGGAAAACCTCTATTGATAAAAATATTCACAAATCTGGCAACGCCGTGGACACGGCTAAAAACTTGTTCGTGCGCGTGATTTTTGACAATAAGAAAGTGACATAAAAAAATGTGAAGGCTTGCGTATGGGTACAAAAACCAGTCGTCCAAAAAATTTTAGGCAGTGGCCTAAAACCTTACAGTCGTGCGAGCGGTTTAGGGTGGAAAATAAGTTTCTTCCTGACAAATTGCATTTTTAAAATCATGCCTTTTCATTAGGATAAATACAACACATCTCAATATATAAAGTCACTTGTTCATCTTAAAACAACATTTTATAAAAGTTAAATGAAAAATGTGTATATGTGCATAGCCTTAAACGTTTAATAGATAATCCGTAAAAATGATACATCTTCAAATGAGCGCTAACGGAAGTCTTTGATGTAGAGAAGTCGTCTATGATCTTCAATGCTCAATGTTCACCAATGTCAAATGAACAAGACTCTCTATACTAAATGTCTATATGAAATCAAGTATTTTGACTTGATAATGATGGGCTCAAATGCTTTGATATGGATTTAAGCCAACTATACTATAATAAGTGAATTCATACATTTTCAGCCCCAAAGTGCAACAAAGCTCTTTGTGCTGACTTTTTGGGTCAAGTCAGCCTCACCCAAATTCCCTAATATCACATTTTGCATTTTTTTCCAACTTTCATGCCAAAAAAATTTGTTGCTAAACATTTTGAGTTTTATTCATGTTGATTTCTTTCCCTTTTATCTACATTTACCTATATATTTTATAGCCTCAAACTTAAATATATTACCTTTGATTGCTTAGTGATACTGCAAGTTGATGTTGCTATAAGAAGTAAGGTATTAATTATTTGAAACCAATTCTTCGTTGCATGAAAATTTTATCAGTATTAGCCTCTCTACTTCATTGAAAATTACAAAGAGGCTGGCGATATATTTTTTTTAGTTCTTATTGATGTTTAAGTACATATCAAAATCACCCTCAAGTAAGGGATGTGACAATGGAGAAAGTGTTCTTCCAAGCTGATTGGAAATCATTTGAAATAAGTGAAGAAAGTAAGGAAAATAACTACTTGTTCAAATTTTACGAAAGAGGAACATGTTATTATCGAGAATATTATTTCATTAGAGGAGAGGTGCTTTGGCTGAGCAGCTATTTGTGGGAGGCATATAGGTTCCAAGGTAGATTATATAGAAGAAGATGGAGTAGGAACATGGGGATCATCATGAGTAGCAGTTTTAAAATAAATGAGGCATGGGTTAGTATTGTTGTAAAAATTAATAGTTCTTATAGTTACTTTCAGATACTGAAACTGTCCAAAGGAAGAAGATGGGGTTATGCAGGAAATGCCTTCTAACGCGTGGAACCAGTGATCTCTTGTTTAATTCATAAAAAAAAGGTGGATGTTTCCAAGCAATATATAAAGGAGCAACTGTCATTCCTTCAAGTCGCGGGTTTAGAGTCGTGGCCAACATCACTTATTAATGTTCAAATAGATGTTTCTATTTAGACTGGTATGATAATAGAATATGAGTCCTGTCTCTCTAGAGTGAGTTACTTTAGATGAGCTCAGATGGGTAGGGTGGGCAATCCAGATATAACTCAATCTCTAGTTGAGGAAGTGGAGAGGTGGATGAGTCAGAGACGGAAGGTGTCCGGAGGAGTATAGGCAAGGGATGTGCTTTCTTATCTTTTCTTGTTTATTTCTGTGCCAGAAGAGGAGGTGGATCGAATTTTAAGAAAAAAGGACCAGGGGTTTTCTTGTAAAACCATATGGTTAGATAGAAGGCACCCTTTAGACTGGTGTTCTAATAACATGATCAAGTCCGATAAACTGTGGATCCAGGTGCGGGGCTTCCTTTACATACGTGGGGGATGGAGGTCTTTAAGGTAATAGGAAACAAATGCTCCGGTTTCCTTAACATAGACCATAAAACCCAGGCGGGGTTAAAATTGAGCTGGGTGAGGATATTGGTTATAAGGAGGGGAGAGATTACACAAATGGTGTCAATTGAGGTGGGAAGGAGGGCATTCCATTTGCCAGTATGGAAAAAAACACTTTCGATGGGTTATTACTCATAAGTGAGAGAGGGAAGACAACCCATAGTTTAGCTGTATCTGGCAGGTCTGAAGTCGGAGATGCCGTTGTGGGGGTGATCAATGAGGCTGCCGTAAAAAATCCGGTAAGGATGGAAGGAGGAATGACACCATAAATAACAAGAGGTGGACATAAATATGCTAGTGACACGGGGCTTCTTCCGAGCTTTAACATTTATGTAGAGAGAAGGCAAACATAAGGGGAGAAGATGACAGTAATGCAAGAGGTGGGCTTTATCACAATAGCAAAGAAGGTAATCTGGGCGGGCTCACCGGTGACAACCGGTAATGTTGGTTCGCCTGAAACGACTTACCTCTAGGAGGGAACAAACTTGGGACAAGTAGCGCCAACTGAGGGGTTATAGGGGCTAGAGTAGGAGGAAGGAATCGGGGGAAAACTCAACCTCAGAGGGGCACCAAAACGGTCTGATCTTCCAAAGCATAGTGTCATGTGCTCCAGTGCTATAACATATAACTTTGAGGGAATAGGGATTGGGCTCGATGGTATGTTGGGGTTAAGTAGGGAGGGGGAGAAAGCATCAGTATATACTAATAAAAGAAAATGGGAAGAAAAGGTGGATGCATAGTTTATAGGTTGCAAAGTGGGTGATTTATTTAAAGAAAGTGGGGAGATGATGCTTTCTTCAGAGAAGACACGGAGGGGCACTAAGATGGCATAATTAAATGGTATTAAAGAAAGGTGTGTCTCTGAGGTTAATAAAGGGATGTATGTGAAAAAAAATCTAGGGAATAATTTAGTTAAATCAAGCAAGTCTTTGTCCGCTTTAAAAATGTTAGGCCCCATTCTAAATTTGGGAAAGCTATTAAAAAAAGGTTTTTTTAAAGAGTAATATTTAGGCAAAAACATTAATAATAAGAAGAGGGATATAATGGGCTGTCTGGGTATTAAAGAAAAGGTAAATGTAAGTGAGTTAGTGGATAATTATTCTGAACCTAATCTAGATCTTGTTCCTTTCACAAGCAGTTTTTAGAAAAAAAAGAATAATTAGTGTTCTTGTGGTGTGGAAATCGTAGTGCATGGGACCCACTCTGTTTATGATTTTAGAGAAACAAGCAGGATGGAGGGTATCAAAAGTGTTTCAACTCCTCTTTTTTTAAGATGTTAGGGAGAGGCAGTGTTGAGGGGTTAATTAGCCAATCTTATACGGGCATTGAGGTAGGAGAGTGGGCAAAAGGTCACCGTGATAGTATAATGGCTATTGTGGTAGCTAGTGATAATGAAAGGAAATATTCTGCATGGGATTATTTTAATATTAGCATGAGTGACACACGTGTAGGGGAAAGAAGGGGTAAAGACATTGATTTTACGAAATTGAACAATTCAAAATTGTGGATGAAAATCAAACTTTCTAGGTATGGTGTGGATTAGGGGGGTTGGGAAGAAGAACCAAAGGGATGGGTGGAGAATATGATATGAGGTTTTAGTAAAATATCAGGGATTGACTATGAGGGGAGTGATAGTAAGGATAAATCATTATTCAAGAAAATAGGAGGATACATGAGAGGTAAGGTTGAGGGTAAGTAAGGGAGCGATGGGGGAACGGAGTGGGGGGAAGACAAAAGTTTTTAATGAAGATTCGTCTGATTTCATGGAACGTGAGAGGTTTAAATGATCCAGAGAAGCATGGCATTATGAGCTGGGCCATCTCTAGATGAAAACCATACATTTTATGTTTTACAGGAATCTAAACTGAGTCATGTGGATGGAGTGGTTGCTACCTCTATTTGGGGTGGTCGTAGGATCAAGTGGACATCTATGAGCGCAGTGGGTGAATCGGGTGGAGTAATTATTATGTGGGATTCCAGAGTAGTCGAATTGATGGAGAGTATGATTGGAATTTTGTCTTTGTCACGTTTGTTTAGGAATGTGGAGGATGATTTTATGTGATGCTTTTCAATTATTTATGGGTCGGTTGAAGATTCTAGTAGATAGGGGTTTTGGGAGGAACTCGTAGGCATTTGTGGGGTTTGGGGTGTCCTTGGTGTTTGGGGGTGACTTTAATGTGGTGAGATTTGCATCATAAAGGAGCAAGGGAGGGAGAATCAACAGATACATGGGGGATTTCTCAGATTTTATCGTGGATATAGAGTTGATGGATCTTTCATTACATGGGGGATTGTACACGTGGTAGAGTAATAGAGACATCCCTTCCTTGTCTCTCTTAGATCGGTTTGTTATTTCTCAGGAATTGGATGATCAATTTCCAAGGGTGACACAAACTTTTGCCCAGGATTACGTCGTATCATAGCCCGATTCTTTTAAAATGTGGGGGTTTGAGAAGTAGAAGGACTCCATTGAGATTTGAAAATATGTGGATCAAAGAGATTGATTCGTGGACAAGGTTAATGAGTGGTGGCATAGTTATGTAGTGGAGGGAAATAATAGCTATATCTTGGAATGTAAGTTGGGTCTCCTCAAGGAAGATATTAAATGGTGGAATATAGACGTGTTTAGGAATGTATGTGTGACCATCACATGGTATATGGAAGAAGTTAGGCACCTAGATGAAAAGGAAGGTATATGCTGACTTTTAGGGGACGAGAAGAGACCGAGGGAGTAGGGGAAGGGGGGCATTAGGAGAAGAATTATTCAAGAAGATAAGAACGCTAAATTCTTACATAAGGTAAAAAAACTCACATCGACAAATTAACCTTATCGGGAAAATTACAGTGGGTGGGGTAGAGTTCAAAGAAGTCGACGAGGTGAGGGGGGCCATCTATCATTTTTACTAGGATCTACTAAGGGAAGAGGAAGAGCGGCGCACTTCTCTTGATCAGGCCAAATTGGGTAGCAATTCGAGGGTTAATGCTGAGATGCTAGTGGGGTAATTCTCAGAAGGAAATCGTTAAGGTGTTAAATTCTATGAGTGGAGATAATGATCTTAACCAAGAAGGGTTAGGATGGCATTCTTTCAACACTGTTGGTCAGTGGTCAAAGGGGAAATGATGTCATTCTTTCACGAGTTCCATGATAGGGTTACTTCTTGATGAACCCGAATGCGACGTTCATTTCCATGATCTCCAAGAAGGGGGGGGGGGGGGTCGAATGATGTTCATGATTTCAAGCTAATAAGTCTGATTGGGAGTGTCTATGAGCTTTTTGCTAAAGTACTATCGGTTAGGCTCTGGAAAGTCATTGATCCCCTTATTTCTGAAACCCAAAATGCCTTTGTGGGAGGAAAATAAATCCTCGATGCATTTTGATGGCTAATGAGTGTGTGGAATCCAAGCTTTGGAGTGGGGTTCTGGGCATCGCGTTCAAATTAGATGTTGAGAAGGTGTATGATCATGTCAACTGAGATTTTCTTTTGTATCTTATGAGGAGGATAGGGTTTGGAGAGAGTTTGTGTTGTTGGACCAAGAGGTGTATTATTACTGTCAGGTTCTCTGTTATGATTAATGGGGTTCTCGAGTTTTTTTCCTAGCTCACGAGGGCTACGACAAGGAGATCTATTGTCTCATTTTCTATTCATTTTGGTAATGGAGGCGTTTAGTCGGATAATGGGGCGTGTGGTTGATGTAGGGTGGATCAACGTTTTTGTGATTGGGCATCCGAGCGCAAATTCTATTACGATATTCCATCTTCTGCTTGTCGATGATACGATTGACTTCTATAAGGCAGGAGTGGGATAGGTGAGGACTTTAAGATTACTCTTTATTTTCTTTAAGGCAGTGTTGACTCTCCATATTAATGAGAAAAAATGTGAGATGATTCAGATCAGGGGGAAGGGAACGTGAAGGGCCTGATAGAGACGCTCAGATGCAAGATTGGATTGTTCCCCACTCCATATCTTTGATTACCGTTAGGGGCTATGTTCAAGTCTAAAGCTATTTGGGACCAAGTTTAGGAGATACTGAAAAGGAGGTTAGCTGGTTGGAAGAATAGTCATTTATCGAAAGATTGGAGGTGGACTTTGATAAAATATTCGCTGTCTAGTCTCCCACGTATGGATGGAGAAGATAATGAGAGAATTTTTGTGGAGAGGTAATGATGATACCTTTAAATACTGCCTTGTGGGGTGGGAGGAGGTTTGTAAGCCGATTAAGGATGGGAAAGCGGGAATAAAGAACCTAGCATATTTTAACAAAACTCTGACAAGAAAATGGTTGTGGAGATTTTCGCGTAAGGAAAACAAGTTATGGAGGAGAGTTGCAGGTGTGGGGGGGGGGGGGGGTATATACGCATTCGGGGTGGAGACCGGGAGTGGGTAGGTTTGTTCACGGGTTATGATATTGGAAGCACATTTCGAAGGAGTGGGTAGATTTCTAAGTACACAGAGTTTCAATTAGGGAGAAGAAATATGAAAGGCTTTAGAAGGATGAATATGGTAATAATGGTTCTCTCCAGGATCAGTTCCCGACATCTTCAGATTGGGGGAGGGTAAAGATGATTTGGTTGCAGATCACTTGATGATTTTTAGAGGATGAGTGGCATGGAATAAAAAATTCAGAAGACGGTTATGGGATTGGGATCTCGAGGAGGCTGAGACATTTTTGGATTTGATGGGGTCGGCCCCGTGTCTGTTAAGTGTGGGTGATGAGATGAAATGGCAAGCATGAGGGAAAGGTGTGGGGTTTTCTTTGTGATGGGTTATTAATGCATTTTGAGAGGTGTGGGGAACCATACAACTTATTTCCCATGGAAGCAAATTTTGAAAGCCTAAGGCGCCACTAAAAGTGATGTTCTTTGTCTGGATCGCAACGAGACAAGCCATTTTGATGACCGAGGAATTGCATAAGAGAATGGGATTAATGGCAAGTCGTTGTTAGTTGTGCAAGGAGGCATAAGAGGAATTTTTTTTACTATTGCATTGCTGCATGACGAGAGGCGTATGGGATGTTTTTCTATCCTTAAGATGGAACTCGTGGGTTATGCCAGAGACGGTGAGGGCGTTACTTGAGGCTTGACATCACCCTAAGGGTTGGAAGGGGGCTTACAAAGCGCGGCGTCTGATCCCTCACTCTATCTTCTGGACTATCTGACAGGAGAAAAATGCGAGATGTTTAACGATGAGAAGACTTCACCTCTTAGAATCTGTTATAATTTTTTGAGTACCTTAGTGAGTTGGATAAAGGAGAGACAATTTGCATCTCTTCCTAACTTTCTAGAGTGTGTGGAGGATTTGCAAAGAGACTTGTAGATTTGATTGTTTTCTGGTAGAGACTTTTTTATCCTCTTTTTTAGGGTGTAATGTATACTCCCTGTATATGGGTTTCGCTCCCTTAGCGTTTTGTGTTTAATGCAACATTTAATTATAAAATAAAATCAATCGCACGTCATGCCGAACCGAAAACTAATCGGTCATGATATACCCACACTTCTTACCCGTTGAGTGCTAAATATTTTTGATCAACTTGCGGTGAATATTTGCTATATAAGAATATGACCTATTGAGAAAAAAATATTTTACCAGAACCAATGAAAACATATATTATATAAAAGTTATCTATTTGTCAAACTTCCAAAATTAATTAATATTAACTAGGATTACCTTTTCATCATTACTAATCTACATATTCTTTAGAATTCATCGTTGTTGTTTGTCTTCCTCGTAACACTTCCTTGCATCAACTTTTCTTTTTGGGGCATAGTTGAGGTAACAAAGAATATATAACTAAAACGGATGAAAGACTTCTTAAGTAGTTCGGGTTTTGTACGCCATCATAGCTCACGCAATCTGCCCCTTCCATCATTACAACAAATATTTCTGAATAAGAATTTCTTTATATACCACTAAACAAACTCTCTCTCTCTCTCTCTCATGCATGCACTGCAGTTCACCTACCAATATATAACAACCAAGCTTTTCCATATAAAAAGAAATACCATGAAATAAAAGGGTACATATTTGTTGTTGCTTTTGTTTCTTGTTCATTCAAAATTTTTACAATGAGAAACAAATTATACTTTTATTTTTCTCCAATACAATCACGTTGGTATTGTTTGGGATGATGGTGCAGTTAACCATTGCTATCACCTGAAGTTTGTATGGATTTTTGCTTTTATCTTCTATACTTCACTTTTGTTTCTTGTTCTATCATTCTTTTGTTTTCAGCATTTTGTTCCGTCAAAAAAGGTACAATCAGAGATATAACAAGCAAGAGAAAGTACTGTTTCGGATTAGGTATTAGTCACCGCTCAACTCTCGTCTCTCTCTCTCTCTCTCTCTGCTTGCAAGACTAGTGAAAAAAGAGGCCTATTTCGTAAGCATATAGATGTGTATGTATGTACTTTGACAAACACTCCATACTTTATTATCTATTGATTTGCTTACAAACTTCCCCATTGTTTTTAGCTAAAAACACACCAACTTTTATCCATAATATCGTATTCTCTCTCTCTCTTGGTGGACTTTTTATCCCAGGAAACATGAGCCTATTACAACATCTGATGAAGAGGCTAAGACCCGTTGTGGGTGTGAAAAACTGGGATTATTGTGTTCTTTGGAAACTGAGTGAAGATCAAAGGTTAGTTTCTAGATAATGAATAATCTCATTCTATACCTATCCCTCTTTCTCTTTGTAATTATGGATGTGGTGCAGGTTTCTTGAGTGGATGGATTGCTGCTGTGCTGGGAGTGAGGAGATTGAAAATGGTGGAGAAGGGCTTGTTTTTCCTGTTTCTTCTATTCTTACTTGCAGAGATGTCATATATCAGCACCCAAGAACCAAATCCTGTGATTTACTTGCTCTATTGCCTTCTTCCATTTCTCTTGATGCTGGGTATATATAATATGCCACTCTCTCTTTGTACAAATATATGATCAAAGAGTACGTATATCCAATGCGAATGATGATTTTACAGGAATATTCATTCACAGACCTTGATATCTAACCAACCCAGATGGTTGAACTTCTCTAATAGCTCCGACTCAAATACTTTGGAGGTGAGTATTTCATAGGCATTTTTTCAAAAATATCTTCTGATTAATAAACACATCAAAACCGTAATCTTCTAATTCATTCATGCATTGTAGGAAACTGTTGGGACTAGGGTTCTGATACCAGTTCCAGTTGGATTAATCGAGCTGTTTGTAGATAAACAAGTATATCATTTTTCCTATTGCTTCCCTTTCATTCAATTAGCACTGAAAATATGTAAACCTCACACTTGATGAGTTGTAAAATTCGAGAATAAAATTTACATGCTAACTGAATTTCTTTTAACTTTGATTCTTGAGTCAATTATTAAATAGTCCCTACTATAAATATATATTTTTTAAAAAGGACACATATTTTTAGTTTAACCCATTTAGTCCCTCAAGCACTCAATATTCTCTTATTTTTAGAGGTCCGCGCCAGAGGCACTCCCTCTCCAAAATATGTGGCAAAAGACTTTTTGAGGCAAAATAAAAAAGTTTGGACTAAATGGGTATTAAAAAATGTCCGAGGGACTATTTGGTATATGTCCTTTGATTCTTTGAATTAATAAAATTTGAACAGAGCTGTAAACAAGCCACGACCGAGCTTGAAAATCTTAATAAACTTAAAAATGTGTTTAAGCTTAGCTTGGTTATTTCACGGGCTGAGCTTGAATGCAAATTTATATAAGAACACGAGCCATTTTATTTTTTTTATAGTATCATAATTGGTAATATCCAGAGGAATTCGGGCCAAGCTCAATAAGCCCTCGAGCTTGGTTTATTTACTCTTCGAGTCAAGCTTGGACAAAGTTTTACCCAATTGAACAATAAATATATATTTCAATATGATTCATTCAAAATTTTCACAAACAGAGCTGTTGATGTTATAGGAAAGGTCACTGGTACTAAATCCAAAGAATAAGATATCATTGTAATTTATCAAAACAAAGGAACCAAGTCTGATAAGCCCAGAACATAATTATTATGTCATTGTCGTTTACCTAATTTATTGGTTTCTTTTCCAGGTAACTGAAGATCAAACTATGATAGATTTTATCACAGCCCAATTTAACTTCTCACTTGACCAGCAAACCATGATCAATACAAGCCCAGTGTATTCAAGCTTCTCAGTAAACATGAATGCCCTCAACGAAAGTGATCAAAAGGCCGACCCCAACGATATCTTCCACCCACCAGTATCCATGACACAAAACTTGAATATTCACGAAGACATATCTAATAATTCTCCAATGAATTTCTTTCAACAATTTAATTACGCAACGGAAAATGGAATCAAGAATAGCGACATATTCTTGGAAAGTACTAATGATTCGTTTAACGTGGACAAGCAGTTGAATAATGGGTTTGATCAAGAAATGGATGCATTGCAAAAGCATATGCATATTTTGGAACCTTTACCAAACAAGAGAAAACGAGTTGGGACTGATAAGGACTCCATGAACAGGTCGGATTCAATCTCGGATTGTAGTGATCAAAATGATAATGATGATGATGATGATGCCAAGTATCGTAAGAGGAATGGGAAGGGGCCTCAATCCAAAAATCTTGTTGCTGAGAGAAAGAGAAGGAAGAAGCTTAACGATAGGCTCTATACTCTTAGATCTTTGGTACCCAAAATTTCTAAGGTAACATATCATTATCATTGTATTAGTTTTAGTTAATATAACATAGAATATAATGTTGTTGATGGTAAGTATTTAATACTACAATCAAACCATTTTCGAAGAAACTTTGTTAATATCCAAAATTACTACAATCTTATTTTGCAATCGTTACCATCAAGTAGAAATTAGGTGGAATTGCACATGCTCTCTATAACAATTAAATGTGGTGATCTTCCTATTAATTTCTATTTATATATAGAACATTTTTTAATAGGTCCTATTGCAACATTTTTTCTTAATAGATCCTATTTGTATATATAATGAATATTCACTAACGTGGTGGAGCAAAAAAGAATGTTAGGACCTATTGAACTACATACTTAGAAAACAAGACTAATTGATAAAAAAACTCTTATTACTACAATCTCTATAACAATAAAATATTGGAAATAAATGTGTGGGGTTCTGTCCCTCTTCGCTAAAAAAAAATAGAAAAGAAATGCTCTAAACTTTGTCAATATCGAAAATTATTATAATCTTATAAGACTTCACTAGAATCTTATAGAGAGCATGCCCAATTGTAGTTACTAAAGATCTTCGCTCTAGAATCTTATAGAGAGCATGCTCAATTGTATTTACTAAAGATCTTCACTCTTAGTAACATTGTAATCGTTACCATCAAGTGGACCCGTCTGGACTTGAAATTAAGAAAACTGTAATCTTTTAATAAAATCTTATATTTCAGATTTCATTTTTTTTCATAGAGCATTTAATTTATTCAAATGTACATTGAGTGATATTGAGAAACTAATTAAGGTAGATGAACAAAGTCCCTTTCTTAATGTTCCATAGCATAAAAATCCAGATTTGGTCTCCATACACAACACCGACATGATGAGTAATCTGCGTTTTGTGGTCCAGTTGGATAGGGCCTCCATCCTGGGGGATGCAATTGAATTCGTGATGGAGTTGCAGAAGCAAGTAAGAGATCTCCAAAATGAGCTTGAAGAGCATTCAGATGATGGCGCTAACAATAATCACTGCAATAATGTCCCACCAGAGGTTTCACACGGAAATGGAATAAACACTTTTGGCCCCAAGTCAGAACATGAAAAACTTCCCAATGGGACGAGTGGCATGGGAGGCAGTGCTGGCATTGAGATCTCCAAACAAAACCATGACTCTGAAATTACTACAGACAAGGTGCAGCAGATGGAGGTACAACATAGGATTGTAGTAAACCCAATACGCTTGCAATTGAAAATATCTAAATATAGAAAGTTACCAAATAAATAGAACGCAAATCACTGAAGATTTTTTTCGTGTAAGATTCTACATCATATAATTTTTCCAAAATCATAATTAAATAATAAGAACGTGTTATTTTCATGTGTACCTCACTGGCTAAATGTACAAATATTTAGATTATTGTACATATTTCAAAAAATAAAATTCAAAAGAGTTGGAAGCTTGACATGTGAACATAGTTCAAATTTGTCGATCTCTTAGTTAACATGACTCTCAACTGTGTGATTGATTAGAATATTAATGACTCATCGGTAGGTCTCTTCTATGTTGTGCCAACGCATTTTTTTTCCACATTTTTTCTGTCATTACGATTTTACAAAATAGCAAAATGACACTAAATTAGGCGCTATAATGGCATATATTATTCTCAATAGCTTGTTTATTTCTTGGATCAATCTAGGTCGTTATACGCGTTATGAATGTGAGACTATTCAAACGCATTTCTGATATTTTAAAAAAATGTGCATGCGCATACTTGAAAAACAATAAATTTCAGTATCTGTTTCCCCCTTGTTTTCTCATGATTAATTCATGCTGGTACAAATGTAGCCACAAGTGGAAGTGGCTCAACTGGATGGAAATGAGTTCTTTGTTAAGGTATTTTGCGAGCACAAGGCTGGCGGGTTTGTGAGATTGATGGAGGCTTTGAATTCACTAGGTCTGGAAGTGACAAATGTGAATGTAACTAGCTTCAGATCTCTGGTTGTCAATGTTTTCAAAGTAGAGGTAAGTAAGATCGATCTCAAGACTGTATTCTCTTGTTTGATTATATGTCTTGTGAGGAAGCGTGTCAACAAATGATATTGATTGTGAGTGCAAATAATAATATTACACATAATAAAAATTTAATGAATAGAAAAACACACCTAAAAGAAGCCACAATACTTAAGTAGTTCACCAATTTTGACTATGTCCATTAATAACGCAGATGAATTAATAAATGAGATACAAAAGAAGACTTTCATAAATACACTTCAAATAAAAAATACAATATGTATTTTTTTTATAAAATGTATATACCCAAAATTGCTGCTACTTGTGAATTTTGTTATGTCTTTCATATGCTGAATGACCTCCCTTTTATAGGGTAAGGAGGAATAAGGAGAGGATTTGGGCCACCCAAAGAAAGTTGCCTCCCACCACCTCCGAAAGGAGAGTTGCTTTCCAAACAAAGATGTTTTTCAATAATCTCTACCTTGACAAAATTATACAGCACACCCTGACAAATATTTTCCAACTAAAAAACAGATTATTTCACCTTGACGAGATATGCAATGCTCCACCCAAACACGTAACCACATATTTATCCAAAATAATCTAAGTAGTCTCCAAATGCGCTCGAATTCATTATATACCTGAAGGTGTTCAAATCCGAAGTATATTGATCAAGTTCAAACAGTGTTCAAACTTGATCCCAGTCACAACTTTTGCTAGCAAATCCAGTTCCAATCTTCTTGAGGAGAATATTTTCCTCATCCAAAATTTCTCGAACAAAGTTGTAACGAATGTCGATGTGCTTTTGTCCTTGAATAATAAACTTGGTTCTTCGCTAAATGGATGGTACTTTGACTATCACAATAGATATCCACGTAATCCTGGATAATTCCTAAGTCGACAATCAAACCGTGAAGACAAATGAGCTCCTTAACCGCCCCTGTCGCTGCCATATACTTTGCCTCTGTAGTAGAGAAATAAATTATAAACTATAGCGTAGACCTCCAACAAGCGTAAATACATAACTAGTGGTGGACCGACATTTATCAAAATCACCCACGTGATCTAAATCCACATAACCAAAAACATGCTGACAAGCACGTGAATCATTCTCAAACTTCAAACCAACATCTATGGTACTATAGATGTACCTTGAGATCCATTTTACATCTTACCGATGTATTTTTACTGGATTATGCATGTATCTGCTCACCATACTAACAATTTGTAAAATGTTGGGCCTCGTACACACCATTGCATACATCAAACTTTCCACTGCATTAACATAGTGAACATGAACCAATTGTGACCGTTTCTCATCTATCTGTGGAGATTCTATGACACTTTACTTGAAGTGCGGGACCAATAGAGTACTCATAGGTTTGGTTTATGATTCATACAAGAACATTGCGATACCTTCTTCAAATACCATTTTTGTGACAAACAAACAATTCCTCCGAAACGATCTCTGCTAATCTCCATGCGAAGTATTTTCCTTACCTCACCAAGTTACTTCATCTCAAATTCAGTACTTAACAAAATTTTCAGTTTTTCGATCTCCACCTTTCTCTTAGAAGCATTCAACATATCATCAATATATAAGAGAAAATAAATAAAGTATCCATCATGAAATTTACGAAAATATACACAATGATCTTAGTGGATCATTACGTACTATTGCGCAAACATAAATCGATTGATTTGCTTGTACCACTACCTTATACTTTGTTTAAAAACATTTAGTGTTTTTCTCAGTTTGCAAGCCCAATTATCTTTATTAGCAACCCTGTACCCTTCTGGCTGAGTTATATAAATTTTCTCCTTCATATCTCTATGTAAGAATGTAGTTTTCATGCCAAGTGCCAAATCGAGATCAAATTGCACAACCAATGCTTGAAAAATACTAATGGAAAAGTGCTTTCCAACCGGGGAAAATACCTCGTTATAATCAATACCTTCATTCTACGCGTAGCCTTTCACCACCAACGTGGCCTTGAATCTTACATTGTCTTTCTCCGAGGTGCCTTCCTTCTTGGCGTATATCCACTTGTACCCAATGGTTTTTTTCCTATTTTAAAATTTGAACTAACTCCCAAGTCTTGTTCGTAAGAAAAAATTGCATATTGTCATCCATTGTCTTCTTCCAATCTACACTTTTTGAGCTTCTTTCGAGTCTTCTACAGGTAGATGGACTGGTATCCTCCACCATAGGTAGTTCATATGCCACCATGTTAGTAGTAAGATATGTAGGTTTCCTTTTTTTTTGTTTCTCTTTCTGGTCTATTAGATCCAATGAATACTGGTTACCGAGGAGACTTATGGGTAAGAGACTCCACCTCATCTCTACTTGTCTCATCATCTTCTGAATCTATGTTAAGTCTGGCTAGAAAAATTGGATCCTCAATCTCCACCTACTGAAACTTCTTTGGTTTTGTTCTTTCTAGGAGAACTCTTCAACATTGAAGACTCGCCGAATATAACATCCCTTATATTTATGATCTTTTTTGTTATGGGGCACCAAAGTCTATGCCCTTTCACTCCATCACTAAAACCCAAGAATATGGCTTTCTTAGCTCTAGGATCCAACTTGCTTTCCCTAACATGAAAATATGCAGAGGAGCCAAAATATGTAAAGAATCATAATTTGTAGTAGATTTTTTCGAACATACCTCCATGGGCGTTTTACCCTCATTTGCAGCTACAAGTAACTTATTAATGAGGTGACATGCATATGCAACAACTTCAGCCCAAAACGCTTTGCCCAAACCAACATTATACAATATGCATTGAAAAGTTTCCAGTAAAATGCGATTCATATGTTTGGCCATCCCATTTTTTATGGTTTGTCTCTGACTATGAAGTGTCTCACACTCATCTCGTCCTGGAATACTTACAAGAATGGGTCTGACTAGCATTCACTGCCATTGTTTGACCCGAGTCTTCTAATTTTTCTACCAGTTTAGGTCTCTATAATCTTCTTTCACTTCAAGAAAATATTCATGACTTTATCATTTTGTCTCATGGTGTACACCCAAATTTTTCTGGATAAGTCATTCGCAGAAGACACAAAATATAATGTTTATCTCCCAAATATTAAACTTTTGTAGGTCCCCAAACATCCGTTAGAGCATAGTCAAGAGTCCCCTTCGTACGATGTACTGTTGTGCCAAAAATCACTCTTATCTCCTTGATAACAACACCATGTTCAAAAACTACAATCTTATAGGTGTTGAAAACTTTAAATAGACCTTGCTTTATTAATCCCTGTAAATCCTTCTCTCCTACATGTCCTAAGTGCACATGGCATAATATAGCATCAGACGCAGCCTCCTCTAAACTTTTCGTGACAGCTACTTCACCTGTAACTGTATTTCCAAGGAGAAAATATAAGTTAATATTCTTTGTACCCTTCATTACAACTTGAGCTTCACATGAGAACTTTATATTATCATCTTTTAACGTTATCTCATAACCCTTAGATGTCGAATCGCCAAATGAGATACCATTTTTCTTTAGGTTCGATACATACCGAACGTCTTTTAACACTCTGACTATTCCACTATGTAACTTTAATCGGATTTTTCCTATCCCTTTAATTTAACATGCACGATAATTTTTCATCAAAACAACTCCACCTTTTAGCTCCTTACAGATATAAAACCACTCCCTATCAGGACATATATGATAGAAACAACCTGAATCCAAAATCCATTCCGAGAACTGGATCTAAATGGTGAAATAAACAAAGAAAATTCAGAATCTTCATCGTCATTGGCCACAACATTTGTAGTGAGGTTCTTCGTGTCCTTTTTTTTAGCTTAGGACAATCTTTTTTCCAATGCTCTTTCTGGTGACAAAAGGCACATTCATCTTTGGCAGGAATTATCCTACCCAAAGTTGATGCTCCACCTCTTGATTTAGATCGAGATATTCCACAACTACCATTATTCCTTTCATTTTTTCTACCATTAACTATCAATATTTTAGATGTTGAGTCTCTCTAAACTTCCTTATCCTTCTTACAAACCACATTATTCATTCAGGTTTCAACAAAATTTATTTCCTCCTTTCTGTACAATAGCATGGTAATGATATGTTCATATGAATTAGGCAAATAATTTAGCACTAAAAATGCTCATCGTCAATTTCAATATCCAAATTTTGCAAATCAACAATAATTTTGTTAAAACTCTCCAAATTTTTAGACATAAAAATAGCTTCTGCATACTGGAGCTGAAAGAGTTTCTTCTACAAATAGACTCGATTTTTAATGCTCTTTGTCATGTACTTATCTTCCAATTTTTTCCATAATTTATGTGCTGAGATCTCATGCAGATAAGGATATTTTTTTTATCATTGCCGAGATAAAGACGAATCTGACCAGAATCTTTGTAGTTGATTTTGTTTCAGTCACCATCCTTCACGTCTTCTGGAATATCTTCAAGAGCAATTTCTATATCTTGTTAGACTAAGACATCCATAACTTCACATTGCCACATGCAGAAGTTTTTTTGCACATCGAATTTTAATACGTTAAATTTTGTAGTTGCTATTTTTTAAATGATCACACTCACAAAAAAATGCAGACGAAAAAAATTATAAATTTAATTTTTTTTCGGGGTGTGAATAGTAACTGCATGAATAGTACTATACATATGGATATTTATCCACCCAAACAAATCCAAATGCCTAGATCGGAGGACCTTGAGTTTGAATCAATTTGTTGTCTGAAAGCATGTCAACAAGTAAGCTAGGTAACGCTATGACTGCCCTCACGCGCGCAAACCTCCCACCGATAGCGCTATGACTGCCCTCACGCGCGCAAACCTCCCACCGATAACGGTAACGCTATGACTGCCCTCACGCGCAAACCTCCCACCGATAGCAAGTAAGCTAGGTATGTCATACACATAATCATTAATCAATCAAATAGGTATTATCATACATATAGTATACTAACAACAAGGTACTCACATTAACCTTAGATTATTCCCTTACGTAGCATTATATCTCTTTAAATCCCACGTATTAAAATGTCATATTTTTACTTCATAATTTAATTATCCTCGCATCCTATAACATCTATCCACTCCCGACGTCGTTAAGGTTCATGCGCGGAGCGTCTCGCAAAGCGAAATCCAAACAAGGAACCCCTCCAATACACTACTACTTAACTTTGTCGATCGAGGAGGTCCGACAACTTCAACTATGCGATCGAGATAACCTCATACCTTCTTTCAACCAATTGTGTTCTAAACTCCCATCTCTATCCAGGAGACACACCACTATGCTCTTGTATTACACTCAGTCTTTGCGAAATCAATAATGAGCTTAAACTCAGTCCTTGATGTTCAAATTGTAACGCTAAGGCTACCCTCACTCAATACACAAGATTCAAATAGGTTTTTCCTCAACATATATTCAGTAAGAAGTCACTAATATCCTACTAGTCCATAACATTATTTCTCCCGAACTACTACGAGTTTAGTTCTCCTTTTAATTAAGGTTAAAACCGATAGTTTCAAATCTATTATAAACACATATTCTTTCACTTAGGATTAAACCCTCTTGTAAACTTAAGGATACCCAGGTGTTATATTAAATCACCCCTACTGGTCCTATCTTAAATCCTCATACATCCCCATTTGGAATTTAACATATGAATCTAGCAACCGAAATTCTATTCAATATAATTTTCATCATTTTAATCACTTGAATCCAAATCAAATTAATTCAAATCTTATCAAGGGTCTACTGATCTTTTCTAAGTCCCATAATGTCCAATTAACAATCACCAAAAATCTACCAAAGTTTTGGGATAAGAACCAACATTAAAAAGAAACAACTTCATGAATTCTCATATTTTAAATACTCAGAAAAATCAGATCCAAAAATTATTCGAATCATCAATCCGACTTCAGATTTGGATTCTACACGAAAAATTGAGTCAGGTATGTGTTTTGAGTTTTTCTTAAATCTCATCTAAATGTACTAAAAAAGAAGATCTAAACATTCCAAATTGGCTATTCTCATTCCACTCGTTTTTGCTTCTTTTTCCAGAAAATTATCAACATATTATCTTCAAGAACACTAAATTATTTTCAGAATTTCTTCCACAGATTGATGAATATTTATTGGATTACTAACTACCTACAACATGAGTTTAATTCCTATATATTTTTAGATTCCAAAAAACCATTAACAACTATATCCTTTCATCTTCCAAGCATGAAAATCATCTCTTTTTATAACTATCCTAACATGGATAATATACGAACTTAAATTGCAAATATCAAACACTTGCCTCTAATGAAGATCTGATCCTTTGGAGTTGAATAAGACAGTTGGTGATGGTGGTGGTGACCTTTGACCTTTGGTTCTCCTCCTTCCCAAGCAAACTTCTTTTTCTTTCCAAGCAACCTTCTACTCTCTCTAAGAAGATGACCTTTCAATTTTGTGTAGAAGAGATGAATGAACCCACATTCAACTAATCTCCAAATACTTATAATAAGACAAAACCCGAAATCACTATTCATCCCCCTTGTAAAAATAACTAAAATGCCCTTTTGGGTTGTCTTTTCATTTCCAAATGACCCGAGACCCAAATTCGACATCCAAATAGACTTTTCTCACTATTTCAACCCTTCCGGACACAACGACGCAGTCGAAATGACTATAAGGTCGATAGAAAATAAATTTTCTTTTTAATTTAATAAATTAGTCCCGACACGTCCCATACCGCGTCTAACTAAAAATTCAAATTATCGAATTTATATCATACCGTCATATCAATGACATCACATTCATATATTACCTAAATATCTTTAAGTAATATTCAGAATCATCCATTTTAATATCCACAATTCGGATAAAACCCAAATGAATTAATTAATAATAAAATCCAATTAATCCATTAATTTAAAATATAACCCATTTTAAAAGTCATTAAAATCACGGGGTGTTACATACTTCCCCTCTTATAACAGAATTTCATCCCGAAATTCAGGAATTAAGTCATACCAGTAAGGTCAACTCCGAGTAGAAATCTCACATCGCAAGAAATCTAAGATGTACCACCCATACAGTACATTAACGAAAATCCCTATTGATGTTATACGCCCAACCTCACCATGCAGTTTCAAGTGGATCGAATATAAACTTTACCCAATCTTCCTTATACCATTCGCGTAACCAAGTTCAGAAAAATGATCCTCAATCATCAAGTAAATACATCCTGAAGTCACAACTACTCACTCTTTCACAATTATGAAAACTACTACCATTCAACCATCCAGGGCGCCCATACACCCTATCGTACCACTTTCAATATTAACATTTTCGCAAAGGTTATAAACTCATATCCCAAAGACCTAACTTATTTCGACTCCCAACGGTTATTAGTTTCATGCGTGGGGTGTCTCGCAAGCGAAATCCAAACAAGGAACCACCCCGATACACTACTTCCTAAAGTAGTCGGTCATCGAAACTCCTAAGGTCCTTAGTCAATAGTGTATAAAAATTTTGTTTATCGAAAAAATATCAGGTTTATCGATTTAAACAATTTTTTTTTTAGGTTTTTATTGATTTCAAATAGAGTCTACTCATCTACTCTTCTCTAGAAGACAAGATGCTGGTTAATAGTAGTACATACACTCTCGTATACCACAAGTCAATGCATGCCGATAGTCACATCATGCTCGAACATGCCCAAAGTAAGTAATCCCATGATAAAAATCAAACCCACGTGATAACATGTAATATATAGGTGTCTCACACCCCTCAGTGAGTCTACGTAAATAACGATGCTATAGGCTAAGTTTAGCAACCCTTTTAGCCCCCACAATATTAATCGCTACTAAAATCAATACGCCTCATAATTCCATACCCTCATTTGCGGGTGGTGGTTATTGAATCCCACTATTATAACTTTGCTCCGATGAGTCAAGAAAAATTTTACCCCAAATTTTCAGTTCTAGTTAACCACACTCCACTATATTCCCAAGCCTTTGAATATATTGCCTTTGTTAGGTAACACACATAATTCCCGCATTTCAAGAACTTCTACTGACGTCTCTCCTTAATTTTCCATAATAGGGTTACCTCGACTACGGTCATCATACTCGAACATACTTCATAACCTCCTAAGTACGATCTCCGCTATCCATTCAATGGCCCTCATCTGCCGTACTTCTTTGTTCGATCACTCCTGAACGTAAATAAGATTCACTGATATATACGGAATCTTACCAAAGAGATCAACAATCCTAAATATAGGGCTCTATATCAAAGAACGCTAAGCTGAAAATACAGTAAGCCGTATAGATCCTAAAAGACACTAGAACCTGATGCTCTGATACCTCCTGTAACACCCCGCCTAATTAAATACCGGGTGGCCAGCCCCATACCAAATTAAAACAGAGTATACAGTTGGCTCATTCTTAGCATCACTTTTGAAAACATTTACAACTCACCCAATACTCAATTAAGCTGGTGTTAAACAAACTTTCCAAATTTTAATTCAACAAAATTCATTTCTAGTTTAAGAATAACACAACACATTTTATTCTACAAGACTGATAACCAAATAGATAACATAAAAGAATTTAAAAGCATTTGGAATAAACATTCCCACATAATATTAATCCATTACAGTAATCCCAACAATATCAAATGTATTAAAATGACACGAATACCATAGTATTTGATCCCGATAGAAGAAGATAACTGAATCCTTTGGGCGACATGCCCTACTAAGAGAATAATGTGAATCAAATGATGATAGGCGTCTAAGCAAAACTCCATAAATCCACAGCCTGTCATAATCCGCTAAGATTGGCATCCCTGTTGCTAGACACCTGATATAAAAGATACAATAGAAAAGAAAATATGCAAGGAAACGGGTCAGAGCCCGATTGTGAAAATGATTTTTAAAACAACAAGTATTTAACAAGTGCAATAAATCTTTTATTATGTATATGTTAGACCCAACTCTCACTTGCCATTCTCACCTCTCAACTAGAGTGCACACTTAACGTTTCCTATTAACCTCCTAGTTAATGGTTCCTCTTTTCTAGTCTCCATATTATAATTTCATTCCCATATCATAATCCCTGTATGTCCCATACCATACGTCACATATTATTCATTACATTTCTCATTTATATGATTAGTTTCTCATTAACATGAATCATTTCTCATTAATATGAATTAAGTTTTTCAATAAACATTCATTAACTTAATTCCATTATCTTTTTCTATTCACCGTTATCTACAATTATCACACAGTAGATGATTTAACCACAATAAATCCAATCATTCATTTAATCCATTATATATATATTCATATATAATACGGCACCCCGAGTCACAGCTGCGGTGCAATGCATTACTCTGCTATCATGTCCCAATATCGCTTGTCGCCGAATAAGGGACTAAAGGTTCGTTAAGATTCCTCGAACCACAAACAACAACACAATCATTGGAGGTGAACATAGTTCTCATACCCATGGGTCACGCACATGCCTACGTACCCATAGTCAGCGGACTTATCAACTCCCCGATAAGTCTTTCATAGACCTATGTTCTCGAGCGACAAATCAAAGATCCCATTGATTCATTAGGATATGACTTCCCTCACGCGCAAACCTCCCACCGATAGCAAGTAAGCTAGGTATGTCATACACATAATCATTAATCAATCAAATAGGTATTATCATACCTATAGTATACTAACAACAAGGTACTCACATTAACCTTAGATTATTCCCTTACGTAGCATTATATCTCTTTAAATCCCACGTATTAAAATGTCATATCTTTACTTCATAATTTAATTATCCTCGCACCCTATAACATCTCTCCACTCCCGACGTCGTTAAGGTTCATGCGCGGAGTGTCTCGCAAAGCGAAATCCAAACAAGGACCCCCTCCAATACACTACTACTTAACTTTGTCGATCGAGGAGGTCCGACAACTTCAACTATGCGATCGAGATAACCTCATACATTCTTTCAACCAAATGTGTTCTAAACTCCCATCTCTATCCAGGAGACACACCACTACGCTCTTGTATTACACTCAGTCTTTGCGAAATCAATAATGAGCTTAAACTCAGTCCTTGATGTTCAAATTGTAACCCTAAGGCTACCCTCACTCAATACACAAGATTCAAATAGGTTTTTCCTCAACATATATTCAGTAAGAAGTCACTAATATCCTACTGGTCCATAACATTATTTCTCCCGAACTACTACGAGTTTAGTTCTCCTTTTAATTAAGGTTAAAACCGATAGTTTCAAATCTATTATAAACACATATTCTTTCACTTAGGATTAAACCCTCTTGTAAACTTAAGGATACCCAGGTGTTATATTAAATCACCCCTACTGGTCCTATCTTAAATCCTCATACATCCCCATTTGGAATTTAACATATGAATCTAGCAACCGAAATTCCATTCAATATAATTTTCATCATTTTAATCACTTGAATCCAAATAAAATTAATTCAAATCTTATCAAGGGTCTACTGATCTTTTCTAAGTCCCATAATGTCCAATTAACAATCACCAAAAATCTACCAAAGTTTTGGGATAAGAACCAACATTAAAAAGAAACAACTTCATAAATTCTCATATTTTAAATACTCAGAAAAATCAGATCCAAAAATTATTCGAATCATCAATCCGACTTCAGATTTGGATTCTACACGAAAAATTGAGTCAGGTATGTGTTTTGAGTTTTTCTTAAATCTCATCCAAATGCACTAAAAAAGAAGATCTAAACATTCCAAATTGGCTCTTCTCATTCCACTCATTTTTGCCTCTTTTTCCAGAAAATTATCAACATATTATCTTCAAGAACACTAAATTATTTTCAGAATTTCTTCCACAGATTGATGAATATTTATTGGATTACTAACTACCTACAACATGAGTTTAATTCCTATATATTTTTAGATTCCAAAAAACCATTAACAACTATATCCTTTCATCTTCCAAGCATGAAAATCATCTCTTTTTATAACTATCCTAACATGGACAATATACGAACTTAAATTGCAAATATCAAACACTTGCCTCTAATGAAGATCTGATCCTTTGGAGTTGAATAATACAGGTGGTGATGGTGGTGGTGACCTTTGGTTCTCCTCCTTCCCAAGCAAACTTCTTTTTCTTTCCAAGCAACCTTCCACTCTCTCTAAGAAGATGACCTTTCAATTTTGTGTAGAAGAGATGAATGAACCCACATTCAACTAATCTCCAAATACTTATAATAAGACAAAACCCGAAATCACTATTCATCCCCCTTGTAAAAATAACTAAAATGCCCTTTTGGGTTGTCTTTTCATTTCCAAATGACCCGAGACCCAAATCCAACATCCAAATAGACCTTTCTGACTATTTCAACCCTTCCGGACACAAGGACGCAGTCGAAATGACTATAAGGTCGATAGAAAATAAATTTCTTTTTTAATTTAATAAATTAGTCCCGACACGTCCCATACCGCGTCTGACTAAAAATTCAAATTACCGAATTTATATCATACCGTCATATCAATGACATCACATTCATATATTACCTAAATATCTTTAAGTAATATTCAGAATCATCCATTTTAATATCCACAATTCGGATAAAACCCAAATGAATTAATTAATAATAAAATCCAATTAATCCATTAATTTAAAATATAACCCATTTTAAAAGTCATTAAAATCACGGGGTATTACAGAAACAAAGCTCCTTAAATTAAGTAGGAATAAGGGGAGGATTTGGGTCACTTAAAGCAAGTTGCCTTGCTTTTCTAAGCAAAGCTATGTTCCAACATCATGAATGTAAATGAGCATTATATACACACCACGACATGAAACCAATAAATTATTGGAAGGATATGTACAAAACTTGTAAATACTAGCTTTTATATTCATTAGCATAAAATTAAATTGGAACATAAATGTTTAACTTATAACAAATAGATTCTGAGGCCCTTTACGATTTTTCACCTCACACTTACTCAAAGTTGCCCTTGATATTCATGTTGTGCGGTGATACCATTTGTTGGGTAAACCACCACCAACCATGACCACAAATATAATCAAGATATGATGATAATAATAAACAAGCCCATCGAAATATACGTGGTTCATCATTTTTTTCCTAATACAAATGTAAACTTAAAATAAAAAAATTAATGGGATCCGTTCACATACCATAGTTAAAAGAAGAAAAAAAAACATCTGAACCTAATTACGAATTTAGGATTTCAAACACTAAAATGAACAAAACAAGACACCTGGAGAGGATGAAACATGTCTAATGAATCACACCAAAATCTCTAAAGTAAGAAAATTTGGTTTTATCCTTGACCTTGAATCCTTGCATCTCTTTCTTGTCATAAATGATTGAAATATCATAAGTTCAAAAAATTTATTTCTTTACCTTTTTTGTGCCAAACCTCCTTGGTTTTTGTTATCCATGTTTTCCGGTGGAACTCGTATCAGAGTTGACCAGAGGGGTGTGGGAAGGCATATGATGCCCAGGGACCAAAGCAGGGAACCCAAAAACAAGGATTCCAACAAGAGTACAACAAACTCCTGCTTGGTCGAAGCATCAAAGACCTTGCTATTTTGCAAAGAAAGGCACAGTGCGTGATTCTCTGCCAAGAAGCATGGGAGCAACATCCCCAACCTCTTACATTCTCCTTCAAAGTACCTACTCTTCATTTCCAGATCCCTAATGTGCATCTTATCCCTCTCTCGAGATCTCACAGTTGCATATTTGTTTCTTAATTTCCTTTTCCATTTCCTCGAATTAGGATCGTCAGAATCTTTTTCTTCATCACTATTGCTTTCCTCGTTCCCAACATAATCGTTCTTCTTATTATTACCGTCAGAAACATCAGCAACTGCATATTTATTCTCTAACATCCTTTGGTTTTTGTCCGAAATGAGACCATCATCACCATCTTTTTCATTTGATCCACCACACTCCACCGAAGAAGAATCAACCAAAATCTCAGACAATAACCCATTAGAAAAATCATCACCCGACAAGTCAACCTTCTCACACTCATCCTTCATTAACAACTCCTCAATATCACCAACCAAAGAAACACACACTTGATTCCGGAGAACAATTAGAACATATATCAAATACTCCATCCAACAAATGAGTTTCTAGTTGGTTTTCCCAATCTATTTGCTTAAATATATTATCGTTTATAAATTCGAAGTACATCATTTGTGATTCAAAATAAAAAAATGTAAACAAAAACTATAGCTAAAACTAAAAGGAATGGTTTTTAGATATAAATAGGATGGTTTCTTTGGAGTTAAGGAAACATTTGGGGGGAGGATCCTTGAAGATTCATTCTAGTTCATTAGTTTAATTACATTCACAGAGGCCCGATTCCAGTGTGTATAAACAAGTTATAAGTATAAAAAAATCAAGAATAAATCACATATCTTATATTCTCCTACTCAAATCCCAGATAGATATTGTACACAAACTCTCCACCAAAGTGAATAAAAGATTGAAACTTTCAATCTCATGCTTACAAGTGTTTCTCATGTACCCACCCAGTATATATTACTCCCCGTGTAACCCAGTGAGAACCTCACACATTATATATAGAGCGCACTCATAATACATGAAAAACTCACTAACTCACTCTCCCTTCTTAAACCTGTGAGAAATACCTATCGCTGGGAAGAAAAATGCTTCATATCTCACCTAAAACCCTAAACTTTGGAAGAAAATCTCATTCACCTTGACGACTCTCACTCTGTTTTCACTATATAAAAAATTCAACATAAGGTTAAAAATCATAAACCAACCCTTTTATATGTGGGAGAAAATTTGTGGCAAAATCCTAAAATGCCCTTTATTTAATCTAATTGCGCATAGTTTGTTTCAGCCAAAAACCTTCGTTCACTGCCAACTGATATTAGTTGTATCGAAGGGATCCTTTATTGCCTGCCAAAATAGATTTGTTGCAGTGAAGAGGAAACTAACTTCCCACTAATTCCAACATCCTGGAATCTCTAATCTCATGGCAACCAATGAACCACAACAGACACCATAACAAAGATAGCCCTGCAATTTAATTTCAAGCAAAACCCCACAAATCTCCATAATGGTGAGAAACGCTACAAAACCATGATAGTGATACTCACTTATTGATTATTAGTCTCGTGTCAAATATCCTCATTTTCTACACTAACTAAATAAGATCTACCATTGACCTTTATTATATCATTGACACCTACACATGCAACATTTAATACCACTTCCAATAGACAATTATTGTTGAGAGGTTGAGAGCTCAAAACTCCATGGGAGGAGTTTTATCTTGTAATTTGAGAAATTGATTTTACTCCTTCCTTGAATACCTCACCGGTAATATTATTTGTATTTGGAACACTGGAGAACAAGTATGATATGAGATTAACTACTTCGCGAATTTAGAACAAAAGAAAATCATCATAATGATGGCATATAGGAGATTAAATACTCAACTACTAATTTAGGATGAACTAATAGTAAAGTGAAAATACATATACCTTATGAGATTCTCTTCTTGTCTATCTTATGAAATTAAACATGTAGATCAATGAATAAATATAGCTCCAATCAGTCAACCATAACCATCGACTCTGAAAAAGGATATAGATACCGTAAGATTTTATGACACCATCATCTGCTAAAGACATATACCCTGTACATTAATTGTAAACGAGAGTCGTAAAAGGGAATTTTATACTTATTCACCCCGTTCTCAGTAAACCAACGAGATTAAATTAGAATATATCAAACAATCACACAAAACCCATACAACATTGTGTGATATATGAACACTCCCTACGACCGAGTACTGTTGTCCTTAGAATTAATCACTTTCAAAGATTGTTAGAATATCCTCAAATGTATAAAAAAAATACCAATATAGTCTTGAGGGATTTTTCGATCCACCACTATCCTTGTTCAAAATACCGAACCAATAAATAACTAATTTCTCTATATTTTCAGCACTTCTTATTGTCCTTGGATGTTGATTTGCTATCACTAAACCATTGACAATAAATCTTCTTCCATATTAATATTAAACCGTATCAATAGGCCTTAAGGTTATCGTCACACAATTTCCTATTGCATTTTGGGCTAACAATCACACCCCTATCTTTCTTCGACTTCCATTATTATATTTTTTCGAGGACAATCAATGTTAGATCAGAATAATCTCAATGCTAATTACCAAATGTGAGGCACCCATTACCATTAAATCCATCCATATAAACTTATGAAGCAATGTACCCTAAAATGATTGAATGTAAATACCTATTAAAAGCAAAAACTAGTGGGTCGACACCAAAATCACGCTTTATAATTTTGCTAAAAACTCTATGTACACCAAGAGCTCTAATATCCATTCATTGTTCCCTAATAACCATTTTTTGGGGCTACTGCCACCAACCATGTCCCCATATATAATTAATATATCATGGTAATAATGAACAAACAAAATGAATATGCAAATAAGAGATAACACACAGAACCACACCATTATGCGTGGTTCACTAATTTGGTTACACACATAGAGATTCATTATTCCTTTATATATGAACACGTAAAAAATTACCATATTAAATAAACTGAGGATAAATGACATATTCCATATTATTGTACCCAATTCCCTAATATCCATAAGGTACCAACTCTCCACCCGAGTGAATCAAAGTTCTAAATCTAAAACCCTTTGAATCTCATCCTTACAATTGTTTATCATGTAATAACCCGACGTATACCACTTCCCATGTAACATTGTTAGAATCCCCTCATACAATATATATATATATATATATATATATATATGAACACGTAAAAAAATACCATATTAAATAAACTGAGGATAAATGACATATTCCATATTATTGTACCCAACTCCCTAATATCCATAAGGTACCAACTCTCCACCCGAGTGAATCAAAGTTCTAAATCTAAAACCCTTTGAATCTCATCCTTACAATTGTTTATCATGTAATAACCCGACGTATACCACTTCCCAAGTAACATTGTTAGAATATATATATATATATATATATATATATATATATGAACACGTAAAAAAATACCATATTAAATAAACTGAGGATAAATGACATATTCCATATTATTGTACCCAACTCCCTAATATCCATAAGGTACCAACTCTCCACCCGAGTGAATCAAAGTTCTAAATCTAAAACCCTTTGAATCTCATCCTTACAATTGTTTATCATGTAATAACCCGACGTATACCACTTCCCAAGTAACATTGTTAGAATCCCCTCATACAATATATATATATATATATATATAAATTAAGACAATACATAAAAAATGCACACAGTAACTTCTCTTCGACCTTTGATAAATACCCACGTGTGAGAGCGAAAATACCTCTCATCTCAACTAAACCGCCCCCCCCCCCCCCCCCCCCCCCCTCTCTCTCTCTCTCTCTCTCTCTCTCTCTCAAATAAGATGTAACAGTTAGGGTTAAAACCTGAGTTTGTGATCATTTAATATGTGAACAAAAGCTTGTGATGAATTCTTTAAATTCCCCTTATTTTACTGAGCAGCTCATGTTAGCTACAACCAACATATATTTCATTGGTTACCAATTGATCTTTGTTAAGATAAGGGAGCCTCGATGCCCACCCAAACAGATTCGTTACAATGAAGAAGACCTCTCCCACCAATAATAAAAATTTAGAAATATCAAGACCAATTAAACGTCCCTAGAACTTAATTTTGAGCCAAAAACAACATTTTTATGTGACGCCATCTATTTTCCACAACAAGATTGTATAGTCAATCATAGGTATCTACCAAGTACCTTTCAATTTAAGAATGCGATATAAATAAAATAACATGAATAAATAGCTAAACATGATAATATGATTAAAATTAAATCTAATACCACAACTATAATAACATAATATGTCTCCACCATGATACCACATCTTCATGACACAATTAGAAATAATTAATTCCATAAAATCTAGAACGGAAAAGGTCCATAAATATTATTAAAAAGACAAAAGGATAATTATGAGAATGAAACCTCTGAAACCTACATCAACTGTAAGAGTAAAGACTGGAAAGAATTGGAATGGCATGAGTGAATGTTGTAGTATCAACTCTAATATTGTTGTTGCCTGCAATTTGAAGTGATCTCAATGAAAAATGGGTCAAACCCACGTTAAGAAACTATCTACATGATCCGAAATAGATGTAAGATATAAAATTAATAGTCGTTCAATCCTCAAGATATATAATTAGGTGAATAACCCAATTAAAGTACAATAACATGTATCTAATCAAACCCACCCAGATAGTTCCATCAATATATTAATATATTATATCACGTCTCTATCATAATAAGGATATAGTTACCACTAGCAATCTTAATCCTACAATCATCATTAATAATATGAAATCAACTTGATACAATTATAAAAAAAAATGAGTACTCTAGACACATGACCCTCACATAAAATATATCACAAAGGTCTAGACCTACAAAGATCTTTCATGACTATACTAGTACTGTATAAATAACATTCCAACTCTTAAAGACAACACACACACAATGGGAAATCAGTATGCCATCACATCACAGTAACTGCATAACCATATACCAATGTCAACACTGAAGGATCTAACGCCCAATGTCCCAATATGGGAGACGACAAATTTAGGATGTAAGATTAGGATAAAATAGACCAATGCACAGTGGATGTCATCAACCTGGGGTGTAATAAAAACCCCTAATGTACAAGGCCTATCAAATCCTCAACTAGTAGATTCATCATAAGCCTACATACCCAGGCGTGGTATGTCATAAAAGGAATGCATACACCACTGAATATTACTACAAGGTAAAACTAAGGATCTATGCTACCTACCTGGATATTTAGATATTAACTTAAATGTACCTAGGTTAATGTTTAACATACCTAGACCCAACCCCAACTCAATCCTTATCAAATCCTCCAAAATGTCCTACCAATATTAACTCTCTAAAAAATTGGGTGTCACGTGCACGGAAGAAAACTCTTAAACGTGTGTACGCCCTTTAACCTTCTCTTAAGTTTCTACATAAGGTTGAAAACCAATATTGTGCAAAGAGTGATGCTATGGGTACCAAATAACTCCCCCAAATCTCCTCCAAATAGCATTGATGAGTTGTGCCCTGGCGGGACCCATACCATAAGGTATAACACTTAAAGCTATTTGGGGGATGATTTGGGGGAGTTGTTTGGGACACATAGCATTTTCCTTGTGCAAATGGTCCCCATCTTGGTCACTTTGAATACCGTGCGTACAGTGCGAAACGACATCGTACGTACAGTTTCTAGATTTTTTAAGATTATACAAATTTGGTTCTCCATCAGACTATTAGTTGTTTAGGAGAAACAATACTACCGAATTAACATCTAAATGTGAATTAAACAATTCTAACATTTTTTAGAACCAATTATTAATTACTTTCCATATGAACTGTGTTTCTATAAACCATTAATTTTTTTTTTATCTTCAATCTCATCTAAGTGATCCAAGTCATCACGGATATATAAAATAAACGTATGTTTTTAACATGGTTTGATTCTGAATTAAATAAGAGAGGTTATAACAATTGCCCCAATATCATAACATTGACATAGACACTAGTTTTTTTTCAATGTCTTCCATATGTGATTGATCAAATTTCCATCAAATTTTCAAAACATTAATTTGCGTTTACGCTTCCGAATTCCTTCAATATATAAGTAGAATTAACATTATAATTTTAAGGTTTACACATGATTTATATTACAATCTTATATTACCAAATGAGAAGATTATAATTGAAGTTTCTTGCCTTTTCTGATTCCTATCCAATTACCTCCAAAATCTCTCTCTCTCTCTCTCTCTCTTCTTCGTATCCTCTTAGGTTTAGATTTATGTATGAAATGAGAAACTAGCTTTACCTAATTTTTTGACCAATATACTATAATCCTGCGAGTAAGACCTTAAAATAAACCACCTTATTTCAAAACCTCACCCAAACCATTCTAAACGTGGCCTAATAGGTCCCCTAGCCCATATGAACAATCCCCATACTTTTGACACTATTTGGACATTCTAATATCCTTATAAGTCTAACCCAACATCGCAACCCACACTACAAGAAAAGTGGGTATTAGTGACGGAAAAAATTCGTCCCTAAAAGCAAAAAATCCACTCCAAAAGAGTATTTAGGATGAATTTTGCATTGGCGAAAAGTCGTCCTTTATACTAGGCGTCGCAAATATTTTAGAGACAAATTTTACCGTACTAAATTTTAATTCATGGCCGCTTTACATTTATCATTAGGAATGGATTTTTCCATCCCAAAAGATAATTCCACAATTTTTTTTTCGCTCCCGCACAATGGAGATGGACTGTTTATAACCGTCCTAATTGATAACCCAATTAGGACGGTAAAACCGACCCAAAAGGTATCCCCAATTAATACAAAAATGGGTATTAGGGAAGGTTTATAACCATCCCAATTGATAATAAAATTTTCTTGGCATAAATAATTATATTATTATATGTTGCAATAATAAATGATGTATAATTTGTATTATAAGTCAAATCATTAAACTACAAACACAATATATCAATTGTATTCATTTAAACACGTATCCAATAACAAATTCTATCATCGAACTACATCCAACAACTCAATATAAATATTTAAATCAGTAAGTACGGACAATTATCACATCCAAGTCGAAATACTTAAATGATTGGAAAATCATACTAATTAATAAGAAATGAAATTGCTAAAAGAGAAGTCATGCCTAAATAAAGATGATAACTATAGTAGCCAAGCTAAAAAAAACTTATATCAATGTCATACATATAGTAGACTTGCTCAAAAAATTATATCTTTAACTGCTTATACAGAACTTGCAATTAATAAATAATTGTTTATAAAAATAAGATTATAGTAAAATAAAATATCCAAATATATTAGTTAATTGTATCGACAACTCTTTATAATTTTCAAAAAAATTTGGCAGAGTCTCCTTTGTTTATACATGAAAATCAACCTATTTAATTATAAAAAAAACCTGCATGACCATAATAAAAATAAAGAAAATAAAATCTCGAATGTCAGCAACAACAATAAAGAAATAATCTACCTAGTGAAACCATTAACTTATTCATGTGTTCCACATGGATAAAATTTAACGCTGAAATGTGATCTTGCAAAAAATATAAGACACAAAACAGAGAAGATAAGACATTTACTTGCAAATGATCTTCATATTTTCAAACCGAGAGTACAGTGACTATGCGGTCAGTTCCTACAAGTTACATCAGTCCCGTGTGAGGTGTCCGTCCCTCTTACGGGACTATTTTGTGGCTTTTTTGCATTTTCACCCTTACATGTGTTTTTAAGCATAACTATTTTCAAATTGTAATCATATTCCCAAATCGGGAGTTCCGTGACTACACGGTCAGTACCTACAAGTTACATTGGTCCCGTGCGAGGTGTTCGTGCCTAGTATATGACTGTTTGGAAACAATTTTACGTTTTCACAATCTAACATCATGTTTCAATCTTAAGTCTAACTATTTGTAAGTTATTGTAATATTCTCAAAAGGGGAGTCCCGTGACTATGCGGTCAGTTACTTCGAGTTACGTTAGTACCTACCTTTTACGGGGCCGTTTTGTGTCTATTTTGTGTTTTCAGCCTTTAATAACATGTTTTTAAACCCAAGTCAAAATATTTAAAAATTATAGTCATATTCTCAAATCGTGAATTCCGTGACTAAGCAGTCAGTTCCTATGAGTTATATTTGTCCCGTGTGAGAACGTGCCTCTTACGAGACCGTTTTGTGGTTGTTTTGTATTTTCACCCTTTAATGGCATGTTTTTAAACCTAAGTCTAACTATTTGCAAATTATAATCACATTCTCAAACAGTGATTCCCGTGTCTAAGCGTTCAGTTCCTACGAGTTATATTGGTACAATGTGAGGTGTTTGTGCCATTTACAGAGGAGTTTTGTGGATGTTTTATGTTTTCACCATTTAACCGCATGTTTTTAAGCCAAAGTTTTCAGATTTGTCATTATATTTTTAAATTAGGAGCCTCGTGACTATGTGGTCAGTTCCTATGAGTTACATTGGTCCCGTGCGAGGTGTTTGTGCCTCTTGTGGGACCGTTTTGTGGTTATTTTATATTTTCACCCTTTAACGCTATGTTTTAATCTTACACCAAACTATTTGTAAATTATCACTATATTCTCAAACAAGAAGTTCTGTGACTACACATTTAGTTTCTACGAGTTTTAATAGTCCCGTGCGAGGCGTTCGTACCTCGTACGGGGCCCTTTCGGGAATGTTATGCATTTTCACCCTTTAACGGTATGCGTTTAACCCTAAGTCTAACTATTTACAAATTATAGTCATATTCTTAAATGATGAGTCCCGTGACTATGTGGTTTCTCCCTATGAGTTACATTGGTCCTCTGCGAGGTGTTCATGCCTCCTATCGGACCGTTTGATAGTTGTTTTGTATTTTCACCCTTTAACGACATGCTTTTAAGCCCAGGTCTAACTGTTTGCAAATTATCATCATATTCTCAAACCAAGAGTCCCGTGACTACGCGATCAGTTGCTACGAGTTACATTAGTCATGTGTGAGGTGCTTGTACCTCTTACGGGACCATTTGACTACTGTTTTTATTTGTCTCCTTTTAACGGCATATTTTTAAGCTCAAGTCTAATTATTTGCAAATTCTTGTCATATTCTCAAACCGGGAGTAGATCGGTTATCACCAAATTAATTTATTTCGCATATGTTCAAATTCGTAATAATTTCGTAATAAAGCATATTAATTAACACATAAATAATTATGTAAAAATAACATGGTATTAGAATTTATTTTCTCAATTCATAATGCAAATTTAAGAAATGCTATAGTCTAATTTTTTTAATGTTGTTAACAAATGCAAAAGTTCCAAAATTATAATATTATACTATACTAAGAAAAAATCCATTTTCACTGTACACATAAACTGACTGAGTAGACTAGATAAGGACACATATCCTCTCCATTACATTACCACTCAATTGCATGATATGTAAACTGATGAAACAATTACACATATCATGGATATGATTGTGTAGATTGGGTGAAAGTGTAATGGAGAGGAGCCAATTTCAGTAAATAACAATCAATAAAAAAGAAATGAACCAATTCTAATAGTGACATTTAAACTAGCACAAGTATTTAACCGTGTTGATCTTCAAGAATAATTGATTGAGCCCATTTGAGTTGAAAGAATTCTTTTCAAATCGTGTTAAGCGATATTTTTTTCTATTTTGAAATAAGTTTTTCCTCTTTTTAATATTAATTTGAAATTTTAGAAACAATTTAGAAAATATATTTGTCAAAGTAATCAATGTAGGGAAAAAAAATTGTTGTATTTTTAAACTCCGATAAATGAGAATGTGGCATGAGAAGACTCCAGATTCAAATCTTATTTTCTCAAAATTACAACTTTTAAAAGTAGTACAGATGGGAAGAGAATATATATATATATATAATTCCAAAAGTATTCACCAATCGAGATTTTTATATTTATATTTGTATAACGTAGAGTTGTTCGGTATAGAAATTTTTAAAGGGGATTTCTATATGACATGGAAAATATTATATAACTAACATATTATGTTGATAAATTATAATATTCACACATAATAAATAAATACTTTTAGCGCTGGCACCATTGGATAAGAATAATTTTCAATTAACATATAAAATTTCCAAAATCACATTGAAGTTTCTAAAAAATGTGACACTTCAAAAGGCTTTTAGAAACATTCATTGTCAGTAGTGGCCTTGGCGAGATTAATTAGGAAGGATGTTAGGAATACATTGAAGAAAAAATAAAGAGAAATGAGAACTTTAATAAAGGAGATGAGATTCAAGTTATATTATTAATGATACGTGTATCACTAATAATAGTTGTAATAGTAGTAAAAATAAAGTACGTGATATCATTTTCACTACAAATAATATTAATAATAGGAATACTAAGATTACAAATGAAAATAGTAAATGTGTGTGTATGATAAAGTGAAGTGGGAAACAAAGCTAAAGAACTTTAAGATCTAGTTTGCACCATTTTGATTGCTCCGCCAATTTTTGTACTTTTCAATTGTTTAGAATACAAACTTTAGTTAAGAAATAAACTTAGAAAGTATGTTAATTTCCTAAAGTATTATTCGTATATATTGATCCCATAAAGTACTGTCTTAGTCTCGTTAACTTCGATGGAATGCATATACCTTATTTTAAAGGGGTAGTCTCGTAATTCTGCAAATCTGAATAAAAGTCTTTGAACTCATAATTCTGTAAATCTGAATAGAAGTCTTTGAATACTTTAAGGGTTACATAGTTAATTCAATCTAAATCTCGATACCATTTTTCTATTTTGTGATTTTCTTAAAGTCCTCCTAGCATACCCCAAGTATAAAAGGTAAAAAAGTGAGTAAAGAAATTTTTACTTTATATATTATTTAATGAATTGGATGCTTTAAGAGTTATTTTTCCCTTTTCTGCAACTTGTTCATAAGTCTTTTCGATTATTCCATGTTTCCAAGGCTACAAGATCATACTTGTGTTCCTCAATCAAATAAGAAAAGCACAGTAGTTAACATGACATATTTTAGGCCCACAAAGGAAAGAGAATAAAAGATAAGTTATGAACCAAAAATCATTCCTAAAAAAAGGTTGTTACTTTAAATAGAGTAAGCGCATGTCGTGATTAATAATTTATTACAAGCACGAATAATTTACCATATAGACATGTTACAATTCTATAAGCATTGGGAGATCAACATGAGGAGATGTCTTAGGCATGTATATAAAGTCATATTATAAACGGTCTTGTTACACATGCATGATGCATCAACGTACCACAAATATGTGGAGTGTTGTAGAAAATAACACCATTATATATATATACATTCCTAGATGCATATTAATATACACGATTGTAATATTTTTATTTGAGGCACAATGATGCATATTTTCTACAACGGCCCACATATTTGCGTTGTGCTTATGTATCATGTAAGTGTGTGTCAACATTTGACATGATTTTTTAATCTAAAAGATCTATTAGGGTGACAATTCTTCTTATTTCCTCTTTGATTGTAACAGAGGAGGGATACTGAAATAGTTCAAGCTGATCAAGTAAGAGACTCCTTGTTGGAGTTAACACGAAACCCATCAATAGGGTGGTCAGAGATGGCTAAGGTAACAGAAAATGGTAATGGGATGGATCATCATCACCACCATCATACCCTCCTACATAACCACCAATTGAAATCACAACCCCACCACCACAGCCACCTCCACCATATTCATAACCCATCATAAACTTAAGTAGTTACATATGAATGTTTCCCTTTTTAACATCTCATCTCTTTCTTAGTACAACAATGATGTGTAAACGTTAATGAAGACATCCTTTCATATGTACGCATGTTCTGATTCATCTTTTTTACAATTGCCAGCAAGTTGCAAGTCCTTAGTCGAATGTAAATTAACATTAACAACCTTGAGACTAAGGTGTTATATATATATATATATATATAAATATATATATATGTGTGTGTGTGTGTGTGTGTGTGTGTGTGTGTGTTCAAGGCCCTCTAAATTAACATTTCAACCAAATACTTGTTAACTTTTTAAGAAGGGAAACGTATGTGATGCTTCGAGATAATATAGGGGCGATCATATATTGAAGAAATTTTCAATTAGAATTACATACATTTGCGAAAAAACATTGTTGACATAAGATAAACATGAAATCATTAGTTATAAGGATTAAATGACAGAAGTAAATGAATATTGTATTGTATTGATTTAACAATATATTTCAACAAAGCGATAAACTTTTTCTTATGTAACATCAAGAAATTATTTTGAGTAATACTTTTAAATTTAACAATTTATCATCACTGCCCTTAAGTATATGATAATCGTAGAAGGAATTTGATTTTATAAGATATTTCTCTATCTTAGTGGACATTATAATATAAAAAAGGAATCTTATTTTGAGGTATACTTTAAATTATAATATAAGATATACTTTAAATGGTGGATATTATTTTGAGGTAGGGTTCTTAGAAACTTGTGAGGCATTACACACAATCTGGTGAAGGACCAAAATGGGTAAGAAATTGAGGGTGAAAGCATTAGGCAATCCTAGTGAGATAAAGTTTAGGTAGGGCAAGTATGATTTGGGTTCTCAATACAGTTGAGTGAGTAACAACATGAGATTATTATAGTAGTCTAGATCAACCTCCTTGGTGGACCACACACCCACATTCCTAAAGTGGCGGAACATGAGTGGTTATTTCCACGTGTTTATATAAAGTGGAGAGTGGGGTAAGGAATGTTAAAGTTTACTGAAATATAAAATATGGTCAAATGTATTAGTCAGATCTCTCTCGAACACAGGAAAGTCCAAAGGTACATGTGCCACCTTGGTGAGACCCAGTTGCTTCAATCACCAAACCAAATAAACTCAAAGGAAATGTGACATCGGATGGAACCATATAATGGCACCGAGATCATGGAGCTCTAAGGCCATCTGTAGTGGGTAGTGTAAATGTGTAGTTTTATATATTTTTGTCTCACAATGGGTAACAAAATGTGTAGTTGGAGGAGAGAAAAAATGTTAAGGAAATGTAAATCTAAACAACCGATACACAATGTGTAAGTGCGCCCCATGCATTACGGGCGTTAAACATATATCCGCCCAGTCTGGGCGGTAATATGTTAGCCGTCCAGATCTGGGCGGTAAAAAGGTTAACGCTCAACAGGCGCCACGTACCCTTTTTGCAGTGTCCCAGTGTAAAACTTCGACCAACAATCTAAACCCCTTTTTGCAGTGTCCCAGTGTAAAACTTCGACCAACAATCTAAACAAAACAATGTAAACTTACATCTCCACGTACTCAGTTTACACATTACCACTACAAATGGCCTAAGGGTTCTTCTGTATCCCAGGCTGACAAAAGTGTACTGGGGTGAGTTCCCTCTATTAGTGGCAGGTGGATAGGTGTGGAGATATTCATGATATGCTTACTTGTAAGTGTGGCGCAATTGTGATACATAATGGGACAATACCCTTTGTTTAACTAAAATTCCCACTAGGTATGGCAACTTAGCAATAGGTAAATGGGTGGTAGCCTTAATGGGACTGAGTTTCCCCATTGTCCCGTGTCACGTAATTGTATGACACATTTGATTTAGTTTATATGAAAGTTACATAAGGGATGCCACCCTAGGTCCAAGTGGGGTACCCATTATTAGGTGTCCTTTTCAGTAGGAGAGGTTGCCAAGTAAGATTTTGATGTGTCAATCTGAGTAAATTTGACATTCACATGAAGGTTTATATATTGAGAGTGCGCTGATATATAAATGGTCTAAAAAAGTCAATTTTTATTTTTTTTAAATTAAACATTAAACTTAAATAAATTAAACCAAGGTGAAGTTATCACTAATTTTAAAGAAGTTGTGATTAAACAAATTAATCAATTTTATCTTAAAATAAACACACATCTAGGTGATAGCAGAGATAAAATAACTACATCAACCACAACACCCAGTGTATAAGGAAAACCCGTAACGGGAAAAAACTTAGACGATCCAACCACACAAATTCATTATAATACGAAATTACACAGAACTGACAAAAGTCTTACACAATGTCTCGATGCCCTCCCAAGCCTTGATGCGACTTGAATCTTTAACCTCTCCGCCACAACGACGTGCAAGAGTCCACCCATACAACTTTCACAATGTGTAAGTCCACACACGCCTTGTATCCACTGAATAACTCAACAACTATCTACGGTTTGAAACACGAAATCCATCACTTCTTCACCGCCACACCACACCACAGAGTCCACCGTGTCTAAACCACAAGTACGGAATCCATCGTATGAAATGATAATAAAAAATATGGGGAATAAGTCTCTGGTGCCCAAAACAGGATCTTTAAAGCATAATATGATGAACAGTTGGATTCTAAACAACTTGGGTGCAAACTAGAGTTTTTAAGAGATTTTTGATAGAGTTTGGGAATTTATGATATAAGTTTTTATCTCTTTAATAAAACAGCTGCCCCACACTCATATTTATTAAAAGTTATCCAAAAATGAGATTAGGCACATTGAAGAAAATCTCAAAATATTGAAAAATGCGCTGGGTCATTCGAATGACTTTGAACCTTGTTCGAATAATATATAGGATCTCATTTGAACCAGTATCCAACAAGCTATCAAACGGTATTCTAGCGAAGACCAGAGTTGGTTCATTCGAAGTTTGTTGGAACCTGTTCTAATGAGGTACCTTATCTCACTCGAACGACATAGCCAATATCGTTCTGACGACCTTGTGAAAAAATATTTTTCTTCAAAAAATATTAAAAAGAGATAAAATAATTTTAAAACAGTTAAAAATAATTTTATAAATACCCCAATTTAAAATCTCTAATGATAAAAATATGTACGGATTCATGCCAGATAGAAACCTCGAAACGTGAAGATATAAATGAGTACAAAATACGACACGATGATGTAGATATTCAAACTTGACTGATGCATCTTCAAGAAACCACACCATAAGCTTGAAAGGTCAACAAACTCAAGTCCTAACTTATGACTCAAATAGTTTTGTCCAAATATGAAATAATTTAAAACATGCAAATTGACTATATTCGAAATTTTTTCCTTGTGAATCTCCCCCTTTGGCTATTCCGAGACAAAACCAAAAATAAAAACTCCTATGGACCGTCAACCTCATCTAAGACTCAATCCCCAACCCGAAAAGGAAAAAAGAGCAACTTGACTGACAAATAACATTTAGTAGCTTCGTAGGCTTATAGCTTTGCCGCATATTGCAAACCTGCACACTTAAACACAACTTCAAATGTAAAAAGGATATAACAATTTAGAAAAATTTGCCTAAGAATTAACTCCCCTATGTCTAACGATCCATACCTAGGTAAGACCTCTCCCCCATAAAATAAAGATCTCCTCCTAAAACTTAAAGTGAAAGATACCATTTCTCCTTTTTTTGTTCAGGAATAGAGAAAGAAATAATGCATAATAAACCACTTTTACCCAAAAATTATTCTCCCCCATAATATGAAAACATGTGATACCAATTGGAAATACATAGGAAATCATATTATCATTCAAAGGTGTGACGTACAATAAACATGACATGGCAATACAAGCATAAATAATCCAAGCAATAATAAATTAATACTAATTTTGATGCAAAAATGATACAAACTTGAATACAAAATGAAGTATGAGATACCCATGCACAAAAGCAACAAGAAATACCAATATGATCACATAGCATGCCAATTTTATTCAAAGATAAAGCACACGAAAAACATGAATTAAATTCAATCGCAAAGACTCAAACCAAACGATATCATATATCTAAATGTGTAAACTATATCAAATGTACACAAGAATATAAACATTGGTATAAACAGCAAAAACACGACATAAAACACAATAAGCTTTCCAAACTAGCATATTATCGACGTGTCTAAACAAAGATGGTATGGAGTGAAGAGGCGTGAGCTAAAAATAAAGAAAATATAATCGAATCACTCAAAAATGTCTAAGGAGTTCTGTTTGACCGTATTAACTTTAGCAAACAAAGATATAATCTCATACTGACAAATAAAATGAAATAAAAAATGGACAAACAAGCACAATGCACATTAGTCTAGAAAATATTGATGACTCTCAAATCAATAGTGTTAAACAAGAAATAACTACATTGTGCAAACTCATTGATCTTCAACTTACAACACCATCAAAGTTATAGATATATCAATTTTTAATCTCTTTTTGAATATACCAATTTAATTGAAGAATCAATGAAATAAATTTTTTTGCCTTGGCAATATTTTCATTTCTTTTACCTCTTGATTTTTTAGGCTCTTGCCAAAGATTGCCTTTCACACAAGGAAGATTTCTCCCTTTGTAGCCTTTTCCCATGAACATTAATATTTTCAATAAAATACCAAATTCATGGACAATGGTTATTACATGCACAAATCCTCCAATTAAATATATATATATATATATATATATGTATATGATAATATTGTTTGGAGAACACGTCACATAGCTCATGTAACATATTCAATTAAAACCCAAATGAGCTCGTGCTTGTGTGTGAGGAGGCATATACAAAGTCAATCCATTAAGCAAGCTATTTTAAAATTACTCCATGCAAGCATGATTAATAAGCATTGAAAATCAAAATAAAATGTCCTAGACACATGAAATATGGAAGGAAGTGGATTCAAACATATCGATACACCATATATAATGTGTGAAACCATACTACACATAAATAAAAAATATTTATGAGTTTTTAAACATTTTTCATAGACACTACATGAAGACAAAACTCAAAAGACAAACATAATATTTTTGTATTTTTTCACAATAAGACTCAAGAGAGAAAATTAAAATACAAAAGATAAATACCATTCAACTAGAAAACAGATATAACATGAAACACAAATGTTAGTGTCTGAAAATATGGAACCCTAATCACTTAAGAGATATGTTATGGAAAGAATCATGTGATAACATGCGAGAGTCAATAAGTCTAACACTCATTGTCTCTAAAAATGATTTCCTAATCCAAATAGATGAATATCTAATGCCTCGGGATTTGACAACCATGGTATATGATGTTTAGACTTCCTAAGACATCTTCTAAAATTGTAACAAAATGCCCTAAGGTGACGTTTCCTACTATAATGTGAACATGTGTAAACACGAGGAATATTCCCTATGGTTGACCTTGTCTAACGTTCTGGACAAATATTGGCACTCTAAAATAAGCATTAGTCTTAGCTTTAGCAGTGAAAGAATTTGAATTATCGAAGCCAATACCATCATTACTTGAGTCTCTTAGATCATCTTTTAACTTCAAAATACCAGAGTCAAGAAAAAAATTAGACTCCTCAAATGATAAGGTCTCCTTATTCAAATTTTTAGTAATACCTAGAAGGAAATATTGCTCTCCCTCAACAGAAGTGAACTTATACCTAAGAGTATTTTCACACGTCTTCAAATCTTTAAATAATTTATCATTATTAATTCTGACACATTCTTTCACCTTGGTTCAAACTTCTTAATATCCTTTAATTTATTCTCTAAAACATGGATGCTATACGCACTATCTTTCTTGGACACTTATAAAGTTTGAAAATCACATTCCATGTTTTGAAGATTCTCACGGAGGATATCTCTTTGAGTTTGAAAAGTTTGCAAAATCTTGATTTGATCTTTTAAGAAAAAAAATATTTTTCAAGAAATTTATCTCTTTTTGTAAACTTCAAATTCAAATGAGTTAATTTTTTAACACGATAATGAAGATCATTAGACTCCTCTCGAAAATCAGAATCGTCGTCATCACTAAGCACATCAAATAACTTATGACTGTAATGACGCATCGAGAAAAACAAATAGTTTCCAGAGAGAGAGATAAACATATCATCCTAAAACAACACGAAACGACAGATTTACACAATAATCACTCTAATACCAAATTGAGAGTGCGCTAATATACAGAATAATCTAAACAAAAGACAATTTTTAATTTTTTTCAAATTAAATATTAAGCTTAAACAAATTAACCTAATGTAAACTTATCATCAATTTCAAACAAGTTGTGATTAAACGGATTAACTAATTTTATCTTAACCTAAAACATATATCGAGGTGATAGCAAAGACATAATAAGTAAATCAACCACAATGACCAATATACGAGGAAAATTCATAATGGGAAAATCCTCGAACAATCCAGCATATCAAATTCACTATGATATGTAATTACATAAGACTGGCAAAAGACTTATACAACGACTCGATGCCCTCGAAAGACTTAATGCATCTCCAATCTTCAATCTCTCCTCGATAGCGATACACAGGTCCCACCAACACAACTGTTATAACGTCTGAGTCCACACATATAACACCTCGTGATTTTTGGCTGTAAAAATTTTTGTTAAATAAAATTTTGGGAAAATAATTTTTGGAATTTATTTAATTTAGCATTTAAAATTTTTTGTTTTTAAATATTTAAAATAAGGTATTAAGTGGAATTTAAACCGGGAGAAAATTTTGGATTTCTAGCTTTTTATATAAAACTTTGGGGGATCTTGATTTGTCAAGCTGATCGAACCGGTTCGGCCTTGGGGCGAACCGGTTCACACCGACAGTGGTTCAACAGGTGGGTTTCTCTTTTAGAATTGTGTAGGAATCAAACACTCATCTTTTCTTAAAATATAAAGGTACGGGTTTAGTCTTTTTAAAACACTTTAACCCTTATCAAAAAGTAGTAGCCTCCCAAAATATTATCTCCCCTCTTCTATAAAACCTAAACCCCATTAAACACAAGTTTCAACCCAAGTTTTGAAGATCTAAATCAAGTTTTCTCCCGAATAACCAAGAATGTGTCTTTGATATTTTCGTGAGAGGAACTCAAACGTTTAATCAGATTTTCAAGACTACTTATTTACTGGCATGAATACTTCTATTGTGCCCCTTAAGTGTTATACGTTTTAAATACAGGCTAAACTTTAATAAGTGGTGTTTTTCTTAAAATAAATTAGGATGGCTAATTAGGAAAAGTGAAAGTAATTACGAGGCTATTTTTATTCAAATTTGAAAATATAAATAAGACTTGAAACAATCACATGCTTATATTATAGATTTTGATTTTTATTTTGATAGAATTTTAGGATGTTTCGATTATTAAAACTCAAAATGGGAATTTTTTTTATAATGTTTCGACTCGTATAATTACGATATTGATGTGTAGGTTATAGAATGGAATTATTATGATGTAATATTGTGAATACGCATGTTAATGTGGAATTGTATGTTAACTAGTAAAATATCACTTGTATGGAAATTATGAAACTTGACAACTTGTGTTACTATTGGTAGAACTCATTTAATTATATAATTAAACGGACATAAATTGGATGATATTGTAATCGAAGAATTAATTGGAGAAATTGTATCTATAAATTAGAAATATGCTTTATGTGAATGTTGCTTGTGTTAATATTTCGACACCATAGGTACATTGGGATTTGGGGGTAGTTATGCTTGTGGAGTGCAGACTTGTGGAGTGCAGCTGGAGATTTATCTTTATTGCTTTATTAGTCTAAATTTATTTCATTTTGTTATTTATTCATGAGACAATTATTTATGAATTTGGTGGGCCATTGGGTTCCACAGTTGTTTATGTTTTTCAGTCAAATATTTTAGTTAGATTATTTATCTTGAGTTTTAATCTATCATTTGGAGTTGGAATTTATTTTGGAGTTAGCACGGTGATGTATTGTATTCTATGTATGTTTATATTCGTTGAATTTAATTGGATTATATCTTATGGAAACAATGTTTTTATCGTCTCATATTTCTATCACATGTTGAAAATGGTATTTTATTGGTGATGCCTGACATAGTTTGGCGATGGCGGCTAGCCACCTCCAATGCCAAAATGTGCGGAGTGTCACAACACTTACCTTAGTATCCACCAAATAGCTCAATAACCGTCTATAGATTGGAACATGGAATTTATCGCTTATTCACTGAACATTACGGAGTCCACCGCGTATGTAAATAGCAAGTACGGAATCCACCGTATGAAACTATTCTAAAAAGATGTGGAGAATAAACCTGTGGTTCCCAAAATAGGATCTTCAAAGCATAATAAGATGAAAACTTGGATCCTAAGCAACTTAAGTATAAACTAGGGATTTTTTGAGTTTTTTTTATAGAGTTTGAGAACTCAAAATTTAATTTTTTATCTCTCCAATAAAATATATACTCCACACTCTTATTTGTAGAAGATTTTTCAAAAATAAGATTAGGATGAAACACATTGAAGAAAATCTTGAAATATTTAAAAATGCTCCAGGTCGTTCGAACGACTTTGAATCTCATTCGAATAAAGTATAGGATCTCGTTCGAACTAGTATCCAATGAGCTATCAAACGAGATTCCATCCAAGTCCAAATTTGGTTCCTTAGAAGTTTGTTGGAACCTATTTTAATGAGGCACCTTATCTCATTCGAACGATATACCCAATGTCATTATAACGACCATGCAAAAAATATTTTTCTTCTAAAAATATTAAAAAAAGATAAAATCATTATAAAACATTTTAAAGACAATTTATAAAAACCTAACACCCAAATATAAAATCTCCAAGGATAAAAATATTTATACATTTATACATGCGAGATCCTCGGAACATGAAAAAGGAAACGAGCACAAAACATAACACGGTGATGCAAATCTTATAACTTGCCCGCTACGTCTTAAAGAAACCACATCATAGGTTGGAAAGGTTGATACACTAAGTCCTAACCTATGACTCAAATAATTTTGTCTACACACATAATAAGGAAAAATGCACAAATTGATTATATTTGGAAATCTATCCTTCCATATGTATTACTATATTACGCATACATATCATAAAAGAAATAAACCTACAAAACTAGAGCTCGCCTTCTCATATTAAAACAACCATAAAGGGGTGTGAAACCATCCATAGTGGGATTAAAACCTGTTCCACCCCTAGTCCATGAAGGTTGGGTAATCGAGTATACTAACTCTTTTTTGTTAGACTTGATGCATAAATATTTATATGTGGACCCCTCTCTACCCTCAGTCACAACCACAAGAGGATATTTTCAATAACCATTAATTTATCAAGAAACCTTGGAAATTTTACGATTTAAAAAAGCACATGCCACTAGAGCATTTGATTGCTTCTCTCTGTGAAAAAAGGAGACTTATGTATATGGAGTGCATTCCCCCATCTAAAGTGGAGATTGTTCGAATAAAATCCAAGTAGTCGTAAAAATCAGGTCACAAAATCATTGAAGATAAATGAAAAATATCTCAGGTTTCACCATGATATTTTGCGAGTGTATTCTCCACTTTGAAATAATACGTTTTAAATTCTTGAGAAAATTTTACTTGTTTTTCCTCTAAAAAATCATAAGACCTAGTGAGACTTGGATCAAGTCTTATTTTGGAAGAAATTAGTGGAATTTTATGAGGGATTATCTTGTCCAAGGTAATTATAAGGATTCTAAGCTCAAAATGATTGTCTTCATTTATCCCAAAAAATGTGATGAATAATAATTTTGGGATGCCCCTTGTGCATGGATATTAATGCTTGATGGACTTCATTGTCACCCATGTATAATAGTTAATCAACTTCCATCTTGAACCTTCATTTATATTTAAATATATTTTAAGGTCCCTTTACACGTTCTTCTAATTTTTACCCTTTCCTTCCACCATTGTCTTATTTCCCTTTCTTTTATACAACTACATAATTAATCAAGTTTCCCGAATATCACACACATTTTGAGATTTTTCCCCTTTTCAACGACCCCATTTTTCACACCTTCTATCTAAATTGCTCATTTTAATACTAATATCTTCCTTATTATTGAATAATATTTACATGACTAATCCAAGTTATGTCATAAGTGGGACTAATACAGAGAGACTAATTACATCTAATTTTGACATGTCACAAAATTAAGAAGTTGATCCCGTCACTCAATTATATTTTTAACAATTAAAGATAGGGTAAGCAACCGTTCATGGGATTTCGATGATATAATTCTTACTCAATAATGAGAATTAATGAGAATTTAACTCCCAATACCTTAACAAAAACTCATTTGCATGTTTTCACCTTTCATTATGAAACATTTGTGATATCAATTTTTAATCATTTGCTTGCATTAAACCCCTCCCACTTAACATAAAACATTACATGTTCTTGAGTGATTTTGACACTTATATACTTCACCAATCCTTTTGATTAGGGGTGGGCAGGTCTGGTTCGGTCCGATTTTTGCCTCTTTTTTGGACTGAACCGAATATTCAGTCCTTAATTTTTTAAACCGAGACCGGACCGATTATTTCAATTAACCTACTAATTCAGTCCTGAATTTTTTTTATTCTTTATTTTATTTTTTTATGAGTGTTTTTATTAATTATTTTCACAAATATATATATATATATATATATATATATATATATATATATATTCAAAAATTAAAGAAAATAAATATTATAGATCCATACAAATATCTTCCAAACATTAGCTAACAAATGCAGTCAATGAAAAATAATCAAATAGATCTGTAAATGTCTTCCAAGCATTAGCGCTATCATACCTATAATTAAAGGAAGAACTTTAGGTACCAATAATAATATTCAAACAAAAATAAGATTATTTTTTTTCATAAATTCATTTATATAGAAACAACATAACCAAATGATATGAAAAAAAATAAGTCATAACATAACAGTTAGAATAATAATGCTCGTAACCCCAATTGATATTTGTATAGGTTTTCTTAACCCAAATAAAAAATGTTTATACATATATAAAATATTCCATATGAAATCTAGAAGTTATATACATTAATTAAAAAAGTATATGTAACAAAAATAGAAATATTACCTTTATTATATATATCGGTCCGGTCTGGCCCAAATCGGTATTTTTATGTAGTGGATCATGGACTCGACCGATTTAATCGATTTTTAATTTTTTTGGACCGGTTTTCGGATCGTTTTCAAAATAATTTAAGTTTTGTGTTCGGTTCGGTTCGGTCCAATCTATCCATTCGGGTCATTCAATTTTTTATGCACTTGTAGTTTTGATGTACATATATAGCCATAATACTATTAATGCTCTTATATATATATATATATATATATATAGAGAGAGAGAGAGAGAGAGAGAGAGAGATAGTTAGATAGTTAGTTAGTTAGTTTGGTGTATATGTGCATTTTTGACTGTTCAAACCTTTTATTATCATCTCACCCATGTCCACGATTAAATTTTTGATGATTGTTTTATAGAGGATCTCTATTTGGTTGCAAATTCAATCTTAAAATATTTTATAAAATTGTTATGTTTAATAAGTATGTTAAAGAGGGTAATACCCCATGTTTTTGAAACATTAAATCTGTTATGAATTTTAAAATTTGGTAAAATAATTTTTTGGAATCTATTTAATTTTTGTATGTAAAAATATTGGCTTTTATATAAAAAAAAAGGTTTTTGGTGGAATTTAAATCGAGATTAAAATTTGGAAATTGTTACCTTTTATATAAAAATCGGGGGAGAATCCGACCTAAGGAGAAAAAAATAAAAAAAATCTGACCATCTGATTGAGCTAAAGTTTTTACAGAAGCTTCGTTTCACCGTCTGCTACAACATAACAAAAGTTTAGCTAACTTTGACGGTCCAATTGTCCGTAATGTATTTTTGAGTGTTTATGTTTGATTATGACTCAAATTCTTTTTGGTATATAAACATAAAGTGATGTGTTTAGGACTTTTAAAACACATTTTTGTCTTCTCAAAAATCAGTAGCCTCCCATAATTTTAATCTCTCTCATAAACAAAACCTAAATCCCATTGAACACAATTTTCAACCCCAATTTTGAAGATCTAAATCAAGTTTTCTCAAGATCATTCTATAACGTGTTTTCATTGGTTTCTCAAGAGGAACACAACTATCTAATCAGGTTTTTCAAACAATTTTTACAGGCATGAATACTTCTATTGTCCCCCTTTGGTATTATGCATTTTAATCATTACCTAAATACTAATAATTATTATTTTCTTAAAATAAGTTAGAAAGACTAATTAGGGAAAGTGAAACTAAATTTGGGACTATTTTTATTCAAATCTCTAATACGATTTAAGACTCAAAACCCTTGCATGCTTAGGTTAGAGGTTGGGGTTCCGTTAGAAATTATGACGTTTGCATGTAGAATAAAATGTAGGGATGTTATAAATTGATTTCGATAAATAAAATAATATTAATTTTGTGCATCTTGTAAAATAGAGATTTAGTGTTGTATGCTCCCAAAAATATGCATGTGAATAAAAATCTAATAAATTGATGAGAAAACGAATTGTCTTAATTAATGTTATTATTAAATGGACATAATTGGAATAAAAAGAAACTTGTGATGAATTTAAAGAATTGTCAAGTTGAAAATATGCCTTATGTGATTTGTGAATTGCAATAATAATTGACACCGCGGGGACGACGGAATTATTGGGGTAGTTATTGCTCTCATCTTATTTTTAGGTTGCTTGCTAGGCATGTGACTAGTAGGTAGGCCTTAGTTACTGGTAACACTTTCTAAGTATGGGACTAGATAGTGCGGATTTTCACGAATGGATGATTCCAGAGTGGGGATGATTTGTACCTCATTTTCATTGGATCGTGAGCCTAGGTGAGAGGCTAGGTAGTAGCTAGTGGTAGGTATTATTCCTAAATGTTAGGCTAGGATACGCTTGTATTATGGAGACCTCTAGGTATGGGACTAGGGGTAGTTTCAGGAAATTATGCTCGATAAAAGGGTGAGGCTAATAAAAAATAATAAAAACTTGAGAAAATTGAGAATTAATACCTAAAAAAATAAACAGGTATTAAAATAAATTTGCAGCGCGATTATGTGCAGGGTAAACAGAGTACGGGTTGACTGGCTATAGCGACGTTGGTGTGTGTTGGCGTCACGAGTATGTGCGGAGCTGACTTAATATCAGCCGACTGGATATAGTGACGTGTCGTCCTTGGAACCTCACGAGTATATGCGGAGTTGACAGAAATCGAGTTGATTGGTTATAGTGAGGGGAATAGATGTGATGTGAAGAACTTTAAGCGCACCAAGAGTGTGTGTAGGACCGATAAGGGGTCGACTGGCCATAATTGTGTCGCATGAATAAAACTAATTGAATTAGGTAAGAATAAGATCTCATGTTTAGATTATAGTGCTAATGGAATAATTGGACATTATATGGGTAGATAGTGGTAGTTTACTTTTAGTTGCGTGTTTATATATATCTCGTTTCATTTAAAATACTCTATTGTGATATTTATCATGTATAATGCTATCATCTGGGTTGACCCCAATTGGGAGGAGTAGCTTGAATTCATGCGGTGGGCTCTGCCCCATTGCGTTGACTAACATTTCAAGCATAGTGCTAGAGTAGTTATACGGGAGTGATTAAAGATATGTTTGGGAGTGCATCTAGAGATTTATTTTATTTGGTTTAGTAGTTTGGATTTACTTTTCATTCTTTCGTGTTTATTATGATACTTTCATTTATGGATTTGGTGGGCCAATAGGTTCCACAGTTGTTTACGAATTCTGTCTGATATTTATAGTTGGATTATTTCATTTGGGTTTTGTATCTATTTGGAGTTGGATTTATTTGGGAGATAGTATGGTGATGGATTTTAATTTGCATGAATGGTTATATTTATTGGATCAATTTGATTATTATATTGTGGAAATTTTTTAGATGTCTCATATATCTGTCACATGATGATAATGATAACTTATTTAGTGACGCCCGACATGGTATGGCGGCGACAATTGGCCACCTCGCTTGCCAGAATGCGTGGGGTGTTAAATATGGTATCAAAGCATGGTCTTAGGTCTCATAGGTTGTGAGTTTGTTTTAGCTTCTGCATTGCCAATCTTTTATACCTTTTGATGTTTTGTACTCTTAGTTATTTTAAGGCTAATGTTATTTCATTTCTGTCTAGAAGATCTGGGGATAGGAGACAGAGTTCGATTTTGATCCCGCAATTTAGGAAAGACAAGGTCAGGTTATTTTGGGTGTCGAGGAGTTAGCGATAATTATTCGTAGGCCACAAAGGACAGTATTGAGATAGTGAGGCAAAGGTGGGTGCCTCTAGAGGCACAGCAACTCGGTACACCCACTTCAGTTTGGAACATAGTGAGAGCCAGTTTCCATAAGGGCAATCCTCCCACCTTTGTAGGATAATCTGATCCAATAGTTGTTCATCAATGGAGGAGATACATGGAGAGACACATGAGGATGGTAGATTGTAGTGATGTGCAAAAGAAAATGTTGGCTATGTTCAAGATGACTGAGGATGCGTTACAGTGGTAGGAGATTGTTACCACATATGAGGATAGGGATCTTCTGAGTTATGGAGATTTTCTGGTGAAGTTTAATGACAAGTATTTTACGTAATCGATTAGGAGGGTGCAGAAGAGGGAATTTTTTTGGACTTGGAGCTGGGTAAGAAATCAATTGCTAAGTATGAGCAGGAGTTCATAAATTTATCTATGTTCGTACCGGTGTAACAACTCGTAATTTTATCCGGTGATAAATTAAATTAATTCAAAATTCAAAAAGATAGCTTAAAAGACTCCTAATATGAGTATATATAAGTCTAGGGTCGTTTAGAAGAGTCTTCATAACATAAAACTCTCTAGGTAAAAAAAAAAATATAACGGTTCTAGACCGTGACTAACGGGTGAACTGTTTTAGTTTTAATAGGATTCTAATGCCACTTAAATTCTCTAATCTTCCTCCACTTAAATTAATACGGGGTTAGGAATTTTCAAACTTATTTTCGCGACCTCTAAAAGCATTAGACCCTTATAATTTTGATCTTCTTCCTCCTAAAAACCCTAGACCTAAAGTTATCAAGTTTTAATTCAAGATTTTAAGGCTTATTTGGTGTTTTCTTGAGTTTGGGTTAAAACATGTTTTTGTCGTTTTCGCGCGAGGAACGCAGTGGTGTGATCAAAATTTTGAGGCAGAATCTTATGAGTTTCTTGTGATGATTTTAAGGTACGGGGTTTACGCAATATGCTCCTTGAATCTCTCGAGAGTAGTCATTTTGTTCCTCATTTATTTGTACTCATATTGTTGATATCATGACGTCTGTTGGAATCTAAAATATTGATTCGATTTGAGATATTGTATTTATTGATGGGCATGATGTCAAGAAATTTTTATATGACACGAATAATGGTCACCCGGAAATAGTCCAAAAGTCCAACAGCCAAGATGAGGCTTTACAAAAGCTTAGGTGCGATGAGGTGAGGCCTAGTGACCTATTGATGTGTTGTTGAAAAATAAATTGCTATAATGCTCGGATGTCGCATTGGACTCATATTCAGTTTCGTACTGTTGCATTTATTCACCGTTATTGTTTTGAGCATCTATTCTTATCATATTGTGCACTTCCCTGTATTTTCATTTTAGTGACAGATTAGCATGGATTTGGACGTTATGGATTTTTGGAGGATCTTAGAGCACGACGTTTGGAGGATTTTATTTATTTATTTGTTTAGATTGGTAGTGTAACTATTTGGAGAGCTTAGCATTAGTTTTGGAGTGAAATTTAATTGTAATTACTTTGGAAGAGTAAATTTTGGATTCATTATATTTATTCTGTGGAATATAGATGTTGTATAATAATTGTTGAGGATTTAGTTTAGTTGTAATCGTAGTAGCGCCTCATGTTTTTGCGCAGGGTGTTACAACCGGAGGAGGTGAATACTGAGGCGAGGAAAATGGAATTCTTCATTAAGGATCTATTGTGGTTTATTAAGCAGATAGTGTTGGGGAATTCGGCGTACACTAGTTACACCCAGGTGGCGGATGTCGCACTGTTGTTATGGCAAGAGAAAGTGAACTACTAAAAGAAGTTGAGAAAGAGAACGAAGCCGAGTGGTGAAGGAGGGGAGAAAAAGGGTAGCAATGACCAGCCATGGAAAAGACAGCGAGCAGGTCAAGAGCAGCAGGGCAATAGTGGCCAGTAGGGCCCTCAGGGGCAGGGATAGGGACAACAGGGTGAGCAAACTCCGGGTAGGCATCCTGCACCTTTTAGAGGTGCGTGTTTTATTTGTGGAGACATAGAGCACCGAGATTCTAGGTGACCAAAGAGGCAGGGCCAGTAGGGCCAAGGAGCACAGGGCTAGCTGGCCCAAGGTCCTTCATCACCGGCAACACTAGGTATGCCAAGAGAACCAACAGAATCCGCAGTGGGAGGTGTTATTTGCTTCCGACTTGAGAGCCTCAGATTGGGCAGGCCCAGAAGGATCCAAGACGTGGCTAGGGGGTAGCATGGTACTTATTATTATCATATATATTTTTATATGTATAGTTGATACACATTGTATTTTGTTCACGGGTTGGTGCGTGCAAGATTGGGTGTATGGGCGCTTAATTATGGTATTCAATGGGTGGACATATGTGATCCTTATTTTATTTTGCTCATTTACGCTTCGTCGAACTTCGAGGATGAAATTCCTGTGCAAGTGGAGAAGTATGTAACACCCCCTATTTTTGAAACGTAAAATCTGTTAGGAATTTAAAAATTTCAGTAAAATAAATTTTAGGAATCGATTTAGTTTTAGTATGTAAATATGTTGGTTTTTATATATAAAAAAATAAGGTTTTAAGTAGAATTTAAATCGGGATTAAAATTTGAAAATTGTAACTTTTTATATAAAAATCGGGGGAGGATTCAAACTAAAGAGAAAAAAATATAAAAAAAATTTGACCATCCGATCGACTCAAATTCTTTTTGGTATATAAACATAAAATGATGGGTTTAGAACTTTTAAAACACCTTTTATCCTTCTCAAAAATCAGTTGCCTCCTATAATTTCATTCTCTCTCATCTACAAAACCTAAACCACATTGAACATAACTTTAAACCCAAGTTTTGAAGATCTAAATCATTTTTTCTCAAGATTGTTCAAGAACGTATTTTCATTATTGTCTCGAGAGAAACACAACCATCTAATCAGATTCTTAAAACGATTTTTATAAGCATGAATACTTATATTCTTCTTCTTGGGTATTATGCATTTTAAATATTGCCTAAACACTAATAATTATTATTTTCTTAAAATAAATTAGAAATACTAATTAAAGAAGGTGAAACTAAATTTGGGACTGTTTTTATTCAAATCTCTAATACGATTTAAGACTCAAAACCCTTGCATGCTTAGGTTAGAGGTTTGGGTTATGTTAGAAATTATGACATTCACATGTAGAATAAAGTGTAGGGATGTTACAAATTGATTTTGATATATAAAACCACGTTAATTTTGTGCATGTTGTAGAATAAAGATTTATTTTATGGTTAAAAAAATATGCATGTGAATAGAAATACGATAAATCGATGAGAAAACGAATTGTCTTAATTATTGTTATAATTTAATGGACATAATTGGGATAAACAAATTTTGTGATTATTTTAAAGAATTGTTGTGATAAGTTGAAAATATGCCATATGTGATTTGTGAATTGCAATAATAATTGACACCGCGGGGACGACGGGATTGTTGGAGTCGTTATTGCTCTCACTTTATTTTTAGGTTGCTTGGTAGGTATGTGACTAGTAGGTAGGCCTTAGTTGTTGGCAACGCTTTCTAAGTATGGGACTAGATAGTGCGAGTTTTTGCGGATGGAGGATTCCTAGGTGGGGCTGATTCGTTCATTGTTTCCGTTAGATCGTGAACCTAGGTGCGGGGTTATGTAGTAGCTAGTGGTAGGTGTTCTTCTTAAATGTTAGGCAGGAACCGCTTGCGTTGTGAAGACATCTAGGTAAGGGACTAGGGGTAGTTTGAGAAAATTATGCTCGATAAAAGGGTGGGTCATATAGAAAATAATGAGAACTTGAGAAAATTGAGAATTAATACCTAAGAAAATAAATGGGTATTAAAATGAATTTACGGCGTAAGTATGTGCAGGGATGACAGAATACGGGCTGACCAACTATAGCGATGTGGGTGTGTGTTGGCGTCACGAGTATGCGTGAGGCTAACAAAATACGAGCCTATTGGTTATAGTGACGTGACATGCATGCAACCTCACGAGTATATGCAGAGTTGACAGAAATCGGGCTGACTGGCTATAGTGAGGGGAATGGGTGTGATGTGAGAACTTTAAGCATACTAAGAGTGTGTACATGCTAATAAGGGGTTGAATGGCCATAATAGTGTCGCACGAATCAAACTAATTGGATAATTAAATTAAGTAAGAATAAGAGCTCATGTTTAATTTATAGTGCTAAAGGAATAATTGGACTTAGACTTTAGGGTGATTTGTTTTATGGGTAGTTAGTGACAGTTTACTTTTACTCACATGTTTATATATATCTTGTTTGATTTAAAATACTCTATTGTGATGTTTATCATGTATAATGCTATTGTGTGGGTTCAAGAACCCTAATTGGGACGAGTATCTAGTATTCATGCTGTGAAATTTGACCCATTGCGTTGACTAACATTTCAGGTATAGTGCGGGAGTAACTGTACAAGAGTGAGTGGATATTTGTTTGGGAGTGCAGCTAGATATTTATTTTATTTGGTTTAGTAGTTTAAATTTACTTTCCATTCCGTCGTATTTAATATGAGACTTATTTATGGATTTTGTGGGCCAATCGGTTCCATAGTTGCTTACGAATTCTGCGAGATATTTATAGTTAGATTATTTCATTTGGGTTTTATATTTATTTGGAGTTGGGTTTATTTGGGAGATAGTATGGTGACGGATTTTAATTTTCATGAATGGTTATATTTATTGGTTCAATTTGATTATTATCTTGTGGAAAAAATTTAAATGTCTCATATATCTGTCACATGCTGAGAATGAAAACTTATTTAGTGATGCTTAAAATAGTCTGGCGGCGGGGGCTGGCCACCTCGCTTACCAGAATGCGTGGTGTGTTATAGAGAGCCTGACTATATATAGACTATGTATATTAAGATTTATGTATTCACTTGTCAAGAACTTAATGATTAAAAACCAACCACAAATGCTTATTTAGTAAAAGGAATGTATTAGTTGTGTGTTCTCACGTTTGGCGGATATATTATCTTATGTTCTCTACATTTTCAAATCATCCTTAATTAACTATATTATTTGTATCAAGTACGTCATTTAACAAGGCGAGTGTCACCTTAAGCTCCACTAGCAATCAAGATATATTCTTACACCTTCCTCAACACCATACCCTCCCTATTACCCTCATAGATTATGAAAAGAAGTAGGGTCATTTAAGGTTTGACCCCATTTAATTCTCTATACTGAGTCTAACCCTCGCAAATTGACTTTCTTAAGGTTTGGCTCCTATTTTTAACATTCCGTCCAAACTGCCGTTAATTTTAATTTCTATCCCCAAATTGCCCCTCTTTATTGTTGGGACATTTCCAACCTGCATGCATTTTGTTACCAAAATGGGGACATTTCCACCCAAGAAAAAAATTGATTTTCAATTAAAAGAATTGTTTATAATGTTAAAAAATGTTTATAATGTTTGAAAAAATGTTTATAATTTTTAAAAATATTTTTCGGTTAAAAATATTCTATATAAAATGATTTAAAAAAATGTTTAAAAATAATTTAAGTTAAAAACATATATTCCCAAGAAAAAAAAAATCCCCAAAAAAGAGTTGATTATAAATTCTTGCTATAAAAAAATGATTTCCAATAAAAGATTATATAATTAAAAAAAATTCTTTCTGGCAAAAAAAAATAATTTTGACCAAAAGAATTTTGTTTTCCACCTAAATTTTTTTTGACCATAAAAGAAAATATGTTTTTTACCTACTAATATATTTTCCAAAAAAGGTTTTCCACAAACAAAATTTTTTCCAGCCAAAAAATGTTTTTCATTAACAGAAAAAAAAAATTCTAGCATAAAAATAAAAAAATAAAGTTGATTTAAGTAATTTTTTTTTTTCTCTTAATAAAATGATTTTTTAAAAAAGTTCCAGCTATATATACATAGGTAGCATGGCTCGTACTCAATCCGGCTGTAAAAAAACGTTCCGTCCAAAAAAATCAAGACTCAAACCTCTATCCCATTTAGTGTAGCATGTCTTGTACTCAATCCTATATATATACATAAGTATATATAAAAAAAGAAAATAAAAAATGAAATAAAAAATTAAAGCGAATTAGAGGCCAGAGGATTTCCTGGGATTTTATGCTTAGAGGATTTTATGGCTGGAGGGATTTTTTTCTTGGAATTTCATGGCCGAAGGGAACTTTTTACCTGGGATTTCATGGCCGGATGGATGTTTTTTCCTTGGATTTCATGGTCGAAGGATTTCATGGCTAGAGGTTGGAAATTGCTTTTTTTGTTTACGACCGGAGGATTTCCTGCGATTTTATGGCCGGAGGTTGGAAATTATTTTTTGTTGGGATTTCATCGCCGAGGGATTTCCTGACTGGAGGATTTTTTGTTTTGTTCAAAATCATTTTATTTATATATAAACAATTTATATATTTTTTAAATGTACAAACAATTTATATAAACAACTCATGCTTCATTTTTTAAATATCAGTTTATATATTTTTTAAATGTATAAACAGTTATTAAGTGCATTTTTAATAGGTTTATATATAAAAATGAGTTTATATATTTTCTAAGTTTATTTTTTAATTGTATAAGTAGTTTTTGACTATTTATGGAAATACAATTTTATTTTTTTATTTGTATGCTGGAATTTTTTTTATATTTTATTTAACTATTTTTTTGTTTTTTTTTTATATTTATGGAAATACAGTTTTATTTTATTTTTTGTGTTTTGATTCATTTTTTGTAATTTTTTATTTATTTCTATTTTTTACTTTTCTGTTATTTATTTTCTTAATTAAAAAATTTCTAACTTTTTAATAAATTTCTGGGTGTTTTTTACTTTTCTGTTATTTATTTTCTTAACTAAAAAATTTCCAACTTTTTAATAAATTTATGGGTGCTTTTTAATTTTCTGTTATTTATTTTCTTAATTAATAAATTTCTAACTTTTTAATAAATTTCTCGATGTTTTTTAATTTTCTGTTATTTATTTTCTTAATTAATAACTTTCTGTTTTAATAAATTAGAAAAAAAATGTTATAAAATAATTTTGTAAGATGAAGTTGACCCGCCCCCCACTAGTAATGTTCCAACAATAAAGAGGGACAATTTGGGGATAAATGGTAAAAACACGTGGGGATTAACAGCTGAATGGACGGAATGGGGGCCAAACATTAAGAAAGTCAATTCTTGGGGGGTTGACTCATTATAGAGAATTAAATGGGGGCCAAACCTTAAATAACCCAAAGAAGTATTGTGATTATCATAACTCTTGTGGAATTAAAGTTCATATTATATTTTTAGTGTTGACGTTACTATTTTTAATATATCTTTCAAAATTTGGCCCAAGCGATTAAATCGTACAATTATAGTCCCATTTAATTTGATATTCTACAACTTAGAACTACAATTTAGTGACCACCGATAAGTTAATACATTTCATATATCCTCAATATTTACACTTGTATACAATAATAAATCCAGTGTAATACTTAATATTACAAGAAGATTTATTGGGAATGAGAATCATTTACATTAGTTCATATATTGTTAATTGTCCACAATTAGACAAGACATCTCTTAATAAATTATAAGTTACTAAAAATTATTAAATCATTGACTATTCATTATAAGAGGTTTATTCAAAATGTTACAACTTCATATTGAAGGTGCATTTCACCATGAATGTATATTCCTAATTACAATTATTTATAAATAATAGTAAATGTTTTTGTTGGACGAAAAAAAAGTTTTTGTCTATGTGTAAACTTTTCAAAAAAAAAAAAAATGAGAACCCACCTATAAAAGCTATGACTGAAATTATAACCCACTAAATCACCCACTATCTCCTATTAGTCTACCTGCTATCAACCCATAATGTTAACTCCCACTTCTGGCCATTTATAAGGAAATTTTATGAGCTTGGTTTAGGAACAAGAAGGAAAAAAGAAAGAGGAGAGAACAAATAAAATATACACAACAGAAAAATAATCTCTCTTTCATGCACACACACACACATTTTCGTTTTGAGTTTTTTCTTCATGAAATTTTTTTATTCCCCCAACCTAAAATTGTTATATTGAGTAATAAATTCCAAATGGGTGTTAGTTTATCATATAATCACAGTACATGGTTATATGAGACAAAGGAGATCCTGCACTTTTTTATCCTGTGAACGGTGTGACTACAAACTACCTGAACAGAGAGGGACGGAGCGTAAAACGTCTTAAAGAGATCCACCTAGTATGCAACCCATTCCAAGAATAGTCTACTACAAATATCATAAACAATTATGGTAATATTGTTTATTTTATTGTATAGTAAATATTTAGATTCCAAAGCATGTGGTTCATATTTACGACATATTTATAAGGTAACAACTTATTTTGAGCAGTAGACAAAAATAAAATATGATTTTAATTTTTCAATTTCTGTATTAAAATCATTTTTAATCACAATATCTAAATTGTTCCAACAATTTTTAGAGGTTTTATATCTATGTTGGAGACTGAAAGATAAATCTTATGGATGCATATGATTATTTATATAAATCCTAAAATGAAAAAAAGACGAACAAAGCTTCTGTCTTTAGAAATTATAATTTTGACATTGTGCCTCTAGAAATTAAAGTTAATCCCCCAAACTTTCTAAATATTATATTTCGCTATGTAGAAAAATAAATTTTAGTAATTATGTCAATCCTGAACCGATCAAAATTTTCGTGAGAAATTATAATTTGAAAAATAATGAAATCCTTCCTGGAAAATTCTTCAATAGGTTAATCCTATTTTTTAGTTCTGAATGTGAAATGTTATTTCACACAAGGCAAAATTTTGAAAATGAAATTGTCTACCTTTCTGGACATTTCATTTTGAGATGTTTGTGGTTAAGAAATAAAATGAAATTGAAAACAAATAAAAATTTATTATATGGAATCGAATTAAAAGTTAATATTTAAAAACAAATGAAAATTTGTTAAATGGAATCAAATTAAGCTTTGATATTTGAAGGAGATTGGAAATTTGTTATTTGAAATTAAATTAAAATTTGATATTTGAAAGCAAATGAAAATTTCTTATATGGAATGAAATAAAAATTTCTTATAAGGATTTGAATAGTAAATAATGAACATTTGCACATTGTATATGTTTAATACAAAAGAAAAAATTTCAAATACTTTTTGGAGTGTTTATATGAAACTGTAGTTGGTCATTTTCAACCACACTAAAGTGATCGATGATGGAAAGAAAAAAATTGATTTTTTTAATAAATTTTATTGGAATATTATCTCAGTTTGTTGATGATATATGCACTAAAATTTCATGAATTTTGTCACTCATATTATGATAATATTTTGAATATTAAGATTTGGAATTTCTAAAAAATAGTTTGTATATCTTTTATTATGATTTTTACAAATCTGATGCTCAATGTTGAAATTTTTGGACAACTTGTAGTAAAACAACTTTATCTTAACTTATACTTAATGCTTTTATGTGATTAATTTATTTTTTTTATAAAACTAGATTCATAAAAGGACGAATTCTGGAAATTTTTATAAAATTTTAGTAAGCGGTTTAGTCGTTGTAAAAATTTCAAATTTAAAGCTTTTGAATGAAATATGTTGAATCCAAACATTTTCTTGGAAATTTGAACCGCATTATTATTGCAAAAAGATTCTAAATCTTTTGTATATTTTAGTAGCTTTAAATGGGAAGGGTATAAAGTTCTGAGAATATTTCGGTGTAAAAAAATTGGAAGATGTCTTTTATATAAATTGTATAAAGTAATACGTATTTTCTGCAATTATTTGTACAACCTATGAAAATTACATATATTACTTTGTACCTTATACATCATGTTAATGATGAGTATATATCTCATGTATCAGACTTTATATTGAGTAAATAGAATCCATATGTCTAAATGCTAATAATTGGAGGGTTTTATGAGAATTGAGCTCGGTGCAAATACAATCTTTACTTTGGTAAAGCTATTCTAATTGAATCTTTTGTAATAGAGGTTTAAACTATAATACAAAATATTATCTTATAAATTGTGAAAAATAATATATAAAAATGATATATTTCATTTATTTAAAAATATAACTTGTGTAATCTATATGTGACTTTCAGACCCTTGAAAGACTGAACTTATGACTAGAAACAATGAACATGCATTTTTTGAATCGGGTATACTTGAAAGCATAAAGCATGTATTACTTCTCAATGCTATACCTAGAGAATAGGGGGAGCACTTAAGTGAGTACCTCTCAACTATAATTGGAGAACATATCAATAGAATCTAAAATTTTGGTATTCAAGAAAAATATTATTTTTTTGAGCTGTGACTTAAAAAAAAATAAAAGCTTGCTTATGCTATTAAAAAGGATTCCAAAAATCCTTTGAGAAGTCATATCATAAATTTTTGATTAAATTCCTTCGAAGGAAATAGAAATTAGTTTATAATTGACTTATCTTATAACTTTAAGATAATAAGGAGTACGCATCTCATTTGAAGGAATATTGAGACCATTATCATTTATGAATATAATCTTTGATTTATTGAGAGTAAGATAACTCAGTTATACATAATGCATGCTAAATTATTCTCATGAAAATAGAGTAGATTTATTTAATTTAATTTTCATTGATATTATACATGATGTTGAGTTAAATTATATGTATATTATATCGATTTTTAAATGGTGACCTAGGTAAGAAAACTTACTTCGACCAACTTGAATTTGGAGAATGTATCAATATGGAAGATACCAATAAATGGCATGATATTTTGATAGTTTTAAATCATCAAAAGAGAATGAATTGAGAATACTATAAATCGTGTTTATAATTAAGCATGGTGAAATGTTAATGCACTATTATTTATTTATGCAAGTATGATTATATTATATTTGCTTATGATATTTTTGGTCAAGAAACCCAAATTTATGCCAAGTCATAGTGTTGGCATAATCAGTTTCGATGAAACAAGAATCTTACTTATTAATATTACAAGGCTAAATATGGATCATTAATAGATCGAGTACCCTCAAATAAAAGAATATCTATTTATTAGATATATGCTTATTGTGAACCATCTTATACTCCACATGATACAAGTTTAAGAACACTTGATACAGTGTTAAGAAAGATGAATATGTGTGTTCAAACTTGGAAGAGAATCAGAATAGTAAAAGATGTATGTTCAAATAATATGAGTTTTGCTGATGGTGTCTTGATTTGGAAGCCTCATATCACTGGTGATTTCAATTTTTCTTCTGCTTATGAGCTATTTATCGAGCCTTTTCCTTCATCTAGAGTTTATGATCAGATATGGGATTCTAACATTCCAAAAAAACTCTCTATTCTCTCTTGGAAATTATTGAATAATTGTGTTCCTATTGATGACTGCATCCAAAAGGTGGGAATTAGGCTTCGCTCTAGATGCAAGGCTTGCAAAAATGATGCTGAATCTATTACTCATTCATTCATTCAATGTCCTATCATCTCCCCTATTTGGAAGTTCTTCGCAGACCTGATGGGTATGTCCCTAGATAGAACTTCTATGTCTTTTCTTATGCATAGTTGGTGGTTGAAATCAGTATCTAATGATTATCATAAATTTCTTTGTAAGTGCATTCCTACAGTGATTTATTGGGAGATTTGGAAAGGTAGAAATTTGTCTACTTATGAAGATGTCCAAATGGATGCCCAGAAGATCATCTCTCAATCTATTTTTTTAATATCTGATATTTGTTCATGCCTTTCCTTTAAGAATTATTTTTCGAAGTTTGATGCGGGAATTAAAGATACCTTTCAGCTAAAGTCATCAAACAATATTCATCTATACAAGCCCATCAAATGGTACTTTACTCCTTCAAATTGTCTTAAACTCAATATTGATGGTGCATCTAAGGGTAATCTCGGTCCCAGTGGATGTGGGGGAATTGTTAGAAATGATAAGGGGAATGTAATCTTGGCTTTTCCTCATTCTACAGATATTGCTTCCAATTCCTATGCAGAATTATATGGTCTTAGAATGGGTATAAAGTTATGTATTGATTATCATATAGAGAAGATCCATGTGGATCTAGATTCTATGTTTTTTGTGAATCTTATTAATAGGGACTAGAAACCACCCTGGAGGCTAAAAGAGTTGGTGACTGAGATCAAAGAAGACTTGAAGGCTATAAAATTTTCTTTATCCCACTGTTACAGGGAATCTAATATGGTAGCTGGCTCATTGGAAAATTTTGGCATCCATTGCAAGAATTCTCAAATATTCTCTTCTATTATAGAGATTCCTCCATTGGTTAGGGGGCTATCAGACTCGACAAGATGGGTTGTCATTACCTCAGATTTTATTCTGGAAATTCCTAGTTATCTTCTTTATATTCTTGTAATGGGGTTGTGATAAAACCCCATTTTTATTGCTTTCAAGTTTTCTGTAGTTTGTTTGCCACTTTGGAGAGGTTGTTTCTCCCTGAATAATAATAGTGGGTTGGGGGGGGGGGGGGGGGGGTTCCCTCTTCTAAAAATAAATAAATATGTGAACATCTTAAGTAGTCTCCACTGAGATAGTAAATACAATTAGCTTGGAATTGTTTATTTTGTGGGAGTATATGAAGGTTTATACTTGAAAAGTGCATTCTTATGCTATCGAAAAATGATATGTGTTTGATAAAAATCATGAACCTAGAATTTATTCTGAATCAATTAATGGATATGTGATTAACACATATTATGATGCAGTCTTTTGAAACTCAAAGAAATATTAATTATTGACATAATTAATGATGGAGTTTATGGTGATACCATTAGCTATGTCTAGTGAGGAAATAAAAGGTTGAAATATCTATTATAAGATACCCTTTATGGGATAGATTGATACCAGCCATTTTATCCACAATAATAGAACCATGGTTATTGTAAAATTTTAGAACCATTATTATAACGTCAACAACGACTGATATGTCCAAAGCACAACATAAATTGAAAATTTAAAACTAATGAGTTGTGAAGGTGTTTAACATTTATAAAGAAATGAAACTAAAGATCATTGATACCTAAATCACTTGTGGTGTTAACCCAACCTATAAAGTGGAGATCCCAAGAAATAGGTTCAAAGAGTACCCACTTGTCACAAGTGAAAACGATCGAATCATGTTAATTATTATTTACAAAGCTTTACTCCAAGTTCATCCCTATCGTGCATGATATCCTGAAGCGAGTTAATGTTGGTAAATTATAATTCTTAACTAATATCAATTGATCTATTTTAAGTGGGACACCTAGCTACGGGAGTATCCTTGAAGACTCAATTATGTGAATATGGAAGTGTGGCCGCTTCCTATGGTAATTTTAGGCAAATTTTCTAGAGAGTTCACATATTGGGATAAAAGCACATGGCCGTAACATGCCGGCTTGAGGACTAAACCTAAGTAGGGTTGTGTGTGGGATGTTGTAAGAGATAGATTTTAAAACTACGAGTTACTCTAGTATACTACGTAAAGGTTTAAGTCGAAAGACACCTTTGCTTATGCACAATTCTATGAATTATTGCTAAATAAATTTTCAAAATTTACAAATGGGGGATTATTTGTAACAAAAGAAAGCTTTGTCTGTTTTTAAAATTTTGAAAAAAAGAAGTGAGAACCCACCCATAAAAGCTACGAGTGAAATTATAACCCATAAGCCACCCATTATCTCCCATTAGTCTACCCACTATTAACCTATAATGACAACTCCCACATCCGACCAGCTATAAGGAAGTTTTTTGAGCTTGGTTTGGGAATAAGAAGGAAAAAGAAAGAGGAGAGAATAAACACAATATGAAAAACATAAAAATAATCTCTCCCTTATATTTTCGTTTTGATTTTTTACAACAATTTTATATATTCAAATTACAGTAAAACAACTATTGTTGTCTATGTGCAAAATATGTTTATAAAAATATTTAACTTGTAATTTTATATTCCTCAATAATATATAGGTGAATCAAATGAATAAAATCAAACCAACCACAATGAAAAAATGGATTTCGACGCGCAAATCCTATGAGTAAAAATCTTAGGACAAACTAAAAACTTCCACTAGCATGGTAATAATACTTACAACCTTGACCCTTATTTAATCAAAAGCGAAACTTCCATAATAAACCTTTTCACCTTTTGACAGCAAAAAAGATCGAGGGTTGGATCCAACCACCCATAATGTCTCAATGTTTCAATCTTGGTATTGATAAATATTTTCATCTTGATCCACTTAAAATATTCTTCATAAATCTTATACAGGGCTTTGGAACAAAGAAATTATCATTTCAAGTGTACTTTATAGGAAATATGTAAACAATTTAGGTTTTCTCATAAAGTGGTATCACACACACAAAGTTATATCTTTAGAAAATTGAAAAATATTTTGAGTTCGAAGATTAAAAATATTCAAAGGGAGTTTATAAAAGTTAGTAGACAAGAAACAAAGGGAGGGATATAAGACCTCAAGCTGAAGTCTTGATATCAAAATGATATATGCACTCAAAATGATCATCATTATCTCAAAATAGATAGTTAATTACCACACATTAAATGACTTATCTTAATGATTTTATATCAACCCTAATAGAACACATGTCACAAATAGAACGAAGATTAAACTTTCCTCTTTAAATAATTCAACGAGAGTCAAGAGATAAATTTGCACACCAATATTGATCAGTTACTACAATCTTAGACAACAAAGGAGATAGGGAAGTGACAAGTCTAATCCTAGTCAGGAACACTTCTCAAGGTAAAAAAAGTGATGGCAAACTAGAGAAAACATCTTAAGCTAATTGTAACACCCCGTAATTTTGACGACTAAGAATTTAATTATTTTGGGAGAAATAACATTTATTTATATTGGAGAATTTTAAATTTGGCATATGAGGTCAATTTGAGGATGTTATAAAGTATTTCAGATGACGATTCTGAGTGCACAGTTTATCTGAGATGGGTCGAGATAGTCAAAATGATTGTCCTTGGGGTTTATTTGAGTTCTGGAATATTTTGAGTTAGTTTGACTCGAATTGGAGTAAACGAGTCATTTAAAGTGTGTTTTATCATTTAAAGTTGGGTATTTTGGAGATATGGCTTATTAAGCCTACGTGAGATAACATTCTCATTTGTGAGATTTAAAATGCCCTAGAGAGAGAGAGAGGAGGAAAGGAAGAAGAGAAAAAGAAGAAAATCTTGCAGATTTCGGCCAATCCGTGATTTCGAGGAAGGTTCAACCTCTACAACTTTGAGGTACGTGATTAAATTTGCTAAATAATCTATGTGTGTAATTTATTTCATGATTTATGGATAAAAATATGAATTTTGGATTAATATGTTAAAACCTAGATTTTGGGGATTCAATCTTGCATTTGATGTTTATATATGTGTTTAATGGTGTATAACTCGATGGGATGAGATGTAGGATGAGCTTTGATGTTAAAAACATGTTTGGATTGAAGAATGGTGGATTGGAGATATGATTTTTGGGTATTAAAATTCATGGGTTTTTGCAGAAATGGAGATTTTTGGAGTTCTGCAGACCCGAATCAATTCGCCTCCTAAGTGAATCGATTCGGGTAAGGTAAGAGTGTCAGGTATGGGTGATCGAATCGATTCGGATCCAAAACGAATTGATTCGGCCGAAGACAGACTTACAGGTCCTTTGGACAGAATCGATTCGCATACTGGCAAATTGATTCACTTTTAGGACCGAATCGATTCAGACAGGGCCGAATTGATTCGAAAACAGGGCTGTTTTGCGAAGTTTTCCAAGAGTGAGTTTTACTCCATTCCGATTGGGTTTATCGATTAGGAACATTCTTCTATGATGCGAGAAATAAGTTTTGGAGATTTATTGTGAGTAACTCAAGGATTTAATCATAAATGCGATAATGTTAAGGGCTCATATGAGCAACTGACCCGTAACCTGAATAGGGGAATGATTTAGTGTATTAAAGACTATAATAGTTTATGTTTATACTTATAGTCGGAATAAATATTGTATATCTATATGCATGCGGATATAGATGGTGTGTGTATGATGATTGTATATATATCTTGTGTATATGATGTATCTATATGAACATACCCCTCTAGTGCTATCATGGAAAGTTGCACGATGTGGGTGATCCTTCTGGCTTGAGGAGGAGGAGAGTATAGTCCCAAGGCCATAGCATTCGTTTATTTATATTGTGTGATTTTTATTAGGGGTGAGCCGTCTTGGGTATGATTCGGTCTGACTTCCGGGGATGGAACTATGGTCACTTCCCATATGTCGTGATTTGATTATTTACCAGGGTGGTGTGATAATAATCCGATAGCTGGTAACCCAGGATGATATGTGAGTAATTCCCTGGAAGATGGTAGCATTGTAGAGAATATATATATATATATATATATATATATATATATATATATATATATATATATATATATATATATATATATATATATATATATATATATATATATATATATATATATATATCCTATAAGTGAATGGGTTATAGGTATATTAAATGCACGTTATGTGTACGTGTTTGTTAGGGTTGAATGGTCGTGTTTTATAACTTGAATAACGTTATATAGACCCTAATGGTACTGTGCGATATCTTATTTATGTACTTAGAGATAGTTATTCATAATAAGTAGCTGATGTTATATATGTTGTATACTGAGGGCCTAATGGATCTCGACGATCAAAATTGTCATGTAGTAGTGTATCGGGGGGGGGGGTTCCTTGTTTGGATTTCTCTTCGCGAGACGTCTCACGCACGAAACATAGCGCAATGTTGGGAGTGGGGAGAAGTTTAGTCCTTGGTACTCGAGTTTATGCATTATGGTAACAATGATTTATAAGAATAAAAGGATGATGTGTGACTATTCTGATGTTAATAACTTATTTAAGTTAATAATTAGAAACTGATGAATTTTATTAGTGTATTAATGTATAAGCTTGGGCGTAAACATAGGACATGATAGAATAAGAAGATAAAGGTTATATTTTATATAGTGGGTTACGCGAGTGTAGATTATGCGTAAATTAAGATTTAATTGTCCCTAGAATGTGTCGGGTAGCTTAATTGAGGTTCATGTGCATACGTTTAGGTGCGCGCTTTAGTCGAGGGGTGAGTTTGAGTTCCACGAGAGTGCGACTCCACTTTAATTATGAAATTGTGCATTTATAGTTATTATGCATTTTAATGAACTTGCTAAAATATTTTCATACCTCGGGCTCTGACCCGTTTTAAATTTCTCTCTTGCTATACATATTGCTAACCGCAAGGACGCTAATGATGCTTTTTTATCCAGTGTCCTTGGAGCTATAGCAGATGCAGACTGTTGTGGGATTTTGTTATAGCCGCTTCCCATGTTTTGTAAATCTAGTCAAGGATTCATTTTGTATATCGGGTGTATATTCAAGGGTTATTTATGTAGTACTTTTATATTTCTCTCCTCAGGATGTTGTACTATCTGTGACCCAACAACATATTCGGGTATTTTTCTTTTGTTGGACTTATTAGGATTTAACATGAGTACTTCCTTTTATCGTGGTACGTGTATATATTACCTTGTTCAGTAGTTATTATATTATTGGTATGATGTTCATTGTATGTTTTTATATTCTTTTTGGCACTCGCTTATTGTAGTATTGGTTAGTTAGCTATGTTTATTTAGTATCGACAATAGATGCCGAGTATGATCCACTTGAGATTCCTGATTTATTTTAGTATAGGGCTGGCCACCCGTTATTATTTTAAGCGGGGTGTCACACTGATGGTTTCATGCAACCATCTCGTATAAGTGAAATTAAACTCATAAGTTCAAGTTGTCTATAGATAGCAATGACCTACTGAGAAACTAACGAAAACAAATTATAATTAATTATATATTTTTTTATAAATAAATGTACTATAAAAACCAACCTCTATTGGAGCGAAACCTGTATACCATATAGAGGAACTATACATTACAGATAATAAGAATCGGACCATAGAAAAATAAACATGAATCTTATACTAGATAACTCCCATACCTACAATCCACTATGTAGCTCCTCCACAAATTCTTAAAAGTTTGGAATAGAAGTGACGTGTCTCTCCTTATACCATCTTAAAAGGGTGCTCAAAAACAAATAATGAATTTCTAAAGGAGTAGTCTCTATACCTTCAAAACATCTTGCATTCCTCTTTTTCCAAATGGTCCAAAAGATATAGTGTGTAACCATCCTCCACACATTGATATCCCCCTTCCACCCTTTAGAGGGGTGCCAAACCTCTAATAATGTCCTTACTGACGCTAGCGTGACCCACACAATCCAGCTTAGGGCTAGGAACACATCTCACAGGCCTATCATCACCCTGTGATGCAAAAGAAGATGATTGGTTATCTATTATACCTCTTTACATAACTAATATTGGCTAGACATTAATCGACTTATCTTCTGAAAGCCCTCGGTCATCAAAATTACATATCTCGTTGCAGTCCAAACAACGAACCTCGCTTTCAGAGGCACCTTAACCTTTTACATTTGCTTCCATGGGAAATAAGCACTTTGGTTCCCATGCCCTCTCAAAATGGAATGATAGACTCTCAATGTAAACCCCCTATCCCACCCATCATCCATATCAAGTCATTATCTCCACTCGACGGACATAGGGACGAACTCAACTAGTAAAAAAATGCCTCAGCCTCCTCAAGCTCCCAATCCTATAAATGTCTTCTGAACTCAGGGTTCCACATCACTTGATCCCCATTAATCAACATGTGATCAGCAGCCAATCCATCTTTGTACTAGCCTAAACTGAAGATACTGAGAAACTAATCCCGAAGAGATCCATTCTTACCCCATATATCTTTCCAAAACTTTATTTTAGTGTCTCTCCCAAATTGAAACTCTACGTGCCTAGATAAATCTTTCCATTCCTTTGAAATGTGCTTCTAAGGCCCCACCCCATGAGCAAATCGACCTACTCCCGGACTCCACCCAAGATGCATACACCCCATACCTCCTACTACTCTCATTTATAACTTGTTTTCCTCTTGGCGAAATATCCACAACCACTTACTTAACAAAGCTTTGTTAAAATACTTTAGATTCTTTACCCCCTCCCCTCCTCGATTGGTGTGCAAACCTCCTCCCACACATAAGACAATATTTAAAGTGCATCAATTTCTCCATCTTCTTACGAACAACACATGATAACGCAAAAATAGAAATGAAGTTGGAAAACTAGATAATGTACCTTTTATCAATGTCAACCTCCCAGATTTCAACAAATAACCCTTCTTCCACCATAGTGCCACATCCAAGTTTTTCGAGTGTGAAGTTTATTTTATAAAATAATAACCACAATAAAATCCATCATTTCTTTCAAAACAAGAAATCGTATTGATATTCCACTGTATTACAATCGATATATATATATATATATATATATATATATATATATATATATATATATATATATATATATATATATATACCGTACAATTTTTATCTAAATAAATATATTCTTGATCTTCATATACTCCTAGATTGAATTTCTCATCGTTGCTTATAAGTACCTGTTTAAAATAACTAGAAGAGAAAGAATAAGCAAAAATTTTCCATGTAGATAATTTTATGTCTATTGCAATTTATAAAAATAATTCCGAAGTATTGGTAGATTCAACTGAATGTATTTAAAGATAATTTGTAAAGGAAGTGAAACTTGAGGTAACAATGACCTAAAGGAAGCATTATAAATAAATTAGTATGATGATACAAGTAAAAATAAAAATATCAAGTCAGAAGCGGTAAAGTTGCAGATAGTTTCTAAAACAAGATAACCCATAATTATCTCTTATAGAGGCTTAGGGTTAATAGCAATACATATAACAAATCATCATTTATAAAATTTGAGATAAAGTAAAAATAACCACAATAACATTGTTGGGCCCAAACTCCGAAGAGTGGCATTCATATAGTGGCAAAACTAGGCACTAAATACCCTAAGTCCTAGAAACTAAATAACACTGTCGTGGGTAGAATTGTAGTTTATTCCCTGGTTATAATGTATGCTATAAAAGGGTTTAATGAAAATAAATTAAATTAGAATCTTTGTTAAAAACTACATTGGATTTTAAAATCAAATCAAGTTAACGTATTGTGAACTATACAAATGAGTTCATAAAGGAGAACAAGATATCTGGGACTATCACAAAGTGATATGAACAATTGATGTAATAAAGGTAATTGCATGAAATAATACCGAAATAGAAGTTACCTACCAATACTCTACAAGGTTTAGCTTGTTTGGTATAAGTTGAATCCTGTATCTTTAGCTTCAATTTTAATAGAAAGGTTATTATGGATAATTGCACAGATACCTTTCACTCGATTATGTGAATTTATAATAACGGATGTTTAACGGTTTACAGGTTTCAGTCAATATATATTTTGGTTCACAATTATATTTTTTGATGCGAGGGCTTAAGTAATCTTGAATAATGAGATGAAGGTTGACATCTATAACTTTAGTAATTTAATAATTAAAACTTATAAATAGTACATTGAAGTCTTGTATGGATACTGTAATCTTATTTTTGTATAATATTTTTTTAAATTTATTTTTGATATTGTAATAACACAATTTGGTGATATTCCATAAACATCGAATAAGTATATGAAAGTTTGGTATAACGTACATAGAAAATAGTATTTTTAAAGAGTATACGTTGACCCTTAATTGCTACGAAGGCTTAAAATTGGCCATAATAAAAATAATGTCAAATCTCGAGGGTTTATATACCAAAATGATCTATTCGACTCTACGAATCCAATGATACTTTCCTCGCATTTTTTTGAATAACTGTTTAAAAGATATGAATTTTTAAAGTTAAAAATGATATATATATATATACACTCTCTTTGGGTCAGGTTTTTAAAAGAGAGAACTCATCTCCTTCGGCCAAACACCTACCGAAAAACTTAACTCCGGACACCTCTTTCTCTCTCTTTCCTCTCGTAACACACACATACACGTAGTTGTATATATACATATATACACATGCACACACATTACTCTACACACACACACACACACACTGATTTACACACACCCCTAATAAAACACATTCACACACTTGTTATATACACACGCATACACACACACACACACACACACTATATATATATATATATATATATATATATATATATATATATATATATATATATATATATATATATATATATATATATATAAAGAAAGAGAGAAAGAGAGAGAGAGAGAGAGAGAGAGAGGGGGGGGGGGGGTTGACTCTCATGCACACTAAGTTTGATCACTTAGTTTTTAAAGTAGTAAAAAAAATAATTTTGAGTTGAAACTTTTTATATGGCATTTAAACATTTCAAGGGGCCATATAAAAAAATCTGCTCAAAATAACGTTTTTCACTATTTTTAAAAATCAATCAAACTTTCGCACCTTTTAAAACACTCTAAAAACTGTGAAAGTTTGACCAATTTTTTTAAAGATAACAAAAAAAATTATTTTGAGTTGATTTTTTTATATGGATCCATTAAAATATTTAAATGTCATATAAAAAAATCAACTCAATTTTTTTTTAATATTTTAAAAAATAAGTAAAAAAATCAACATGCTAACTTGATGTGAATAAGACTCTCTCTCTCTCTCTCTCTCTCTCTCTCTCTCTCTCTCTCTCGTATAGAACCATACCTAGAAAATATACCAACTGCTTGAAAGTTTTCCAATGTTTTTACTGAGTTTAATAGGGTCTACCCATAAATAGAAAACACACAAATATTTTTAACAAAAACTAACCTACTAAGTGTAGGAACACTTGCCGAAAAACTACCGACACATACCCTTATATTCCCTCCCCAGCATACCCAATCATCTCTCTCTCTCTCTCTCTCTCTCTCTCTCTGTATATATATATATATATATATATATATATATATATATATATATATATATATATATATATATATATATATAAGCGAAAACAAAGAAGAAGATGAAGGTATAAAACCCAATCCCTCATTTAAGTTACTTTCGTCCGAACTGAGAAAGGATAGAAGCCTTGGCTGTCCTTCAAGCGATGCATAAGGTCCCTCAAACGAATGGGAGTTGTCGTTCTAACGAAGAGCTCTGTCGTTTGAACGGCGTGCTCTGTAGTTCAAGTGACGCCCAACAAACGACGGACCTACCGCTATTTTGCTGTCTAGCGCATAGCCATTGATTTGCATCCAGATCTAACTCATGGGCCTGACATCTCCTAATACAATTGTGCTAATAACTGGTGGAAATCATTTTGTTTAGTGCAAATTTAGCACGAGCAAGGCAGTACTGCCAGATGTGCTTCTAGGCCTTCAACCGTCTGATCTGATCTATGTGTTGTCGATTGTGGAATGAATTTATACCTGATGTGGTAACTATTGTATGAGATAAGGTTTGCTTATTGGGTAAACTTTCTCATCTCTTTAATTGTAAGAGAGAGAGAGAGAGAGATGAGAGATCAGTGAACAAAAAAATATAATCGTGTCTTCCCATTTTCTCTCAAACAGTTACACCACACTAAAGAATAATTATTTCCCCATTGACAAAAATGGAATCACGAAATAAAAAGAAGAGGCATTGCTGGAGGATTTTTAATGGGTATCGGGAGGGGCTATTCTGGAGAGCAGATGAATATATTATTGGAGGTATTTGATAAGGGTTTTAATGGAGCTTTTCTTGAAGTGTGATGGAGTTTACATGGAGATCTCTTTGGTGAAATTTTTTGTGATTTTCTTTAGGATCAACTTTTGAGGTGGGAAAGTCATTTATTTTTATCATTATCACCATCATTTTGGAGTCATTTGAGGTGGGTAACTATCAGTGTAATTGTGATTATAGTTGATAAATAGTATAACCTTGTTGTGTACATTAAAATTAGATTTACGAGGATAAATAATGTATGCTTTTAGTAGATTAAAATAAACATTTTTATGGAAATAAAAATATTAGAAAACATTTTCCAATCAAGACGAATGTACTCCAAGTGTAAAAAGGTGTTAAAGGGTTAAAACACTTAAGAAGTTGGTGTGTATAACTTAATAATATTTTGGGAGAAATTAACACTTGTGAAAAAGGAGTAAAATGTGATTTGGAAACAAATCGACAAAACGGTAATTTTACTTAAAGTGAAACATCTTTATGAAATAAAAATGTTAGAAAGGGTGTTACGCAAAATGGTCCTAAACGAATATGATTTTTGGAAGAAAAATTAAGGTTGAAGTATAAAGGACATAAAATGATAAATTTTCAAGTGTAACACAAATTGGGGCAGTAAAGTCCCGGGTTTTCGGCTTCGACCGGGTAAAAAGGCAAGGAGATAATGTGAACATTTGTAAAACATTAAACACATTGAAAGGTACTTGGATCACACCGGGATAAAGCAAGAAGGTCCCGGAGCCCTTGGGTGAAAAGTCCTAAACCACTGTCTAGAGCATATGGTGCGCATAGCCGTCAGTGTAGAGCTCGTGTAAGTATGCGGTATAGCAAGATTCCAAGAAAGGTTAAATGAAATATGGAACATATCAAGAAATGGGTTGTGTGGTAAATGTGTTAGTACAACCTAACTTGAACGAATGAAATAAATGTGCCAGTAAAGGCTAAATGGACAAGCCAATGCGTAAGTTACTAATGTCCATAAGATAAGAAAAAGGGTAAAGAAAGTGGGTAAATGGGTGGTTAGGCAACCTAAATGATTAAACCCGTAATTAGCACAAGAATGTGTTATGAAAGGATTTTCAAGGAAAAAGTAAGTATATTCTAGCATGGTAATTTTGTGCGTTAAAATGAGGATTTTCAATGAAAATACTAAGTACGTAAAACTAGATGAAAGGGGGTTAAATTGCGATAAAGGAATGACTTGGGTAAATCATGTGTAATGGTTTTAAGTATTGAACCGGGTGCGTTAAAACAACAAAAATTGCTAAATATGAGTAAAGAAAATCTTTAATAAGATTGAGGTCAATTAATCTTGGCAAATAAGGTTTTCGAAAATAAATTGATTAATGCATTAAAACATGTATTTTTTTTGAAGGTATACATATGTAGATATATAAATATTTTTGCATGCATGTGGCTGTAACGTGTGAGTATTCCTTCTCGTCGTTCGTTTTTATACTGTTTGTATAAATCCCACTTTGTTACGGAAGGTTGGGAGTTGCTCTGGATTTTGAGAGCTCTATATAGGTAAGTATATTTATTCATGTTTTACGTTAGTGGCTCTGTTTACTTAGACTTCGGGATGCTCCCCCTGTGTCCACGTAGTTTATTCTGAAATTGGAATCGCATACTAACAAGTGAAATGTTAAATGAAATAAAGCATGACTAGAAACATTATTTAGGTTGTTTCATTTCACTTCACACCTAATGACTCGATTCGGATCGGGTTGACTCACGGGTAGCCCACAAATTTGGATGAGGCCATTATAAATGGTATTAGTGCTCTAGGTTCAAGGTTCCTTTCAGGTGTGACTTGGTGAGGTCGGTATTAGATCTTTTGACGTCGGTGTTGGTTGGGCCAATCACGCTAGTTTGGTGACAGTTTTGGTTTGTGATAGTGATGTCAAAGAGGTTAGAACGATAAGTAAATTAGTGCCAAGTGTCGTACATTCAAGTTAGTGTATAAATCATTTTTCGTATTCCTGATTAAGTGTGTTAATAAATTAAGGTTGTCCATATATATAATAAGTGGTGACATCGTGGTTCGTAGTGTGAGGTGTTTGTGTTCCAACCTCATTGACGTAGAGTCCTTGGAAATAGTGATCAAAAGAGATTATGCCCATTGGGAAATGGCACCAAATTGTGCATAATCAGCGGTAGGGGTCAATGTTGGTGATGATTAGGCAATTTCGATCCTTGGTGTAATACCATGGTTAATGATAAGGTCGATGAACTTATAGATTAAAGTAGGCCAACGCTAGAGGTTAAGTCAGTCCTAGATGATAGGATGTTATCTTTATGGGTGCACACCTTAGTGGTTGTTGGCCGATGGAACAAGTGTTAGCTACGCGACAAGAAAATATTGGGTTCCGTAATTGCAGACTTGTATTTAGTGCATCTCAATTTATGTACCTGGACTATAATGTGGATTTGGATAATCATAATGGTTAAGGAAATCTAAGTTTGAACCTAGATAATCGTGGTGACTTGGTACTGAGTATATGAGTTGTGATGTTTAAAATAAGACCTCTTGCAACGTCATTAGGGTGGGCCTTCTCTGGGGTAATACCTAACATCCTGTGTCCTACCAAATCCTGGGTGGTATTAATTTAGAGTTTGATGATTGTAGTTGGCATTGAGAAATAGGATCCGTTATGGTGTTTGTGGGCATGGGCTTTAGTGCTCATACACATTGCTTAATGTCCATATCCTACCAAAGTATATAGTTGTGTTAAATTGACACATAGTATGGGGTTCACATAGCAAGGCAATTGAGTTATTGTAGTTAAACGCTCATGAGGATTAAAAGATCTAGGCCTGTGAAATCGTCTTGGAAATTTCTTTGGAGATTTATACTAAGGTTCTTTATGGCTTTTAGAAATAGCACTCGGGATGAAGTGTTGTGCATAGTTATAGCACCTAAGTGTGCTACTTGTATGGTTAGTAATGACTCTATTGAAGGAAATCATTAGGCATGAGTGATACTTGAAAGTAAAGGTGCCATTAGAGTGATTATGATTTGGTATCATTTAGGTTGCGCTAAGTATAATAGCAATGGTTCATGAGAGGGGTTTTGAAACTACATAAGGGTTATGTTTCAATTGGTGAGGGTAATCTTGGAAATTAAGGTTAGTTACCGCATATTGAAATTTTGGAGGTCTAGTTAAGATAGGTCGGTAACTAATGATAAATGTCAAAATAAGTAACTTCGTTTTAATTTAGGATAGTTGTGTTTACCAGTGATGAGTACGTAACATTAGTCCTAAGGAAGGAAGTCTAGCATTTCAGTTTCCCGAAGGGGGGTTTGTCTTGTGTTCCATCCATCTGGCATGAACGAATGATTCCTAGGTAGGACTGTCAGGGTTAATGGGATAAGATATCTTATGTGGAAGACTAAGACTCTAATAAGATGTCAGGAAGAAAGGGAAAACTTTAAGTATACGTCGTGGGTTTGTACGTTGAATGGTTCGATTCGTGGATAGAATTAAACTGTTTTCTTTAGCAAGGCAGCTGCCTAACTCATTGCCTTCTTGTTTCTTCCTTGATCTCGGTAATGGGAAGTTATTAATTAGTTTTGACACGGGTGTAGCGCTGCATAAACTCAGTATTGATGCGAGTTGGGCCTGTTGTGGCCAATGCATCACGATATCTGAGTGTGCTCTTATTCGGATGCACCCTTTTTTGCACCAGTCTGTGTGTGCGTGTGGACTCGCGTTCTAGCATATAGTTACATATATTATGTGATTACTTTATGTTAACATGTATCTAGCTAGCAGGTATAACTAGTTGCAACTGGGTCGTGTGTCCCGAGGTTGGGACTCGATAGCATTATGAAAATTGGAACCTGATCAACATTGGACGATAGTGTTGCACTTGGTTCAAAATTTTGGAGATCTAATAGATAATTGTTTGTATATATACGCAAGTTATGATACCCAAGGTGTAGGTCAGCAAGGGGATCTCGTAGCAGATGCCGGTTGGGTAGAACTAGGCGGTGAGATAAATATTTTTTTATGCGTGTGACGAGTAGTGTTGAGGTTGCAACAACCTAAGTTAGGTGTAATCCGAGAATTTACTTAAAGAAATGTAGGTTGTGAATCCTGACGAAGGCATATTAATAAATTCATTGGTGATGCTGTGGTAGTTGGAGAATATATATTATCTCGAGGTTTTGCTTAGATAAGGATGTTGAATGTGCTTGAAGGTTTGGGATTATCGTGAGCGGACTAGCAATAACGATTGATTAGAATGAAGCCTTTGGGGTTGGACCATAGTGTTGAGAATGCTTGAGACTGGGAAATGGTCGTAAGAATCGAGTTATAGATAGTAATGAACCAAAAAAAATTCAAAGACGAAATTCCCCAAGGAGGAAAGTTTATAATACTCAACCCTAAATATCTTATTCAATCCCCGCATAAAGTTGTGATAGTACGAAACATTGAAAATTAAATGAATATGAAGGGATTACATTCCCTATTAAATTGATGTGGGGATTTGAGGTCAATTAGTGGAATTGTATGGGCTGTAAAATTATTGGCTATGAATTAACACACACACACACACACACACACACACACATATATATATATATATATATATATATATATATATATATATATATATATATATATATGTTGCGAAAACAAAGAAGAAGACTAAGGTCTAAGAACCAATTCCTCATTTAAGTTACTTTTGTCCAAACTAAGAAATGATAGTAGCCTTGGTTGTCGTTCAAGTGATGCATAGGGTCACTCAAACGAACAAGAGTTGTCGTTACAACGACGAGATCCATCATTTGAATGACGAGATTTGTCGTTCAAGAGACTCCCGTCAAATGACAGACATGCCATTGCTTTGCAGTTTAGCGCACAACTATTGATTTGCATCCAGATCAGCTCATGGGCCTGACATCTCCCAATATAATTTTGCTAATATGGAAATCATCTTGTTTAGTGCATTGAGGAACTTGGGAATTTAGCATGAGCAAGGAAGTATTATCAGATGTGCTGCCAGGCCTTCAACCGTCCGATCTATGTGTTGTCGATTATAGAATGAATTTACACCTGATGTGGTAACTATTGTGTGAGATAAGGTTTTCTTATTGGGTAAACTTTCTCATCTCTTGAATTATAAGAGATGGAGAGGTGAAAGAGCAGTGAACAAAAAAATATAATCGTCTCCCCCCATTTTCTCTCAAACACTTACACCACACTAAAGAATACTATTTCCCCGCTGATAAAAATGGAGTCACGAAATAAAAAGAAGAGGCGTTGCTAGAGAATTTTTTAATGCGTATTAGGAGGGGCTATTCTTTGAAAGCAGATGAATAAATTATTGGAGGTATTTGATGAGGTTTAATGGAGCTTTTCTTGGAGTGTGCTGGAGCTTCCATGGAGGTCTCTTTGGTGCAGCTTTTTGTGACTTCCTTTAGGACCACCTTTTGAGGTGGGGCAGTCACCCATTTTCACAATCACCACCATTTTGGAATCATTTGAGGTGGATAATTTACTCTCAGTGTAATTGTGATTATAGTTGATAAATAGTATAGCCTTATTGCATGTATGGTTAAGAGTAGATTTATGAGGATAAATAATGTGTGCTCTATGTAGACTAAAATAGATATTTTTATGGAAATAAAAATGTTAGAAAACAATATTTTTATGTGATTCCTAATAATCTGAAAATAGATATTTTTATGAAATAAAAATGTTAGGAAATATTAGTTTTGTGTATTTTCTAATAAATCTGAAATTGGACATTTTTATGGAAATAAAAATATTAGAAAATATCATTTTTTGTGTATTTTTGGTAAAAAGAAATAATACACATTTTTATGAAATAAAAATGTAAGAAATGCTATTTGATGTAATTTTAGTGAAAACGGAATAATAGACATTTTATGGAATAAAAATGTGAGAAATATATTGGCATATTTTTTGTGAAAAAGAAATAATAAATATTTTTATGGGATAAAAATGTGGGGAAATGACATTTTGTTGAAATTAAAGAATAAACAAATGTTTCAAGGTTTTGGAATATTCAAAGACGATATATTTTGTGAAAATGAGGATTTTTAGAAATACTGGTGTTAAACATTTTATGGAATAAAATGTCTGAAAATAATCCATTGTTGATGAAAAATATGTTTAAACCATGTAGTAGAATTTTTTGGATTTTAAATCTATCTTCACTTGCATATAAACTTGTAGTATTTTGACGCGGGACGTATAGACAAGTTTAAAGAATATTTTATTGGGTTTAAACAAGAAATAATAAAAGTTGAAATTTTAGTCTTCAAAGTATGCGTATTTGGGACTAAAGGACATAATGTGTGTGGATGTCGATAAAAGGTATTAATATAGTATTAATGGGCAAAAATGGGATGGTTAGTGAGTGCAACTTACTAATAAAGTGAAATATTAACACTTATGTGATTAATTTAAAGGATTAAAAGTGTTTCCAATCAAGACGAATGTACTCTAAGTGTAAAAAAAGGTGTTAAATGGTTAAAACACTTAAGAAGTTAGTGTGTATAACTTAATAGTATTTTTGGTGAAATTAACGCTCGTGAAAAAGTAATAAAAGGTGATTTTGAAGACAAATCAACAAAACGATAATTTTAATTAAACTGGAACATTTTTATGAAATAAAAATGTTGGAAAGGGTGTTATGCAAAATGGTCCTAAACAAATATGATTTTTGGAACAAAAATTAGGGTTAAAGTATAAAGAACACAAAATTATAAGTTTTCAGGTGTAACACAAATTGGGGCTGTGATTCCTGGGTTTTTAGCTTCGATTGGGTAAAAAAGCAAGGAGATAATGTGGACATTTGTAAAACGTTAAACACATTGAAATGTACTTGGATTACATCGGGATAAAGTAAGAAGGGCCATGAGACCTTGGGTGAAATGCCCTAAACCCTTCGCCAGAGCATATGGTGCATATAGCCGTCGGTGTAGAGCCCGTGTAAGTATGCAGTATAGGAAAATTCCGAGAAAGGTTAAATAAATTATGGAACATATCAAGAAATGAGTTGTGTGGTAAATGTGTTAGTATAATCCAACTTGAACGAATGAAATAAATGTGCCAGTAAAGGCTAAATGGACAAGTCAATGTGTAAGTTACTAATGCCCATAAGATAAGGAAAGGGGTAAAGAAAGTTGGTAAATGGGTGGTTAGGCAACCTAAATGGTTAAAATCGTAATTAACACAAGAATGTGTTATAAAAGGATTTTCAAGGAAAAAGTAATTATTTTCTAACACGGAAATTGTGTGTGTTGAAATAGCTATTTTTAATGAAATACTAAGTGCGTAAAAATAGATGAAACGGATTAAATTCCGGCAAATGAATGACTTGGGTAAATCATGTGTAATGGTTTCAAGTATTGAATCAGGTGTGTTAAAATAGAAAAATTTGCTAAATATGAGTAAAGAAAACCTTTAATAAGATTTATGTTAATTAATCTTGGCAAATAAGGTTTTCGAAAATAAATTGATTAAAAATGCTTTAGAACATATTTTCAAAGGTATACATATGTAGATATATACATATTTTGGTATGCATGTGGTTGTAGTGTGTGAGTATTCCTTCCTGTCGTTCATTTCTATACTATTTGTATAAATCCCACTTGGCATAGGCTCATAGCCCACTTTGGTACGGCAGGTTGGGAACGGCTCTGTATTTTGAGAGCGTTATATAGGTAATTACATTTATTCATGTTTTACGTTAGTGTCTCTATTTACTTAGACTTCAGGATGCTCTTTATGTGCCCCTCATGTAGTTTATCCTCAAATTGGAATTGCATGCTAACAAGTGAAATGTTAAATAAAATAAAGATGGACTAGTAACATTATTTAGGTTGTTTCATTGCACTTCACACCTAACGACTCGATTTGGTTCGGGTTGACTCATGGGTATCCCACAAATCCAGGTCGGGTCGTTACAAAGGATATAAAAGAAAAAAAGTGAGGGTTTTGACGAAAATATAAGAAGTTTGACACCTTCTGATTATATGAAGTTTACTTTACAAACAACTAATTTATACTATAAAGTTTGGTATTGATAAGAGGATACAATATGTTGTATTTGGATCTTGTAATGATGGTATTTTATATTTGTTTGAACAATATATATTTGAAAAAAAAAGTTTCTATAAGGAACGTTGTAGTTTGACAGTTTATACTTGAATCTTCATAAGTTGGCTTCCTAAATTTATTTAGCACGAAGTTGTTGGTAATCTAACCGTAAATAATTTTTGTCAAAATACTTCGGTTTCTCATAATTGATCAAAAGATCTCGTATCCTACGCAAATGATATACATTCTTAATAGTAACTTGATTTAGTTTCTAACAATTGATATATAAATTGTAATACCCCGCACTTTTATGAGAAATTAAATTTAATAATTTAGTGTAATTTGGGAGTTTAAGAAATTATTATGAATAGTAATTTTTGGAGTTTTCAGGGATTAGATGATTTTCGATGGGTGTTATATTTACTTTTGGGATTAAGTAAATGAGCTGGCGTATTTTAATTACATGTCGTAGCTGGGTAAAGCGACAGAGGATAATATTTTAATGGGAAAACCTGCATGGAGATATATTGGGTTAAATTAGTGAGTTGCGATCAAGTACCTCGGATGGAGATTCTGATTGCGTGGTGAGTCTAAGAATGGACGAGATAGTCAGAATAGAGTATCCGAGGGTAGAAATTCAGTTTCGGGAATTTTTGGACCAATAGGGACTCGTAATTGAGTAAACGAGTCATTTTTGGGTTTTATAGGGAAAAACTCTCTTTTATTACCCTATAAGACACGAGAGTGTGGGAGAAAGAAAGAAAAATAGAGAAAAGAAGAAGAGAAGAAAGGAAGAGGAGAAAATAGGAGAGAAAAAGGATTTTCGGGCCAAATGCCACGGGATTCGACTCGGGATCGTTGGATTTTATCCTCCAGGCAAGTGTTTACTTGCTTTATTAATTTTGAGCATAAATATCATATAATAATTGGTAATAACAAACCCTAAATATTTTGGGTGGGGTTTTCATGAATTAAATGGGTTTTTCGGAAGTTTAATGGGTAAACCCCAAAAAATATTAAATTGGAGAAACTTAGAAATTCATAGAAATTAATGGTTGATTTTTGGTTCTAGGATGATTAGAACCTATTTTATTTGTGTATATATAGTTGGGTATAGTTATTTGTTGGTGGAAGAAGAGGTATAAAGCTTGGTGGGTTGTTAATGGATGAAATGGATCCGTGGAGAAGAAGCAGTGCCGGTTGCCCTGCTTGATCGATCGATCGATAGCCAAGGATCGATCGATCGATCATCGATAATTTTTGGCAAATTTTGTTGGTTCAATTTATATGGGATAAATTCAAAAATTATGGATTTTCGGCCTATTTATTTGAGGAACTAAATACTTAACTAAGGCGTAAATATTCATCACATTGAGGGAATTTATAGGGGTTAAGAGGGTGTTTTAAGCGTGTGACACTAAAAGTATATTTTCGAGGAAAATAGAAAAAGTGAGAAATTAGAGAGTTGGGGTTTACCAAAAATAGAGTGGGGAACTCTAAATTATTATTTGGACAATATGTATTCCTTGGGTTCATGGAAGTGGAATCCACGACCTATATAATTCAAGGGTGTTTAGGGACGAATATTTCTTAGGATAATTTCAGTGGGCATTTAGGCATATATAATCGTGCGTGTAGAAAACGTAATTATATCGTTATGGTTGCGTAAATCCTACGAGACTACTAGGATGAATTGATATAGTTGGAGAAATGATATAAATCCTTATGCACAAATAAGGTACAGGTTATTCATCAAGTGAGGGAATTCTTTTGGATTTAGTATTGTGAGTGTGCGAATACTTGAATGACATTAATTATGCGAATCTTTGGGGTTATTGGTCATCGTTATGTGTGATTGGCAATTATGGCCATTTATATCTATTTGAGGAACAATGTGGTATATATATATATATATATATACGATGTGATTAAAGTATATTAACAATATGATACGAAAATGTATACATATCTATGTGTGAATGGTATATATATTTATGTGAAGCATACCCCTTCTATGCTATCATGGGAAGTTGCACGATGTGGGTGAGGCCCCTGGCTTGAGTAGTATGGAGCGTATAGTCCCCAAGTCATAGCGTCCATTTTCTATTGTGTGATTTTTATTATGGGTGAGACGTGGTGGGTATGTTTCGTCTCACTTTCAGGGAGGAACTATGACCGCTTCCCATATGTTGTCATTCGTCTTTTACCAAGGCGGTGTGAGATTCCGATCGTTGGTACACAGGATGATACGTGAGCGATTCCCTGGTAGATGATACCATAGAGATCGCATCCTCGAGTTATAGCTCGTTGGGATGGTTATTATACCGGTGTGTATAGTATATTACTTGTGCATGAGAACAAGATATTATATATCTCTATTAGAGTAAAGAGATAAAATGAAAAAGGATTAATTCTCATTCCGGGAGATTATATCCGGATGTATATAGTGATATACATATGAAGTGAGTATGATATTGTATATAATTATTACCTATACGTTGTGTACTGAGGGTTTAATGGATCTCGACGATCGACGCTGCCAAGTAGTAGTGTATGGGGGGGGGGGGGGTTCCTTGTTTGTATTTCGCTTCGCGAGACACCCCACGAACGAACATGGCATGGTCTGGAAACTGGGGTAGCCCTTAGTACTCAGATAAATTATATATATATATATATATATATATATATATATATATATATATATATACGTGGTGGGTTGAGGGCCTAATGGATCTCGACGATCGACGCTACAAAGTAGTAGTGTATCGGGGGGTTCCTTGCTTGGATTTTGCTTCGCGAGACACCCCACGCATGAATTTAGCGCACTGTTGGGAATGGGGAGAAGTTTAGCCCTTAGTACCCAGTTTACTTAGGATCTTTAGGGTTTGGGGGTGACGGTTGGTTAGGAAGGGTATTTTGACTAGGATGTTTAGAGGGATACACTAGGACTGCACTATTAGAAAAGAGGTAAGGGGTATCTCATGGGAGTGAGATACCAATTTAAATATGAGATAAAATATGTTTTCTTAAATAAAGCATTTATGCACTTGCTAAATATTTTCACAACTCGGGCTCTGACCCGTTTCTATATTTTTCCCTCTCTTGCTATATATTATGTATATATAGGTGTCTATACACAGGGACCTCTGGATGATGATCCTTTCGAGTCAGATGTCTGCTGCAGCAGCTGTTGATGCATGCAAGTTTTCGATAGACGCTTCTATCTTTGAAATCTAGATATGAGTTACTGTATAAATACTCAGGTCAAAAGCCCAATTGCATTTATTTATTATTTTACCGCTTTTATGAGGATTTCAATTGGGTTGTATTATTATTAAACCGAGTGTTCAGTTGTTTTATTTCTTTTCACTTCCATTTATATAAACTGTGTAAATGTTTTAATTGTATAGTCTGTTTAAAAAGATTAGTTAAATAAAATTTTGACACCAGCCTAATAGGTTATTAGTAAATAATTTAGTTTTCGACACTGATGCTAAGAATGAACCATATACGACTCCTATTTTAATTTGGTACAGGTGTGATCGCCCGATATTTTATTAGGCGGGGTGTCACAGATGGTTTCAGAGCATCAGGTTCTAGTGTCCTTAGGAATCTGTGTGGACGTACTACGCTTTCAGCGTTGCTCTCGATTTGATATAGAGCCTTAGGATTAGGGTTGTTGATTCCTCTTGTGAGATTTCGTTCTCCTGCCGTGTTATAAGATTATAGTAACCTTTTGCGCACTAGTTTGTGACTCATATGCTGATCAATGAAGGATGAAAATAGAAGGCCATTGCAAGGGTAGCATATTTCAGGACTTATATGGAGCGGTTAGTTTAAGTTAGAGACTAGGATCGTAGTAGAGGTCACTCTCCATGTGGCCTTTGTCAAAGATGGTTGAAACGACTACTAAGGTATAGTGGTTATAATTATCCACGTACCGTTATAGAAGAGGGTGGTATTAAACTTAAATTACCCAGTGAAGTAAATTGGGACAAAGGTTCGAAAGGTCCTTGATAAGGACCATATGTTGAAGTTGAGATTATACCGTGTAAGTGTAAGGTGATTCAACGAAAGTGAAAAGCTTAGAATCTTTGGCTTAAAGCAGGGTGTGGAAATACCCATATGTGAAAATTAGAGGAAATTTTTTCACTCATAGGAGCAATATTAAAATGGTGGTCACCATATTCGGGGGAGCGGGATGTTTTGCTCATAGTGGAATCTCACAGACGATTTTTAACAACAAATTCATTGGGTTATTTAGGAAGGAAGATAATATAGTTTTGGATCATTTACATAAGGATCAGCCATAGGCCAATAGTGAATAAAGAGTGATATGGAGAAGTGAACCTAGTACCGAACTAAGGTAGGTGCAATGAAGATAGAGTCTTTCAGTGGAATGATAGGCTCACTAGAGAAGTTTTGTTAACAATTAGGGAGATTTGGCGTTCGTGGAACCCCATTGATGGACATCCACCTGGGGAATTCACTGGAATAGGTTTATTGAGGCCAGTATTGGAGTTTCCCTCTTGACGAAGAAGTTAAGGGGACTATGAAGGCGATTGTCAGGATCGAAGCCATAAGAGCCTGATAGGCTGCTAACCTTAATAACACTCGACGCCCATACTCGCTTCGTACATACTCGCTTCGTACATACTCGCTTCGCACATACTTGCTTCGCACATACTCGATGCCCGTAATAAATAACACTCGACGCACATACTCGCTTCGCCTTATGAAACATTGTTTCAGCATAACACCTAACCCTAGTACCAAGAACTAAACTTCTCCCCACTCCCAACATTGCATGATGTTTCGTGCGTGGGGCATCTCGCGAAGAGAAATCCAAATAAGGAACCCCCTGATACATTACTCCTTGACAATGTCGGTCGTCGAGATCCATTATGCCCTCAGCACACAACACATCATCTGTGACACCCTGATCGTGCCTAAAACCACTTCCACCAAAGTTAAAAACCCCCAAAGCGTTGTTTCATAGACGATTCCCCTTGTCGGGGCCCCGCTCTTTTTTCTTAATCCCCGTCAGTTGTGGTGGTGGTAGTGCTCCACCAGCACGCATTTCTCCTTTCTTCTGGAATTACTTCATCCGGCACAAAGTTTGCTAAACGAGTAAATTCCTCTTCATATTCCGCCACTGATCTCTCTCCTTGAACAACATCCTGTAGCTTCCTCCTCATCTCCACCTGGATTACTGGAGGAAAATAATTATGATCAAACAGAACACAGAATTCCGAGATAGTCATGATATTCCTTTATTTCGGAGTTGTCATTGACTCCCACCATTATAGGGCTGCTCCTACGAGTTTAAAAGTGGCAAGAATTTGTTTCCGTTCCCCACTGCATTCCAACATTTGAAGATGGCATTGAATAGCTTTCTTCCACTAATTTTCCATAATCACATCAGCGCCACCCTGAAATTCTGAAGGGTGACCTTTCAGGATGGATTCTCTAAATCTTTCCCATGCGAAGGGTCCCGTATGGGCTTGAACCATCGGTGCATTCGATTGTTGGGATTGTGGAAGCTTTTATACCATAGCGGTTATTGCAGCGTTGACTGCCTGGGCAATAATTATTAGCCACTCCGTCGCATTCATCATTCCCTGCGATGGTGGGGGCTCTACGTCCTCTACAACTCAATTTACCCTTACCGGGCGACCTCGTCTAGGTGGCATCTAAAATTAAAAGTAACTGAATCAGGATACAACTAAAACAACTTATCCTCACGAGAAAATTGTAAACGCATGCAAACAAAACAGTCTTAAAAATAGGGCTCTATATCAAGGAACGCTACGATAGAATGTGATAAGTCCACATAGATCCTAAGGACTTTAAAACTTGATTCTTTGATACCATCTATGACACTCTGCCTATTAAAATAAGAGTTGGCCAGCCCGCTACTCCAATAAATACAAGAATAGTAAATGGTCCATTCTTAGCATCACTGTTGTATAATTAATAGTACGAGATAACCACTATATATTTTAGAAAACGGATGTCAATTTTTTTTTGCAAGTTTAATATAAACAATTTCGACAAACCAATTTATAAAAGAAGGTGGATAAATATAAAGACATGTAACAGTCTAATAACCATCCCATAAAATAATAACCGAATAAGCTGTCGATTAACAGACTAATACAAACAGGTTACACCAACTATTACAGTTAAATATAACAGTGTATACAAATACAAAACTTGAGCAGCACGCCCGAATGTAGAGACTGATCATAAATAGATTATACAAAAGATTGATGCGTCTATTACAAAAATCCTACAACATTCGCAAACATGCTGTAGCTCCTTGACACTGAGAAGGAAATATTAACATGGGCGTCCTTGCGGAGGAGCACCTAAGCATAAATAAGAACCACACAAGACAGAGAAATATAAAACGGTCAGGGCCCGATTTGATATGATATACATCCTAAACAAGTTTAAATCTCTTTTCACAATAAGAATCATCCTCACCTCTCATCTAAATGCACATCCTAGAGCCATACTAGACCATTATAGATTAAACTACCAGTCTAATTAAGAGAAATAACTTGATTCCATTTTAACATGCTTAATCTGCCAATTCATAAAGTATAACTTCACAAGTCCATTTAACATTGGGAAATCTTATGCCATACAGTTTATTTATAAATGCATTACTCATTTATGAAATGCCACATTCGTGAGAATATTTACAATCAATAAATAATGATTCTAAGACCATACTTCCTGGAGTCACCCCACTGGATGCGCCTCTAAATGGATATCATCTTCCAGGACTATAACCAAGACCACCTGGGCATCCTAAATCGCGTCGCATGGGAAGCGGACATATACCTTCGACAGTGAGTCATAACCATCCTCGGAATTACCTCACTTCGAATAAAACAACATCACAATGTAACCACTGGTCCTATGGCCTAGGACTATATATTCTCCCTGCATTCACTAGCCAGGGGATTTACCTCATGCGCATAACTTCCCTTATGATAGCATTTAGACAGGTATGTATATACAAGCCAAAATTATAAGATATGCTCATTTAAAACATCCACTTTTAAATTCACAAAACTAAACGTGCTTAACCATGTCTATGCCAATTTAAAAAGTACATTTCTTATTCACGAAATCATATGTTTGACAATATAGGCTAGCAAGTATAATTTCCCTTCTACAAGTCTCCAAAAGTTCTCAACAACACTACCCAACTCTACCCTAGTTCCAATCTCGCTCACTAGACAAAATGAGACATCAAGCTCTAATAATCTATACCCTAAACAAGCCTGAATACTCCCATACTAACCTAGGGTATTTATCCCCCTAATCTAAGACTATAATACTCTTTATTACTTCATAAGAGAAGGTTCCTAAGCCTCAAACGTAAAATAAAAGGCTAAAAACTAAGTTAGAAAAGTATCCTAAAACAACAAGATTTCCTAATCGATTCTCCTAAGGCCGAATCAATTCAACCCTGATAGCGAATCGATTCGCCAAAAAAGCGAATCGATTCGGTTGAGAAAACCAACCTTCTGTCTCAGCCCGAATCGATTCGGCCTTAATTCGAATCAATTCAGTTTCTCAAACACGTAGCCACCCTTTTTAGCAAATCGATTCGCTGAGGAGGGCGTATCGATTCGCTCTAGTCGAATTTCCCAGTTGGGGCTACGGGATGGATACGAACTCTATATCCCCAAAACCCATTTCTTCCATTTATCTCAACATCATCAACTAATAATTTCACCCAATCATTCCTACATAATAATCAACTAATATAACTAACTCTAATCCTATCTAAATTAAAGCTCAAGGGTTTAAACACCAAAATCATTAAAAACCATATATGGTTTAATCTCAAGGACACAACTATAAATACACATTATTCACACTCAATCATACATATTTGCAAGTTAGAAACTTGCCTCAATATTGTAGCCTCGGACTATCTTCCGGTAGCAACGATTTCAAGCTCCAAATCTTCAATTCTCTCTTCTCTCTCCTCTCTCTCTCTCTCTCTCTCTCTCTCTCTCTCTCTCTCTCTCTAACTCTCTCTAGGTTTAGAAACATAAAGTGAGAATTAAAATGCTCTTGGAAGACTAAATACCCCAAAAGGCCTCAATTACATTAAGTCTAACATTAAATGCTACTACACACTTAAAATGACTCGTAACAACATAATTAAGTTATAACCGATCAAAAGTACCTGAAACTAAAAAATACAACTTGGTACTTATTTTGACTATTTTAACCATTTTCGGACTAACCGTACCCTCTAAATTGGCATTCGGTATATCATAAATTATTTCATGTTCCAGTTGTAATATCCCGTATTTTTGGCGATATTTATTTTGGGATTAATTAATTAAATGAGAAGTAATTGGGAATTAATCCGGATAAAATACTAGCGAGATGTGAGTTGGTATTTGACTATATTGAGTATATATGATGATATATGAATATTGAATTATGAAATTTGTCGTGAGATTGATATACGACAATTTGGACATTTTATTGGAACGCATGAGACAGTCGCGTCAAGATATAATTATTTTAATTATGAAAGTGAATTTAAATTAGATTAACCGTATGGTCATTTTGAGTGTGCCAACGCGTCCGGAAGGGTCGAGATAGTCAAAAAACACTAGCCGGGGGTTTAGTTTGGGTCCCGGGGTATTTTTAGGCCATACCGGCAACATAAAGGGTATTTTGGTAATTTTGTATTTTTGGGAATTAAAAGTGACGAAAATTAGTAAATTATATCTGATTCAGGAAACCAACCACTAAACCCACTACCAACCATATTGACCCATAAGACTACGGGGAGTTTTAGAATTAGGTTTTCTAAGTTCCCAAAACAAACCCTAGCCACCATAGCCATTGGAGAAGAAAGCTTGGAGAGAGAGAGATAGAAGGGAATTCTGCAGGAAGAGAGAGGGAACTTCTTCAAAGCGTCATCAAAATCTGAGATTGAATCAAGGCAAGTGATTTAATTCCGTTTAATTCAGAGAATGTTTCTTCCATGTTAGATAATTCTAAGATTTACAATTGCTCTTGAAAGTTAATGAAAAACCCATGAGTTTGGAATTAGAATACTATATTTTGAGGAAATGATTGCATGTAGAATCGTATTTAGAGGACTAATATGATGTTTATGTATCTTGCAAGAAACAAAAACGGATTTAAGTGGATAAATTAAAGACTTAAAATTCTAGGGTTTATGTTCTTGAAAATTTGGGGAAAAGTGAAGAGACTTGGCGATTTAATGATGTTTAGGATGAATTGATTCCTTAAAACACGTTAGTATGTGACCTTAGTATGTTTAGGATTGATTAGAGACCTTAAATAATTGTTGGGATGAATTTTAGAGGAGATTTGAGGAGTAGAAATTGGTGAAAAAACGAAAATAGGAATTCTGGGCACGAAACTGGTCGTTCGTTAGAAGGCCTCCCCAGGTCGTTCGAACGAGCTCGTTCGAACGAGCTTCTAACGAGTTGACCAGTTGCTTCTAACGAGGGGGAAATTTCGTTCGATACCTTCGTTCGAACGAGATGTCGTTAGAAGGCACAGTTCGTTCGAACGAACTGTCTCGTTCGAACAGCCTCGTTCGAACGAGACTTCTAACGAGCTGGCAGTTTAGGCCTTTTTGGCCTGTTTTGATTTTGGGAGTCCCGTAAACTTGTTTGAGGATAGAGATAACATTCCTTTGATGATGTATTGGTATACTTGGGACATTTGGGATATAATGAGGAGTAAATTATAATTGTGGAACGAATCAAATAGACACTTGAGTCGAGACGTGAGTGCCTACTATGACGTGAGAATAAATTATGGCGTGTATGATTATGAACCGGGATTATATAAATTATGTAAATTATAAGTTGGTACGAGAATGCGATAAGTACTACAATTAAACTACGGTGATTACTAAGATGCGTGTTTACTTAGTATTGATATATGATTTGTGTGTATGACATACCTACCATACTTGCTATCACGGGAGGTTTGCGTTCGCTTAGGGCCCTCTAATCCTTGTGTTGCCCGGATTTAGACTGGTTACCTCGATGAACATAGGTCAGAGAAGGACTTATTGGGATGTTAATAAGTCTGCTGATCGTGGGAGCGCAGGTATGTACGTGACCCATGTGATGTGACTGTGTTCGCCTCCATTATTTGTGATGTTGTTATCTGTGAACTATTCCTGAGAGATTCGGAATATGTGATCCTTATGTACGTGATGTATCGGGATGGATAGCAGAGTATGTGTGCACCGCAGCTTAGTCTCGGGGTGCTTATATTGTATATTTATGTTGTGGAAAATATACACTTTATTATTGAAACTTTCATATGGTATTGTGTGTATAAATTTGGAAAATATAAAAAGGGATAATCTATAATGAGTTGTGTTGCCTTTATGGGAGAAAATGAATTTACGTTAAGCCCCTATTTAAATGAGATCGTTATAATGTAAATGGGGACCGAGTAATAAGAGTAGAACCTATGACAGTCTAGCTAGATATGATGTCACTTAGCTAGGGATTAAGTCATTTTAGATGGGTACTTACGTTAGAAGTGCACATTTAGTCGAGAGGTGAGAATTTCATGTGAGTGCACGTCCTAACATGTACTTTGAATTTAATGTTTTAAATGTTTTTAAAGGACTTGCAGGTTTTTAAAATATCTCCATATTCGGGCTCTGACCTGTTTGCTTTCAAATCTATTTTCTTGTAAAACCATTTTTAGGTGCCCAGCCACAAGGACACCATGCATAGGATTCTCACTCAGATGACGAGCTGTAGCTGTTTGTGGAAGCTACAGGGATTTTCTTTTTGACGCTTCTATCATTTGGATCCCATATTCAGTATTCCTCAGTTTTAGGGCATGTTGACCAGTTCCATTAGAGATTCATTTCCATTTCAGTTTTTCAGACTTTGGCATGTATTAATTCAGTATTCAGTATTTCGTTACTTATTTCAGTTGTGGGTTTTGTTGTGAGGAGTTTTCCTCCGGATTTATTTATATCATATGACGGTTATTCTATTATTTCGTTATGGTGAATGGTGATATTATTCTTACATTAAATCTTGTACTGCATGTTAATCAGACTTTAATTAAAATTTGACAACTTACTTTTTAAATACTAGGTGGTTAGTAATAATAAAAATGTTTTCGACAGTGATGCTATTAACTGAGCCAACTTGGCATTTTGATTTAATTTAATAAAGGAGTAGCTACCCGGTATTTAATTAGTCGGGGTGTCACAGGTGGTATCAGAGCATCAGGTTCTAGTGTCCTTTAGGATCTGTATGGCTATTATTTTTCCCCTAAGTTTTCTTTGATATAGAGCCCTATATATTAGGACTGTTGTACTCTTTTTGTGTGTGCTTCGTTCTTGAGCTATTTTAAGTTTATAAACAGTGAACTTATAAACTTTATTCTTATTTCAGAAGCCTCCACGACGTGCACGACCAGTTCCCAGGGATGCAACGCCAGAACCCCAGCTCGCTCCAGTTCAGGGCATGATGAACGTCGCTGAGGTTGCAGCCATTATAGCCCAAGCGGTAAATGCCATAATTACCGTAGTTCAGCAGGCACCACCTTAGGCGCCGGTTGCCGCGCCAGTACAGGCAAATGCATTCCCGTCTTCTTGGGAACGTGTACGTGACGCTTTTCAGAAAGCGCATCCTTCAGAGTTTGCAGGTAGCTCAGATGTGGTAGTCTCGAGCCAGTGGAGGAAGGATATGCAGAGGCACTTGAGGATGTATGAGTGCACGGACGTTCAGAATCAGGTGCTAGCTACTTTCAAGCTAGTTGGATATGCACTATAGTAGTGGGAGTCTATTACCACCGTGGAGGAGAGGGATACTCTCACTATTCAGGACTTTTGGGTGCGGTTCGACCGCAAGTACTTTCCGTCAGCTGTTCACACGGAAATGAGGAGGAAAGTGATGAATCTGAAGCAAGAGGGTAAGACCGTGGCCGAGTATGAGGCCGAGTTCACGAATCTGTTGAATATCGTTCCGGATGAGATACCGACAGAAAAGAAGAAGATTGAGAAATTCACCGACGGGTTGACATGGAGGATCCGTCAGCATCTGTTAGGGAACCTTTCGTTGGCCACTTATTCTGATGTGGTTAACGCTGCTTTGTTAGACTGCCAGGATCACCGCTTTCATATGGCTGAGGGCAAGAGATCGGGAGAGTCTATCCATCAGGGTAGGACTGGAGGACATGGTGCCGGTGGGGCACAATCTGTTCAGGGGCAGAGACAGGGTGAGCAGGGTTCCCAGCAGGGGGATCAGAAGAGGTTCAGATCAGGGAATTACAGGCACGGACAGGGAGGCTTCCGTCAGGGCCATCAGGGCCCAAATGGCCATCAGGGCCAAGGGAGGAACGGTAACGACCACCAGGGCCGGGGACCGCAGGGGCAGAGGGGAGGGAACTTCCCAGGGAAGTGTTTTGTTTGTGGCAAGACTGGCCATAAACGACAGGATTGTCCTGATAGGGGCAGGGCCCCACAGCAGCAGCAGCAGGGTGCTCGCCAGGAGCCACAGAGGCCTATGTTTCCCGTCGCTCTCCCCGCACCGCCACAGATGGCAGCATTGCCACCCATTCCAGTAGTCCCAGCTCAGCAGGGGCAGCTACAGTATGGACGTGTCTATAACGTCCACCAGGCAGTAGTTCCACAGGCACCGCCTGCGATTGAGGGTACATTTCCTATCCATAGCACTATGGGTCGGGAATTGTTTGATACGGGGGCTACACATTATTTTATAGCTACACATTTCGCGAAATCCTTAGGGTTGTTAGCTACGGCAGAGAGCACAGTGACGTGTGTCGACTCACCATTGGGGAATGGGTCACTTATATTCTTTATATGCCGGGAGTGGGGGTAGAGATTGGTAGTCTGGTATTACCTGCAGATATGTTGGTATTAGATATGCATGTTCACGATGTGATTATCGGTATGGATTGGCTCGCTGATTATAGAGACATGATTGATTTCTTAGGTGGGAGCATTGTTTTATCCATCCCGGGGCAAGAGATGTTTGTAGTGGCGATGCCTCGCCCAGAGGGAGGCTCGACCGCTCATTTGTATTACCTAGAGGAGGATACCTCTAAGAAGGTTGTGATTCCTTTAGATTCGATCCCAGTCGTTAGGGAGTATTCAGATGTGTTTCAGGAGATACCAAGCCTACCCCCCAGTAGAGAGATAGACTTTGTTATAGACCTATTACCAGATACGAGACCTATAGCACGCGCACCGTACCGTATGGCTCCGACAGAGAAGCGAGAGCTACGAGATCAGATAGAGTAGCTGTTAGGTCAGGGCTTTATTCGCAGGAGTACCTCACCTTGGGGCGCTCCAGTTTTGTTTGTGAAGAAGAGGGACGGTTCACTGAGATTGTGTGTGGACTACCGGGAGTTGAACAAGGTCACGATACGGAATAAGTATCCGTTGCCTCGAATCGATGACCTATTTGACCAGTTGAGAGGAGCTTCTTTCTTCTCAAAGATTGATTTGAGATCGAGATACCATCAGTTGCGTATCAGGGAGGAGGATGTCTCGAAGACTGCGTTCTTATCGAGATATGGTTCTTACGAGTTTCGGGATATGCCTTTTGGTTTGACCAACGCTCCAGCAGTGTTTATGGACTTGATGAACAGAGTGTTCCGGGATTTCCTAGATCAGTTTGTCATTGTCTTCATCGATGATATTCTGGTTTACTCCCAGACAGAGGAGGAGCACGCCGAGCATTTGAGGCAAGTTTTGCAGACACTACGTCAGAACGAGTTGTATGCAAAATATGAGAAATGCAGGTTTTGGCTGAAGAGGTCCAGTTTTTGGGACACATTATTTCCGACCGGGGGATATCTGTTGATCCGGGGAAGGTATCCGCGGTGAGGGAGTGGGGACAGCCCACGACACCGATTGAGATTCGTAGTTTCTTTGGCCTAGCAGGATACAACAGGAGGTTCATTCGGGGATTTTCGAAGATAGCGGGCCCTTTGACACATATGACTCGTAAGGGTGTGCCATTCATCTGGAGTGATGCCTGTCAGTTGGCATTTGATGAGTTAAAGGAAAAATTAACCTCAGCACCTGTGTTAGCATTACCGAGACCGGGAGTTGAGTATTTGGTTTACACCGATGCTTCTTTGCAAGGACTTGGAGGTGTATTGCAGCAGGAGAGACATGCCATAGATTATGTTTCCCGTAAGCTTAAGCCTCATGACAAGAATTACCCCACGCATGATTTGGAGTTGGCGGCAGTTGTATTTACCCTACGGATTTGGAGGCACTATCTTTTATGGGAGAAGTTCCAATTGTTCACGGACCACAAGTCCCTACAGTACCTGTTCACGCAGAAGGAGTTGAACATGCGGCAAAGGAGGTGACTTGAGTTTGTGAAGGACTACCAGTTTGATATCCAGTATCACCCAGGTAAGGCTAACGTGGTAGCAGACGCGTTGAGCCGTAGGCCAACAGATGAGGTGGCAGGGGTGTGGAAGGCAAAGTGGAAGGAGTTGGGACACCAGGATGCAGTGGCCCGATCTTTCATGTCTGTGATGACCGTTACACCGCAGATTGTCACGAAGGTAGTACGGGCACAGGCTAATGACTCGTTCTGTCAGGAGAAGATAGTTCGATTACTAGCAGAGGGAGCCGAGTCCTATACCGTTATCTCAGACGGGGGATTACGCTTCAATGGGAGATTGGTGGTTCCGGAAGGGGAGGAATTATGACACGAGGTGATGACAGAGTCACACGGCTCACGGTTCGCGGTACATCCCGGAGGGGACAAAATGTACCAAGACATGAGACGGCAGTATTGGTGGAGCGGTATGAAGAGAGATATCACTGTGTTTGTTTAGAAATGTGCCACTTGCCAGCTAGTAAAAGTGGATCATCTGAGACCGACAGGACTTCTACAGCCGTTGGAGGTCCCGGTGTGGATGTGGGAGAGCCTATCCATGGACTTTATCACGGGGTTGCCTACGTCGCAGAGGGGTCACGACTCCGTTTGGGTAATTGTGGACAGGTTGTCCAAAGTCGCTCACTTTTTATCCGTAAGGACTGACTACACTACGGGACAGTATGCCCAGCTCTTCATATCAGAGATTGTGAGACTCCACGGTGTGAAATATTGTGTCTGACAGAGACAAGATATTTGTTTTGTGGTTTTGGGAGAGTTTCCAGGAGGCCATGGGCACGGAATTGCGGTTGAGTACGGCTTATCATCGGCAGACCGATGGGCAGACCGAGCGCACAAATCAGATGTTGGAGGACATGCTACGCATGTGCATTATTGACTTTGGAGGTGGATGGGAGCAATACCTTCCACTGGTAGAGTTTGCTTATAATAACTCCTACCAGTTCACTATTGGCATGGCTTCGTTTGAGGCGTTGTACGGTAGGCCTTGTCGTTCCCCAGCATGTTGGTTAGAGGTGGGGGACAACAAACTACTTGGGCCGAAAGTGATTCAGGATACTTCGGTAAGGATTGAGTTAATTCGAAGTCGCATTCGGGTAGCTCAAGACCGAAAGAAGAGTTATGCTGATGCGAAGAGATCTTTCAGGGAGTTCCAAGTGGGGGACCAGGTTTTGTTCAGAGTATCTCCTATAAAGGGGATTATGCGTTTTGGGAAGAAGGGCAAGTTGGCACCGAGGTATGTGGGGCCGTTTCCTATTATTGAGCGGATTGGACCAGTTGCGTATAGACTAGGGTTACCGGAGCATTTACACCGGATTCACGATGTGTTTCATATTTCCTCACTAAGGAAATATTCCAGGGACGATTTGGCTCATTCTCACATCGCTTTGGAGGAGATTGATCTACAGCCTGATAGCTCCTACGAGGAGGGGCCGATTGCTATTTTGGACCGAAGTGAGAGAAAGCTGCGGTCAAAGATAGTTCCGTTAGTGCGTGTTCAATGGCGACATCACAATGTCGAGGATTCCACATGGGAACGGGAGGATGAGATGCGCCAACGTTATCCAGAGTTATTTTTATCAGGTACTTTCTAGTTCCGAATTTCGGGACGAAATTCTGTTATTAAGGGGGAAGTATGTAATACCCCGTATTTTTGGCGATATTTATTTTGGGATTAATTAATTAAATGAGAAGTAATTGGGAATTAATCCGGATAAAATACTAGCGAGATGTGAGTTGGTATTTGACTATATTGAGTATATATGATATATGAATATTGAATTATGAAATTTGTCGTGAGATTGATATACGGCAATTTGGACATTTTATTGGAACGTGTGAGACAGTCGCGTCAGGATATAAATATTTTAATTATGAATGTGAATTTAAATTCTATTAACCGTATGGTCGTTTTGAGTGCGCCAACGTGTCCGGAAGGGTCTAGATAGTCAGAAAACACTAGCCGGGGGTTTAGTTTGGGTCCAGGGGTATTTTTAGGCCATACCGGCAACATAAAGGGTATTTTGGTAATTTTGTATTTTTGGGAATTAAAAGTGACGAAAATTAGTAAATTATATCTGATTCAGGAAACCAACCACTAAACCCACTACCAACCATATTGACCCATAAGACTACGGGGAGTTTTAGAATTAGGTTTTCTAAGTTCCCAAAACAAACCCTAACCACCATAGCCATTGGAGAAGAAAGCTTGGAGAGAGAGAGATAGAAGGGAATTCTGCAGGAAGAGAGAGGGAACTTCTTCAAATCGTCATCAAAATCTGAGATTGAATCAAGGCAAGTGATTTAATTCCGTTTAATTCAGAGAATGTTTCTTCCATGTTAGATAATTCTAAGATTTACAATTGCTCTTGAAAGTTAATGAAAAACCCATGAGTTTGGAATTATAATACTATATTTTGAGGAAAGGATTGCATGTAGAATCGTATTTAGAGGACTAATCTGATGTTGATATATCTTGCAAGAAACAAAAACGGATTTAAGTGGATAAATTAAAGACTTAAAATTCTAGGGTTTATGTTCTTGAAAATTTGGGCAAAAATGAAGAGACTTGACGATTTAATGATGTTTAGGATGAATTGATTCCTTAAAACACGTTATGTGACCTTAGTATGCTTAGGATTGATTAGAGACCTTAAAACATTGTTGGGACGAATTTTAGAGGAGATTTGAGGAGTCGAAATTGGTGAAAAAACGAAAATAGGAATTCTGGGCACGAAACTGGTCGTTCGTTAGAAGGCCTCCCCAGGTCGTTCGAACGAGCTCGTTCGAACGAGATTCTAACGAGTTGACCAGTTGCTTCTAACGAGGGGGAAATTTGGTTCGATACCTTCGTTCGAACGAGATGTCGTTAGAAGGCACAGTTCGTTCGAACGAATTGTCTCGTTCGAACGAGACTTCTAACGAGCTTGCAGTTTAGGCCTTTTTGGCCTGTTTTGATTTTGGGAGTCCTATAAACTTGTTCGTGGATAGAGATAACATTCCTTTGATGATGTATTGGTATACTTAGGACATTAGGGATATAATGAGGAGTAAATTATAATTGTGGAACGAATCAAATAGACACTTGAGTCGAGACGTGAGTGCCTACTACGACGTGAGAATAAATTATGGCGTGTATGATTATGAACCGGGATTATATAAATTGTGTAAATTATAAGTTGGTACGAGAATGCGATAAGTACTACAATTAAACTACAATGATTACTAAGATGCGTGTTTACTTAGTATTGATATATGATTTGTGTGTATGACATACCTACCATATTTGCTATCACGGGAGGTTTGCGTTCGCTTAGGGCCCTCTAATCCTGGTGTTGCCCGGATTTAGACTGGTTACCTCGATGAACATAGGTCAGAGAAGGACTTATTGGGATGTTAATAAGTCTGCTGATCGTGGGGGCGCAGGTATGTGCGTGACCCATGTGATGTGACTGTGTTCGCCTCCATTATTTGTGATGTTGTTATCTGTGAACTATTCCTGAGAGAATCGGAATATGTGATCCTTATGTACGTGATGTACCGGGATGGATAGCAGAGTATGTGTGCACCGCAGCTTAGTCTTGGGGTGCTTATATTGTATATTTATGTTGTGGAAAATATACACTTTATTATTGGAACTTTCATATGGTATTGTGTGTATAAATTTGGAAAATATAAAAAGGGATAATCTATAATGAGTTGTGTTGCCTTTATGGGAGAAACTGAATTTACGTTAAGCCCCTATTTAAATGAGATCGTTATAATGTAAATGGGGACCGAGTAATAAGAGCAGAACCTAAAATAGTCTAGCTAGATATGATGTCACTTAGCTAGGGATTAACGTCATTTTAGATGGGTACTTACGTTAGGAGTGCACATTTAGTCGAGAGGTGAGAATTTTATGTGAGTGCACGTCCTAACATGTACTTTGCATTTAATGTTTTAAATGTTTTTAAAGCACTTGCAGGTTTTTAAAATATCTCCACATTCGGGCTCTGACGCGTTTGCTTTCAAATCTATTTTCTTGTAAAACCATTTTTAGGTGCCCAGCCACAAGGACACCATGCATAGGATTCTCACTCAGATGACGAGCTGTAGCTGTTTGTGGAAGCTACAGGGATTTGCTTTTTGATGCTTCTATCATTTGGATCCCATATTCAGTATTCCTCAGTTTTAGGGCATGTTGCCCAGTTCCATTAGAGATACATTTCCATTTTAGTTTTTCAGACTTTGGCATGTATTAATTCAGTATTCAGTATTTCTTTACTTATTTCAGTTGTGGGTTTTGTTGTGAGGAGTTTTCCTCCGGATTTATTTATATCATGTGACGGTTATTCTATTATTTCGTTATGGTGAATGGTGATATTATTCTTGCATTAGATCTTTTACTGCATGTTAATCAGACTTTAATTAAAATTTGACAACTTACTTTTTAAATACTAGGTGGTTAGAAATAATAAAAATGTTTTCGACAGTGATGCTATTAACTGAGCCAACTTAGCATTTTGATTTAATTTAATAAAGGAGTAGCTACCCGGTATTTAATTAGTCGAGGTGTCACATCAGCGTCATATTAATTCATAAATAATGATCTAATTGGAATATAAGTCATAACCGTCGCTTAAAGCACAACGACGCAATAAAACATAATGTTACACTATTTACATTCACTTAACAATAAATATGCAAAACTCAGTAAATATTAACTCTTAAATCACTTAAAGTAATATTTTCTTCAACTTATTTTATTTATATAATTAACCCACATGTCAATTTAATATAAAAATAGTTACTCATAAATAATGGGTATTACACTAACATATAGGTCTAAGTCCTTCATGAATCTCTCAATTCCTTATTTAATGTACGCACGATTTCTAACATATGCCATACCCCCGTTATCCCAGGGTTACATCTCGTATAAAATTATATTCAACGAAACCTACTTAGACCCTACTAGTCCTCTTCATGACCTATTATGATCTTTAAATGTTATCCAAGGGCTCCTACGCATTTTATTCGAATTAGACAAAAAGGGGAAAAACATTCAGTTTTTAAGAGGGGTCGATCGATCGACATTCTTGAGTCCATCGATCGATCAATATCTTTCAGCCTTTAAATCATGCTTAATTCCTCCCAAACTCCCAAAAAATTAAACCAAGATTTATGTCAACCTATCTACATGATTTCTTACGTAAGACATGTACGAATTCATCAAAGGCATGGATTTAGAGGGACAAATTCAGTAGAATCATCAAGAACCCTAGTTTTATCAACAATTCCAATATTATCAATCTTTTTCCAGATATCTTTCTATTAAATCATTACAAATTCGTGGGTGATCCTCTACATATGTCAAGGGTTCCAGGCTACATGCATTCCTCCTAAAACATGCGATTTAAATTTCCTAAATCATATAATTCTTTAATAAAAACTTGTATTCACTATTCCTAATCTAACATGGGTGAAATATTAACTAGGAATCAACAAGATAGATACTTACCTTAAGATTGTAGGTTTGATTCCATGAAATAGACTAGTATAGGTTTGATCCCCTCGCTCCGATCTATACTACGGTGGTGGAATTCGGTAAGAAGGTTGTGAGTTGGTGGTTCTCCTCTATGTAAAGGTCTCTCTCTTCTCTCTAACCTATCCTCTCTGTAACTCTCTAACTCCTAACCCTCGAGGTCTCTAATTCCCATCAGATTAGAACCTATAATTTTTGTCCATAATTAAGCTTAAAAATGGCTAATTAATAAACCGCCCTCTCGGGTTGTCGATTAGGCCTAAAAACGTTCCAAGACCCAAACTAAACCCACGGCTATACTTTTCTGATTCCTCCTCCCCTGCCTTGAATTGACCCCTTCCATTAATTGCCTAGTCATCTTCCTTTAATCTGCCAAAAGTAACTGCCCTATTCATCTCCCTGCTTCTGGACCTCCCTACTTCTATGTTGTTCTCAGAAATTATTGCGGTGTTGTTTTAACACAACTGTTAACGATTTTCTCATGCGTTTGTAATTCATTTTCCTACCTCCTCCAGTGAAAGTTATATGTTTTCCTCTTCAAAATGAGTTTTATCTCTGCCAAAATAACACAATTGCATATCATCCCAAATCGCTAAGTCAAAAACTCGGTCCCCCGCATTAATTTTAATACTTATCGGTGATTGAGCCCTCCATTTTACTACTGAAAAGTAAAATTGATTTTGGGATTATTTAATTTATAATTTAATTGGGCTTAAATAAGTAGTATAACTTTTTGGTCTAGCTTAATTAGTTGTTATGAGCTTTTATAATTAGTAGGGTCCATTAAAGGTGTAACATTTATAGAAAGATCTTTAGCTAGAATGTTCTTATAAGATATATAAGAAGTAAGTGGTAGTTGGGAGTTATAATTAATGAGTTACTTGATTCTTTCTTGAGTCCTCTAAATTGGGAGGTCTCTAGACATTTTGTATCAAGCCAAATTTAAGATCAATACAAAGTGTTAATTTCCTAAATAACCAACCACTTTCCTCTTATCTTCATATTGCTACCTTAGTACTATAAAACACCCATTTTCCAACAAAGTGGTATTAGAGACAAGTTGTTAAGTAAGAATGGTATATGGTATGGTTCCTTTCCAAGTCCCTCAACTCACCAAAGATAACTACAACTATTGGAGTATCAAGATGAAGGCTTTTCTTGGATATTACGATGTGTGGGGGATCATGCACAAGGGATACAATGAGCCCCAAGATGGAACTACTTTTTCATAAGCTCAAATGGATTCTTTGAAGGAAGCAAGGAGTAAAAACCAAAGGCCTCTCTCACTCATTTATCAAGATTTGGATGAAGGCACATTTGAGAATATTGCTTGTGCAATAAAATCAAAGGAAGCATGGGAGATTTTACAAAATTCTTATAAGGGGATTTAGAAAGTGAAGAAAGTTTCAAACACTTAGAGGTGAGTTTGGATCTTTAACCATGAAAGACTCTAAATTAATTTCTGATTATTTTTTAATAGTTTTAGCTTTTGTAAATCAACTCAAAGCAAATGGTGAAAATATAAGTGATACCCGAGTGGTTGAAAAATTCCTCCTCTCTTTAGATTTCAAGTTTGATTATATTCTTATAGCAATTGAAGAATGTACAAATATAAAGTCTATGGCGATTGATGAACTTATGGGATCTCTAAAACCCCATGAAGAGAGGCTAATTAAAAGGAATCAAGAAAATTTAGAGCAGGCTCTTTAAACAAAGCTTACTCTAAAAGAAAGATGAGTATTCAACAATGAGAGAAGCCAAAGAGGAAGAGGAAGAGATGGAGGAAGAGGAAGATGACAATGTCAAATTCGAGGAAGAGATGTTTTGAAGACATTTAACAATGAATAAAGAAGATCTGCTTCTTTTCCTACAAGAGGACGTGGAAGAGCGAGCAATCCAAGACAAAGGTATGAAAAATCTCAAATTAAGTGTTATAATTGTCAAAAATTTGGTCATTATGCTTTCGAATGTAGAAATACCACTAATAAAGTTGAGGAGAAGGCTAACTATGTTGAAAAATAAGAATACTCCACACTTTTACAGCATACAAAGGGGAAGACAAAAGGAGAAATAAAGGAATGGTATCTTGACACGGGAGCAAGCAACCATATATGTGGCAGAAAGGACATGTTCGTGGAGGTTAATGAATCAGTAAGTGGCAAAGTTACCTTTGGAGATAACTTTAAAATTTTGGTGAAAGGAAAAGGGGAAATTTTAATTCGTTTGAGAAATGGAGCGCATCAATTTATCTCCAATATATAATATGTGCCCAATATGAAAAATAAAATATTAAGTTTGGGGAAACCCTTAAAGAAAGGTTATGATATCCATATGAAAAATCATAATCTTTCTATAAGAGATCAAATAAGAAATCTCATTCCTAATGTGCCCATGCCAAGAAATATAATGTTTTTGCTAAATATTCAAAATAATAATGCAATGTGTTTAAATGCTTGTTTCAAAGACATATCTTGGCTTTGGCATTTAAGTTTTGGGCATCTTAATCTTGGTGGCCTAAAATTATTACGTAACAAAGGAATGGTAAAAGTATTACCCTATATTAATCATCTTGATCAACTGTGTGAAGGATGCTAATTTGGGAAGCACTTTAGAATGATTTTTCCAAAAGAATCCACTACAAGAGCAAGGGAGCCCCTAGAACTAATTCACATAGATGTTTGTGGGCTTATTACTCCATGTTATTTTTGCAAAAATAAATACTTTCTTCTGTTTATTGATATTTTAGTAGAAAGACATGGCTTTATGTCTTAAAAGAAAAATCGAAAGTGGTTTATGCATTTAAGAAATTTAAAGCACTTGTTGAAAAGGAAAGTGGTTATGAGGTAAAAGCCATGAGATCTAATAAAGGGGGAAAGTTCACTTCTAATTAGTTTGAAAATTTTGGTGAAGATAATATGATTCTCCACCCTTTAACAGTTGCATACTCTCCTTAAAAAAATGGAGTAGCCGAAAGAAAAAGTGGAAGATTTTAAACATGTCTCGAAGCATGTTAAAAAGCAAACGAACGCCAAAGGAATTTTAGGCCGAAGCTATTGATTGTGCAGTTTATTTATCAAATCTTTGCCCCACTATAAATGTGTGGAATAAAACTCCTCAAGAAGCTTGGAGTGGAAGAAAATCGGGAATCTCACACTTAAGAGTTTTGGGGAGTATAACATATGCTCTTGTGCCAGATCAAAAGAGGTCCAAGTTAGATGACAGGAGTGAAAAATGCATATTTATCGGTTATCATTCACGCTCCAAAGGCTACAAGTTATATAATCCAATTAATGAAAAGGCCATAACTATTAGGGATGTCATGTTTGATGAGGAAGGTGCATGGAATTGGAATGTTCAAGAGAAAAACTATGACTTTCTTCCCCTTTTTTAATACCAAGAAAGAGATCAGGTCATTGAAGATGCGCAAGAGCACACTACACCACCTCCACCACCACTATTATCCACACATAGAGATTCATCGTCATTATCGGCATCAGGTATAAGTTCAAGTGAAAGAACACCATGCATGAGGAGCTTATATGAAATTTATAAGGTAACCGAAGATCATAATAAGCTAACACTGTTTTATCTTTTTGCAAATTATGAGCCTATAGGTTTTGAAGAAACTATGCAAAGAAAAAAATTGAGAGATGCTATTGATGAAGATATCAAAGACATTGAAAAGAATAACACGTGGGAGCTAACAAGTCTTCCCAAAGGACACAACGATTGGAGTCAAATGGATAAACAAAGCAAAGAAGAATTCTAAAGGAGAAGGGGAAAGATACAAAGTAAGATTGGTTTCCAAAGGCTACAAGTAAGGACACGACATAGATTATTAAGAGGTATTTGCTCCCGTTGCTCGCCTTGAAACTATGAGATTTATTATTTCATTTACAACACAAAATAATTGGAAAATTCATCAAATAGATGTTAAGTCCGCTTTTCTAAATGGACACCTTGAAGAAGAAGTATATGTGGAGCAGCCTATGTGCTATGTGATGAAAGGAAATGAAGATTAAGTTCTAAAATTTAATAAAGACTTATATGGCTTAAACCAAGCACAAAGGGCATGGAATACTAGAATTGACCAATATCTTCAAGATAATTAGTTTGAGAAATGTCTACACAAGCATGCCCTATATATAGTATATATAAAGGTTAATGAAACTAGCCCTATATATAGTATATATAAAGGTTAATGAAAGTAATAATATTTTACTTGTGTGATTATATGTAGATTATTTAATCTGTATAGGAAACGATGCAAGCATGATTAAAGAATTTAAGAAGGCAATGACAAGAGAATTTGAGATAACAGACATTGGGTTGATGTCATATTATCTTGGCATTGAAGTAAAGCAAGTGGATGAAGTCATCTTTATATATCAACACAGTTATGTAAATGAAGTTCTCAAGAAATTCAAGATATATGATTGTAAGCATGTAAGAAGACCCATAGAATGCAGGCTCAAGTTATCGAAACATGAAGAAGGTGAAAAAGTAGATCCCATATTTTTCAAAATTCTAGTGAGAAGCTTGCGTTACTTGACATGTATAAGGACTGATATTCTATTTGGAGTTGTCCTCATTAGCCGATACATATAAGCACCTACGACGACACATCTAAAAGTTGCAAAAAGGATTTTTCATTACATCAAAGGTACAATTGATTATGGATTATTTTATTCTCATAACAATTTAATGCTTATTGGATACAATGGTAGTGATTGGGGTGGAGACTGGATGATTGAAAGAGCACTAGCGGATTTGTGTTCTACATGGGAGATATAGGTTTCACTTGGAGTTCAAAGAAGTAACCAATTGTCACACTTTCTACTTATGAAGCCGAATATGTTGCTTCCATAACATGTGTGTGTCATGCGATTTGGATAAGAGACTTAATAAAAGAGCTCAACATGCCACAACAAGCGACGGAGATATATGTGGTTAATAAATTAACACTCGCATTGGCAAAGAATCCGGTGTTCCATAATAGAAGCAAGCATATTGACATGAGATATTACTTTATTAGAGAGAGTATAGCAAAAAAGGAGGCGGAGATAAAGTACGTGAGATATCATAATCAACTTGATGACATATTCACAAAGACACTCAAGCACGAGGTGTTCCAGAATTTACGAAGACTACTTTGAATTGCAAAACCAAGTTTAAGAGGGGGTGTTGAAAATTAAACTTGATTTTGGAATTATTTAATTTATATTTTAATTGGGCTTAAATCAGTAGTATTATTTATTGGGCTAGCTTAATTAGTTGTTATGGGCTTTTATAATTATTTGGGTCCATTAAAGGTGTAACATTTCTAGAAGGGTCTTTAACTAGATTGTTCTTATAAGATATCTCAAAATTAGGTGGTAGTTGGGAGTCGTAATTAATGAGTCACTAGATTCTTACCTTGAGACCTATAAATAGGGAGGTGTCTAGCCATTTGTATCAAGACAAATTTGAGATCAATAAAAAGTGGTCATTTCCTTAATAATCAACCACTTTCCTCTTATCTTCATATTGCTCCCTTAGTAATATAAAACACCCCTCTTCCAACATTTACAAGCATCTTAGCCCACTATAATTCTTCTCCCACCAATGTAGAATTGTCCATTTTAATGAACCCTCCACATTTTTCCCATATTGATTTAAATATCTCCTTCCCCAAAGGTGAAGAGGAAGTCCCATAACTCGAATCCATTGATTGTTATGTCTTCTCGGTTGACCTGCAACTCCCACTAATGGATGTTGCTTTTGTATCCAAATTGGGTCTTCATTGAATAAACATTTCTTCCCCTCCACCTCTATTACTGAAGCAAAGAGAAATAAAAAAAGTGAGAAGTGCAGGCTCATCACTTCAACTTCTCCCACTGGTTTCCATCTATCCATCACCCATTGTTTCATCTTCTCTTTTGATCGAGGTAACTTGTCCGAACATCCCATCTGACCCATCAAGGCTTTTTAAAAGAATATCAGTCCTGGAAGACGAGTCACCTTCCACAACGAGGCCGGTCCTTGATAAGGATTCTTCTATGACATTGATAGTGGAAAAATGCCACATCTCCACTTTGGCAGGCTTAAGAAAACATCGTCTTTCAACTGTACTCGCCAGCCCAGCTGCAGTCATTATTGGAGATGTAAATGAGACCTCCATTTCCATTCCCTAGAGCACTTCTCTGGCATAGCCCTACCCCCTGCTTGCAGAGGACTCCGATGGCTGAAGGTTCATTGGATACTTATCCTTCCTAACCACAATATTGAACCAGGTTATCTTTCTGAAACCTCTATATGCAATCAACTTCCAATTTTTTTTGTCTCATTCTAAATAATTTTCTCGAAAGGTTTGTTGCTTCCATAAGCATGAACTCATCCAAAATACCTCTCCTTAAACTAAAGATACTTATTGAATGTACCGTTTTATCTCTTGCTGAATTTAAATTAGCATCTGCTGCCAAACTACTCTTTGGAGAGTTCAAACGTTTTCCTTCCTACATGAAAAATCGCCTTATTATTTCTATGAACCCTATATTACACTAACAAGTGATCTCACTTGGTTGTTTCTTGATAGCAAGAGGTTTCAAGAAAAGGAAGAATTAAAACTCCATGAATGCAATTTTAAGGTTGTTTCTTAGCATTACATGAGCATGCAAGATCCCAAATATCAAAAAACATTTAAATGTTTTAATTTGAAAATCAAATATTCATTATCTATAGACTTACAAGCTTATAAGTTCAATTTACCTTTAATCCTATGGGGTTGGAACATGACCAATTGAGGATGACTTTTGGTGAGAATATATTAAACACTTTTCAAGATTTTAGAAAGTAAAGTGATAAAGGTCAAAGTGTATTTTGATAAAAAAATATTACGACACATGAAAGGTAGAGCACAAGTTTTTGAACATACCAAGTAGTATTTCTTCTTATGTCGTATGGAAATTAATTGTTTGTGTAAAAATAGAAATGCCATTAATATTACTTCCCCATATGATTTTGTGTCACATCAATGATGGTTCAACTTGATATAACTATGACACTCCATGTTATTTATTATTATGCCAAAAACCTTAAGTGTATATTGCATCAATCACCAATAAAATTAGAGATACTAGGACTTTAATCCCTCAAGATTTTCATTTTCATATGGAAGGAAGATAAGATATCAGTTTATTTTCCATGCCACTACATTGAGAAATCTTGGTTTTTCCAAAGGTTGGATTTGATTGGCGTATCCTATAAAATCGATAAAAATTAAATATGAAATTAATCCATAGTCCATCTTATGTCCCTCTTAGGTCTTGAGTCATTATGTAATATCCCATGTTTTTGTATAATTAATATTGATTATTTAATTTGGATTATTACTGCTCGTGTTCAGTGGTAGTTGTGTGTGGATGATAATTGTGTGAATGATTATTACCTACAATTTGTTTATGATAATTAATTTAATTGGGGAAATTTAAATTGTATATGAATAACTTGTAATTAAATATAACGTTGTGATTTATTTTTATACTTCGATTTAGTACTGCTGAATCGGCCTCTGGGGGATATAGAGGCCATAGCGGTGTTCTTAGTATAACAGATTGGGCACCATGGGTGGGTACCCTTCTGGCCTAAGTTTTGGGAGCATTTGAGTAGTGTTTTCTGCTTATTTAAAGCCTTAAATTAGGGCTATAGGAGACCTTAGGTATTAAGAGGTTAAATATAGGCTTGACCCTTACTAAAATCACATGTAAAACGTAAGACAAACCCTAGCCTAGTAGAGGGGATTTTAAGAGGGTAAGGAATCAACAAGAGGAACTTATCAAGATAATGATCTTTTTATTCTAGATAAGGTATAAATTACTTTACTATGTATTATATGTAAATTGTTTATTATTCATTGATATTTTGATTTAAATTGAGGTTAGTAACATGCTAGGTTGAGATCTCATGGAATACATTAGTTTCGATGATGTTAAATGTATAAAATTATTTAGATTTGTTATTGAATTTATCTATTTTATTGATTCACATATTTATGATAATATTATTATGATTCAAATTTTATTTTGAATGATTAATCTTGTAATTAAGATGAACCCTAATTAAGCACATGATGAAATTGATGATTCAACATTTACTTTGATAGATTTGATTTAATTAATGACTATATATTGTTAGAAATGTGGAAACCATTATAATTGATACGCCGGACGATTTGAGACTGATTGTAGCTTTTGATAAACCTTATTTATGATCTGGTAATAATAAAATTGATTATGTTAGGTTCTGGGAAAATTTGATATTACGATACCAATTTGTGTTAGAATACTAAACCTGCGAGAATAGTGATGAGTTTTGCGGTTACACCACCTAAGGTTACAGTCATGCCCTTTTTAGCCATGGATGTGACTTAGGCAGCATGGTGGAATTTTGAGGTTTTGTAGGGATTATTAATATTAAGGCTTATTCTTGGAACTATGGACTTTTCAGAGGTTTTAATTGGGTTATTAAGTTTCTAATACTAGACGTATTTGCGGAGGTTATGTGTACGGGAATGGAGATTAATTTGAGGAAATGTATTGTCCAATGGGTACGGTTATGATGGTATACCATACTCATTAGGGTTGTTGGTGAATATATGATTTATGTGTTATTTATGGACATACCATGTGTTTGTGTATATTCGTGGAGAACATATCAATGGAGATTTAATGTTATTATTTATCGAGACCATGTAATACTCCCCTAACTAATGATGTAGCCTGCGTATAGATGTATATCTTAATCCTATGGGAAGTTAGTCAACCCTCTTGCGAGTGGGATGTATATGAGGCTTGATCTATCGGGTAATCTTGGTATGTGATTACATAGGGTGTGATGACGTAGTGAATTCCCCTTTTCTCTGTATGTGTATGTTTTGCAATCTGTTAGGAAAGAGGCTTCCTACGAATTGATTCGATAGGGTCGCAAGAAGTCCTGAAATCTTAGAGCCTTCTTGTTATATTTATGTAACTTACAATTTCATATGGGGATACTGATTGTGGTACTACTCTTATTTAGATGTGATTGTTGATTGAATTGCAAGGTAGTATGTGTGTACTATGTATGAGTTTTACTCTTGGTACACAGTTAGAGTTATGTTATTACGTTGTAGCCTCAAATTGAGATAATGTAAATTATTTTTAGTCTTGGGGCAGGGATTCACACATTGTATCTATGTATAGTGTAGTTAGATATCTAGCTTGATATATCTTAGTAAAAGTGGAGTGATGTATTTTAGGACGTGAGTACTGGTGGGACAACATGAGACGTAAGTGAGTCACATTTAATAATGTTATACAAAATAAGTTATTTCTTGAAAATGTGGGGTCTAACTCGCATTTTTATTTTTTATAAAAAATTATTTCATATGTTCTTAAGTAGGATTAGCAAGCCTAAGTAATCAGAATTTCATTTAGTTGATTATTCAACTATCTATCCTTAGTATATGACACATTTTTCCTTGAAGTATTTCATTTATGTTAGAATATTCAGTTATTGATTTCATTACATGTTCTATATATGGGCTCAAGGTGGGTTCCAAAGATGTTTACTTTTTTAGTTTGAGACACTTAGTATTGTGGACATTTGTTCATTTTATTATTTCAATTTATTTGCATTATCTAGATACTATTGTGGATGGCTTAGTTTTAATAATTTTATCATTTTCCGAGAATGGTATAAATTATTTAACCTTACCTATCTTTAACGTTGAGGCTTGACCACTTAATACGTGGAAAATAGGACGTGTTATAGCTTGTATCAAAGCATCATAGTAACTAGTGTCTTAGGTTCCTTTACATCAAGCATTAGGTTCTTTGACATTATAGCCATATTTCTAGGTTGTTTTGTACTCTTTATTCGTGATCGTAATCTTACATAAATTTCTTAATTTTCATTCAGATGGAAAACACCCAATGTAGGAGAATTCAAATAACTCAACTAAGGAAGCCAATTGGGATACTTGGATGATATGATTTCCATTATAGAGGTCACAACTGATATGGTTGTCTCAATTCAACACCTTCAGCAAACCCATCCTTTGTACCATAACCACCACAAATGTATACTTAGAAGAGAGCACATAGGACCTTTGGTAAAGGTAACCCACCAGATTTTATAGGAGCTATTGACATTCTCACATCACATTAATGAAGGAAGGTAATTAAAAGTAACTTGAGGATGGTTGAGTGCACATAGCCATATGTAGATGTTAATAAACTTTAAGCTGGTGGTAGTTGCATTGCAATGGTGGGCATCTATACCACCAATAAAAATATGAGTACTATGCTCATTATTGAGTTCTAGACTATATTTGAGGTAAAGTATTTTTCTTTGACATTGCATGCGACGAAGATGAGAGATTTACATAGGTTATAGTAGGGTAACTGTAGAATTATTGAGTACGAGATAAGTTTCACAATGATGTCTTTGTTTTCACTTGAGGATGTGGACAACGATACAAAGATGTTGGAGGGATTTATTAAGGGACTAATATGGAGAATCAATACAGGTGTTGATAGATAACCAAACTCACACCACACACATTCAAGTGATGAATTTATATCGGGTACATTTCCAGAACCATCACGAGTTTTAAAAAGTTAAGGGGGGAGAAGTGGTCCATCGGGGATAGCCATACAAACAAGACAAGACGTAATGCATGAGAGTCCTCCCGTAAATAGGAGGCCCACTATCCAAAAGATCCACAACACGAGGATCAACCACATAAGAGAAACAAGGGGTATGATGAAAGTCTTCATCAAGTTTATAAGGTCTAAGGGCAACAGATTCATCAAGGTCAACATGGCTAGGGTCGAGGCCAACATGACATGCATCCGTAGGGGATATTTCTTAGCACTTTATTTTCTTGTGATGAGGTGATACACCATCTAAAAGGTTACCCAATGTCATTTAGGGTTCCCATGGTCAGAGTGGACAGTATGGATACCATTCACCATAAGGTCAACATCATCACCCCACTTATTCTAGACTTACCATTAGCACACTGTCCTAACAGTGGGACCAACTATAAGGATAAAATTCCAATAGAGAATATTTATATGTATTTTGACTTTATTCCGTGTTTAGACAAAACTGTTTGAGTTATAGGTTATGATTTGAATATCTTGATCTTTCAAGCCTATGACATGATTTCTTGAAAATGTAATAGCCAAGTTAGAAGACAAGTTAGAAGATCTACATCATCGTGACGTGTTTTGTACTCATTACCATCTTCATTTTTTGAGGATATCTTAATTATTAATGTATTTTTTTTTTGATACTTATAGATTTTATTTTTGGATGTCAGGATTTTATAAAATTGTTTTCATATGTTTTTAAAATGATTTTAACCCTTTTAATAGTTTTTAGAAGAAAAATACTTTTTTCGTGAGGTCATTAGAATGACATTAGGTATGCCATTTGAACGAGTTTGTATACCTTATTAGATCGCGTTCACATTCCAATAAACCTTTGATCGAGATAACTTCTTCCCTCCGCTAATCTCTCGTTGGAAGTATCATTTGAAAGGTGTTCGAATGAGATGAATAACTTCGCTCGAATGAGATGCACCATGTTCGAATGAGTCTACAAATTTTTCATAAATCTTTTCCAGATTACTTTTCATCCTTATCTTGATTTCGGAAAACCTCCTATAAAGAGGAGTGTTGAGCAACAGTTTTATTTGAGATAAAAACTTATATTTTGAGTTCCCAAACTCTACCAAAAATCTCTCCATGTTTTTATTCCAACCTTAGTTTACACCCAAATTGTTTTAGATATAAGATTCATCTTATTATATTATGAGATCCAGTTTGTGGGCACCTTTGTTTATTCTCCACAAACTTTGTGAGAATTATGTCATTGCGGTGGACTTAGTATATGCTGATGTGTTTAAATATGATAGATTTTGTGTGTGATGGTTTTTGAGTTGTTTGGTGGATATTGAGGCGTAGGTGGACTCACATGTTGTGTAAGTATGCAAGTAAACTCTTATGTGTCGTTGTAAAGATGTTGAAGGATCACATAGAGTTAAGGCTTATGAGGGCATCGAGTCATTGTGAAAGTCTACTATCATGTCCTTTATAATTCCATATATAGTAAATTTGCATGACTGAGACATCCAAGGGTTTTCCATTTGTGTTTTCCTCGTACATTGGGCGTTATGGTTTGTTTTACTTATTTTATCCTTCACTCAACTAGATGTATGTTTACATTAAGATATAGTTGGTTAATCATTTTATCACAACTTGTTTAAAATTGGTGCAACGTTTATAATGTTTCATTAAAGTTGAAAACTTTTAAAAAAGTTGGTTTGTCTATTTTACACCCTTTGTCATATTACAACCCTTCGGTCTTATCACAATTTAAAATTGGTACCAGAGCAAGAACACTAAATTATCTTGTAGGTTTGTCTTTTCGTGCAGTTTTAGGGTTATTTGGGTGCTTCTTTCATTCGTTCTTTTTCTCTCTTTAGTTTTATTTATTTCTCTCAATAGGTCATTATTATGATAAGTCATCCGATTAATTTAGCGATGACAATGATTTTAATATTCAAGATGAGTTTAATGAGATTCATTAACCGTGATAAAAAAGAGCTCTTTTGAGTTTGAAGTTTGCAAAAAGAATTAGATTTCTTAAAAAAGATTTTTTTATTTTAAAGCTGAAGTTGATTTTTTGCAAACTATTCAAACTCAAAGAGAAATTCTTCATGAGAAGATCATGAACATGTTTCGTGAGTTTAAAACATTATAAGTGTCCAAAAAAGAGAGTGAGGATAGAGTCTGGTTTTTAGAGAATGAATTAGAGGACTCTGAAATTTTTAGGGTTAATGAACGTGCCATTAAGGATATTCATAAATCATTAAAAGTTTTGAGGGCATGTGAAAAAACTCTTAGGAATAATCTCGCTTGCATTGAGGGGGAGTGAGATAACCTTTTAAGAATGATTAAAAATTTGAATAAGGAGTCCCTAAACTTAGAGAAGTCTAAGTTCTTGCTTGAGTGTAGTATGTTGAAGTTAAAAAATGATCTAAGAGACTCAAGTAGTGTTGGTAGTGTCTTCCATAATTCAATTTCTTCCGTGCCTAAAGCCAAGGCCAATGATTATTTTAGAGTGTGAACTGTTGACCAAGGAATTAGAAAAGTTTATCCCCAAAGGTAACATTCCTCGTGTTTGCATATGCTCACATTGTGGTATGAAAGTCCACCTTAGAGAATTTTGTTATGATCTTAGAAGAGGCCATAGGAAGTTTATATCCTATGTCACCATGGTTCCCAAATCCCTAAGTAATAGGTATTATTCTATTTTGTATAGGAACTATGATTTGGAAGCTTTAAATGTAAGACTTGTTGATTCTCTAACGCTTGCACATGATACCTTTCTCACTAAATCTAATGGTTGATTGTGTTCGCAAGTGATACACTAGCTTTTGTACTTCATGTTATCGGTGCTTGCTAGTTGTATTTGTTTTGAGACTTTTGTATTTTTTTTCTTTTATTGGTACTTATTGAAAAATATAAAAATATTTTATTTGACTTTTGAGTCTTTTGAAAAATTGTTAAAAACTTAAAAATATTTTGTTCATCTGTATTTTGGTTTTACACATTTTGTGTGACATATTGGTGTGTTTGGATCTACTTCCTTTTCACATTTCCACGTGTCTACATTTTATTATTAATTTTATTGCTTAGATTGTTCTTAATCATGCTTGCATGGAGTAGTTTGAAAATGATTTTCTTCGTGGATTCATTTTGCATGTGCCTCCTTACACACATGGATGAGCTCGTTTGGATTTTAACTTCATATGTTACAAGATTTAAGTGATATTTTCTCCTAACAATCCTATCATATACATATATTTTTGACTGGGGGATTTGTTTTATGTAAGAACCATTGCTCGCGAGTTTGTTAATTTATTGGAAAAATATAAGTGTGCACAAAAAAGGGCTATGAAAGGAGAAATCTTCCTTAAGTGAAACACCACCGTTGGCAAGAGACTAAAAAATTAAGAGGCAAAGGAAAAGGAAAATTGTCAAGTCCAAAATTATGTTTCATTGATTCTTCAACTAAATTGGTTTCTTCAAAATGAGAGTGAAAAAATATTATATCAAAATCTTGAGGGTGTTTTTAGTTGAAGACCAATGGATTTGCGCAATGAGTCCTAGTTATTTCACTTATGACGTTATTGATTTGAGAATTATCAATATTTTCTAAGATAATGTGCATTGTGCTTGTTTGTCCATTTATGAGTTTACTTCATCTATCAATTGTGGCTAAATCTTTATTTGATAAAGTAAATCCAGTTATAAAAAACTCCTTGAACATTTTTGAGTGACTAGGTCATAATTCTTTTATTTCTAGTTCATGTCCCTTCACTCTATACCACATATTTAGACACATCGATACTATGCTAGTATGTAAAGCTTATTGTGTTTGTGTCATGTTGTGGTCATTTATACCTATATATATGACTGTGTCTTTGGTATATTTTGCATATTTATATATATGGTATTGTTTTGAGTCTTTGCATTTTCATTTAATCCATGTTTTCCATGTACTTTATCTATGAATCAAATTGGCATTTTTCTCATATTGGTATCTCTTGTTGCTTGTTTACATTGATATCTCATGATTCATTTTGTATTTAAGTTGGTATCATTTTTTCATCAAAATTAGTATTAATTGATCACTGTTTAGACTATTTGTGTTTGTGTTTCCATCTTCTGTCTATTTCACTTTACACCGTCGCATGAGATTATTTTTCCTCTCTATTTACAATTGGTATCACATGTTCTCACATTTTTGGGTAGAAATGGTTTATAATACATTATTTCCTTGTTTAGTCCTGAACAAAAGAAATGGTATCTTTCACTTTAATTTTAGGAAGAGAATTATTACCTAAGTGTGTAACATGCTGTATTTTTGAGAACTTAAATAATTATGTGATTAATTATTATTGTGGGATTAATTAAATTAATATGCGAGAATTAATTGGTGATTAATCCAAATTTAAAAATAAATATTAACTAGAGTGACAAGGGTTAATACTTATTAATGAGAATTATTGAATATTACCGATTGAATAAGTAATATGGAATTTCTGAATCTGATAAATTGTCGAGAGTGAAATATATGACAGTTTGGTATATTAAGTCGGGACACGCGTGTGAGTCGTGTCGGGGCTAATTGAATGGAATATAATGGTAAATTATTTTTAAGTAACTTGTATGGTAATTTTGAGTGCGCCGTTGAGTCCGGGAGAGTCGAGATAGTCAGAAAACACTACCCGGGTATTTTATTTAGACTTTGGGAGATTTTAGGCTAAACCGGCACCCCGTAGGGGTAATTTTATAATTTTCATTTTTGGAGAAATTAAATGGAGAAAAATTGAAAGTTTATTATATCACTCGCGAGAGGTTCATTAGGGTTAATATGTACAAAAGTAAGGAACGACCACAGAGTGTGTGAGGGAGAACAAATTCGAAGAAGGAAGGCCCAATTAGCACCACCTTGCACAACCACACCACCATCGTGCAGATCGGAACAAGAGGAACACACCCATACTAGCAACATCAAGAGATCAGACAGTTGATTCGAGGCAAGTGTTTATTACTTGCTCCTTTTTAGCAATAATTGTGTTTATGTTAGAGTAGATAAATTTCCTCATGAATTTGATGATAATTATGATGAAAAATACAGGGGTTTCTTGCATATTATTGAGTCTGAGATTATAAGAGATTAAATTACTTCATGTAGATTTGATATCATCCACGAATTTATACTAATTTCCATGAACAAATCTGGGTTATAGTAGTTCTTGTATTGAAATTGGAAGAACTAGGGTTTTAATGGTTTAATTTGGGGATTTAATATTTAATTGATGTATTGTGAACAATTAGTGATTCTAGGTTGTTAGAAATCATCTAAATATGTTAGAGCATCAATAGGGTTTGCTGTTTGGGTGTTTGGGAATGAACAGTAGAGGTTTGAGAGGTGTTAATGGTGGAAAAACGTTGAAATCTGGGCAAGAAGATGAAACAGTGCATCTTGCGCGATATCGCGCGTAGTCGTTTGAGCGAGATAGAGATGTCACGCGAAGTCGCTCAAGAGACACGTGGCATTCGTTCAAACGACGGGGTAAATTTCTGGGAATTTTTTTAGGGTCCAGTTTTGGAATTTTCAGTTTATTGGAGTGAGAGGAACTGCCATTTAACAAATTTAAAACGAGACATGTTTAAGATAAAGGGTGTGAGATTTATACTTCAAATATTTCAGAAAGAAGATTTACCTTGAAGATTACGAGAGAGTTATGGTAATCTAATAATATTATACAATACGTAACAATGAGAATATTATACGTATGGTAAGTATGCAACTAGGTTGGGAAAACACCTATTAATTTTAATAGGATGAGTGTATGCCTATTATTTGATATTTTTGTTAAGTGCACTAATGGGCGATAACCCGGGGGTGCAAGGTTATGTTGTTTAATACACTAAATGGTGTAACCCGGGGGTGTAAGGTTTTTATTTTGTGCACTAATGGGTAATAACCCGGGGGTGCAAGGATATGGTATTAAGTGCACTAATGGGTGATAACCCGGGGGTGCAAGATCATTTTATTTACAACACTAATGGGGATTCAAACCGGGGGTGCAGGACTGGAATATATATATATATATATATATATATATATATATATATATATATATATATATATATATATATATACGTGTGTATGTGTGTTTATGAGAAATTATACTAAGGGAAACTAGTAGTTATGGCAACAATGACAAATAAACAATCTTAATGAGATAAAGATTTAAATACTCTAAGAGTGAACATGAAAGGTTGAAAAACGTGATAGACTACTTTTGGGGTATTGTATGGGAAATACTGGAATACTATTGTTGAATGTAGATAGTGTTACATGACTTTGAACTAGTTAACTTGGGTAGAATTACTAGTACCAGATAGAAGATGCGATTGGAGTGCATAATAGAAGATAGGTGAGAATTTTATGTGAGAGCACGAATCTAACATACACATAATACTTGCTTTAAGGCAGTTTTAAATACTTGCTAAAATATATTTTTACACATCGGGCTCTGACCCGTCTCTTGCATCTCTTTTATCTCTTACTATATACATATGTATTATATCAGATGCTCAACCACAGGGACACCAGATTTAGAGACTTGTATTGCTTAGCGTGATACGGATGATGTGGAATTTGTAGCTCTTTGCATTAGACGCTCCTATAATTCCTGTCAGTTTATCTAGACTTTTCATTTAGGGCACGTGTCGCCCATTCCTTAGACATTTTATCATAGATTGTATTTAATTTACTTTCTATTCATTTTAGTTGGGTTTAGTTTTACTATGGACCTGTGGTTTAGAGTTTTGAACTGGAATGATTTATCCAGTCGTATTTATTTCAGTACATAATTCAGGTTTATTTTTTATTTTATTCAGTTGAATGGTGTATGGATTATATTTAAATTCTTGGACTTTGAAAATACGATCTTTGGTTACAACTAAAAAAAAAGTATTTTGGCACTAACTTAATTTATATTAGGTGATTAATAAAATTAATGTTTTCGACAGTGATTCTAAGAATGAACCAACAGAACATTCTGTTTTAAATTTTATAAAGGACCGATCACCCGGTATTTAATTGGGCGAGGTGTCATAGGTGGTATCAGAGCATCAGGTTCTAGAGTCCTTTAGGATCTGTTCACCTTATTGTGCTTTCAGCTTAGCGTCCTTTGATATAGAGCCTTATCTTTAGGACTGTTGTATTCTTATTTTTACGATCACATCTTCAGCTATTTGAGATTCAACGATAATTATGGACTAATAAACTTCTTTCTCGTCTCAGATGCCTCATCGACTTGTACCAAGGGACATAAATGTTCATTCAGGGCCAACAACAGGTCCATTAGGGCCTAGGTAGGGGTGGTAACGGCCAGCAGGGCCGAGGTTAACAGGGACAGAGGGGAGGTAATTTTGCCGGCAAATGTTATACTTGTGGAAAGACTAGCCATACAAAGAAGGATTGACCCGATAGGGAGATGGTCCCTCAGCATCAAGGTGCTCACTAGGAGCCCAAGAGACCCATCTTTCCAGCCGCCCTACCAGCTCCAGCGCCAGTTCCAGCCTTGCCCGCAAATTCGGTGCAACAGGGGCAACTTTAGTATGGACGGGTCTACAACCTCCATCAGGCCGCGGTCCCACAGACTCCACTCGCGATTGAGGGTATGCTTTCTATTTAGGGAACTATGGGGAATACTTTATTTGATACGAGGGCCACACATTATTTTATTTCCATGAGGTTTGCACTTGCTTTGGGATTATTAGATACAATAGAGAGTACAGTTACATGTGTAGACTAGCCTTTGGGTAATGGTTCACTGATTTTCTTTAAATGTCGAGGGGTGGGTATAGAGATTGGGAGACTTACTTTACCTGTCGATATGCTTGTATTAGAGATCTCCGAGTATGATGCAATTATCAGTATGGATTGGCTTGTTGTATATAGGGCTATGATCGATTGTTTTAGTTGGAGTATTATTTTTACTATGCCTGGTCAGGAGATGTTCCTGGTGGCGATGCTTTATTCTGAGGGAGGATCTTCCACGCATTTGTATTATATAGAGGGGGAGACCTCTAAGGAAGTGGTGATACCTCTTGATTCGATACCGATGGTAGAATCATTAAAGTATTAATTCGCACATACTTTCCCGAAATTTTGTCCTATTTAAATTTACTATCTCGCAGTTTCTCTCACTCCAATAAACTCGTAAACTCAAAACTAGACTCTAAGAAAATTTTCAAAAGTCACTAAGTCACTCGAACCAGAAAGGATTGTCGCTCAAACGATTGCCACGTGTCGTTTGAACGACTTCGTGTGACATACAAGTCTCGCTTTAACTTAAACTTCGAGCGACATTACGATGTCGTTTGAATGACTCTTCGGGCGACTTCGCGCGACGCGCACTGATTCGTCCCCTTTGCCCAGAATTCAGCGTTTTTCACCATTTTTTATCCTAAAAACCTCTAAGGTTCATCACCCAACACCTCATCATCAATCCCAATCAAAACATAGCAGGTTATATAACATTCCTAACATCCTAGGATCGTTAATTCATCATCAATCATCAAGATTATATGAAATCCTCAAATTAATTCATAAGAACCCTAGTTTCCAAATTTTCAATTAAAGAACCTAATAAATCCAGATTCATTCATCAATATATAATACAATTCCTTGATTAATCATATACATACATGAAGGAATTTAAACTACTAATTAAACCACTCCTTAATCATAATTTAAATCTCCAATTTTTCACCCAATTCACATGTAAATCATGATTAATTTCACCTACACTAACATGAGCATGATTATTGCTAAAAGAAAGAAAGTAATAGACACTTGCCTCGAATATGATGGTCTAATCTGATGGTGATGTTGGTATAGATGGGTTCCTCGTCTTTTGATCTATACGATGGTGGTCACGGTGGTGAAAGATGATACCTAAAAGCTTTGGCTCCTTGGGATTTGCTCTCCCTCACTCTTTGTGACTCTCTCTTGAGTTATGTGAATGTGAGACCTCATTTCTCCTACGTAACTGATATAATAAAACTCTAATTTTTGTCCATTTAATTTCCCCGAAAATATAAATTTCAAAACTACCCCTACGAGGTGCCGGTTTGGCCTAAAATATCTTGGAGTCCAAATAAAATACCCATGCAGAGTTTTCTGACTATCTCGACCCTCCCGAACTCAACGACGCACTCGAAATGATCATACGAGTTACTTAAAAATAATTTACCTTTTTATTCAATTTAATTAGTCCCGACACGACTCACACACGCATTCCGACTTTATATACCAAACTGTTTTATTTCTCAGTTTCAACAATTTTTCAAATTTGCATAATTCCATATTACGTATTCACACAATAATATTCACTGATTCTCAACAATAAGTATTAACCCTTGTCACGTTAGTTAATAATTATTTTAATTCAAATTAATAAACAATTAATTTCTCGCATTTTAATTTAATTAATCCAACAATAATAATTAATCACATAATTATTCCAACAATAATAATTAATCACATAATTATTTAAATCGTCAAAAATTATGGGGTGAGCAGGATGTGTCAAAGATTGCCTTCTTGACGAGATATGGTTCTTACGAGTTTAGGGTTATGCCTTATGGGCTAACCAATGCCCCAGCCGCGTTTATGGACTTGATGAATAGGGTATTCAGAGAGTTCCTGGATCAGTTTGTCATTGTCTTCATAGATGATATCCTGATTTACTCTCAGACAGAAGATGATGATGCTGAACATTTGAGGCAGGTTTTACAAACACTGCGTTAGCACGAGTTATATGAAAAATATGAGAAATGTGGATTTTGGATGAAGGAGGTTTAGTTTTTGGGACACATTATTTCGGATAGAGGTATATCTGTAGATCCGGGGAAAGTATCAGTGGTGAGGGAGTGGGGATAACCCACGACGCCAACGGAGATACGTAGTTTCTTGGGCCTAGCAGGATACTACAAGAGGTTTATTCGAGGATTCTCAAGGATAGCGGGTTCATTGACTCATTTGACTCACAAAGTAGTGCCATTTTTCTGGAATGATGCCTATTAGTTGGATTTTGATGAGCTGAAGGACAAGCTGACTTCAGCACCAGTGTTGGCACTGCCCAGGCCGGGAGTGGAATATCTAGTCTACACTGATGCGTCCTTACTAGGACTTGGGGGTGTGCTTCAACCGGAGGATCAGGCTATAGCTTATGTATCCCGAAAGCTTAAGACTCATGAGAAGAAATACCCCACACATGATTTAGAGTTGGCGACAGTCGTCTTTGCACTCAGGATTTGGCGACATTACCTTTTGGGTGATCAGTTTTGCCTATTTATAGACCACAAGTCACTACAGTACTTGTTCACATAGAAGGTGCTAAATATGCATCAACGCAGGTGGCTAGAGTTTGTAAAAGATTATCAATTTTAGATACACTCACTCGAGAAAGGCTAACGTAGTTGCAGATGCATTAAGCCGTAGGCTAATAGATGAGATGACCGAGGTGTGGAAGGCGAAACGGAAGGAGTTAGGGCACCAGGATGCTATGGCCAGATCATTCATGTCAGTTATGACTGTCACACCACAGATAGTGATAAGGGTGGTCCATGCACAGGCGGTAGACCCTTTTTACCAGGAGAGGATTAGACAGCTCTTTGACGATGGAGCCGAGTCTTATTTAATAAGTTCTGAGGGAGGCTTGTATTTCAACGGGAGACTCATGGTTCCAGAGGGGGAGGACCTTAGACATGCAATGATGATGGAGTCATATGGGTCTAGATTAATGGTACATCCCGGCGATGATAAGATGTACCCGAATATGAGGCGACAGTATGGATGGAGTGGGATAAAGAAGGATATCGCAGAGTTTGTATCCAAGTGTACCACTTGTCAACTAGTAAAAGTGGACCATCAGAGACCACCAGGTATACTTCAGCCATTAGAGATCCCTATGTGGAAATGGGAGGGCATTTCCATGGACTTTATTACTGGGTTGCCTACTTCGCAGAGGGGGAACAATTCTATATGGGTTATCGTGGATCGGTTGACAAAAGTAGCCCATTTTCTGCCAGTAAAGATAGCCTATACAGCGGGACAACATGATTAGATATTTATTATAGAGATAGTAATACTGCATGGTGTGCCTCTTGATATCGTGTCAGATAGAGATAAGACATTTGCATTTCATTTTTGGGAGAGTTTCCAGTAGGCTATGGGTACCGAGTTGTGGTTGAGTACGGAGTATCATCTGCAAATCGATGGGAAGACTGAACGTACTGATCTGATGCTTGAGGACATGTTGCTCATGTGTATCCTTGACTTTGGGGGAAGTTGGGAGCAGTACCTTCCACTGGTGGAGTTTGCTTACAACAACTCCTATCAGTTCATGATTGTTATAGCCCCATTCGAGGCATTATATGGGGGACCTTGTCGTTCTCCAACCTATTGGCTAGAGGTGGGAAACAACAAGTTACTTGGGCCTGAGGTAATTTAGGATACATCGAGTATGATCGAGATGATTCGAAGTCTCATACGGGTAGCCCAGGACAGACAGAAAAGCTACGCCGATGCTAAGAGGTCCTTTAGAGAGTCAAAGTGGGGGACCAAGTTTTGTTGAAAGTATCTCCTATGAAAGGGGTGATCAGGTTCGGGAAAAAGGGGAAATTGGCTCCGAGATATGTAGGACCATTTTTTATTATCGAGAGGATTGGAACAGTGGCTTACAGACATGGATTGTCGAAGAACTTACACCGTATTCATGATGTGTTTCCTATATCGTCACTGAGGCGGTATCTTTGGGATGAGTTGGCCCACACTCACATCGCGATAGAGGAGATCGATTTGCAGCCCAACAGTTCTTATGAGGAGAGGCCAGTAGCTATCCTAGATCATAGTGAGAGGAGACTGAGGTCAAAGGTAGTTCCACTTGTGCGGGTACAGTGGCAGCATCACAGCGTGGAGGAGTCCACTTAGAAGCGAGAGGCGAATATGCGTGAGAAGTATCCAAATTTATTTGTATCAGGTATGCCTTACTTTTCTAATTTCGGGATGAAATTCCGTTATTAGGGGGGAAGTATGTAACACCCCGTATTTTTTAGAACTTAAATAATTATGTGATTGATTATTACTATGGGATTAATTAAATTAATATGCGATAATTAATTAGTGATTAATCCAGATTTAAAAATACATATTAACTAGCGTGACAAGGGTTAATGCTTATTAATGAGAATTATTGAATATTACCGAGGGAATATGTAATATGTAATTTTTGAATCTGATAAATTATCGAGAGTGAAATATATGACAGTTTGGTATATTAAGTTGGGACACGCATGTGAGTCGTGTCGGGACTAATTGAATGGAATATAAAGGTAAATTATTTTTAAGTAACTCGTATGGTAAATTTGAGTGTGTCGTTGAGTCCGGGAGGGTCGAGATAGTTAGAAAACATTACTCGGATATTTTATTTAGACTCCGGGAGATTTTAGGCTAACCGGCACCCCGTAGGGGTAATTTTGTAATTTTCATTTTTGTAGAAATTAAATGGACGAATATTGGGAGTTTATTATATCAGTCGCGAGTGTTTCATTAGGGTTAATATATACAAAAGTAAGGAACGACCACAAAGTGTGTGAGGGAGAACAAATTCGAAGAAGGAAGGCCCAATTAGCACCACCTTGCACAACCACAACCACCATCGTGTAGATCGGGACAAGAGGAACACACCCATACCAGCAACATCAAGAGATCAGACCATTGATTCGAGGCAAGTGTTTATTACTTGCTCCTTTTTAGCAATAATTGTGTTTATGTTAGAGTAGATAAATTTCCCCATGAATTTGATGATAATTATGATGAAAAATATAGGGGTTTCTTGCATATTATTAGGTCTGAGATTATAAGAGATTAAATTACTTCATGTAGATAGGATATCATCCACGAATTTATAATAATTTCCATGAAAAAATTTGGGTTATAGTAGTTCTTGAATTGAAAATGGAAGAACTAGGGTTTTAATGGTTTAATTTGGGGATTTAATATTTAATTGATGTATTGTGATGAATTAGTGATTCTAGGTTGTTAGAAATAATCTAAATATATTGGAGCATCAATTGGGTTTGCTGTTTGGGTGTTTGGGAATGAACAATAGAGGTTTTAGAGGTGTTAATGGTGGAAAAACACTGAAATCTGGGCAAGAAGACAAAACAGTGCATCTCGCACGATGTCGCGCATAGTCGTTCGAGCGAGATAGAGATGTCGCATGAAGTCGTTCAAGCGATAAGTGGCAGTCATTCAAAGGACGTTTCCATCTGGTTCGAGCGACGAGGTAAATTTTTGGGAATTTTCTTAGGGTCTAGTTTTGGAATTTTCAGTTTATTGGAGTGAGAGGAACTTCCAGTTAACAAATTTAGAACAAGACAAGTTTACCAGAAAGGGTGTGAGATTTATACTTTAAATATTTTGGAAAGAAGATTTACCTTGAAGATTACGAGAGGGTTATGGTAATCTAATAATATTATACAATACGTAACAATGAGAATATAATACGTATGGTAAGTATGCAACTAGGTTAGGTAAATTCCTATAAATTTTAATAGGATGAGTGTATGCCTATTATTTGATATTTTTGTTAAGTGCACTAACGGGCGATAAACAGGGGGTGCATTATTTTGTCACTAACTTAATTTATATTAGGTGATTAATAAAATTAATGTTTTCCACAGTGATGCAAAGAATGATCAACCGAACATTCTGTTTTAAATTTTATAAAGGACTGATCACCCGGTATTTAATTGGGCGGGGTGTCACAAAGTGGGGATAGTTAGACATGGGAGGAGTTTTATTCTAATGAAAATGTATATATTATATTTGCTTTGAATTTGAATGAATGTTTAATTGTGCAGGTTTGCAACATGCGGAAAAGTTTCAAGCAAGCAAAGCTACTCAAGGTTTAAGACTCGATCGAGTTTATTCATTTTACTTTTAGGTTGAGGAATGAGTCTTAGTTGATCTTGATGGACATAGGAATTTATTTATTTTTTGGTTTTATCCCGAAATAGCCAAAGGGGGAGATTTGCAAGGAAAAATTTCCAATAGATTCCATATGTATGTATTTTATCTTTATTACATATTTGAAAAATGGTTTGAGTCATGGTAGAGAAGTTAGAAGACCTGCATCATCGTGTCGTGTTTCATGCTCATTTCTATCTACATGTTTCGACGATCTATCAGGCATAAATGCATATTTATTTTGATCCTTGGAGATTTTATTTTTGGGTATTAGTATTTGATAAATTTTTTTAATTTTTTTAAATTAATTTATCCCTGTTTATATTCTTTAGAAGAAAAATACTTTTTTCGTGACGTCATAAGAATGACATTAGGTATGTCGTTTGAGTGAGTCTATGTAGTTTGTTAGATCAAATTCATGTTCCGACGAAACTTTGATTGAGATAATTTCTACCCTTTACTGGAGTCTCGTTAGAAAGGTGTTCTAACGAGATGTACCTCGTTCAAACGAGTCCTTGAAGTTTTCATAAATTTAAGATTTTTCAAATTGCTTTTCATCTTTATCTCGATATTGGAAAACCTCTTATAAATTAGAGTGCAGAGCAACAGCTTTATCTGAGATAAAAACTTGTGTTTTGAGTTTCCAAACTATACTAAAAAGATCTTTGTGTTTACCCAAACCCTAGTTTAGACCCAAACTATTTTAGATTAAAGATGCGCCTTATTATTCTTTGAGCTCTAGTATGTGGTCACCTTGGTTTATGCTCCATAATCTTTGTGAGAATTTTTTCCTTGTCGTGGGCTCCATATTTGCTGATGTGTTTACATATGATGGAATTTATGTGTGACGGTTGGTGAGTTGTTCAGTGAATACTGAGGCATGTGGGGGTTGTGGAAGTGCCCAAATGGACTCTGGCATGTCATTGTGCGGAGGTGAATAAAGAGCGCCAAGGCTTGCGAGATCGTCGAGTCATTGTGTAAGTACATTGTCGTGTCCTTTGTAATTCCATACATAGTTAATTTGCATGGTTGGGTAATATGATATTTTTCCATTTGGGTTTTTATCATACATCGGACGTTTTGGTTTGATTTACTTATTTTTATCATGCACTCACCGGATGAATATTTAAGTTAAGATAAAATTGGTTAATCCGTTTGATCACAACTTATTAAAAACTAGTTTAACGTTTATCTTATTTACTTAAGATTGATTTTTTTAAAAAATAGTTGGTTTATTTGTTTTGTACCCTTTTCCATATTAGAGCCCTTTGGGCCAATAGCACTTTCACCAACCACATTTATAATTCGGGCATGTGTATCTCATCACTCTATGAGATTCATATAAAACCAGTCCAAACAGTTGAGGGTAAGTTTTTTATTCATGGGTGCTTAGGGCATATTTTATATGATATGGGTGCTTCACATTAATTTATTAGTAGAGATTTTGCTCAATCAGAAAGGATGGTAGACTTAGTGTCAAATATTTATTTCATATAGACTCATAAATAATATATGTTACACTTATTCGTTATATGTGTCACAATATAAGTGTGGATATATTTAGAGGTTACTTTTTATGGCCTACCTTTTGATTTTGGACACGTCTACTTATAACGTTGTTTTGGGGATGGATTGGTTGTCCCAGAATCATGCTAGTGTGTAGTGTTTTGGGAAGTCCATAGTTTTTTCCATTCTAGGGAAGTAGATGAATTTAATTGCGATGTCATCCCAAGGGAGGTTCAAATACGCATATTTATTATAGAAAGGAGGATACTTTAGAGGGATTCACCATCTCATTATACTATATTCTAGTTGTTCGAAAGTTTCTCGATGTCGTTCAGCAGATCCATGGGTTACCACTGAGTATGGAGATAGATTTTGTTATTAGCTTAGCTTCAGGAACCACACTGATAACCCAATAACCATATCATATATACCTATTAGAGATGAGAGAAATGAGAAAGAAGATTAAGTAGTCGTTTGGATAGGGTTTTAATTGGAGGAAGACATCACCATGGGGAGCTCCAGTCCTCTTCGTAAATAAAAAAGATGGATCATTAAGATAGCATGTGGATTACAGGGAGTTGAATAAGGTCACCTTGTGGAACAAATATTCGTTACCCTGTATTAATAACTTGTTCGACCAGTTGAGAGGTAATATTTACTTATGAAGGATTTATTTGAGACTAGGATATTATTAATTGATGATTCGGGATGGGAGGTACCAAAAAAAACTTTTGTGACACGCTATGGTTCGTATGAGTTCATGGTATGTCGTTCGGCCTAACCAATGCTTTGCCACTATTCATAATTTTATGAAATAGGTGTTTAGGGAGTTCTTTGATAAAATTTTAATTGTGTTCATTAATGACATTCTGGTAAATTCTTAAATGGTAGACAAGTAGGAATGTCACTTGAAACTATTCTTACAAACCCTGTGAGACCACCATAGGTTTGAAAAATGTGGTTTTTGTTAGATAGATTGATTTATTGTGTCATATTTTCATAGAGCATGGGATTTCAGTGGATACGAGTAAAGTGTAACGGGCAACCCATGATACCTATGGAGGTGCATACTTTCTTGGGGTTTGTAGGGCACTCTCATCGGTTCATTTAGGGCTTCTTGAAGATTATGGGGCCCTTGACTAACCTAACAAAGAAGGAGGTGCCATTTGTTTGGTATGAGTTTTCCCAGCAGGATTTTAATGAGTTAAAGTCTAAGTTGACCACACCTCCGATTCCTACTTCGCCTTATAGTGGGGTTGATTACACGGGAATTAACCCACCCATGATTTGGTGTTGAAAGAAGTGGTATTTTCACTTCGAGTGTGGAGGCATTATCTGTTGGTGAGAGATTGGATTTGTTCAACGACCACAAAGCCTACATTATAGGGACTTGAGCATACGATAGTCAACTTATTGGAGTTTGTGAAGGACTTTCATTTTGACATCCAGTATCATCTAGGCAAGATGAATGTAGTGGTAAATGCCTTGATTTGTGGATCGATAGTGACTCTTTCTGTGATCTAGAAGTCACAACGGGATTTGATTCGGACAGAAGATGAGTTCACATATGCATTTATAAAAGTCCATAACATCATGCCTAAGATTATTATATAGGTTATGAAGGCCCAGACTATAAAAACTTCGTACCATGAGATGGTCAGAGAGTTACTAACTGGTGGAACACCATTATATTCAATTGGGTATGATGGGGGCTTGAGGTTTCATAGTAGGTTGGTTGTGCCAATAGATGAGGAAATGGGACGTATAGTTTTGATGTAGGCACATGGATCATGATTTACAATACATCCCCATAGGGATAAGATGTATCAAGACATGCGACACTAATTTTGGCGGGCAAGCATAAAGAGGGGAAGTGGTTATTTGTGACAACGTGTGCTACTTGCCAAATGGTGAAGGCATATTACCAATGTAATACCCCATTTTTTTTAATTAAATAAATGATTATTTTATTGATGATTAATATTTACTCAGGTGAATTAGAGGCTAAGTTGTTGTCTTTAACAAGTTTGGATTGTTAATCAAAATTTAAAATGAGAATTTTAAATAATTTTTTGGACAACTCGTAAATTAAAGTAATTTGGATGTAATTAATTTGATATCTCGAGTTAGTATATTTGGATGGAACTCTAAGGATGTATGGAGGACCTTAATAATATTTTTAATGTTACAAATTGGTTCTCGGGGTAGGTATACTTTGGACTAAATTTTAGGAGTATTCGGTTAGCGATTTGGGCTTTTGGGGGATCAAAAAGTAGGCCCATAGTAAACCTACGAATTTGGGGTTTTAAATGTGTTTATAACCCTAATTAAACATGATAATAAATAATAATTAAAATTATAGTTTCAAGAGGCAATCCTTGGTAGCAGAGGAAAAACATTAAAGATGAACTAATAAAGAATCATATTCTAGCTTCTTTAGGTTGAGAAATACTATATTACTTATCGTGTTAATATGTAATCGATTTAAGACTTTCATTGTTGTGTATAAACGAATAAATTAGAAGCATGTTATTAGGGTTTAAATTTTATTTTGATTATAGAATTCGAAGAAGATTTATCATGGCTTGAAACTATGATAAATTCAGTCATGACCTCAAGCCATTACAGATTTAGTCATGGCTTGGAACTGTGATGGATTTAATCATGACCTGGATCCATTACCGATTCATTCATGGAATGGTGCCATTAAAAATTGAGTCATGGACATTATAAGAGTATAAATTTTACTCATGTGCCCTCATAGGACTAGATTGTCTTATTTCGTTGACCAAATATACTTTTAGTCTTGTCCTTGAGGTCTTTCCGGCAAAGCATCATCAAAATCATTTAACGGGCATCCTCACCATCATACGTATCCTTTTTATGTCACTATTAGGAGGTAAATGGACACGTAGGCTCATACACATTTTAGTCATACATGTCTTCTTTAAAGAAAATACTTTTTATGCACATGTATTTATGTGTTGATACAGATCTTTGGACTTATTTATCAAATGAAATAAAACTATATTTGAAAATCTTACGAATTGCATTTCACAAAGGCTGCTAAAGTCTATCGCAGGAAACATTTGTCGTAGCATCACAAAATCTCACTGTAGCAACAATGTCTCTTTGACTGTGCCTTGTTTTAAATATTTTTATATCTTTGGTTTGCCATGTATCCTCGTTGTAATGAAGCGAAAGCTCGCTCTAACAACATTTTCTTGTTGATTGTTTTGTGACTCGTTCAAAAAGTATACACTAGTGCATGACCTGGATTGCCTCAGGTTAGCTACAGTGATGGAATTGCTCACTCCAGTGACCTTGGGATGAGTTGGGTCTGACAATGGCAAAAGTTAGTTTTTACACTAGATACATGCACAACTTTCTTAGTTTTCGTGCATACTAAAGATTTTTTCATATCTTTTTTATTTTTACACCTTATCATCTCATGTAAGTGCAGCTACCTACTTGTACCATCCTAGCTTGTCCTGCAAGCTTGGTGCTATATGTATGTGGGTTAAATTTCATTTTGGAAAAGAGAGTGTAAGTGTGATTTTTTGATTTCTTTGTGAACAGAATATTTTTGTCAAATCTTTCTTGCTAAGAGAATTATCTTTCAAAGGATAGAAAAACCTTTTGATAAAAACTTTTTTTTGAATCTTATATTCATCCAAGTTTTGAGTTTTATTTTTCTCTTCTATATATTTTTAAGATATCTTTAAGTTTATATACTTGTGAAATTTTTAGTGAACTTGTCTAATTTTAAAACCCTTTCTAAAATGTTGAACAAATATCTTTCTAATTTTTTCTTGAGTTATTTTTAGATTTCATATATCTCAAAGATATATTTTGTGAGTTAAGCCATATTTTCAAAAACACTTTCACCTTAAGCCATCACACACCTAAGTGGTACTACACTCTAAGGAGGCTTCCCACCTTATTCCAAGCGGTGGAACAAACAATTCTCTTTGAACTCAAAATGAAGAAATTGCTTCTACTTTTAAGAAGATTGTTTTGCAAACCAAAATTGGTCGTGGTTGGGTAACATTCTCTAGCTGTTGGCGCTCTCTACTGAGGATACGGTGGGAAAAATGTCTAGTTGGTCATAGCATCGAGAGGATGTAAGTCTCTATCTTCTACTTGTAAAACTCTACCATAGTACAATTTTCATTTTATAGGCCCGAGGTTTTTTCTCCTTGTGGGGTTTTCCTCCTACGCCTTGGTGTTGTGCTATATTTTTTTATCTTTTCGCACTTAGATTAAGTCACCTAATTCTTAAAGATAAAATTTGTTGTAGTCTTATTGGTAAAAATTTGTCACATACACCTGAGGGATTGTATTTTATATGCCAACTTGAACTTATAAAAAGGGTCATTATAAGGATTGTATTTAACAATACCCTGAAAGAATTTTGTTTGTGCCTATTGTCACAAAAGGGTTATCACAAGGATTTTTGTTTTATGTTACAAAAGGTTTTACCTTTTAATAAGATTTCTCCCAAGACATCATGTGCCTCATACTAAGGTTTTTAAGTGTGATCATTGTAATAGGAAAGGACATTTGAGAGAATTTTGTTATTTGGTTATATTAACCTTGCACTTTCGTAATGCTAGGAAGAATTATAAATATGATAAGAATAATACTTTGGTAAAGCAACATGAACATCCTAGGCATGTTCATAAGAAAAAGGGCAAAAAGGATTGCAAATCCTTTCAAGAACCAATCTACTCCCAATCCACCTCATGTTAAACAAATAGGGATTAGGAAAGATCGTTTAAATTTGGTAGATTTAGAAAGTAGACTACATCATTTGTTGATCCCCTCGATTTTTACTTGTTAGAAGGTTTTGCTATGATCTTAAGACTTCTTAGAATGCTTATCTCATTCCTTAGTTCATTATACCATTTTGATGCTTTATTTGAATAATTTATTTCTAGATATTTTTGGTGATCATGTGCTTATATGTCACCTAGATAAAATGCTAAGAGTAGTTTATTTGACTTGTTTTCATATCTTGGTTGTGTTTATGACTATAAACTCTACAATTAGAATTTAAAAGCTTTGAAAAATATACAATTCTTTGAGCTTAATTTATCTAGAGCATATAGTGAAACTCATCTCACCTACACCGCACTACAGTTTGAGCATTATCGTATAAACTAAAGAGTAAAACAATTATGAATAATGCTTGTATGAAATTTACGAAATGCATGTGAATTGAAAAAGGGGTCATTTTTATCTTTGTACGTGTGAGACTGGTATTTTCACAGTTGGAATTGAAAATAAAATATATTTCAAAATTATGAGAGATAATGTGGTTAGGTTTATAACCTTTATTGGACAATGCTACCTTGAAAATTAGAAATATTATTCCATCACAATAATGAATGCGTTAAAGCTACCACATGAAAAATTGGTTTTAAACGTAATGTTTTAAACATTTATGTCCACACAAAAATTAAATTATCTCAAGGATGTGAAATAAAGGTTTTAACCATAAATTGCTTAATTGAGTAAAAGAAAAATGTTAATTAAAATTTTTACTTTTCCAAGAAAATGAAATGTTTTTAATAAAAATCATTTAAAGTTTGAAACTCCTAAGAAAAACTCTTTTTTATATTTGTTTTGATTTCATTGGACAAATGCACACCTTTTATCGCACACATGTTATCTCTTATATGCTATGCTGTGATTTTATCACTAACTGGTTTATTCTCATCTTAGATTACTTGGAATAATCATTTATACCTTGGTTATGAAAGTTTATGGAAGCAAGTGTTCCAAATCGTATTTACCTAAGTCATTTAAGGTTGTGGATAAAGTGAGGTTGATCACTTTGTATCCCTTGTGAGTTGTTCCATGCATCGAGAACTCACTAGAGAGAGTTGAAATTTTTTAGTCATTTGCACGACCAATGAAGGGTTTTTGCCACAACGACAAACTATGTATCTTTATCGGAGTTCGTGTATGACAACATATATCGAAGCAGTGACATATCGAGTATAAATTGACCATCCTTTCTGTTTCTTTCCACTTTGCCAAAAGTTATTTCTCTTTCTTCAAAGTACAAACCTACCTACTTTATTTTTGTACTATTTTAAAGCTTCATGGACTATTCTAACTTCGTGATACTATGAGAAACTTGTCAATTTTTTTTGAAATATCTTACGTGGGTACAAGTTCTTCAGTCTAAAGAAAACCATCTCCACCCAGAGTTCAATCCCCAAATGAATGAGACAAATTTGATAACGTCTATGTGACACCACGAATCCGAATGTCAATTATGATAAACCTTTTTATACTTTGATTTCATTTAAAAAAATCCTCTTTTGTTATAAATACTTACTTTTACATTTGTATCATAAAAATTCATCTAATTTGATTAATTAAATGATGTCCAACTTATAAAATTTTAAAGAACAATTGAAATAAAAGAGTTTCATGAAATAAATAATATTTATAGTAAAATCCATACCATCCTGTATTATTACAACTCAAATTTAAAGTGCTTTCATTAAGTTTCAAATGGTTAAAACTGTAATTACAAACGAATCACATAATTTAAAAAATATAGTGATAGAGCTCTACTTTCATGGACAACTCTCCTTCCCGTTCCCGTTATCCTTATCATTTTCTCTACCTGAAGTACATGGAGGATTTGGCAAATGGTGGGATGTGAGAATGATCCCATTAGGAAAAATACTAGCAGAGTATATATCGTACAAAAATTATGTATACGTATAAAAAGTATTTTAGCAATTATGAAATCATCATTCATTTGATTTATTATTCTTATACAAGATGTATTATAATCATGCAATGTACGTTATAACCATGCAACCCAAGCGATGAGCCCACTCACATTTAATCTTTATTTTAATACTACCCGCATCTTGTTAATTTAACCATTAACGCACCTTCACATTTTCTAAGTTATTTTATAAACTCGCCTTTATATTAATGAGCATCGTTCTCAAAATTATATTTTCACTTGATTATTCGGGGTACCAATCCACGAGTATTATACAACGTTTCACCGACTCTCACTATGCCACAATATGCTATTGATTTGTGGTATGGGGTCTAAGCTTTAATTCGCACCCTAAGGATCCGGGCCCTTCTAAACTTTCCCAGTTACCTTTGAGTGCCTTTAATTTGTTGGGTCATTTTAACACTTTTTCCTTTCTTTCTTTCCTTCTTATCCACTTTTAAGTCTTTTTTCTTTTATTTTCTTTTTATCGACCGATGAGCCCAAATAATCGGAACGGGACAAATGCTAACACACTTTATTTTCAAGTTTCACACTTTCAAAGAAGTCCGTTTTTATTTTACCTTATACTATATTTTTCATCTTTTGAAAACAACTTTAGTTACCATTTCTTGTGAAACTTAACCTTTGAGTTCAAATACCCTTTTATATATTTTAATGTGATTTTCACTATTCACGCACACTTGTAAAACTTGCATTTTATTAACTTTGCCAAAAAGTGCTTCTTTCCACCTTTACTTTCCAAAATATGAGTTTCATCATATAATTTAGAGTCCAACTCTTAAAGTAGAGTCTTCTTAGTTTGGTAAAATCATTCTTAAGTCCATATTTCACATAAAATGACACTTTTGTGCCAAAACATTTCTTTTATCATTTAAGACATAACCTTTTAAAACATTTAGTTTGCATTTGTTTACCTTTTTTCATCATTTTACCTTGTCATTTTCTTCCTATAAAACCAACATCCTTAGACAATACTCTTTTTTGCAAATATTACTACTTAGTCCAAACTTTCATAAAATCATACTTTTGAAATTTCAAGACTTGTCTTACAAATTGATAATTTTTTCTTTGTTATCTTTATTCCTTATTTCACTTTATGTCTTAAATTTTCAACATTAGACATTTGAATACCGTGATTTTACTATTTTTACACTTAAAACACATTTACTTTGTTTTCTTCAAGATTCTCAAACTTTATTCACATAAATTGTATCATTATATGCCATTATTATTGTGAAATTTTCAATTTGTCATTTCATTTTCAAAAGATAATTTTAATACATTTTTAACTTACTTAACCCATTTATCCCAACTAAAAGAGTTTATGTTCATGAAAGTAAGGTTTTATGCCAATAAAACCCAAGAAATGCATCCTACTGTTTCTTCATAAGTTCAATATAACATTGTAACATGAAATCAACATGTTTAACATGATTATGCAAGAAATAATTTGCTTATTCTAAAATTTATCTTTCTTTCAAACTTTAACTTTCATCTATTTTTATCACACACACACACACACACACACACACACACACACACACACAAACACACACATATACATATATATAAAATAGTGAAGAAACCTAACCTCTTGAAGTTATTAATTTCTTTAATGAAGAGGTTGAAAGAAAACTCAATAAATTCCTAGCTCCTTTGCAAGTTTTTTCTTCCAAAATAACACCTCCAACATCCTCTTTAACCCTTGATAATGGAAGGGTGAAATGGTCATCGTGTAAACTTGATGTAAAAAGATAACTATGAGTACTTTAGGCTACTAAAATAAGGGAGGAAAAAGACTCAAAGTCTTGGTTTTGGTGTTGGCTTCTTCTCAGCAGAATTGAGACAATAAATGAGCAACGCCTCTCATTCATCTCTCTTATAATTGCTCAAAATACTATTCTAATGATCCCTCATACTTAAATAATGTTCCCACTAGGCTTAATGGGGGTATAAAACCATATATAATGGCCTACAAATGTGGTAGGGTCGATTTCCTTTGCTTCCCAATCATTCCAAAAGTATGACAGCTCAAAAGAGGGAAATCTGAAGGGCTGAATCGATTCGGCCCTAGCCCAAATTGATTCTCTCATGAAAGATACAATTTTTTTTAACTCCTTATCTATCATAATGATATTATAACATCAATACAAGTGTAATTATATAATTCGTTCTATACATGTAAAGAAAAATTTCCAATTTAGTCAATTTATATGTATTGCCTTAATTCTGGACAAAACTCTTTAAGTCATCGGGTAAAAGCTGTGTTTGTGACCTTTCAAGGATGTGACATATTTGTTTAAGACGTAGCAGCCAAGCCAAAGAGAATACACATCCATTCCGAGTTTCATCTTACGTTTCGTCATTAACATTCCATGAATCTCTCAAATATGAATGCATATATTTTGTTGTAGCCTTGGAAATTTCGTTTTGTGGTGTTAGGATTATTTTTCTCTCTTTTTAAATAGCTTTATATTTGTTAAGGAAAAATATTTAATTTTGGCTACCATTAGAACAAATTTATAAGATCGTCCGAACAAGATTTGGAGCCTCATTCGAACGGCTTCTAACGATGTTTATTTTTAGTCGGCACTGACATCTCGTTAGAAGCCTCGTTACTTGCCCGTTCAAACAAAATTGAGTATGTCGTTCGAACGAGCTTGTACCTCGTTAGAATTGATCGAGCACGAATTTGAAAAAATCAATTTTTCTTGGCAGTTTTTTTCCCAACCCCCCGCTAGTTCTTTCCATCCATTTTAAGGAGTGCGGGAGTGCAGTTTTCAAAGACACTTTTCCATCCTTTGAGAGAATAAATTTTCAAAAGTCCAAGAAAGTTTTTGTTTATGATTCATGAGTTAACTTTCAAAGAAAAAAACCAAGTTTGCGTCCAATTCGTTCTTCATATATATATATATATATATAATAATAATAAAGTAGGAAACTTATGTATGTCATAAGCTTCAAGTATGATGTCATTTTTTAATTTTTGCTGCACTACCTTTTTTGCCCCTCAAATTTTTAATTTCCCTCTCATTTTTTACTTTCCAAATTTTCACTTCAATTCAAAATTGGGGATAATTTGGTAAAACCCATTTTATCAACTTGCTCGCACTCTCTCACATCTCACATGAAGAAAACGTTCCTCATCACAATCTCTGCTTCTCTCTCCACGCCATACACTGTCATCAAGAGTCCCAAAAAAACCTACCTCAAACGTCCATACGCCGCCACACTTGCCTCCATGTTGTTGCTCCTCTCTCCACGCCGCCACTTTTCTCTTCATGTGGTCTCTCCTCTTAGGTAAGATTCAAATGGTTTGGATTGGTTTTGATTTTAGGTTTTTATTATTTTTTTTGGTAATAGGTTTGGATTTACATATTTATTTCTGATTCGCATATGTGGATATGGGTTTCTTTGATATTCTTTGTTGCAAGATTGTTCATCAAGTATTTGACCACTTTCTCATATAGGTTCAGAATCTTACTTCAACCACCCAAACCGACAGCCGTGAATATCAAAGACCATGGCCGGCAGGTGAATAAATACACAGTCAAATACGTTTTTGGTTATTTCTTATCTTTGTGAACATGTACTTCTATTTTATGTCTATTAAAGTATTCAATAATTTGAAAGCTCATTATGTGTGATAGATTTTATATTTTTAGGGTTTTTAAACCACTAATATCATATTTTAGTATGTTGTGTACAAATTTTTGGTTTATTAGGTTCATAATCTTAGATCTCTTAGGTCAACTCTCTATTTAATTTGTGTTTTAGCTTTTTAGGGTTTTGGATATGATAATTTCGATTGAAATCTATATTAGAGATTTCCAATAAAACCTTTGTATGGTTGTTATGATTTGGATTTGCAGATATTTGTGTAATTTTGCAAAAACCAAAAGTACAACGCATTATTATTTGATATAGATATTGTATGGTTATGATTTTGCTACTTAAATATCATGCTTTGATTTTGTATGATTTTGTATTGCAATCTCTATACATAACCTTTAATTTGTATTTTCAGATTTACTGAACATCGGATCCGAAAATAAGTGCATTAGCGCCAGACGTGAGCTAAGATGTCACTTCAATATGGACTTTCATTTTTGTTTGTAGAGGTAAATTCCAGTCACTCATACGATCAACGCTATGGTTTATGTTAGTTAGGTAAATTACAAATTTTGATCACGTCACCTATTCAAGAGTGAACTTGATGGAGTATTAACAAATCATCAATACAATAGCTTAATATAATCACACTTACTCTTATATTTTCCAGGAAAAGAATGGTATGCTCTATTTGCATTTTATACAGTACATGCTCTATTTGCATTCAAGAAGTGCAAACATTTTCTTTGTTTAATGTGTTATGCTTGGTTGTTTTTTCTCAATATATTTATTGGTTCATAGTAATGACTATAGAGTATAGTTAGTTAAAACTTGAATATAGTAGTTTACATGGTCCTCATTAATATTTATTTATTGCCTATCTTCTTTTCATTTGATGCAAATGAGATTAGGACCAAGATTTTGTTTTCGGATTTGAATGTTGGGTTCGGATCAATATATTTACACACCACATGTGTATTTGAATTTGATGTTTTTGGACTTGAAAAAATCTCATGTATGTTAGTTACTGTCAATCCTATTTACTGTCAATCCTATTTTCCTTGGATGCAAATGAGCTGGGTTAGAGGTTTGACATGCGGGTCAGGGAAGGTGTGAGTAGAGAAAGAGTATGGGGTTTTGAGTTGAAATGGTTAGAGAAGAGAAACGGATTTTCGATTGAGCAATGTCCCTTTTTTCCAAACAACAATGTCGTGCGAAAATGTAACATATGAGGTCTGAAGCTAATTGAATTTACATGCCTTTTAATATACTTATTAGTTTCAAAATCGTGATCATATTAAATACATTTCTTAGGGTTTAAATAATAAATTTTTTGGTTCGATTTTAGGGATTAAACAAAAATATTGTTTATAGTCTTATATAGTAGTAATTTGTTAGTTTGATTTATGATTTTGAAAATATTTTCCTTTAATTTTCTAGAAATATTTTCTAGAAATTTTCTAGAAACTTGCATCAAACTAATTGGGATTTATTGTACTTATAAATGTGTTTATGACACTATTACTTTCTCACTTTTGAAGCATGCTTTGTAATGTTAGCATTTTCATTTCCATCTAATAATTTCTTTGTACATCTCATAGATTTTGGCTTTATTGATTAAGCTTTAATCTCTAATTTTGTATTGCTTTTACACATCTATACAGGTTGGTCATGTCTAAAGAATAAAACATACAGTGCAATCTATATACAGGTATTAAGTACCCAAAGCTCAATGGTTTTCTTTTTCTCACATTTTGGATTTTTTATGCTGAATGGTATTTTACTCGGTGATTAGTGGTTTTGGGTTTCTACTTAGATTTGTGCATTTTCTATATTGAACCTAATCATATGATTAGTGGTTTTGTTTTTTTTTTATAAAATGACTTTTGAATTTTTATACATTTTTACCTGTTTTGGATTTTTAATGACCTTTTTGTCTTCAATTCATATGTTTTCTTGAGGTTTATTTTGGAACTGCAGCATGCTTATTTATTGCTTTTATTGGCTATCATGTTCGTTTAATTCATATAGGTGATTAAAATGATATGAATTTCACTTTCTCCGTTTTTAGGTTGTAGTGTGGATTGCACTTGCTCTATTTTTAGGTTGACGTGGAAGAACCAAACATGATAGAAAATGAAAAAGTACAATTACATTTGCAGGAGATTCAACTTCAGTTCAAAGAAGGTAAAAATGCTAAAGAAGGAACTGAACAAACTGATACAAATGAACTGAACAGATCAGTTCATAATACAAATGAACATGTTAATACAAATGAACAAGGCTGCTAGAACATGTTAATATCTTTGAACTGATCTGCCAAAATTTGAGGTTGCCAATAAGGCAACAGATCAGTTCATTTGTTGAAATTCAAATTTCTTGGGTGCTTTTCGATTTCTCTGTAATGGACCATATGTTTCAAATTCCTCTTCTCATGCTTTAAGCTATTTGCCAAGAAACTAAAAACTTTTACCTTTTAAACCCATTTCTATATTTAAAAAATGCTAACAAATTAATCCAACTACCTCCTATTATATGTATCCTCATGCACTAACACTGGTTGTTGAGCATTTAGCGAAGGAAATTGAGTTTTCCAATTGCAATGTTGCCTTCATCATTACCACCACCCCAAGCATCAGTTCTATTTTACCGTGAGCGGTGCCCCAGTTAGAAAGAGTAAGGAATGCTAAAACAAATGTGAAATAGGAGACGACAAAGAAGATTCGAGCAAATGCCCAATTATAGTTTGATTGGTGAGGGCCTCTTATTCAACAAATACAACCAATCACATCTCATTTGGTATTTGACATTTTCTTATGTTTTGTTAGATTCTTGAATGAAGAAACTTGGGGACTATTGTAGCTGTATTAGAAAAACAACATACCCCCGCCCCCACACACTGACTTTTAGTGCTCTTTTTAATTTGGTTCTTGAAAATGTAGGTTTATATTTTTAGTGTGAATTTAGTTGTTTGGGTTTGAACTTCTGGTATGCTTTTAAATCTCGGTTTGCATAGTTTTGGAATGCCCTAAAATAACAATGATGATGTCTTTTATTTTTAGTGTGAATTCATTATTTTCTTTATTTATTTTGAACAAATAGCTTATTTTCCCTTATATTTTGTATCTTCTTTAGGCCCTATTTTGGTGTTTTGCAGGTGTTTAAGACGCTTCACTATTTAGGATAATATACAAACTTTGGGGCTTTGCTTTAGTGTTAGATCATTTAAGGTACTTGCTTATCTATTTGCTTTTGTGTTTTACAGTGTTACCTTGCTTTAGTTTTTAGTGTTTTACACAGTTCTTATTCTCTATGGATTAGAGTTTTTAGTAGTGTTTTTTTAAAGCATACCATTTTTTAGTGTTCATCTATTGTATGAATAAAAGTTCTTAGTGCTTATGTATTGAATGCATAACAGTCCTTATCTATTGAATGCGTAATAATGCTCATTTATAGAATGCATCTAGTTTTTAGTTCTTTACTACATAACTGTTATACATCATATGCATAATTTTTATACATTGTATTTATGACAGTACAATAGTGTAATAGAAAATGCCCGCCTTTCCAGCGAGTTGTTGACTTGGATAATCAAGCAGAAGAACTTCCAAATGCCCGAAGCACAACTGTTATACATTGTATGCATAAGAGACAACGTTGATGATTTGCATAATCAAGAAGAACTTCCAAATCATTTGGTGTAACAGAAAATTCTCGCCTTGCCAGCGAGTACCTTTTGGCAACTGGTAAACGTCGCCTTCAACTTGACGGTTGCTTAAATAGCTTACATGAGTTTAAATTTATATTTGAAAGTCTCTTATTAATTTACATAATTTGTTCATTCAGTCTTTAAAGGTTTGGGGTTCATAACTTTTATGTTACTATTTTGGTTATTGAAAGAGTGGTATCAAGGAGATGAATTGGGAGTTAAATTTTAGTGCATTCAGAAACAGCTTAGGTCAGCTTTTTTTGCCTGCTTAAAATTTCCTTCGTGCCTTCAGTATCTATTGATTTCTTCGGTATCTATTGAAGCAGGAGTGGTTTCTATTTTGGTTTACTTTTATGTTTCTACGCAGTTTAAATTCACTTTAGTGCATTCAAAAAATATGCTTATGTCAGCCTTTTTTTAAGCATTCAAAAACTCCATAAAATTTATATAGGTCTGGAGGTGTTTCTTGCCAAAACTGCTTAAGTCAGCCTTTTTTTTTAATTTCTCCCTAAAACATTTTTATGTTGGGATTACTAATAAAAAAAATTGGTGTGGGAATGCTTTTTAGATACTTGGTCACGTGTCTAATATTTTCACAATTTTATAGGCCGACTTAAAAGCTCTAATGTAGAAGAGGACCATACTTATTCATGTGCGTGGTCTTGATGGATGTTTCAGTTGGAGAAGCTGAAGTCGTTAGTGCTCGAGGGTGAGTTAATCCCTTGAATATTATTAAAGGTTGAAGTCGTTAACAATTGGATCAAACTCAGTTAAAAACATATTATTAAAGGTTGGATCTAACTCAGTTACACAACAATATAATCCAGTTTCAATCTCTTAATCATGTCCTTGACTAACTGCATACGTTGTGACAAAAATATGACCATTTCCTGAGTTGCATTCAAGGTTGATACATTACGACTTTTCCACATACAACTAGGGATGATTGAACTGAGCTACAAGAGGATACTGGGAAATTTTGAAAGCAGGCTATTGCGATAGTCGTCTGGGATAAAAGGATCTTGCAAAACCATGATGTTTTCAGTAAGCTCGAGACTGAAGTTACAAATGTGGTTGAATAAGTTGATTATGAAGACTGAAGTTACAAAAGGATCTTGCAAAACAATCACCCCTATTTTCATATAGTGGATGACAAGTTCTGTTATCAGAAGAAATTGCATCAATTTCATGTGGTCGATGAAAAGGTCACTCATTAATTTATATTGCTGGTGTATGATGCTGAAGCCATAGATTCTTACAACCAGAACCTCTCCGACATTTCAACACTGATAGATTCATGCTCAAAAGATGCATCACAAAGGTATCGTGCTCATCAGTATACAAATGGAACCCTCTGTGATGTTACAAATCTGCCTCGGGAAACCAAGGTGAGATTTTTTTGTTCGGAGCCCAGAGCTATGATTAGTTCTATTACAGAGTTATCCACGTGCAAGTATGCGCTCACAATTCAGTGCACAATTCTTTGCAAGCACCCATTATTCCAGAAAGAAAAACCAGTGTGGCAGATCATTTACTGTAACACACTCCCAAAAGATTGCAAGCAACCAAAAATGGAGGAAGACAATTTGGGAATGACAAGAAGATTACCATGGTCGCAGACACTGAACAACCATCGAGTTTTCACTCTGAAGAATATGCAACATAAATATAAATATCATGGAATTAATTATACTCGAAAGAAAACTAAAAATTTATATCGTTTGTATGTTGAGCTCACAACATTTTAATAATTTCAACCATATTGACATATCTTAGAGTTTATATTATCTTCAGCTATCACAAGGCTGTTTACATGTTTCCTTAAGGAATGATTAGTTGCTGCTGAAGGCTATGCAAAAAACATGTTATTTTATGTAAAAAAACAAAAACAAAAACAAAAAAACACCATCTTATAATCCTCGGGTCTATTATTCAACCGTATTACGAATTCTTATCTACTTCACTTCAACATACTCAACCATAATCATAACTGCAAACTGTTGTACTTTTAGGATAGGTTGTTTGATATTAGTTAATTACTTTTAGAATCTCTAAAATGAACCATAAATAAAACAAGTAGGATCTAAAGATCCACATACATAAAAATAAAGTAGGATCTAAAGACTACAACAATCAAATAGATGGGTGATTGTTGTACATAGGTACAACAATCAATATGATACCATGAGTGATGAGTGATTTAAGAATTGGAAACATAAATTTGTGAGGGTTGACAACTTATTGATTGAATTTTTCCAAACAATAACTTATTAGGTAACGTGTGCGGTGTCTCCTCTATATGCAGGGCTATTGTATACACATTAAAATGGTGTGTTGATGACAAATACCATAACAAATATTGTGACATTAACACATGTACATTATATTATACATGGCTAATATGTTTATTAATTTCTTACTAATTATTAAACCAAAAAGTCATTGAAGCACAACATTTAGAAAGGCGAGTTTTACTTATTTGCAATGTGATTTTGATCGGGGATTGCTAAAATGAATGTAGATGTTCAGTTGCGATCACCGATTCTTTTCAACTATGAACCAACGTTTCTAATTCTTTCTTGCACTTAATTCATTATCTTTTACTTAGTTCACATAAAAAACTATATTGCACGAATTGTTTGCGCGATGCGATTTGTTCCACACTAATGTTTTCAGTTGATGTCAAAGTTTATATATATTGAGGTACTTTATCCTTAAATTTGTTGTATATTTAAAGGTAACTAACAAAATAAAATTTTTGGTTCTTCTGTATTTTTTTGCAGCAAACAAAGAATTCCATGATAATGGATAGCAAGTCCATGTAGGACTTCAAGTACAAAGAAGTGGTACAAATGTAATTAATGGAGTAATTCTGTAGTTTTAGATGGCTAGATGTTTGGATTGATTAGTTAGTCTGCACCATAGATTATTTTATTTAGTTATTGATGTACTTTTCATGAATCGAGCTTAATCGATGATGACGTTTATATTAGGTCCATGAGGGACTATTAATAATGATATTGGACTATTTTTTTTCTTCTTTTTAAACACGGTGGATAGTCTTATAAATAGAGTAATTTTGCCCAAAAATTTTAAATTGTTAACAATTATTTATGTTATATAATAGTTTTCAATTATTATGAGGTTCAAGGTGGACTATTAATATTGTATTTGTTTTTTGGAGTATTTTTTATTTTCTTAAACAAGGTGGATAATCCAATAAATTTAGAAAATTTTGTCCAAAATTTCTAAGTTGTTTACACATTTGTATTGTAATTTATGACTTGAATTTTACATGGTTCAATATTTTGAAAAATTCATGATTTTCATTTGTTGTATTTTTATTCCTAATTGAGTTTGTGAATACATTAAGTATTATTGTTTCTCTAACACGTTTGTCAATCAAGTATCCAACATTGGAGTATAAAAAATTGTTTATCCATTGCCGAATAAAATACGATGTATGGTCTCATCAATGACGTGTACTTTTGAAAATTGGTGTCGTGCCTTCAGGCACGGGCATACCCTAGTGTATATATATATATATATATATATATATATGTATGTATGTATGTATGCTTTGAGATCGAGTTTTTTGCACCGTGTTTATTCTTTACATTATTGAGAAATATTTTTTGGGGAGGATTTCGTGCTCATTGGTTTACATACGGTGGACTCCATATGCATGAAGGGTGTTGTGCCCTATCGGTGGACTCGGACGTGTAGGTGAACTCCTACATTATCACTAAGCATAGGTCAAAGGAACAAAGAGCGTCAAGGATTATGAGGGCGTCAAATCATTGTGTAAGTCTTTTGTCATGTCCTGTTTATAATTTTCTACTTAGAGGACTTTGTGGTTGGGCCATCCGAGGTTTTTCCTATTTGGTTTTTCCTCGTACATCGAGCATTTTGGTTGCTTATTTTATCTTGCTATTCACACCTCGATGCATGCTTAGGTTAAAAAGACAAAATTAGTTTCATCACTAAATTATATTGTATGGTACTTAATTAATTTGGGTAATTTTTGTTTAGTTGACATTCATTTTGAATTAATCTTGTTTGAGAAGATAAATTCATTTGAAGAATTGTTTTTTTTTCAATTTGATCCCTCATAAGTGGCATCAGAGCGGATGCACAAAATTATCATGCTAGATCCTTTTAGGCTTGAATATGGAACATTTATCTTATTTGAGATTTCCTATTTTTTATGGTTCTAACTACACGTACTGGAAAGCGCATATGAGGTCAACACTTAAGTCGTTAGATGAGCAAATTTGGCAAGCGGTTGTTAGAGGGTGGTCCCCACCTACATGTTTATTAAAAGGAGTATGTGTTCCTAAACTCGCAAAAAGATGGAGTGAGGATGAACCTAAGATATCAAACTATAATTCACGTGCTTTAAATGCTCTTTTTAGTGCAGTCACATCGGAGGAGTTATACTGTATTATGACATGCGAAACGTCTAAAGAGTCTTGGGACACATCCCAACTTACCTATGAAGTACAAGTACTGTTAAAGCTTCCAAACTCCAAAACCTCACCACTCAATTTGAAACCATTAAAATAGCTGAGAGTGAATTCTTCGATGAGTTTTATGCTAGATTGTTTAATATTTTAAACCCGTCTTCGAACTAGGGAGAGAAGATACTCGACAATCGTGTTGTAAAGAAAATCTTAAGGTCATTGTCTAAAAGATATAATCCAAAAGTGATTGTTTTGAATTCTTTGGGCACTTTAAACTCTACGAAACTTAAAGATCTTGTAAGTGATGTTCAAACCTATGTACTCGACATGTTTACCTAGAAAAAAGCCTATGAAAGACAACGACATTGCTTTGAAAGCCTAGTAGGAGAAAACACAAGTCTCAGATGATGAGTTTGACATCGACTCTGTTGATATGACTATGTTTGCTAAGAGGTTTAGAAAATTTCTTAAGTTTAATAAAGAAAAAATTAAGAATAATTTAATAAATTTGATAAGTCTAAGTATAACAAGGCATCTAAACTCCCTAAGAATCGTAATGATAATATTAAGAGGGATTAATCGAATAGGTTTTTTAGGTGCGAGGGGTTTGGCCATAAGGCAACTGAGTGTCCTATTAAACTAAAGAATGAGGTCAAGAAACCTATTACTTATAATGCCACCCTTAGTGATAGTGAACTGGAAGAAGGACCTCGTTCCCCCATTGAGCACATCTTCATCGCATTCATGACTAGTCATGCTAATTTTAATGAGAAATCTTCCCATGAAGATAATTCTTTGCATGACACTTCCAAGTCCATTGTTTATGAATATCAAGTGTTTGATGGGGGAGAGAGTTAAGAAGAGAAGGAGAAAGTGAGTGAGCTCCAAGTTGCCTTCCATGAGTTGTATGCGGAATCATTGAAATTAAAAAAGGAAAACTTGAAGTTGGAAGCTAGGATTAAGCAACATTTCGTTGGAAATAAAGTAAGTGTTTTAATTAAAGATCTTAGGGCACGTGAGAGGACTGTTCGAGAGAAGCTAAACATTCTTGAGTTTGAATAGATTAGGAGTTTATTTGAGTCCAGGATAGTGGAGCTTGAAGGTATATTGAGAGACTTGAGTCATGTGAAGTTTGATTTGGATTCTAGGTCCTAGAAATTGGACAAGATGTTAGGCATCGTCCAAATAAAAAATCACAAGTTTGGTATTGTCTTCAATACTCATAATGCTTCCGTTAATAAAGCCAAAACCATGATCTTGAGAGAGTCAACCATTAATAAGCCAGAAAAGGTTAACCCTTAGGTAACACTTCTCATCGTGATTTCACTTGCACACATTATGATAGGAAGGGTCACTCTAGAAGGTTTTATTTCTACCTTAAAAAATAATCTTAGGAAGTCCAAGGATAGAGTCACCAAAACTCGAGAGCATCATGTTACACCTATGTAGGTTAGGAGATCCGATTTGGAGGCTTTACATGATAGGCTTTATGACTCTCATTTGCTTGCATATGATACTTCCCATGCTAGATCTAAAGATTGATTGTGTTAGCTTTGTTTCCATTCACTAGTTGTGACACATGATATATTCTTGCTAGTTTTATTTTCATTAGTCATATTATAATATATGACTCATCATATATATTATGGTAGAATTATGACAAGTGTATCTTTTGTGTTTTGATTTTACATTTATTGAGACCTATTGAAAAATAAAAAAAGATTTTGTTTGTATTTTGAGTTATCTTTGTTTTAAAATTTGTTTAATAATTAAAAAACTCAAAAAGATTTCTTTTGTTTATGTGTTCTTTAGTTTTTCACATTTTGTAACACCTCGATCCGAATTTATGGGTTTTACATGGTCAACCTGGTCTGACCCGAGCATTAAGTGTGAAGTGCAGTGAAACAACCTACATAACGTTGTTAGTCCAGTTTTATTTAATTAAAATTTCACTTGTTTAGCTTGCGGTTACCATTCCAAATCAAGCTATGTGAGGGACTCGTGGGAAGCATCCACGAAATCCAAGCATATAGAGATACTAATGTAAATAAAAAGAGAGTACTTGCCCATAGAATGCTCTCAAAATACGAAACCGCACCCAAGCTGCTTTAACAAAGGCGAGGGTGTGAACCGAATACTCAATGGAAAATATGCAAAATGCATAATAGAATTGAGCAGGGAAAAGAATACTTTAACATGTGATATCTATGTGTACATGCAACTACCATATATATACCTACACACATATGCATGAAACTGTTTTTATTCTCAAAACGTGATCTATTTCGATTAATTAACCATAATTTCATAAAATAATTTCTACTTACTTAACTTGACATTTAACCCTTTATTTAACACTCACGGTTAAATCTTGAAATAACTACACTTTTTCTAACCAAAAACCATTTCTTTATCGAAATTACCAATTTCATTAAAACCAATGCACGTTAGTATTTTTATTAAAAATCAACCTTTCAATACACGCGAACACCATGTTGGAAAATACTTATTTAACCTTGGAAAAACTTTCACAAACACACCCTTATGTTAATTATGGGTTAAAACTCTTAGGTTTCTAACAACCCATTTAACCACTCTACTTTACCTTTCCTTTAGTTTATGAACATTAATAAATTTACACATTTCTTGCCCACTTTAACCTTTACCAGAATACTTATTTATTCACACAAGTTAGGTTGTCTTTACACACTTTCACCACACAATCCATTTCTAGACATGCTCCATATTACTTGATCTTTTCTAGGAGTTTTCCAATAACTGCATACTTTAACGGACTCCACACTACTGGCTATGCGCACCATATGCTCTGGCCAGTATTTTGTGTCTTTCACCTCAGGGCTCCGGGACCTCCTTAATTTTTTTGGTGTCATCCAAGTCCTTATTAATGTGTTTTAATATTTTACAAATATTTACATTATTCCACCCTTCCTTTTACCCGGATGAAGCCAAAACTCGGGATTCCACCCCAACTTTTGTTACATTTTAAAATCATCCTTTCTCGTCCTTTACACTTTAGCTTTGATTTTATTTCAAAATCATGTTCATTTAGGACCATCTTGTGTAACACCCGTTTCTAATAATTTTATTTCATAAAAATGTTCCACTTTACGTAAAATTACAATTTTACTCATTTGTTTCCAAACTTATCTTTTCCTCCATTTTCACAAGTGTTAAATTCCCAAAAAATATTAAGTTACCAACACTAACTTATTTAGTGCTTTTACCATATAAACACCCATTTAACACTTTGGAGTATTATGCTTCTCAAGTTCAAAATCTTTTCATCTCATTACTCTCCCTTTCATTAATATCCAAGACCACTTTATAAGAAATTATCATTTTCTTTATTATTTCATGTAGTTTTAAACCCTTATATTTATCACATTTCCAACACCTTTTAACACACATTAAGGGCTGAAATTTATTTATTTATTCTTTATTTCATATTTATATCCAATAAAACCTTCGTTAAACTTGTTTATATGTTCATCATAAAAATACTACAATTTTATACACATAAAAAGATGAATTTTGACTCCAAAAATCATATTAAATGGGTTAAACATATAATTTATTCTAGAAATTCATAGTATTTGCAAAACATAATTTTCAAGACTAAACGACATTTTTATTTTTTCAAAATCCAACAAAGTTACAACTTTTATAAAATATCCCTTTTTGCAAATTAAATATCATTTTTCAAAAGTTTTATTTCATAAAATGTTTAGCATCAAACTTTTAGAAATGCACAATTACCATAAAATCTCAAACTTTATTTTCAAGAAACTTTGAAATATTCATTCATATTTTTACCCTCATCAAAATAGCGTTGGCAATATTTTTATTCCATAAAAATGTTAGAAACAAAAGTACTTGAAACTCATCATTTTATTCAATTGCTCCTACTCTTATAATCTAACAGCAAGACTACTAATATGCAAACAGTCTTAATACTAAGAGTAGAGTTTTCCCACCTCAAATGGAGCTCCAACAATGGTAGGTTCAAATATCTAAGAAGATGGAAACCTACCACCTCCTAAGGTGGCCTTAGAGAGGTTGCCTAGCCCCACCTAGCTTGCTCCATGAATGTTTCATTAAAAACACTCTTCAAGCTCCATGAATCTTCCATGTTCATCTTCTCCAAAAAAAAGAACAACACCTACAAATTTGTAGCTTTGCACAAATATAGTGGAAATCGGTATATATACTTGGATATGGTGGAATACTAGTTGAACATGGTGATACAAGGTGGATATGTGGTGGTGGAATGCTGGTTTGTGGTGGAGAGAGGGGAAGAAATGCTGAAATTGTGGGGGAGACCCGCCCTCTCTCTCTCTCTCTCTCTCTCTCTCTCTATTCTTCCAACTAAAATAAACCCAAATAACCCATAAAACCTTTATAAAAACACCTCACATCCTTGAAATCCCATTTTTTCCCAATCTGGGCTCACCAGAGCTCGACACCTCATCAATTCAACGGCCCAAAATGTGACAGCACATAAGGGCAACCCAATTTAAAAAAATATTAGTGTGCTTGTTCGAAAAATAATGACCTCTCATTCGAATGAGTCTTCGAACGACCTTCTAGCGAGCCTGTTCAGGTATGTAGTGGACTCTCGTTTGATCCTTGTTCGATCCCCACTTCGAACGCCTTGGGAATCTCATTCAAACGACCTTGGACTTGTTAAAACAACTACTTCCAATATTTTCTCCAAATTCCAAATTTTAACCGACAAACTTCCAAAAATAATCATTAAGATTCCAAATTCCCAAAGTTTCATATGCTTACAATTTACGCGAGGAAAAATAATAAAATATTAGGCACAGGTATTACATTCTTCCCTCTTTAGGAAATTTTGTCCCCAAAATTATCGATCCGTGTATTCCTCAAATCCATCGGTTTTACCAACTCTTATACTAAGTCATAGGAATCCTCCATGACTAAACCATCGAAATCCTCAATAGCTAATATCACATCACACATGCTTACACAGGGATTGTAATTAAAAGCTCAGCATGTGATATGCTCTCATGTTCACCATCATGCTAATCATCAACGTCGCATAACCGACCCTGAGTCTTCATTCACTTGATGATCATCCTCAATCAAGTCCTAGGACTACCTTTTCTGATACCCAAAGCATACCGACGCCTCTATCGCACAACCTCTATAGTGATAGATACTCACTCAAGAGTAAATCGTAATATAACAAATCATCAAATTCATCACCAAGAACCATTTTAAATCTTAGGACTACATATCTTGCATCCCCACGAATTTTTAGGTCATCCTAACTACACAATTTTTCTCGAGATTGATACTAACCTTACATTGGAGTTTGAATTAATGGGGTAAGTAACTAGCCCGAATAGCTCATATGAATAGTTTGAATAAACAATGCCTAAACCTAATTAATAGATGTTTCCACCTCACTCCGGGTTCCTAGCCTCACTATAAGGGTTTGTTGCTACGAACACAAAAACTAGACTGAAAAGGAGTTTGAGAGTTATTTTGGTATGGATTCATAGTCAAACTAGCATTATGATTTAAAGATATATGTGACACCCCGCTTAATTAAATACCGGGCGATCACTCCTTTATTAAATTAAAATCAAGGTGAACAGTTGGTTCATTCTTAGCATCACTGTCGTAAAAATACTTTTCCAATTTAAACACCCTAAATAATTAAGCTAAGTGTCAAAACCATTTAAAACCTTATTCTCATTTTATTAAATCCGGTTATAAAACCTTAAACCATTAACATCTAAAGAGTCACACATTAAGAATAAAAATAGAATTGAACATACACGAATTTTATCATCAATAATAAATCCCAACATTTACAACACTAAAGGAAAACATCCTGACAGTAATAAATCCCGAAATAAAGGTACTGAAAGTAAAAATTTCAATCTATGACAATACCAACTAAATAATAGAAAGAGGGCGACACATGCCCCTGCTGGATAAAACTGAACTAGGAGTAGAATCAAATGGATGAAGTCGTCTAAACAACAGGCCTGCAACTCCCACCTAAGCTGCAGGACTTCCCTTCCAAAGGATCCTAAGTAAGACGCCCCTGTGGCTGGGCACCTGTAATACATACATATATATACAAGAGAGAAAAGGAAATAGAAACGGGTCAGAGCCCGATAGTGTATATGATTTAAAAATTCGTTTAGCAAGTATTTAAATTGATACAGGCCAATGCAACAACATATTAGTGCGACACTCTCTTGAGAAATTCTCACCTCTCTTCTAATGTGCACACCTATCGCACTAACCTTCCCAATGGTCTATCTCGTCATATACCACACTATCTTTCCCCAATGATTTAACTTATCTTAGGTTATTCGCAGGATTTATAACTGAACAACACAAGTATTTAAAAAGTAAGATTTCAATTTGTAATCAAGGTTCTCCTTTTAACTTTATTAATCAATAAAGTTTTCCAGTGTCATATTATACTTTCTCAAAATAATTATTTATAATTTGAGTCATCAACCATGTCCTACATATCAAATCACAGTAGGCAGTTCCAGATTTCAGAATTTCATATATATATTAACTACTCGTATAATATATATATCATGACAGCACCCCACATAAAAACAATGGTGCGGGCATACTCTGCTATCCAATCCCTGTATCAATCGTACTAAAGGGAATACAAGCTCGGAATCACTCTCGAACTGTATACATACATACACAAACAATATTGAGGCGAAGCATAGTTTCCAAGTCCAAGAGGTCAGTACATACCCTCACGTCTCTTAGGACCGTGACAACCGATTCGATAGCCTGTACCTAGGATTCCTATCTTCTAGGGTACGAGTCAATATCCCCCATAAGGCACACGAGATAAGAGCGTTCCAGCGCGGTAACCTCAGGGATAGTAAGTAGCGCGGGCATGATTTTCACAAGTATATAATATATGCATACACAATCATATAAATATACCACTTTTATTATATCAATTTAGGTTTATCCAATAACCCACATTCACAACATTTATCCTTATTTTCCCATTATTATTTATCAAGTATAATGGTTCGTTTCTAACTTTAATTCGAAGGGTTTTTTTCCAACTTACTACGTAACCCTCATGGACTCTATTCTTCCAAATGTACAATTCAGTAGATATCCATTTATGTTCCAACGTAACTCTCTCTTACGTGTCTCTCCCCTTTAATATATACTTACATTATCGCTTATGCAAAATATCCCAAAAATATAGATTTCTCCTTACATTAAAGGATTTTAAATTTTATTTTCAAAGATGAGAATTTCAAACGGTTTCGAAATCGGAATTAAAATGGAGTTTTAATTGAATTTTTTTATTACTTAGAAGAGTCCTCAAAATATAAAACTCTCTAAGAGTCCTCAAAACATAAAACTTTCTAGTAAAAATAATAGTTTTAGAAATCCGACGGTCTGATCAAGCTGAATTTTTGTCAGCAGTCTTGTCTCGCCGTTCGCTACAACATACTAAAATTTCAAGCGATTCCAATCGTTCGACCATCCGAAATAATTATTTTAGTGTTTGTATCTGATTAGAACTCTTTTCTTAATCAAACTCTTAATCCTTTACATGGCAAAGGGTTTCCAGAATATCATATAGATCATCACTACATGCAATTTTCTATCTCAAATTGGGTTTTTCTTCCATACAATTCATCCTAATCATTCCTAAACCAATATGAAAGATGCATCAATGAAATAATCAAGATAAACACTTGCCTGGGATTTTCAGAAATCTGGGTTGGTGTTGAATTTGGTGTGGTTGCGTTCCCCGTCTCGCGATCTACGCGTTGGCGGTGGCGGCGGTGCAAACGGTTGAGTTTTGAGCCTTGGAATGCCTTGAGAGCTCTCTCCTCTCCTCTCCAATGTCCATTCTAGTGTTTTGAGTTATCTAACCCTAGGAGATAACCTAAACATCTGATATAACCCCTTTAATTTTCGTGGGTTTAATTACCCAAAAATACAAAATGACTAAAATGCCCTCCCGGGGTACTAATTAGGCCTAAAAATGCCCCGAAACCCAAATCAAACCCCCGGGTATACTTTTGTGACTATCTCGACCCTTCCGGACGCGTTGGCTCACTCAAAACGACCATACGAACAACATATAAAATATTCACTTTTATTAATCCACATTTAGTTCCGACACGACACAGGCGCGTCCCGACTTAAATTTCCACAATTGTCATTTTATTCACACGTGACAATATTATAAAAACAAATCTCATATATTATTATAATCATCCAGTAATATGCAACAAATAATATATTCTCAATAATTACTAACTCTTGTCACGCTAGTAAATATTTAAAACAACATTTCGGATTAAAATTAAATTAATTTATCTCAATTTAATATAATAAATCCTTTAATTTAAAAGCCATGAAAATACGGGGTATTACATACTTCCCCCCTAATAACGGAATTTCGTCTCGAAATTCGGAAAATAAGGCCTACCAGGTAGCACAATTCTGGATATCCTTGTCAGTATGCAAACTATCTACATAGTACGGCGCTCAATCACTATAGCTTTTTCCTCACAACAACATTGTTTTACATTCTCATTGGAGACACTTCACATTGCACTCCCAACTGACAACATTTGAGTAGGTTACGTCTATACGTTATAAATTCAATTATCTCCCTATCATTAGGAGGCCGCACCTCACTACATGACAACTACTCGGATTTATTCATACACAAAATTCCCATTCTGAGAAGATCATACGAACATTTGACCACTCTTGACTGCCTAAAACAGTCGTGGAATTCCACCATAGTTATCGGATATTTTCTCGACCGATCCAAAAATTCTGATTATCTACTCTCCTCTAAACATACAGAAGGAGAATAGTCGAGGTTCTTCCATAACAAAACCTTAATAAGCACCTCGTACGTGACAAACAGGTACGAGTGCTTCTACAGAGCATTCTTGAAATCATCGTACCAAGATTCCAAAATCTCCTTCATGTGGCTCCACTAATCTTTAATCACCATGCGCTTATTCCCTGGCTAAGGGTGATACATCCTACTCGAAACGAAATCTTATCTCCGCTGGTTCCTGAAATCCCATATCAAAGGTGGGATTCACCAATCTCATCCTGATTCAAAAATTTATACTGCGCCGGACCATGCACTGGCCCTATCCTTCCTTTCAAAGGAAGCCTGGGGCATACTAGTTAATATTGTAAGCCATCCCAAAGGAATATCAATCACTTCCTTCTCGGCGACTTAATTCACATGTTCGGGATAAACCCTTGATCTTGTTTTGAGGATGGCAACCCATCCAAAAACTTTACCGACTTTACTAACCTCTTCCAATTTCAGGAATTTTCGATAAACACAAAAAATCTTTGGTTGATTCTCCTCTTTCAACCAAACCTTACCTATGGGCAGTGCATGTAGAGACTACTCACTAAGTCTCTCTAAACATCGATTCTTCCCTTGAAATGTCTCACATTAAGTGACACGTAATACTCCCCTTCCTTCTTTGGAGTATGCCAAAAGTTTCGACCCGTGCTCTTCTCTCCACGAAGAGCACTTCTGGATCTCTTATACTATACTAACATCATTACTCTTTGTATGCGCAAGTCTCTCTCACACTTGACTAATAACAACTCCGCTCCAGGTGTGCTTCATAACAATTAAATTCTACTCTATTCAAGGAATACCAATTCTTGAATGGCTTCCCATAGCCTTCCAATCAAGTTAGGGCGTGCTATTCTAATTGCACACTTATGTATGGATTATCTCCCCTCATGTGACGTTTAATCCACTCTATCACTTCCACTTCGTTATACTAGTCCCACAAACATATATTTCACACGTCTATTACCACGTCCCTTCGACTCGGACTATTTTAACTGTAGTTAACCAAGATGCCCACATTTTTGCAACACTCCGACCGCCCTGGGAGAGTGAACGACGTGCTACTCATCTGTAGGACTAACTAAATTCAACGGAATAGAAGGAATAGGGCATTCGAATTCCATGACAATAAAAGAGGAATAATAATTCTCAACCTTCTTCAGATAAGTACAACAATTTTCCCAAATAGGTACAACAACCAAAATAAATCACTAACGCTCTATTCATCAAAATAATTACAGGTCATCTCTTTTGTATAATATAAAGTTCTTTCCAGATAATCCATGCTAAAAATCATTCCAACTCTTTATTCACCTTGTGTTCTGTACGCGGTTATGACATTTGGGTACTCTCAATCACCCTAGAAATCAAAACTCTTAAATTCTCCTTATCATCGTTCCACCCCTCAACTCGTGGGGATAACTTTCAATGCTTTCCTACCACAAAAATCCGGCTCCAATGACCTTAAAACAAAATTCAACTTCCAACTTACATACATAATTACTTGATCCCATTTCGACCGAGGTACCAAACTCATGGAATAGTGACCAAACGTCTCCCTATTTCCAACCTTACGCTAAGTTTCATGCGTGGGATGTCTCGCAAAGCGAAATCTAAACAAGGAAACCCCCGATACACTACTACCTAGCATTGTCGATTATCGAAATCCGTTAGGTCCTCCGTCCATAGTATATACCCCTTTATTCCGTCCCTTGACAGAAAAGTTAAAATTTCTCCCGTAATTATGCTTAACAAAGAACGTTTCACCAATTTCACTATCGTCCCGTATTGGTTGATGGTAATTACATTCTATAAACCTCGGATACATACGATCGAAATTCTCTAAATTTCCTTTTTCTAACATTAGGGGTATAACTCTTAACTCCCACATCTCTTAAGGATAAATATAACACTGCACTCTTCCTATCACTAAGTCCGAAGTGCTAAACATAATACCGAGTCAAGTCTTTTCGCTCAATGGTAAATCTCGGTACATACTGAGTCATACTGACAAAGTCTATACATACATTGGTATCGAATATCTCAAGCCCACTATCTCCTCCGAAGTCTCTAGGATAGATAATATAAGTGCGAGTCCAACCTTCTTACAGGTAAAGCCTCGGCAAAACAAAACGTGTTGCACTAATGTAACTACTCCGATAGCCTTGCAATAAATGCCCACTATCATACTACCCATTTCCATAACATTTTAACAAAGATAATATCATACTCGTGTATCGCATCACTACAACGAGTAGCCTCAATAAAGTATAAAACACTGTTAATATACTTATTCATCCCCCGCGGATAGCACCAAAGAAAAATCCCGCTATGCTAAGGAAAAATATTCACATAATGGTAACATTTATAATGATATGCATTAAACTCGTCTCACATGCTAATCTAGTAATGAACAAAATATGGTGACTCGCTCGTGTCAGATAAACACGCCGCATCCTCTAAGGATACAACTTATACTTCCATCCTGACAATCGTCTTGACTACACAAATGGTTTTCGGACGTAACACGTCTGCACAAACCAAAACAAAGTTATTTTTAATCATTGTCCTTCACTAGGCACCGTATTCTTGTCCCCTTTTCTCACTTTGGAACATATTATCGCGAGCAATTTCACTCCGCACCAAAATACCTCAACACATAATCCACTTATCACCTGTCCTACTAACCAGGTTAGGATTGTCCTTCTCTCAAACTTTAGTAGACTCGATTCCTATTAGCCATCCCGGTTGTTCCCTTAGATTTTTAGGCCATAAAGATCATGTTACTATCTATAATAGTACTTACTGAATTTACCATCACTTGGTAAGAATTTAACTATCTGAAGCATTTAAATGGTTTTCCTGTTGTGTATCCACATCCTTTTGTGGTGCTATACCACCACCGTTGCATTCAGTCTTATTGTCGACTAAATTCTTCAATTCCTTTAACTTCCCCCACAAAGAAGCGTTATCATCTATATTGACAAAATATGACATTGTTAACCTCTGAATCGGTCGTCCATCAGAATTTCCTCCTCGAGTATTATCAACTATTATTACAAGTTGGTCTCCCACTTGGAGTCATTTCCTCCACTAGTATCTACCTCTTTCGATACAAAATTTGCTAACGATTAGGATTCATATCCACAATTGGACTTCTGTCATGCCCTCATGCGATGAGTTCAGAACCACGTTTGCTTCTCATCCTGAATAGTTGAGGAAGGAACATACGGTCAACACTGTACCTAAGTTCTCCTATAGGCATAGCATTCCACTTCTAAAATTGGTGGTTGACTCCAACCATTATAATTTCATCCCGAAAGCGAAGAAAATTTTCTCTAAATTTTCACTTTCAGTTTGCCACACACCGTCCTATATTTAAGCCTTTGGATACTTTACCTCCCTTGGCAAACACATACAATTTTCTCGTTTCTAAAATTTCCCATTGACAGTCTCTACACGTTTTTTGTAATACGTTGGGTAAGTTTACCCTCGCACCTCATTTGACTATAACAGCATTTGAAAATCATTGATGCACCTTAGTTGCCTTTCTAGTCGTGGCTTCTCGTGCCATAATGGAGGTGACCTCGACTACGGTCATCATCCTCAGATATATTTCATAATCTCAACTGAGCCCTGCCTCCTGATGTACGCTTAACGGTCCTCTTCGGACATCCGTCATCGCTCGACACACGCATACATCCGAACGAAATTAGAATTCACTAGTGTATACACATTATAGCAGGAGAACGAAATCTCGTCAAAGGAATCGACAATCCTAAACATAGGGCTCTATAACAAACAAAGCAACGCTGAAAGCATAATAAGCCGTACAGATCCTAAGGACACTAGAACCTGATGCCCTGATACCACTTGTGACACCCCGCCTAATTAAATACCGGGCGATCACTCCTTTATTAAATTAAAATCAAGGTGAACAGTTGGTTCATTCTTAGCATCACTGTCGGAAAAATACTTTTCCAATTTAAACACCCTAAATAATTAAGCTAAGTGTCAAAACTATTTAAAACCTTATTCTCATTTTATTAAATCCGGTTATAAAACCTTAAACCATTAACATCTAAAGAGTCACACGTTAAGAATAAAAATAGAATTGAACATACACGAATTTAATCATCAATAATAAATCCCAACATTTACAACACCAAAGGAAAACATCCTGACAGTAATAAATCCCGAAATAAAGGTACTGAAAGTAAAAATTTCAATCTATGACAATACCAACTAAATAATAGAAAGAGGGCGACACATGCCCCTGCTGGATAAAACTGAACTAGGAGTAGAATCAAATGGATGAAGTCGTCTAAACAACAGGCCTGCAACTCCCACCTAAGCTGCAGAACGTTCCTTCCAAAGGATCCTAAGTAAGACGCCCCTGTGGCTGGGCACCTGTAATACATACATATATATACAAGAGAGAAAAGGAAATAGAAACGGGTCAGATCCCGATAGTGTATATGATTTAAAAATTCGTTTAGCAAGTATTTAAATTGATACAGGCTAATGCAACAACATATTAGTGAGACACTCTCTTGAGAAATTCTCACCTCTCTTCTAATGTGCACACCTATCGCACTAACCTTCCTAATGGTCTATCTCGTCATATACCACACTATTATTCCCCAATTATTTAACTTATCTTAGGTTATTCGCAGGATTTACAACTGAACAACACAAGTATTTAAAACGTAAGATTTCAATTTGTAACCAAGGTTCTCCTTTTAACTTTATTAATCAATAAAGTTTTCAAGTGTCATATTATACTTTCTCAAAATAATTATTTATAATTTGAGTCATCAACCATGTACTACATATCAAATCACAGTAGGCAGTTCCAGATTTCAGAATTTCATATATATATATTAACTACTCGTATAATATATATATCATGACAGCACCCTACATAAAAACTATGGTGCGGGCATACTCTGCTATCCAATCCCTATATCAATCGTACTAAAGGGAATACAAGCTCGGAATCACTCTCGAACTGTATACATACATACACAAACAATATTGAGGCGAAGCATAGTTTCCAAGTCCAAGAGGTCAGTACATACCCTCACGTCTCTTAGGACCGTGACTACCGATTCGATAGCCCGTACCTAGGATTCCTATCTTCTAGGGTACGAGTCAATATCCCCCATAAGGCACACAAGATAAGATCGTCCCAGCGCGGTAACCTCAGGGATAGCAAGTAGCGCGGGCATGATTTTCACAAGTATATAATATATGCATACACAATCATATAAATATACCACTTTCATTATATCAATTTAGGTTTATCCAATAACCCACATTCACAACATTTATCCTTATTTTCCCATTATTATTTATCAAGTATAATGGTTCGTTTCTAACTTTAATTCGAAGGGTTTTTTTCCAACTTACTACGTAACCCTCATGGACTCTATTCTTCCAAATGTACAATTCAGTAGATATCCATTTATGTTCCAACGTAACTCTCTCTTACGTGTCTCTCCCCTTTAATATATACTTAAATTATCCCTTATGCAAAATATCCCAAAAATATAGATTTCTCCTTACATTAAAGGATTTTAAATTTTATTTTCAAAGATGAGAATTTCAAACGGTTTCGAAATCGGAATTAAAATGGAGTTTTAATTGAATTTTTTTATTACTTAGAAGAGTCCTCAAAATATAAAACTCTCTAAGAGTCCTCAAAACATAAAACTTTCTAGTAAAAATAATAGTTTTAGAAATCCGACCATCTGATCAAGCTGAATTTTTGTCAGCAGTCATGTCTCGCCGTTCGCTACAACATACTAAAATTTCAAGCGATTCCAATGGTTCGATCATCAGAAATAATTATTTTAGTGTTTGTATCTGATTAAAACTCTTTTCTTAATCAAACTCTTAATCCTTTACATGGCAAAGGGTTTCCAGAATATCATATAGATCATAACTACATGCAATTTTCTATCTCAAATTGAGTTTTTCTTCCATACAATTCATCCTAATCATTCCTAAACCAATATGAAAGATGCATCAACGAAATAATCAAGATAAACACTTGCCTGGGATTTTTAGAAATCTGGTTTGGTGTTGAATTTGGTGTGGTTGCGTTCCCCGTCTCGCGATCTACGTGTTGGTGGTGGCGGCGGTGCAAATGGTTGAGTTTTGAGCCTTGGAATGCCTTGAGAGATCTCTCATCTTCTCTCTAATGGCCGTTCTAGTGTTTTGAGTTATCTAACCCTAGGAGATAACCTAAACATCTGATATAACCCCTTTAATTTTCGTGGGTTTAATTACCCAAAAATACAAAATGATTAAAATGCCCTCCCGGGGTACTAATTAGGCCTAAAAACACCCCGAGACCCAAATCAAACCCCCGGGTATACTTTTCTGACTATCTCGACCCTTCTGGACGCGTTGGCGCACTCAAAACGACCATATGAACAAACTATAAAATATTCACTTTTATTAATCCACATTTAGTCCCGACACGACACAGGCGTGTCCCGACTTAAATTTCCACAATTGTCATTTTATTCACACGTGACAATATTATAAAAATAAATCTCATATATTACTATACTCATCCAGTAATATGCAAAAAATAATATATTCCCAATAATTACTAACTCTTGTCACGCTAGTAAATATTTAAAACAACATTTCGGATTAAAATTAAATTAATTTATCTCAATTAAATATAATAAATCCTTAAATTTAAAAGCCATGAAAATACGGGGTATTACAATATACATAAACCATAGTCTAAAAAATATAGAACCATTAATCAGTTGATTCATTCTAATTTATTATTACTCACTCCGAGGAGTAATAAACTGATCAAATCATCATCACACACTCGGTTGACACCTTTCGTTGCATCACTTTGATAACCCTAATATTACTCTAGACATCTCACTTTGATCACTCATTTAAGTATCACATTAATCCACTCATTGTGGCAAAGTAAGATTTTGTGTTAAATTTCCTCAAGTTCTAACATTATACAATGTCCTCAAGTCACCATCATGCTCCTTACAACTAGATCCACTGAGCGCCATGTCCGCTAGTCTTAAGGTCACTAATTCTAAGGAAAGAAATTCCTACGAGGAAACCATGCGGACAAAAGAACAATCACTGGTACCTGAACTTTGTGCAATAATAAGAATACCTCAAATAGGTGCACACCCAGTTACCGAGCTTCATTAACCATGCCGGGTCCACCCGCACTCTACTAGGTCTAACCGTGTCGTACCATGACATGGTACCAATTAGAGATACTACATTCATGGGAATATCAATCCTTGATTACCGAAACTGACAGGGATATACACACAATAATCAAAGGAATAAACAACTATTTCAAGAAAGTCATGTCCATACGCACCAAACTATGATTTACGAAAAGAGAACCTACACCACATGCTTAAAGTCTTACAACTTTTCCCAAACGTTCTCATTACATACTAACCTAGACACGTACCCTACCTCGAGTCACCAACCGCGACAAATCAAATCACAACCATTCATCCTCGCAAGATGAAAACAACGTACAAACCTATTGTTCTATAAAAGTCAAACACCAAACTTCCCTCCTTAGGATTAAGGCCTTCCCCTTATATCCTTGACACCTATGAACGACTCCGATTGGCGATTTCCTAATACTTGTCTGTACTGACTTTGTCGATCTTACTAGTGATGAAGTAACCAACCTAGTACACCTAGGTTATTGTCTGCCTTATTAATAATGATCGCAACCCCAAAGTATCCTTTGACGGTCCCTCATTCATCAGATTGATTCACCTTATTATTACCTCTCACTATGCGAGATTGTCTTTAAGCTTAATCACAGGTTCTCACCAGCTTAACTTACATGACGGTCATACCAGTCGCCATTATCATTCTAGGGCCGTAAGTACAACCCAGGGCTACATCTTGTAACCCGTAGTAACTTGGCACAGTGTTCCAAGAACTACCCCTACCTTGATATGTCTATTCTAACTTATGTCATTGACACACACCAATACTCTAATCATACTCCGATATTTTCCCCCTTTGGGGGTGCCAATTTTGAGTCTCCACATGGCGTCATCAATCTAAGTTCTGAATACATTTCCTAGTAATCCTCAAAATCTAGTGTCACACTGTCTACAGTATCCATTACATGACACGCGAGCATCATACCCGTTCACAACACAAGAGCCCAATTTCTCTTAGGAGGTTACATCACCCATCTGTGCCAATTTGGATAACAACACTCAGCACATACACTATTCTACTCCTTAAACCTTGACCAACAATATGAGATCATCACCTGACCCTCTAAACAATCATTACTATAATGCTAAAACTTCTTCATTTCATACCTAACTGGTTCCCCTAAGGACACTAAACATACTCCACATGAAGTTCACAAGACCAGATAAGATTTCATCATCCATGACTCTCTCATTGTAGGTGCGCTCTATAAACCTTTAAATACCCACATCATGATTAATAGGTGCTCATAAGGACACTAGTCTTCGAGCCTCTATATATGGCGCACCCTAACCATTGGACTTCGTAAGACATCACAACAAGTCGATTTCTATTCCTCAACGAAGCAACACACAATTGGTCCTACAAACACTTAAAGATTCCCTTCAACCGCACTCGCACTAGGGTTACCTCACATCTCTCCATTACTTAGGCTACTAAAATAGGCCTTGAATTTAGATAACAATCTTATATCTCTTCTAAATAGTTGTGACCATAAGTCACGTACCTAACCACAACTAACACTACTAAGGATTTTGACAGGATACAGGATGTCGCCTACAACCTATAAACCTTTAGTTCTGCATCGCCAACATCACTAAAGATCCTATTCCTCGAAATTGCATCATATTTTCTAAAACCCCGACATAGAATAATATCTAGTGTTTATTCATAAGTCTCCTTAACCATCATCGTTGCATACATAACATAACTCTTATCATGCCCTACAAGGTACGACTTTCAATCAAGATGCTTACTTACAACCATAGTATCTTACCGACTCTGATGGAGTACACATACCCAAGTGTTGAACAACACAATTCATCATGTACACTAAATCACCAATTATCTATGACATGATGTTAGCCCAAGGATCGAGTTCACCTAATGACATCATTGTTACTAACTACTCGAAAGTACCTTCATCATTATTCAACACTGTTTAGGCCTGACATACTAGTTACCTAATCTCCACAGTTGACATTACATAATTCATGTCTTTAATTCAACGGACGTCATTAAGCTCTATCAACATCTCAATAGTCTTCTCATATCATCAAGTGTTGACACACAAGAACACTAAAAACCATTGTGTCACCCTATAGGTTCCCATAGACACTCGCATATTACTAACATATCTTCATCAAAAGCGTATAAGCGATTTATGACAACAAACTTTTTTCATGCCACTTGGTGATAAATTACCTGTCGTGCTAATCCCTTTGTCTTTACCATCGAGAAAATGAACTGAAACCATCACCCATCTAGCGTGATCGACCCAAAACTAACACCGATGTCGAAAGATTTATTACTGACCTCACCACGTCACTCCCAAAAGGAACCTTGAACCTAGAGCTCTAATACCATTTGTAATGCCCGAACTTGAATTTATGGGTTACTCTGGTCAACCTGGTCCAACATGAGCGTTAGGTGTGAAGTACAATGAAAAAACCTACATAATGTTGCTAGTCCAATTTTATTTAATTAATATTTCACCTTTTTAGCATTCGATTTCAATTTCAAAGCAAGTATGTGAGGAAGCCGTGGGAAGCACCCCCAGAATCTAAGCATACACAGATACTAACGTAAATAAAAAGAGATTACTTACCTGTATAAAATCTCAAAATACAAAATCACACCCAACCTACCATAACAAAGATGAGGGTGTGAATTTAATGCTCAGTGAAAATATACAAAACGCAGTAGAAAATCAAATGGCAGAAAGAAAACTTTGACAAATTATATCTACGTGTACATGCAATTACCATATATATACCTACATATATATGTATGAAATCGTTTTTATTCCAAAAACGTGATTTATCCCTGTTAATTAACCTTAATCTCATAAAATATTTTTTTCTTCCTTTACTTGACATTTATCCCTTTATTTAACACTCACGGTTAGATACTTGAAACAACTACACTTTGTCTAACCAAAAATAATTTCTTTACCGAAATTACCCCTTTCATTTAAACCAATCGACGTTAGTATTTTGATTAAAAATCACCCTTTTAACACATGCGAACACCGTGTTAGAAAAAATTATTTAACCTTGAAAACCCTTTCACAAACACACCCTTGCGTTAATTACGGGTCAAACCTCTTAGGTTGCTTAATGACCCATTTAACCACTATACTTTATATTTCCTTTAATTTATGGAAATTAATTAATTTACACATTTCTGGCCCACTTTAACCTTTATCGGAACATTTATTAATCCACTGAAGTTAGGTTGTCTTTACACACTTTCACCACACAACCCATTTCTTGACATGTTCCATATTCCTTAATCTTTTTCTCAGAATCTTCCAATAACCACATACTTTAATGGGCTCCACACCACCAATTATGCATACCAGATGCTCTCGCTAGTGATTTTGGGTCTTTTATCCCAGGGCTCCCAGCCCACCTTAATTTTTCCAGTGTCAGCTGAGTCCTTATTAATGTGTTTTAACATTTTACAAATGTCCACATTATTTCACATTTCCTTTTACCCGACCGAAACCAAAACTCGGGGTTCCACCCCAACTTGTGTTACACTTTTAAATCATCTTTTCTCGTCCTTTACACTTTAGCATTGATTTATTCTAAAATCATGTTCGTTTAGGGCCATCTTATGTTACACCCTTTTCCAATATTTTTATTTCATAAAAATGTTCCTAGGTAAAATTACCATTTTACTCATTTGTTTCCAAACTTATTTTTTCCTTCATTTTCACGAGTGTTAACTTCCCAAAAATCATTAAGTTATCCACACTAACTTATTTAGTATTTTTAATATATTAACACTCTTTTAACACTTTTAAATATTATGTTTCTCAAGTTGAAATTTTTTTCATCGCATTACTCTCCCTTTCATTAATATCCGATACCACTTCATAAGAAAATTACCATTTTTTTATTACTACATGTAGTGTTAAACTCTTACATTTCTCACATTTTCAACACCTTTTAACATACATTAAGGGATGAAATTTCTTTCTTATTTATTTCATATTTAAACCTAATAAAACCTTCATTAAATTTGTTTATATGTTCATCATCAAAACATTACAAGTTTATACACATGAGAAGATGGATTTTAACTCCAAATATTCAATTTAATGGGTTAAACACACAATTTATTCTAGAAATTCATAATACTTGCAAAACATACTTTTCAAGATTAAAGGACATTTTTATTTCTTCAAAATTCAACAAACATCCAACTTTTATAAAATCTTCCTTTTTGCAAGATAAATATCATTTTTCAAACATTTTATTTCATAAAATGTTTAGTATTAAACTTCTAGAAATGCACCATTACCACAAAATCCCAAACTTGATTTTCAAGAAACTTTGATAGATTCATTCATATTTTTACCCTCGCCTAAATACTGTTTTGTAATATTTTTATGCCATAAAAATGTTAGATAAAAAATTACTTGAAACTCATCATTTTATCCAATTGCATCCTACTCTTATAATCCAACAACAAGACTATTAATATGCAAATAGAGACTTAATACTAAGAGTAGAGTTTTTCCACCTCAAATGGAGCTTCAACAATGGTAGGTTGAAATGTCTAAGAAGATGGAAACCGCCCACATCCTAATGTGGACTTAGATAGGTTTCTTACCCCCACCAATCTTGATCCATGAATTTTTCATCAGAAATCATCTTTAAGCTCCATGAATCTTCCATCTTCATCTTTTTCAAAAATCCCCAACAACACCTCCAAATTGCTTTGCCCAACTATGGTGGAAATGGGTATGTAGAATTTGAATATGGTGGAATACTAGTTGAACATGGTGATATAAGGTATATATATGGTGGTGTCATGGTGGAAAGAGGGGAACAATTGTTGAAATGGTGGGGGAGATCCACCTCTCTCTCTCTCTCTCTCTCTCTCTCTCTCTCTCTCTCTCTCTCTCTCTCTCTCTCTCTCTCTCTCTCTCTCATTCCAACTCAAATAAACCCAAATAACCCATAAAACCCTTATAAAAATACCCCCAAACCTTGAAATCCCATTTTTACCCAATTTGGACACACCAAAGCTCGATATCTTATCAATCCAGTGGCCCAAAATGTGACAAGACACAAGGGTAACCCGATTTAAAAAAAAAATTATTGCATTCGTTCGAACGAGCCTTTGAATAACCTTCTAATGAGCATGTTCAGGTATGAGATGGAGTCTCGTTCGATCCTCACTTCGAACGACTTGGTAATCTCATTTGAATGGTCTTAGACTCGTTTGAATGACTGCTTTTAATATTTTCTCCAACTTCCAAATTTTAAACCATAAACTTCCAAAAATTATCATTGAGATTCCAAATTCCCAAGGTTTAATATACTTACAATTTATGCAGAGAAAAATAATAAAATATTTGGTATGGGTATTATACATTTTGTATGACATATCTTTGTGCTTGAATCCTATATCACTCTACGCATCCATGTGGCTAGAACTTTTGGTTATAAATTTCAATTATTAATTTGTTCTTTGTCATACTTGCATGGAGTGGTTTGACTTTGATTTACTAAATGGATTCTCTTTGTATATTCCTCCTCACAAACATGCACGAGCTCTTTTGAACTTTAACTTCACATATTATATTTAAGCTAAGGGAGATGTTCTCCCATCAATTTTGTCATCTATATATTTTATTACTTTAGGGGATTTGTGCATGTAAGAACCATTAACTGTGAGCTTTATTTGAATTGTATTGAAAATAGATGAGGGAGTACGAGAAAGGGCTATGAAATGAGAAAATCTCCTTTACAGGAAAGCCACCGTTGGTAAGAGCCTAATGAAAAGATTAAAGGCAATAAAAATAGAAAAATTACCAAAGACCAACATAATTTTTTTTTTTTGATCTTTCAAAAGAAATAACTTCAAAATAATTGAGAAAAGAAAGGAAACGAAAATATGTAATATGTTTATTGATGGTGTTAGTTGAAGATCAACGGGTTTGCACAATAAATCCTAGTTATGCTTATTTTTTCATGACGCTATTGGTTTGTATGATCATAAAAATTCTAGGCTTGTGTACATTGTGCTTGTTTGTTTTTTGAGTTCATTATATCTTATCATGTGAGGCTAGATCTAAGTTTGATAAACTTTTTCAATCAAATAGAAATCCTTGAACATGTTTAAGTGATTGGGTCATAATTACTTTGCATCTAGTTCACACCCCTTCACTCCATTTACCACATGTTTATTTAGACACATTTATGCCTATATGAGTGTGGAAAGCTTATTGTGTTTAGTGCTTTGTGTTGTGTTTATATATATATATATATATATATATATATATATATATATATATATATATATATATATATATATATGATTGTGCTTCATTGGTATCTTTTTTATATTTATATATATGGTATCATTTATTTTGAGTATTTATTGATATTTATCTCGTTGCAACTTTTGATTGTTATCCCATGCTTATTTTAGTTCATTCTAGTTGGCACCATTTTGCCATCACATCATATTTGGTATCTATTGTTCCTTATGTGTATTAGTTATTCATATGTTGCCAAGTTGCTTTATTGTTTCTCATATAACTATACATCGTTGCATGATATACTTTTTGTTCCTATGCTTATCCCGTATATCATTTAGGGTGAGAACTTGTTTAACTGGGAGGAAATTATCTATTTTATGCACCTTAATCCTTTTCTATTCCCGAACAAAAAGGGGGAGAAATGTATATAACTCTTTTCATTTTAGGGGATCTATTACTTAGGGGGAGACATCCTTTCTTACAAATATATTGTTGGACGAAGGGGGAGGATTTATTCTCTATGTGTTTAAGTGTGCATGTTTACAACAATGCAATAAAGTTTTAATGCAATTCGGTCAAGCGTATGTACTTTTTTCTTTGGGTTAGGTATTGAGTCTTTTTTATGAGCGTGACGACCTATAGGTGTTTTCATTTTTTTTATTTTGTCCCGGAATAGCCAAAGGGAGATATTTGTAAGTACAAATTTCCAATTGAGTCAATTTGTAAGTTTTTCCTTAATTCCGAACAAAACTCTTTGATTCATAGGGTAGAAGTTGTGTTTATGACCTTTCAACCACACGACATGTTTGTTGAAGATGTAGAGGCCAATCCAAAGAGAATATATATCCATGCCTAGTTTTGTGCCACATTTCATCATCAACATTTCAAGTATCTCTCATGTATGAATGTATATATTTTTTTGGAGCCTTGCAAATTTTATTTTTGGGTGTTAGGATTATTTTTCTCTATTTTAAAATAGTTTTATATTTTTTAAAGAAAAATATTTTAATTTTTGGTTATCATTAAAATGACTTTATAAGGACGTTCGAACGAGATTTTGAGCCTCGTTCGAACGACTTCTAATGAGTTCATTTTTGGTATGCACTGACATCTCGTTAGAAGGATCATTACTTGTTTGTTCAAATAAAATTGAGTATATCGTTTGAACGTGTGACAACCCGAATATAATTATGTTTAATTATGTTTGAATCATGTTTAGATAATGTGACATGGGTAATGTGTTGTTAATATATTTAATGTTAAGTTATTCTGTTTAGTATAATACTACCTTCATAACTTATGAAATATTGAATTAGTCACAAACACAAATTTGTGAAGTCTTCGGTAGGAATGTTCAAGTTCGGGACTAGTTTTTGCCACTATAATATGATAATTTCTTTGAGGTGAAAACTATATAGTTGTATATTTATGAGTTAAGTTTGCAACACAACAAATTTTGTGTAAAGCAAAGGTCCGAGGAAGGAGTTATGATGAAATTACGAACATGGGTAAAGTAGTCATTTAGCTTTAAAGGATATTTTGTCTAATATGGCGACACATGTCATGTTTTAATTAGACCAAGGGGAGGTGACTTATGACGACTTATAAATCTTTAAATAAGATCTCCTTCAAAATATTTCATCCATGGAAGATTTTTAGCCTAAGGAGAGAGAACCAAGAAGTTTACGAAGAAAGGGCGAGGAGAAGTTGGAGAAAAATTCATAGGAAATTACGTAAAAGTCCCTAAGGTAATTCTACTCATAAATCTTGCTATATTTTTGGTATTGTAGATTGGAATGATAGATATTATAATTTTTTTACTAAACTTCCATGTCTTGAGGTATACATATGCATAGATGCGAGTTTAAGCAAAGTTGAACGTGTAAATCATGTATATTGCGTCGATTGGAAACCTTGTGTATTCAAATTTCTATATATTTTTGTATATTTATTAGAATTGAATAATTCCAGTTGGATATTAAAATAGACTCATATATGTGTAACATTTCCGAAAATTTTATGAAAATACCAAGAAATGAATCGTTGGTGATAGTTTGAAGTTCAGGTATAAAATTTTCCCCAAAAGTGTAAGTATGCACACCACGTGTTCATACTTTCGCTTGACATAGAAAATGAACTCTAAAAATTATGAAAATTTAATTTAGTATTAATCAATATGTTTTTTAATATTGGGTGGAATATCATAGAAATTTATTATGAAGAGAAATTATGAAAATTCCTGGAAGTTAACTGAACGATTGATGAGCCTATAGGGAACATTTGCTATGTGATAAAGAAGTGCGCATATTTTTCTCTAGGAAACTTGAAATGGTGTGACGTCTTTTGTATTAAATACTAATATAATAAGTATCGAACTACCAAGAAAAAATGGATGTATGTTTGGCCTGTGATTTGGATATGTCAAATACATTAACATGAATTTGGATGGAACTTCACTTGTGATAAATGATTTGAATAGAATCATATGATGCTTATGAATTGAGTTATGTTCGAGATATTCCTTGGATTGTTGATATTCTTATGATGATACTAATAGTGTAAGAATTATATTAAGGGAATAATAACCGGTTGAACAAGTGTCGAACAAAGGAAAAGGAAAAGCTTAATAGGTTGCCAAGGTGAGTGTACCTATAATTTGTTTCATATATAAATATGAATATAGCTCTAAGAGCGGATTTGTTTGAATACTTCGGTATTCGGGATTTGTTTGGATATTAAAATATCCATGATTTGTTTGGGTCTTATGATCCAAGATTGGTTTGAATACTTCGGTATTCAGGATTTGTTTGGATATTAAAATATCCAGGATTTGTTTGGGTCTTATGATCTAGGATTGTAATTGGACAAAGATCCAATGATTTTATTTGTCTCATGACAAGGATTTGTTGAAACTTATGTTCCAGGTTTTGTTACTGCCAACGGGCATGATTGTTTGGATTTCATATCCACGGATTTGATATAAAACTGTTATTTCATAGCAGGGCAGGATTGTTTGGATTTCATATCCACATATTTGTTATAAAACTGTTATTTCATAGCAGGGCGGGATTGTTTGAATTTATATTCACAGATTTGATATAAAAATGTTATTTCATAGCAGGGTCGGATTGTTCGAATTTCATATCCACATATTTGATATAAAACTATTATTTCATAGTAGGGCAGGATTATTTGGATTATATCTCCACAGATTTGATATATAATTGTCATTTCATTACAAGGAAGGATTGTTTGGATTTTATATCTAGAGATTTGATATAGAAAATTATTTGGATTTTATATCCACAGATTTGATAAAGAACTGTTATTTCATTTTAGGGAAGGAGTACTTCACTAAGCTTAATGCTTAAGGGTTATATTTCAACATTTTCAGGTTTGTACGCTGCCAGCTAGGATATCATATAATCGGTGAATTCAGAGTTGCACCGTTAGAAAGATCCGGGTAGTAGACGTGGGGATTTTGTCATTATCACACTGAGGTTTTACTACAGTTGCACATCTTATATATTGATTTAGGATGTTTTGATTTAATGATTGTAATGTTTAATCATAGTCAATCATAGTATGACATGTTCGTTTAATTATGACTCTGATGTTAATTATGTTATGGTACAAAGAACATGATTATGTTTATTATACGTGGAAAGAAATATTGAAAAATGAATTATATTTAAAATAGACTGGGGATGTTGATTTAATTATAATATAAATGAAATGATTTGAATGTATTTAGGTTTGGGGTGTGACAATTAGTGGTATCAGAGCTCCTAGGTTATTAATTCTTGACGTGTGTGACGATTAGATGGCAGTTGTTGGTTTGATATGATATTTATAAATTTTTTATGTACTAACCAATAGTTTAGTATTATAATTGTGTTGGTTGTTATAACTCGGTTATTATAGATAAAACCTAGGGCATGGGACAAGCTATTAGTTCCAGGTCAGGTGGAGGATTCTTTATGATGAAAGAATCTCAGGCTACTCTAGATGTTGTCACAGGTACACTTTCTATTACTAATATGAGTTCTTACATTTTAATTGATCCCGGTTCCACACATTCTTTTATGTCTTATGTATTTGCTATATATCTGAATAGACCATGTACTTGTTTAGATGTGGGGCTGGGTATTTCCATGCCTATGGGGGGATGTGATTGTAGTTGAATATGTTTTTCGTGATTATGTTTTGACTGTGGGGGTTAGAGATACAGTTATAGACTTACTTCTATTGAATATATCTGATTTTTGACATAATTTTGGAAATGGAGTGGTTATCTAAATATTAGGCATCTATAGATTGTTTTCGCAGAGAAGTTGTTTTTAAAATGTCTGGAGAGTTTTAATTTAAATTTGTGAGAGGGGGGGGGGGGGGGTATGAGGAAATTATCAAGTAAGGGTTATGAGGGTTTTATTGCATATGTTATTAACACTAGGAAGGGGGCTTTACAATTAGTTAATGTTCCTATTGTATGGGATTTTCCACGGGGTTTTCCTAGTAAGTTTCCCGGGTTGCCTCCAAAAAGAGAATTGAATTTAGTATTGAATTAGCACCGAGGACATACCCTATTTCTATAGCACCGTATAGAATGGCACCTATTGAGTTGAAACAACTCAAGGTTCATTTGCAAGATTTACTTAATAGGGGGTTCATACAACCTAGTGTATCCCCATGGAGTGCACCAATTTTATTTGTGAAAAGAAATATGGTACTATGCGTTTGTGTATTGATTATGGGCAAATGAATAAAGCTCAATTAAGAACAAGAATCCTTTACATCGTATAGATGATTTGTTTGATTAGTTGCAGGGTTTTAAAGTGTTTTCAAAAAATAGACTTGCGATCGGGTTATCATCAGTTGAGGGTTAAGGAGAATAATATTTCTGAAATTTCTTTACGTACTTGGTATGGACATTTTGAGTTTTTGGTGATGCCTTTTGGGGTGACTAATGCTCCAGCTGTATTTATGGATCTTACGAATCGAGTATTACGTCCTTTTATTGATTTGTTTGTGATAGTTTTTATTGATGATATTCTAATTTACTCACGTGATATGGTTGAACATGAAAAGAAACTCAAAACTATTTTGAATGTGTTGATTCTAAAAAGGTAGAAGTTATTGTAAAATGGGAAAGGCCTAATAATGTGACCGAGGTGATGATTTTTCTGAGTTTGGCTTAATATTATAGGAGGTTTATTAAAGGATTTTCTTCGATTGCCTTTTCGATGACTAAATTAACCCGGAAGGATGTTAAGTTTAAATGAAATTCTGATTGTGAAAATAGTTTTAAAGAACTGAAAAGAGATTGGTAATCACACATGTTCTTACTATTCCACACGGTGGAGATGGTTTTATTATTTATACCTATGCTTTACATTGGGGGTTGGGTTGTGATTTTATGTAGCATGGTAAGGTTATCATTTATTCTTCTAGGCAGTAGCGTACACATGAACGTAATTATCCTACACATGATTTGGAACTTGCGGCTATTATGTTTACTTTGAAATTATGGTGTCATTATCTATACAGTGAAGTATGTGAAATTTTTACTAACCATCAAAGTCTTAAGTATTTATTTACTCAGAAGGAGTTAAATTTGAGGCAGAGGCAGCGGATGGAGTTAATTACAGATTATGATTGTACAATTCACTACCATTCAGGTAAGGTAAATCTAGTTGCAGATGATTTGAGTAGAAATGAGCAGGTTATCTTGTACTAGATGTTTTAGAGTTGATCATATTATGGAGTTGAGATTGATGGGAGTGGAGTTACAACTAGAAGATAGGGACATATTCCTTGCTCATGTAAGCGTGAGGTCATTATTAGCTACTCGTATTCGTGATTTGCAAAGTCAAGATCCTTTTCTTGAGAAGAAACGATAAGATGTCAGAGATGGTAAGTTTGATGATTTCTGTATTGTTAATGATGTAACTTTATTGTATAAGTAACGATTATGTGTGACTAACGTGGATGGATTGAAAGAGGAAATTTTAGACGAGTCTCATAATTCCATTTATACTATGCATTCTGGTAGTACTAAAATGTATAGAGATTTAAAGGAGCATTATTGGTGGAATAATATGAAGAAAGAAATAGCTAATTTTGTTGCTAGATAACTTATATGTCAGCAAGTGAAAGTGGAGCATTAGAAACCTGCTAGCCTTCTTTCACCCTTTCCAATACCAGAATGGAAATGGGATTATGTAACGATGGATTTTGTGATTAGGCTTCCTCGATCTCAGAAGATATCAGATTCAATTTGGGTAATGGTGGACAGGTTGACTAAGACAACTCATTTTCTAGTAGTCAAGACTACATGTACAGTTGATTGATATGCGATATTGTATGTTAATAAGATTATTCGATTTCATGGAGCGCCTATTTCTATTGTTTCAGATAGGGACCCTGCTTTTCATCCAGATTTTGGTATAGTTTACAGTATGCTATGGGTAGTAACTTAAAGTTTAGTATAACTTTCTGTGCTCAAACGGATGGGCATTCTGAAAGAACCATACAGGATTCGGAGGATATCTTTAGAGTTTGTGTGCTTGATTTCAAAGGTAATTGGAATATATAATTGCCTGTGATAGAAATTGCATATAATAGTAGTTTTCAATCTACTATTGGTATGGCGTCATATGAAGCGTTGTACGATAGATGGTATCGGACACCCGTATATTGGGTTGAAGTTGGTGAAAGGAAGATAGAGGGTCTAGAGTTTATTGACATCACCACTGAAAAGGTGAAGATTATTCAAGATGGAATGAGAATAGCTCAAAGCAGACCGAAAAGTTGTGCGGATAAATGACAAAAAGATTTGGAATTCCATAAAGGGAATTACGTGTTTCTTCGAATATTACCATGGAAAGGGGTTATGAGATTTGGAAAGAAAGGAATATTAGGTCCACACTACATTGGACCTTATGAAATTCTTGAGAAATTCAGGATGGTTGCCTACAAGTTAGCATTACCACCAGAGTTAACCTGATTACATGATGTTTTACATGTTTCTATGTTGAGAAAGTATGTTGCGGATCCTTCACATGTATTGGTGGAACAAACTATTGAGTTGAAGGAAGGTTTGAGTTTTGTGGAAGAACCACTTGCTATTGTAGATAGGAAGGAACAAATACTGAGATCCAAAGTGATCCCACTAGTGAAAGTTATGTGAAGAAGACATTCCATGGAATAAGCTACATGGGAGACCAAGGATATAATGAAAATTCATTATTCGTATTTTTTTGGTTCGGATAACTAAGGTATGCCAATTTCGAGGATGAAATTATCCAACGGGGGGAGAACTATAACAACTCGAATATAATTATGTTTAATTATGTTTGAATCATGTTTAGATAATATGATACGGGTAATGTGTTATTAATATATTTAATGTTAAGTTATTATGTTTAGTCTAATCCTACCTTCATAACTTATGAAATATTGAATTAGTCACCAACACAAATTTGTGAAGTCTTTGGTATGAATGTTCACGTTCAGGACTAGTTTTGGCCATTATAATATACTAATTGACCTGAGGTGAAAACTATATATTTGTGGATTTATGAGTTAAGTTTGTAGCACAACAAATGGTTTGTAAAATAAAGGTCCGAGGAAGGAGTTATGCTGAAATTACGAATAGGTGTAAAGTAGTCATTCAGCTTTAAAGGATATTTTGTCGAATATGGCGACACATGTCATATTTTAATTAGACCAATGGGGAGGTGACTTATGACTACTTATAACTCTTGAAATAATCTCTCCTTCATCATATTTCATCCATGGAAGAGTTTTAGCCTAAGGAGAGAGAATCGGGAAGTTTACGAAGAAAGGGCGAGGAGAAGTTGGAGAAAAATTCATAAGAAATTACGTAAAAGTGCCTAAGGTAATTATACTCATAAATCTTGTTATATTTTTTGTATTGTTAATTGTAATGATAGAGATTATCATTTTTTTTTACTAAACTTCCATGTCTTGAGGTATAGGTATGCATAGATGCGAGTTTAAGCAAAGTTGAACGTGTAAATCACGTATATTGCTTCGATTGGAAACCTTGTGTATTCAAATTTCTATATATGTTTGTATATTTATTGTAATTGAATAATTCTAGTTGGGGATTAAAATAGACTCATATATGTGTAACATATCCAAAAATTGTGTTAAAATACCAAAAAATTAATCTTTGGTGATAGTTTGAAGTTCAGGTATAAAATCTGCCCCAAAAGTGTAAGTATGCATATCACGTGTTCAATGTTTTGCTTGACATAGAAAATGAACTCTAAAAATTATGACAATTTTACTTAGTATTATACAAGATTGGGTGGAATATCAAAGAAACTTATTATGTAGAGAAATTATGAAAATTCCTGGAAGTTAACTGAACGATTGATGAGCCTATATGGAAGATTTGCTATGTGATAAAGAAATGGGCATATTTTTCTCTAGGAAACTTGAAATGGTGTGACGTCTTTTGTATTAAAATACTAATATGATAAGTATTTAATTTCCAAGAAGAAATGAATGTATGTTTGGTCTATGATTTGGATATGTCAAATATATTAACATGAATTTCGATGGAACTTCACTTGTGCTAAATGATTTGAATAGAATCATATGATGCTTATGAATTGAGTTATGTTTGAGATATTCCTTGGATTGTTGATGTTCTTATGATGATACTGATAGTGTAATAATGATAGTTGTAACAACCCGCCCTTTTGGAGACAATTAAATTCCATAAATAAATATAAATTGGCAATTTGGGGAATTTCTCTAAATAGTGATTTTGGGGATTCTCGAGGATTTAATGGTTTTTGATGGAAATTGTAATTATTTTTTGGGACTATATAGGTCGAAATATTTTAATTATATGTTGCCATGGAGAAAAGCGACACGAGGTAAGTTTTTTTAATTGGAAAACCCGCATTTATTTATTTTGGGTTGGAATAGTGATTTGCAGTCATGTACCTCGGATGGGAATTTCGACTGCGCCGTGAGTCTCGGAATGTCCGAGATAGTCGGAAAAGTGTGTCCGATTGTCGAAAATGAGTTTCGGATAATTTTAGAGGTAAAAGTAACTCGTAATTGGGTAAACGAGTCATTTTGGGGTTTTAAGGGGTATAACTCTTTTCTTTCTTTATAAAGAGAGGGAGAGGGAGAAAAAGAGAAAGAAAGAAAGAAAAGAGAGAGAAGAGAGAGAGGATGAGAGAAAAGAGGAGAGAAATGGAGATCTCAGGCCAACTCCGCCGGATTCGACTCGAGGACGTCGGATTTTATCCACGAGGCAAGTGTTTACTTGCTTTATTTATCTTTTTGCATAAATATCTCATACCGTAGTTTGGTATAAACGAACCCTAATGGTTTTGGGGTGAGTTATCATGGATAAAACGGGTTTTTGGGAGTTAAAACAATTAAACCCCAAATAATATTTCAATTTATGGAACTTAGGTTTTAACCTAAATTAATTGGTGGTTTTGGGTTATAGGATGTTTATAACCCTTAATATATGTGTAGTTGTATTTGGTTGAGGTTGTAGGACGTTGGGTGAGGCGACAAAAACTTGGGAAAAGCTTTAATGGCCGAAATCGTCTCGGAGAAGATGATGAATAGTAACCCGTCATCTTAGGGGGCCTTTTTGGCCAGGAAAAGAATTGATTTAGCTTTCGGCTAAAACATGAAAGTTATAGATCTTTTCGATAAGGTCGCGTGGACGCTGACTGCGTATTTTTCTGAATTTTCTACGATTTGATATGATTTTTACAAGATGACAGCTCCGGGTTGAAATCATCAACTCGGAAATCAAATCGGGAATTGGAAAAATTACGGGTAGAATTAATGCCGTAGATGTTCGGGATAATTTTTGGGGTAGTTTAGAAACCCCGAAAATGAATTTGGGTTGTTGGATAAGGGACTTAAGGATTTTAATTTTGGGAGACCTGGTGTGACCGGTCGACCGCGCCCCTATGGCCGGTCGACCGCGTCAAGGAGAAAGGGCTTACTGCTTTGTTTCGTAGGGTTATTTGCCATCCGCGGTCAACCGGGGGTCTAGGACCGGTCGATCGGTGCCCTGTTTTCAGCCCAAGATTTTGGAGATTAGTATTATTTCTCCTTTTTGAGTTTAATGTTTAAGGCCCTTCCAAATTAGAAATTATGGAGGGTTACGTCCTAAAGGACTTGAGGAATTGGGAAGTTATATATGTGTATATTCACTTAGAGTGAATTGGTATAATTGGAGATATCGAAATGAATATGTAGATGGGATTTAAGTATGTATTACTTATTAAAGTAAGAAAATGCTTTGGGTGTAGTATCATGATTATGATTCTTTGAGAGAATCTTTGGGATTATTGGTCATCGATAGATGGTTTGGCAAAATATGGCCATTTTTATATATGGAGGAATATATGGTATATATATATATACTATGTGATTAAGTATATATGATATGATATAAATGATTTTGAAAATATATAGATGAATATTTTCAAAATGGGAAAAAGGTAAATGATTTTCATAATTGATAAATTATGGTTACACACCTCCCTAAATCGCTCTCATAAGGGAAGTTGCGGGCGTTGTGGTGAAGCCTTCGTGGCTATTGAGCAGGTTGGATATAGTCCCTAGGCCATATGGGCGGTTATTTATTTTTCTGCGCTGGTTAGGGGATTCTGGGTGTGATCCTGACTTTCCCCCAGGCAATATGGCCGCTTCCCGTCGTTGGTAGGTTCCCAGGTTGTCTTGTATAGATAGGCCCTGAAAGATGATAGCCATTTAGGGGCGCGTCCAGTGGGGAAACCCGGAGGGGTGATCTTAGATTTATTAAAGCAATTCATGATAATGGATTGGCTTTAATTTACATTTCCTGAGTAGAAAAAGGGAAATGGGATAAAGGTTTGGCTTCGGTACCACTCCCGGATGGAAGAAGGGATGTGGAAGCATGATTTGATCAAAGCATTTTCATGATAATGGAAATGGCTTTGGGTACATTTCCTGAGTATAAAAAGGGAAATGGGATGACATATAAAGGAAAAGCATTTTTATGATAATAAAACCGGCTTTTAAAAGTATATGATTTGTTAAAGCAATTCATGATAATGAATTGGCTTTTATATTTACATTTCCTGAGTATAAAAGGGAAATGGGAAGTTTTGAGAAAATGAAAAGTATTGATAAATACTTGATATATGAATCCTCAGTCCGGGAGATAGATCCGGATGGTTATGGTAAAATATGATTATATACATATGGTTGAATTGAGTACCGAGGGTCTAATGGATCCCGATAATCGACCTTTCCGCGTAGTAGTGTATCGGGGGGGTTCCTTGTTTGGATTTTGCTTTGCGAGACACCCCACGCACGAATATGGCAATGTGTTGAGACTAGGGAGAAGTTTCATCCTTAGTGCTCTTATTTTGGTATTTATTATATGATGTATATATATATATAGATATATATATTCTGTACTGAGGGACTGGCGGATCTCGACTATCGACCGTGCCGCGTAGTAGTGTATCGGGGGGGTTCCTTGTTTGGATTTCGCTTTGCGAGACACCCCACGCACGAACATGGCATAGCGTTGAGACTGGGGTGAAGTTTATCCCTTAGTACATTACTTGGACTATCTAGGGTTGATAGTAGTTGGGTGATAGATTAGTCTAGCAGGGTAGCTTGACTAGGATGTTTAGAGGGATGCGCTAGGAGTGCACTATTAGCGGAGAGGTGAGGGGTATCTCATGGGAGTGCGATACCAAACTTAAATATGAGTTAAAACCTTTTTCAAAATAATACGGCATTTATGCACTTGCAAAATATTTTCAAAACTCGGGCTCTGACCCGTTTATTTACTTTTCCTTTCTTTCTATATATTATATATATATAGGTGTCCAGACACAGGGACACCTGGATGGAAATTCTTTCGAGTCAGACGTCAGCTGCAGCAGCTGTGGATGCGTGCAGGTTTTTGATAGCCACTTCCATCGTTGTACTCTAGATAGGAGGTACTGTATAAACATTCGAGTCAATGGCTCAACTGCATTTATTTATTCTTTCGGTACAGCATAAGATATGATTGTATTTTTTGACCGAGTGTTCGGTTATTTTATTTCATTTCAGTTTCATTTACGCATTAAATTGTAGATGTTTTATTTATTATCGTTAAAAAGAGTAGTAAAGCTAAAATTTTGACACCGGCCTAATAGGTTATTAGTAATTAAATGGATTTTTCGACAGTGATGCTAAGAATGATCCATATGAGACTCCTGTTTTAATTTATATTGAAGTGATCGCCCGGTATCTTATTAGGCGGGTTGTCACTGATGGTATCAGAGCATCAGGTTCTAGTGTCCTTTGGAATCTGTGCGGACGTACTACGCTTTCAGCGTTGCTCTCGATTTGTTATAGAGCCCAAGGATTAGGATTGTTGATTTCTCTTGTAATATTTCGTTCTCCTGCCATATTAGAAGATTATAGAATTCTTTTGCGAGCTCGTTTGAGAATCGTGTGTAGAGCTTGGATGGCGGCAGGAGGTGGGGGCTTAGTTGGAGCTTTAAGGTTGAAGCTCGTAGTGGAGTTTCCTTTTAACGAAGAAGTTAAGAGGACTAGTAAGATGATAGTAAGGAGCAGGGCGAAGTTATTGTTATGAGTTTTACCTCAAGGAAGAGGTATAAATGGCGTGGATAGATAAAAGCCACGGTGTTCGTTAGCCCTAGACTCGTGTGTGTAATTTGAGCTTGGTGGCGGTCACGATAACATAATATCAGGTATGTTTATGTGTTTTCCGCGATAGCGGAATTTTATTTTCCCTCATTCGCCATAGAGGCGGGTGTTGATATATATATATATATATCTGGTTAGTGATGCTCGTTTTATATGTCTATACAAGCATGGTGGTATGATGAGTATAATACATTATGGTGTATTTTCGGAGCGATAGCAGGCTAAGAATGGCAAGTCTATCGTGTCCATGGTTCCTGGAGGGAACAGGTTATTGTTGCAGTGTCTCACCTAGATATAGGTTGAGTTCACCTTATTTGTTGGGGGATACGAAACTTCGATGAGTAGAGGTTTCATTATCGTGACTTGGGTATAAAGAGACCTTATATATATGATTTAAGGCCGCAGGATTTGTGTTGAGCTGTAAGATAAAGCTCATTATGGTTTGCGCAAGGACTTAGAAATAGTGCGAGCGCTGGGTGGTGTGACTCTTAGTTAGAGATAGGAGTTCAGACCACCTTTCGATGATAAGGGATAGGATTATCCCTGTTGCATGTCTGAAATAACGGGACTCCGTGACCGACGAAGTCAAGTGTTAATGTGTGGAGGGGTTCCTTGTTTGGATTTCGCTTTGCGAGACACTCCACACATGACTCTTAACGGCGTCGGGCGTGGAGAGCTGTTATTGGATGCAAGGATGTGGGTTAGTCTTATAGTGTGGATGAACCACTATAGACTACGAGCCCTGTGATGATGGTATGTTTATGGAAATATTGTGCTATAGAAAGGCACTAAATTGGTCCTCTCACCACAAGTAGTTGGGTGGAGTGGGACTTAGAGAATTTAATTTGAGGATGATATCCCTGCCTTAATAAGAAGGCAAATTTGGAGAAATTGGGTTGAGGAATATAACCAGCTTTAATGAAAAGGAAAATTTTGAGGAGATACAATTTGGGTATTATGTTCGTGACACTTTCTACAGAAAGTGGGCACTTCGATGGATTAGGTTTCCTTCTGTATGGGCGGAAGGATAAGATAGTAGAAATGCGTTCGTAGTTTAGCGTAGGCAGTATTTAGGACGTCCCGCTGGTGTGCCTTAGGTCGCTATATCTCAATGACCGACTACGCGAGGGAGTAGTGTAACGGGAGGGTTCCTTGTTTGGATTTCGCCTTGGCGAGACGTCCCACGCATGAAACCAAGCAATGGTCGGGAGTTGAGAGAGGCCTTGGGCACTAGGGACATACTTAGGATTATATTAGTTTCGCGTAGGTAGGTTAACGCATAGATCGTAGTATTATTAGGATGTACGTTCGATAGTGTTAGTGGCGCCGAGCTTAGGATAATTGATTTTCGCGGGTTGGGAGTACCCATAGATGAGTATTACACCGAGGAAAGGAGATCCTTATTGGGAGAGAGTGTTACGTGTCAGACGTTCATTACGGATGTGCATATATGCACAAGTTAGAAAGGTGTATGGGCACCTTGGTAAGATGGTTTTATATACCGCCTGGAATAGAAGGGGCGTAGTATATAAGTTTGAAATTCATGCCGATAGGCATTATAAATGATGGGTATTATGTGACGTATTAGAGTCACTTTACGATTGTGGTAGTCGTGTAGCATATGGTTGGGAACCATCAGGTTAGTATCGTTTCCCTTGAGAAGTTAGGATTTGGAGTGATCCTAGTTATATGGTGTAGGTTGTATCCGAATTTCGAGGACTAAATTCCATTGTAAGGGGGGGAGTATGTAACAACCCGCCCTTTTGGAGACAATTAAATTCCATAAATAAATATAAATTGGCAATTTGGGGAATTTCTCTAAATAGTGATTTTGGGGATTCTCGAGGATTTAATGGTTTTCGATGGAAATTGTAATTATTTTTGGGACTATATAGGTCGAAATATTTTAATTATATGTCGCCATGGAGAAAAGCGACACGAGGTAAGATTTTTTAATTGGAAAACCCGCATTTATTTATTTTGGGTTGGAATAGTGATTTGCGGTCAAGTACCTTGGATGGGAATTTTGACTGCGCCGTGAGTCTCGGAATGTCCGAGATAGTCGGAAAAGTGTGTCCGATTGTCGAAAATGAGTTTCGGATAATTTTAGAGGTAAAAGTAACTCGTAATTGGGTAAACGAGTCGTTTTTGGGTTTTAAGGGGTATAACTCTTTTCTTTCTTTATAAAGAGAGGGAGATGGAGAAAAAGAGAAAGAAAGAAAGAAAAGAGAGAGAAGAGAGAGAGGAGGAGAGATAAGAGGACAGAAATGGAGATCTCAGGCCAACTCCGCCGGATTCGACTCGAGGACGTCGGATTTTATCCACGAGGCAAGTGTTTACTTGATTTATTTATCTTTTTGCATAAATATCTCATACCGTATTTTGGTATAAACGAACCCTAATGGTTTTGGGGTGGGTTATCGTGGATAAAACGGATTTTTGGGAGTTAAAACAATTAAACCCCAAATAATATTTCAATTTATGGAACTTAGGTTTTAACCTAAATTAATTGGTGGTTTTGGGTTCTAGGATGTTTATAACCCTTAATATATGTGTAGTTGTATTTGGTTGAGGTTGTAGGACGTTGGGTGAGGCGACAAAAGCTTGGGAGAAGCTTTAATGGCCGAAATCGTCTCGGAGAAGACGATGAATAGTAACCCGTCACCTTAGGGGGCCTTTTTGGACAGGAAAAGAATTGATTTGGCTTTCAGCTAAAACACGAAAGTCATAGATCTTTTCGATACGGTCGCGTGGACGCTGACTGCGTATTTTTCTGAATTTTCTACGATTTGATATGATTTTTACAAGATGACAGCTCCGGGTTGAAATCATCAACTCGGAAATCAAATCGGGAATTGGAAAAATTACGGGTAGAATTAATGCCGTAGATGTTCGGGATAATTTTTGGGGTAGTTTAGAAACCCCGAAAATGAATTTGGGTTGTTGGATAAGGGACTTAAGGATTTTAATTTTGGGAGACCTGGTGTGACCGGTCGACCGCGCCCCTATGGCCGGTCGACCGCGTCAAGGAGAAAGGGCTTACTGCTTTGTTTCGTAGGCTTATTTGCCACCCGCGGTCAACCGGGGGTCTAGGACCGGTCGACCGTTGCCCTGTTTTCAACCCAAGATTTTGGAGATTAGGATTATTTCTCCTTTTTGAGTTTAATGTTTAAGGCCCTTCCAAATTAGAAATTATGGAGGGTTACGTCCTAAAGGACTTGAGGAATTGGGAAGTTATATATGTTTATATTCACTTAGATTGAATTGGTATAATTGGAGATATCCAAATGAATCCGTATATGGGATTTAAGTATGTATTACTTATTAAAGTAAGAAAATGCTTTGGGTGTAGTATCATGCATATATGAATGCATGATTATGATTCTTTGAGAGAATCTTTGGGATTATTGGTCATCGATAGATGGTTTGGCAAATATGGCCATTTTTATATATGGAGGAATATATGGTATATATATATACTATGTGATTAAGTATATATGATATGATATAAATGATTTTGAAAATATATAGATGAATATTTTTAAAATGGGAAAAATGTAAATGATTTTCATAATTGATAAATTATGGTAACACACCTCCCTAAATCGCTATCATAAGGGAAGTTGCGCGCGTTGTGGTGAAGCCTTCCTGGCTATTGAGCAGGTTGGATATAGTCCCTAGGCCATATGGGCGGTTATTTGTTTTTCTACGCTGGTTAGGGGATTCTGGGTGTGGTCCTGACTTTCCCACAGGCAATATGGCCGCTTCCCGTCGTTGGTAGGTTCCCAGGTTGTCTTGTATAGATAGGCCCTGGAAGATGATAGCCATTTAGGGGCGCGTCCAGTGGGGAAACCCGGAGGGGAGATCTTAGATTTATTAAAGCAATTCATGATAATGGATTGGCTTTAATTTACATTTCCTGAGTATAAAAAGGGAAATGGGATAAAGGTTTGGCTTCGGTAACACTCCCGGATGGAAGAAGGGATGTGGAAGCATGATTTGATCAAAGCATTTTCATGATAATGGAAAAGGCTTTGGGTACATTTCCTGAGTATAAAAAGGGAAATGGGATGACATATAAAGGAAAAGCATTTTTATGATAATAAAACTGGCTTTTAAAAGTATATGATTTGTTAAAGCAATTCATGATAATGAATTGGCTTTTATATTTACATTTCCTGAGTATAAAAGGGGAAATGGGAAGTTTTGAGAAAATGAAAAGTATTGATAAATACTTGATATATGAATCCTCAGTCCGGGAGATAGATCCGGATGGTTATGGTAAAATATGATTATATACATATGGTTGAATCGAGTACCGGGGGTCTAATGGATCCCGATAATCGACCTTGCCACGTAGTAGTGTATCGGGGGGGGTTCCTTGTTTGGATTTCGCTTTGCGAGACACCCCACGCACGAATATGGCAATGTGTTGAGACTAGGGAGAAGTTTCATCCTTAGTGCTCTTATATTGATATTTATTATATGATGTATATATATATAGATATATATATTTTGTACTAAGGGACTGGCGGATCTCGACTATCGACCGTGCCGCGTAGTAGTGTATCGTGGGGTTTCTTGTTTGGATTTCTCTTTGCGAGACACCCCACGAACGAACATGGCATAGCGTTGAGACTGCGGTGAAGTTCAGCCCTTAGTACATTACTTGGACTATCTAGGGTTGATAGTAGTTGGGTGATATACTAGTCTAGCAGGGTAGCTTGACTAGGATGTTTAGAGGGATGCGCTAGGAGTGCACTATTAGCGGAGAGGTGAGGGGTATCTCATGGGAGTGCGTTACCAAACTTAAATATGAGTTAAAACCTTTTTCAAAATAATAAGGCATTTATGCACTTGCAAAATATTTTCAAAACTCGGGCTCTGACCCGTTTATCTACTTTTCCTTTCTTTCTATATTATATATATATATATAGGTGTCCAGACACAGGGACGCCTGGATGGAAATTCTTTCGAGTCAGACGTCAGCTGCAGCAGCTGTGGATGCGTGCACGTTTTTGATAGCCGCTTCCATCGTTGTACTCTAGATAGGAGGTACTGTATAAACATTCGAGTCAATGGCTCAACTGCATTTATTTATTCTTTCGGTACAGCATTCGATATGGTTGTATTTTTTTACCGAGTGTTCGGTTATTTTATTTCATTTAGTTTCATTTACGCATTAAATTGTAGATGTTTTATTTATTATCGTTAAAAAGAGTAGTAAAGCTAAAATTTTGAGACCGGCCTAATAGCTTATTAGTAATTAAATGGATTTTTCGACAGTGATGCTAAGAATGATCCATATGAGACTCCTGTTTTAATTTATATTGGAGTGATCGCACGGTATCTTATTAGGCGGGTTGTCACAATAGTAAGGGGAGAAGAGCCAGCTGAACAAGTTTTGAACAAAGAAAAAGGAAAATCCTGATAAGTTTCCAAGGTGAGTGTACTTATGATTTGTTTTATATATAAATATGAATATAGCTCTCAGAGCGGATTTGTTTGAATAGTTCGATATTCAGGATTTTTTTGGATATTAAAATATCCATGATTTGTTTGGGTCTTATGATCCAGGATTGATTTGAATACTTCGGTATTCAAGATTTGTTTAGATATTAAAATATCCAGGATTTGTTTGGGTCTTATGAACCAGTATTGTAATTGAATAAAGATCCAATGATTTTATTTGTCTTATGACAAGGATTTGTTGGAACTTATGTGCTAGGATTTGTTACTGCCAATGGGCAGGATTGTTTGGATTTTATATCCACGGATTTGATACAAAACTGTTATTTCATAGCAGGGAAAGATTGTTTGGATTTCATATCCACAAATTTACTATAAAAATGTTATTTCATAGCAGGGCATGATTGTTTGAATTTATATCCACAGATTTGATATAAAAATGTTATTTCATAGCAGGGCAGGATTGTTCGAATTTCATATCCACCGATTTGATATAAAACTATTATTTCATAATAGGGCCAGATTATTTGGATTATATCTCCACAGATTTGATATATAATTGTCCTTTCATTACAACGAAGGATTGTTTCGATTTTATATCTAGAGATTTGATATAGAAAATTATTTGGATTTTATATCCACAAATTTGATAAAGAACTGTTATTTCATTTTAGGGAAGGAGTACCTCACTAAGCTTAATGCTTAAGGGTTATATTTTAATATTTTCAGGTTTGTACGCTGCCAGCTAGGATATCATATGATCGGTGAATTGAGAGTTGCACCGTTAGAAAGATCCGGGTAGTAGATGTGGGGATTTTATCATTGTCACACTGAGGTTTTACTACACTTTCACATCTTATATATTGAGTTAACATGTTTTGATTTAATGATTGTAATGTTTAATCATAGTCAATCATAGTATGGAATGTTCGTTTAATTATGACTCTGATGTTAAGTACGTTATGGTACAAAGAACATGATTATGTTTATTATACATGGAAAAAATATTGATAAATGAATTATATTTCAAATAGGCCGGAGATTATGATTTAATTATAATACATATGAAATGATTTGAATGGATTTAGGTTTAGGGTGTGACAGAACGCGCATGTATCTCGTTCGAACGATCGGGCGTGAATTTAAAAAAAATCTGTTTTTCTTGGAAGTTTTTTTCCCGACTCCCCTTTAATTCTTTCCATCCATTTTAAGGAGTGCATGAGTGAAATTTTTAAAGAGAATTTTGTCCATCATTTGAGAGAAAATGACTATCTAAAAGTCCAAGAAATTTTTGTTTATTATTCATAAGTTAACTTCCAAAACAAAAATCCAAGTTTACACCCAATTCATTTAGATGCAAGATTATATATATATATATATATATAATTTTGAGATCGAGTTTTTTGGCACTGCATTCATTCTCTACATTATCAAGAAGTGTTTCTTTTGGAGGATTTCGTGCTCGTTAGTTTACATACGGCAGACTCCATATGTATAACGATTGTTGTGTCCTATCTGTGTACTCTGAGGCATAGGTGGACTCTGACATTATCACTAAGCAGAGGTCAAAGGAATGAAGAGTGTCAAGACTTGCGAGGGCGTCAACTCATTGTGTAACTCTTCTATCGTGATCACTAAATTATTTTATGTGGTGCCTATTTAATTTGGGTAAGTTTTGTTTATTTGACATTTATTTTCAATTACTCTTGTTTAAGAAGATATTTTAATATGAAGAATAATTTTTTTTTAACTTTATCTCTCAGAGTATAATTTTTTTAATTCTATTTAAAATGCGTAACTTAATTTAACAAGCGTAACGCGATACAATACATTTTGAATTTTTTTCCTTAACCCTAGTTACAAAAATAATCTATTTAAAATTATCCCAATAATTTCTCATTACGCGAATTTATTAATTCAAAAAAATTCGGGCGTTACAATCTTATGACCTTGGGAATTTTTGTCCCCAAAATTAAAACATTAGATAAGAAGATTTAGTCTTTATCATTTACTTTTAAGTTCATATTTAAGCTCGAGCATAAAATGCCTATCCATACATTACCTTTGATTCCTCGAGCCTTATTGACATATTAACCTTGATATACATTCTTCGATGTCTTAGATAATCACTGCAATTTTTCTTAATCTCAATAGTTTAGCCAATCAACCTCTATTTATTTTAAAATCCATCAGTTAGCTTTCTTAACTCGATTCACGATTAACCTTATAACTTATAACCGATTTAAATTATAAGCGACAGTGCACGATATTCCTTTTTATCATTTAGTCATTAATGAAACTTTAAAATCACAAACTGGCTTCCACAACATCCTTCATAAATCCTAACTTAATGGTTAGTAAACAACACCCCATAGGCCATAGGTTTATCCTTGTTTCCAAACTGGCTATTCTAGGTCTAAACTTGATTTTATTGAGTACACAATCATCAAAACCCTCAACTCCTTGAAACCTCATTAGGTATTTTTCAACACTGAGTTATGTAGTGTAATTTTTTTTCACTCAAGCTTAAACATTTGTGTTATTCATTACATTTATAACTCCACCTCTAGTTTCTCTATCACTTAGAACTTTTTCCTTATTAGGTAATATCAAATGGTTGATTCATTAGTATTTTCTTGAACTCTTACCGATTTTTAATAATTATTCTTTCGGGTCACGATGATAAATCCTTTTCAATCATATGCCCAGAAATGCAATTCAACTATATAATCGTAAGATACTTTCTTAGTTCAATGCTTATCGTTTAATTGCGTCACTTTTAAATAAGTCTAATACAACTTCCCATTTGGGATCAATTATCTACACATTAATCCACAACATTCTAGTTGTTTTTAATTTCTCAAAATCCCTTTTATTATATTTGTTTACACCCATAAATCTCATAGATTCTTGATAGGTTCTTATCACCAATGAGTTATATAGTTAAATCTACCAAGTCCTCGACTTTACCCAAATTTAAATATAGGGGAATAATTTCTTACATCATGATGGAATACAAACATGTATTTACTACGCGAAAATAACACCCATGACAACTTCTCGTGTCATGAAATCAATTAATCATCAAGGCCTATTAATTTCCTCATAGACTCAATATATGAATCTGCATGATCATTGTATATATCCTAATTTGAAACTCATGATTATTTGTTTGACCCATTAAGACAATAACTTACAATTTAGTGTGAATGCTAATTCATCATTGATCAAACACTTTAGGCCTTAAGAGAAACTAATTATAGTCATACCGACCCAAACGTCTAGATCATTTTAACCCAAGTCAACCAACAAATCACTTGTAGTGGAAACTTGTTATCTTTTTCACACTTTAATACTTTTATAACTCATTACCTTGGACTATCAAGAAAAACTTAATGTTTAGCTATTCATGAACCATTCTATAATTAACGTTGAACCAGCATTGTCTTTATTGTTATAGAAAATACAGTAATAATTGTCATTTACTTTTGCACCACAATCATGTGCACTATTTAAACACGGGACTAAAAGACTATGTACCCTAGTTTTAATCCACCGCAGGACCACGAACATATACCATTACATAATTTTGATATTGAAATCCTTTACATACAATTGAGGTATTTTCCCAATCAGACCGAGGACCTAAACCATCGTCCTAGGTCGAACAATGATATGACAAGCTTTAGAAGAAAGGGGATGTTATCTCCAATCACTGCGACACTTTCCTTCTTAGAGTTTATAAAAACTAATTTATCTTTAATGATTATAGTATGCTATATAATAAAATGAATATTAACACTATATCCCATGAGTATTGTATGACTTAAGTCTCTAATCACAAGAGATCCTACTTGAACTTGCAATCATTATCCTAGGACACCACTACTACTTTCTCATTGAGTACCATTTTTACCTTTATTGTATTAGGAGACATTTAATTCTTAGAATACTATTTCCATAGGGTCACTGTCATTATTCCCTTACCAGTGCTACGTGTGAACTTTTATTAACCAACCTTTACTACCTGACGGAATCAATACACCTAAACATCACGATAATATATTTTTCTCAAAAAATCATTACTAGCATCAATCAATAGATTAATCAACCCATTTTATCCCAAAGTCTATTCAAGAGATGAATCCATACCCAAGGCCTTTCTTACTTAAAATATATGCAGACCCTACACTTGGGTCTTGTTTGTGTTATTATATTACCACAACCGCACTTAGCCTATGAGTAGTATATTCTAATACGTGTGTAAGTGATCTTGTTAAGTTGTTTCCCACTAATCCAAGGAACTAATGTAAACATCAAACCATTATATTGTGTTCACAAATCTAAATGTTAATGACTATAATTATTCGAAATTCTTTCCTTAAGTCCTAATATAATTTTCTCTCACCTAGTCATTAATACAAATCATGTGTTTCATCCAAAATATTCCCATTTTTTTCTCCACAAGGTAATGCGTACCTTATTTTTTTAGATTAAACTCTATGCAATAGGGTACACCTGATACTAAACGAAGCTCATCATTACACTTTCATTAAAAATTATCTTCTTATTTTGAAAAGGACAGAAACCTCAAAAATCAATTTTTAAACTCCAATTTAAATTTCTTTGTCATTAGAAACCATTGAGTAACCTATCATATGTCTCCTATGAAAGTCAATCATTCCACCTAAGAAACAAGACCAATATTTGATCGATATTTTATTACGATTAAAAGGAGCGCCTTTACATCTTGACATGCCCCGTGGGTCATTTTGACTAGAGACAACTTACATTCTTATTCTTATATCATATACCTAACCTCATTCCAAGTATTGAAGATTTGTACACTACCTTATACTTGTTTAACTATTAAAACTTATGTTTATACTAATATACTTGTTGTGACAACCCGCCATCCGAAGTAAGGGGTGGCCAGGCCGACACTCCAAAATAACGGAATCATGGATGGAAATCATCCTCAGCATCACAACAACAAAATAAGTACATGGGAAAACCACCCAATAAATCAGAACATGGGTTGTCAAATTTCAATATTTAACTGAAGGTTAAGGAAAATAAATTAAACAACCCAATTCGATAAAATTGGAATTTCAAAAGAACTTATATTCATACTAAATCGACATACGCTAAAAGGACTGAATAAGCTGTCGGTCAACAGTTACATCCAACATACTACAACTCCATAATATTCATATTACATCCATTAACAATTACAAAAGTTGGGCCACATATGCCCGGATGAAAAGACCCGATCATATCTAGAATTCAAGAAATGAAGAGGTCTAACGCAACATCCTGTAATAGTCCACAAAATCATACAGCTCGTCAAAAGCGTAGGAATAGAAATGTCACAACGGGCATCCTTGCGGAGGACACCTGAGCGGATACAATAACATGCACAACATGGAAAATGAACGGGTCAGTGCCCGATTTATATATGATTACCAGAAGAACAAGAAGCATGATATATGTGGAAAGATAATCATGAATGATGTAGATGCAATTCTAACAACCTAAGAAACAAGAATAGTATGGTAATTCGAATGATTCTAACAATGTTAACCTATTTAAGAGAATTAAATTAAACATCTTTACTCGTCATATCTTTTCCTTTTCCATTCCTTAACAGGAATATAATTACCATTATATTGTCTTATGGAAATTTATATACCTCAAGTCCCCCTTGAGTTAGAAAGGTTGTATTCTTATATATATAACGATTCTAAGACCGCCCCTCCGAGTATCCCACTGGGCGCGCCCCTAAATGACTATCATCTTCCAGGGCCTATCTATACAAGACAACTTGGGCACATAACGCACATCGGGAAGTGGCCATATACCTGCGAGTGAGTCATAACTACACCCGGAATTACCTCACTAGCATAGAAAAACATATACAAATCCCTCATATGGCCGAGGACTATAGTCATCCTGCATTCACTAGCCAAAGGACATCACCTCATGCGCGAGCTTCCCTTATGATAGCATTTAGAGAGGTGTGTTTAAGTAAATTAACATTTACAACTTTAAACACATTATCATTTTCATTGATTACATGTATGTTGCATTTTGTTTGGAACCATTAGCCTTGAATATTCTCATTAATATTCACCATATTTTAAATACCTAACTATTCCACATTTAATCTCCAAAAATCACATGAGTCCCAAGGTTTTATGTACCTCAATGGGGCTCCTAAAATCTTCAAATATGGTCTTATACGACATAGTCCCTAATGAATTACTAAAAGAGAAGTGATGCCTAAACATCACTTTTAGTACCCATGGAATAAACCCCAAGTGAACCCATTCAACTCTAGGGTAGCGACCAAACTCAACTAAGACTCTAGAACCCTATGTTTACTTCATACAAGAAGGTTCCTAGTCCCTAATTATATAAAAAAAAAAAAACTAATAAAGAAAAATAAAGTTTTAAGAGTGAAAAACAGGGGACCGGTCGACCGGTCCTCAAACCGCGGTCGACCGCATCTCAAAATTTAGCCTACGTAGAAAAGCAGAAAGCCTGGGAAGAGGGGGCCGGTCGATCGGTCACGGACCTCGGTCGACCGCGCCTAAAATTTAGCCTTTGGTAGGAAAGTAGTGTGCCCTGCCCCGAAGGACCGGTCGACCGGTCTTGGGATCGCGGTCGACCGGTCATATCAGACCTAGGATCCCATTATCTTCCAACAACCAATAACCCTACTCATTTATTAGTACCAATAGAATTTAATTACATCCAACAACCACTCAATCACACCACAATCAATTCAAATCAATCTCCAAAGACTTATAACCCATATATCCAATTAAAAACCTACTTTCTTAAACCATAAATAAACCACAACTATCAATACCAATTGTTCCACTTAAATCACATAATAGCAAGTAGATTACTTGCCTCAAGGTTGCAAATTTCAACTTTAACGGAGATGGATGCAAGAACAATCACCAAATCTTCAGTCTCTCTATCTTTTCTCCTTAGGTTTTCTTCTCTCTCTCACTCTTTAGGCTTAAGGATACAATTAAGGGAATAGTGACTTAATCAAGACATAAAACGTGCCTTAATACATAATTACCAAATTAAATAATAATTATCGCGATAGATAAATATGCAACTACACATTAAAACTAAAACCAGTCAAAAGTGCCCAAAATCTCAAAGTACAATATGGCACATAATTTGACTATCTCGCACCTTTCGGAACTAACTACGGCCTCCAAATTATCATTTGGAAATTTTATAATTAATTTTAGGTTCCGGTTTCATTTTAAGCCAAATGTCATTTTAAATCATATGACACAATAAAACACAACATGGCAATATTCACCTACACATACGGTAAATATGCAACCTCATAGTAAATATTAACTTTTCTTCACTAAATTAATACTTACTCCATATACCAACATTTTATATCTAATTACTATAATTAGCAAATAAATATAAAATAGGTTCTCAAAAGCGAGGGTTGTTAAACTTGTTGTGTTGGATCCCCATATTAACATTTTTATCTCCAAGGGTCCACCTGAATTGTTCTATTGTGTCACATGTCCTTGACACTATCAGCTTTCAATACCATTATTAATCTCACGCTTGACCACCGATGGCATTATGCCATTATATAACCTTAACTTGGTTTTACTTAATGTGAGAAACCCCATCATCTTGATGCTTCACTCATGTACATAAACCATTATAAAATCCCAAATTCACTTCATGAATTATCGTTCAAACTCAAACCTGAATCATCGAAGGGTTAAATCTCATTTTAATAAATAATTGTTACACTTACCCTTAGCATAGATATAATTTAGAAAATTATTATTAAAATAAAAATTAAAGGTAAGCATAATCTCCGACACACGTGTAACCTATGCTTTGATACCAAGTTGTAACACCCTGAATCCGATTGTTAATTGCCAAAAGACTTTTTATACTTTGATTACATTTAAGAAAATCTTCTTTTGAAATAAAGACTTAATTTTACATTTGTGTCATAAAAAATCATTTAGTTTTATTAATGAAATGATTTCCAACTTATGAAATTAAAGGAACACTTGAAACAAAAGATTTTCATGGAATAAATAATATTTACGATAAAATTCATACCATCATGTATTATTAAAATTCAAATTTAAAGTACTTGCATTAAGGTTCAAATGGTAAAAACCATAGTTATAAACAAATTATACAACTTAAAACATATAGTGACAGAGCTCTACTTTTGTGGACAACTTTCCTTTCCTTTCTTGTTATCCTTGTTCTTTCCTTTTCCTCAAGTATATGGGGGGTTGGCAAATGCCGAGGTATGAGTATGAGCCCAGTAGGAGAAATATTATCATAGTATATATCGTACAAAGAATATGTATACATATAAAACGAATTTTAGCGATTATAAAATCACCCTTTATTTTATTAAATGTTCTTATGCAAGATGTATCGTAACCGTGAAATGTGCATTATAACCATGCAACATAGGTGATAATCCCACTCACACTTAATATTTATTTTAATACTACTCGTATCTTATTAATTGAACCGTTAACGCACCTTCACATTTTTCCAAGTTGTTTTATAAACTTGCCTTTACATTAATGAGCGTCGTGCTGAAAAAAATCTTTTCACTTGATTAATCAGAGTAACAATCCATGAGTGTTATACGGACTTTCACTAACGACCACCATGCCGTAATATGCTCCTGATAAGTGGTTTGGGGTCTAAGCATTGAGTCGTCCCCATGGCTTTCGGCACTTCTTAAATTTCCTAGTTACCCCCAAGTGCCTTTTATTTGTTACGTCATTTTAACCTGTTTTCCTTTCTTTGTTTCTTATCCACTTTTAATCCTTTATTTCCTTTTTTCAATTGATGAGGCCAAATACTCGGAACGAGACAAGTGCTAACACATTTTATTTCCAAGTTTCACACTTTTTAAGAAGTCCATTTTTATTTTACCTTATACTAGGTATTTCACCTTTTGAAAATAACTTTAATTACCATTTCTTGTGAAACTTAACCTTTGAGTTAAAATACCCATTTATATATTTTATCGTGCTTTTCACTATTCACGCACACTTGTAAAATTTGTATTTTATTAACTTTGCCAAAAATGTTTTTTTTTCACCTTTACTTTCCAAAAGATGAGTTTATCATATAATTTATAGTCTAACTATTGAAGTAGAGTCTTCTTAGTTTGGTAAAATCATTCTTAAGTCCATATTTCACACAAAATGATACTTTTGTGCTAAAATATTTCTTTTATCATTTAAGAGTTTACCTTTTAGAACATTTAGTTTGCATTTTTTTACCATTTTTTCATCATTTCACCTTGCCACTTTCTTCCTATAAAACCAACCTCTTAAATTTTAAAACATTTAGTTTGCAATACTCATTTTTGCAAATATGACTACTTAGTCCAAACTTTCACAAATCATACTTTTGGCTCGAAAACCATAGTTTTGAAATTTCAAGATTTTTCTTACAAATTGATATTTTTTTTCTTTGTTATCTTTGTTCCTTATTTTACTATGGGACTTAAATTTTAAATATTACACATTTGAACACCCATACTTTTACTACTTTTACACTTAGCACCCATTTACTTTATTTTCTTTAAGATTCTCAAACTTTATTCATATAAATTGCACAATGTTATATGATTATTATTCTGCAGTTTTCAAATTTATCATTTCATTTTTAATAGCTTTTTTGAATACATTTTAACAAAACCTAACCCATTTATCCCATCTACAAGAGTTTATGTTCATGAAAGTAAGGTTTTATACCAATAAAACCCAACAAATCTGTCGTATTATTTCTTCATGTATTCAATATGATATTTTTTTCATGAAATCAACAAGTTTAACATGATTTATGCAAGAAATAATTTGTTTAACATTATGAGATTTATGTTTCTTTCAAACTTTAACTTTCATCCATTTTTATCACATATTCTTAAATACATATTCATATGTAGTGATAATAAACATGAGTAATCACGTAAATCATATATATATATATATATATATATATATATATATATATATATTAATCATGATTTGATTTCAAACTTGAAAATAATGTAAAACCCCTACCTCTTGGAGATATTAATTCCTTTTATGAAGTGATTGAAAGAAAACTTAATAAATTCTTAGCTATTTGCAAGAATTTTATTCCAAAATAACAACTTCAATATCCTCTTTAGCCCTTGATAATGTAAGGGTGGAATGGTGTTCTTGCAAACTTATTGTATAGAGATAACTACAAGGAATATAGGCTACTCAAATGCGGTAGGAAAAAAACTCAAAGTCTTGGTTTGGGGGATGACTTCTTCTCAGTAGGATTGAGACAATGAATGAAAAAATTCTCTCGTTCATCTCTCCTATAATTACCCAAAATCCTATTCTAATGATCCCCCATCATTCAATATTGTTCCCACTAGGACTAATGGGTTATAAAACTAAATATAATGGCCTAAAAACGTGTAAGGGTTTTCCCCTTTTGCTTCCCCATCATTCCAAAAGTTTGACACATCAAAAGAGGGAATTCTGAAGGGTCCGACCCGATTTAGCCCTAGCCTGAATTGATTCTCCCATGACAAGCACAATTTTTTTGAATTCCTTATTTATCATAAAGATATTTTAACACAAATATATATGTAATTATATAACTTATTTTGTATAATTTTCTTTAATTCTATTTCAAATGTGTAACTTAATATAACATGTGTAACATGGTACGATACATTTTTGAATTTTCTTCTTAATCTTAATTATCAAAATAATATATTTAAATTAATCAAAATAATTTCTCATACCATGATTTTATAAATTTAACTAAATTCGGGCATTGCATTCTGTCTTCGTGCACTATGGACGTACAATCGATTATAACTCTCTTATAAAAAATCTTGCAATAGGGATTGTACCTTTTGAGGAAAGAGAGTGGTTTAATATTGGCAAACAAGGAGTGGACAAGGAGTAGGTGTTTACAGACCTTGTCAGGGAGTTCTACAGCAATGACATCTTAGGCATGGGTTGCTTTACCATCACCGTTCGTGAAACATCTATCACTATCTCTTTTGATTTTTTTAGAAAAATATATGGATTATCTCCTGTACATAACCCATTTTTCCATAGAGAGTTTCATCTACTCCCAGAATGGATGATATTATGATCGAGCTTACCGATGGAGAACTCACTGAGGTGCCCCAAGCCATACTACCTTAAGGGTATCTCACTGATTACTATTATATCATCCTTGTCCAGTATTTAGCAAACACTGCTCAGAACTCAAATCATTATTTCATTCCATACTCTATATTTATGTTCTTATATACAAGGGTTCTAAAGAACGCGGGGCATGATCAAGGGGTGGAGGCCAAGCTTTAGAAACCTAGGTGGGCCTTAGACGTAAAAAGGCGTGAAAAGGAGTTTAGGCTTTTTTTAAATATATTTTAACATTTCTAACTATAATAAGGCTATTAAAAATACTAAAATAGTACATGCCTTAAAATATGTCTGAATATATGCAAACTAAAATACAATTTTTTTAGATACTAAGAAACAAATAAGAAAAAGAAGAAAAAATGCATTTTTTGGACGAGAGGCAGAGAGGTTTAGGATACCATTTGTCTTTTGATTGTTTTGAATGAGATATTGGTTCGGTTTCTTAAAACTAATTCTTTGAAAGGCGATATTGTTTCACTAAAGAGTTTTTATTTATTTTTAAATGCGCTTAAGCCTTTTACCAAGAATAAGGCGTAAAAGGCTTAAGGCGAGGCATTTCTCCCAAGCCTCAAGCTGGGGCGTGCCTAGGCGCGCCTTTTAGAACACTACTTATATATCATTTGGATAGGAGACACTATGGACCTTGGGGAGTTATGTATAGGTTGATGACTGATAACTTCACAAGTCAAGGAAAAGGCCATCGACCTACTCTTTACCTTGGACGACTCATTCAACATTTACTTCTTTCTAGGAAATTTTACACTTCATTGGGCGAGGAGGACACCCGAGTAGCAAAATGATCACCGACCAAACATGTCAAGAGTGTAAGAAAAGATGCCTGAAGACACGAATGGAGGATTCAAACCAGTGTCATGATTTTTTTATGGAGAGTAGTGGTGTCAAACTTGATGATTTTAGTGAAACATATTTTTGTTGATATGTACTTTGCTTAGTTCTTGGTCCATCAGTGACACTTTTTGTCATTTTATATATATTATGGGTTTTATTTATGTCACTTGCTTATTATGGTTATCTCTTTGTGATATTTATCTCATTATACATTATGTTTTATTATTAGGCACATTATGGATTATGTAGGATTGTTATTCACTCACCTGTTTTATTACCTACTATCACGTGATTTATACTTATTGATTTGCACACATGCTACACTTTAACTCGTATTGGTGTTACATGTTCTAACTAGATTATGTTATTTTGTTATTTCTATTAGTGAAATATGCACTAAATTCCTTGAATTACATATTCTGTTTTTGTTTAATTTTGATTGAATTAGCTCACTATATGATCCTTTTGAGCATACTCGTTTAATTTGATGTTTTTTTTACCTTTGCCAATACCATGACAAGAAAGGGGAGAAATATTATATTAATAGGGAGTTCAAATTATGAACATATCTTAATTTGTTTTATGAAAATAAAATAAACATGGAGTATATACCTCAGAAATGTAGTACATATCTCAATATGGCATATATCACTAAGATATTGTCATTTCAAGAACTAATATACATACCTTGAATGATGAATCACTTATATATCTTATTAATCACATGTTTTATGTTAACTGGATATGTCTTGTATTAGATTGAATGACAGATTAATAGGTGGAATACTTTCGATCAATTCTTCTGCAAAATCTAAGGATTAATAGTATAGGGATGTCTTTGCCTTTAGCCTAGCTTGTGTCTATTTGTCATAGGTTGCTATACTTCTCTATTTTATCTGTAATCTTCATTTTTTCTATTTTTTCATGGGATTGACAAAGAGGGAGATTGTAAGAGTAAGACTTTTACTCATGTGCCTTAATACGACTAGATTGCCTTATTTCGTTGACCAAATATACTTTGAGTCTTGTCCTTGACGTCGTTCCGGCAAAGCTCCATGAAAATCATCCAAGGGATATCCTCACCTTTATGCTTATTCTTTTTATACCAATATTAGTAAAGTAAATGGACCCGCATACTCATACACATTTTACTCACACATATTCTCGTAAAAAATACTTTTTGTGTTTGAGGATTTGTGTGTGGATATGGATCTTTGGACTTATTTATGAAATGCAATAAAAGTATATTTTAAAATCTTACATATTGCATTTCATAAAGGCTGTTGAGGTCTATCGCAGGAGACCTTCACTGCAGTAACGCAAAAGCTTGCTCCAACGATAATGTCTCACTGACTGCGCCTTGTTTAATAGATTTTTATATCTTTTGTTTGCCTTGTATACTCGCTGCATGACTACTGCAGCAAGTGAAAGCTCACTGCAACGATCCTATCTCGCTGTTTTTTTTGCCTCATTCAAAAAGTCTGCACTAGTGTACGATCTGGATCGCCTAAGGTTCGCCACAATGATAAAATTTCTCGCTGCAGCAACCTTATGGGGACACGAGTCTGGCAATGCCAAAAGTTAATTTTTGAACTAGATACATGCACATCTTTCTTGGTACTCGTGCATATTAAATATCTTTCCATGTACTTTCTCTTTTTACTTCCTGCCACCTCATGTAAGTCCACTTACCTACTTGCACCTTCCTAGCTTCTCTCGCAAGCTTGGTGTTATATGTAAGTGGGTTAGACTTGATTTTGAAGAAGAGAATGTAAGTGTATTATGTGATTTCTTTATGGACAAAATATTTTTTCCAAATCTTTCTTTCCACAAGAATCCTCTTTCAAAGGAGAGAAAAACCTTTTGATAAAAACTTATGCTTAAATATTGTATTCATCCAAGTTTTAAGTCTTATTTTTCTCTTCAATATATTTTTGAGATATCTTTAAGTTTAAGTACTTGTGAAATCTAAAAATGTTTGGAGTTTCCTTTTAAAACCCTTTTTCTAAACCTTGAACAAATCTCTTTCTAATTTATTCTTAAGTTATTCTTAGATTCAATATATCTCAAAGATAGTTTTGTGAGTTAAGAAATATTTTTAGACACACTTTCACCTTAGGTCATCACATAGCTAAAAAGCGATACTACACTCTACGGAGGATTCTCACCTTGTTCGAAGTTGTGGAACACATAGTTATCTTCAAACTCAAAATGAATAAGTTACTTCTACTTTGGAGAAGATTTTTTTGGCACGAGGACTTAATGACATTAGTTTCGGACCAAAATCGATCGCGGTCATGTAGCACTCTCTAGTTGTTGGCGCTCTTTAAGGAGCATATGGTGGAAAAGAGTGTCTAGTAGTCCATAGCATTGAGAGGATGTAAGTCTCTATTTTCTAGTACTAAAAATCTACCATAGTACATTTGTCATCCTGTCCACCCAAGGTTTTTTTCTCACCTTGTACGCCTTACTTTTATGCTATTTTTATTTATCTTTTGGCACTTAGATTAAGTCAGCTAAATCTTACAGATAAAATTTAGTGTAATCTAATTGGTAAACAATTTGTCACATAGACCTTAGGGCTTGTATTTGATATCGCAACTTGAACTTGTAAAGAAAACCTTGTTATAGCTTGACAAGAGATTTTAATTAGGTATCTTTCATCCATGTCGATTTCAAATGCATGCATTCTCAGGTATTACTTGTGATAACATGTAAAATGGGATATTCTTGTTAAAACAATCACCGTCATAGCTAAAATTCGTGAGAAAATTTAGCATGAATTTGTCACGGACTAGGACCATTACTTGTTTAGAAACCTAATTATGTCACCCTTGATTCTATCACGACTTAAGAGCGTGACTAAATGTCCAGTTTGGTACAGTATTATAACATGTTTATTGTAGATTTGAATTGATAAATTTATTAAATCCACAAGTATATTAAAACACATGTTTAACTTAATATCATATAATTGGTGAGAATACCCTTGATTAATATGTTGTGTAAATTATGTATTATAATTCTAATTTGTGTTGGAGTTTAAACAATTTATTTATTTTTAATGACATTTTTAAAGAAAGGATTAATTGTAATCATATGTTAATTGGGTTAAATTGCATGAAGAAGATAATATTTCTTGTATGTTAAAATATTGATATTCAACCCTTAATTTAGTATATAAAACCTATTATTATCAATATAATATAGTTTGGGGATTTGGACGGGCCTCAAGTATATTAGTGTATAGTATATCCTATGCACGAATTATGTTATCTATATCTATGTATTATACCACATGGTTTAGGTGGGATAGTTCAAGTACGGTTAGTTGCATTTGAGTGTTGTGCCTTATGCTTCAGTTTGTGTACATATATGTATATATAGGTGGATATATATGTATATACGTGTATGTATGTTCTTAGACTATGGGTTAGTTTCGAGTATATATATATATATATATATATATATATATATATATATATATATATATATATATATACACACACACATTATAGTGTTATACACATATGGGGGTGGATTCAGTTAGACTACAAGTTTAGTCTTGGTGGTATGTATATACGTGGGAATGAGTACATATATACAGTTGGATATTTATTTGACTATAGGAATTAGTCATGGTTATACATGTATGAGTGTGTATATATATGCGGATATTTAGTCTGATTGTGAGGATAATGCATAAATGTTAAATATCACACGTTAAGATTATGAGTAGTTTAACATATATTGGATATTATATATTTCAATGGTTAGGGCTATTTGGTATAGTTATTATATATGCGTATTGGTATACTTATGATTCAACTATTTCTTGAGGCTTATTTGGAATCACATTGGTAAATGTATAATGTAATTAGTGGAGGTGTAACTAACTAGTGATAAATGTTAAAATACATTGGGGATGGGTTAATCATAATGTGTATAGAATAATTAAAAATATATGATTTCGTATATCCTTTGTGATTGTATTTATTTAGGGTAGTGACACTTTTTGTATGAATTCATATGGGGGGACAGAGTTGGGACATCGCTTGGTCTTTGAATAATTGTGTCTTGAATCTATTGGTTGGGATGGTAGACGGTACGAGTTATGTAGTACTCTTATTATGGTCTAGTTGGTTTGATGATGGATATTGTGAAGTAGGTTAATACCCTTTGTTGTAGGCCGGGTCTGAGATGGTTTAGTTCTCTAGGCCGACAAAGTGTATGTATAATAGATTGTATATACATATTGGTTTTGGCTATTTGATTAGGGAGTCTCGTACAACTGTTTCGAACCAACAACCCGACTAGATGTAGGTGTATGGGGTGGTTCTATAACACCTCGCCTATTAAAATAATGGGTGGCCCGCCCCCTACCAAAATAAAACTGTAGTCTCATATGGCTCATTCACACCACCATTGTCAAAATTTAATTAGTTACTAACCACCTATTAGTTAAATAGCAACGTCAAATTTTAATCTTTAATGCCAAAATAAAACCATTCAATCATAATCCAATGAAAATAAACACCACATGAGGAGGTCATGATGCATATGTGACAACCCGCCTAATCAAATACCGGGCGATCACTCCTATATCAAATTAAAACAGGAGTCGCATATGGATCATTCTTAGCATCACTGTCGAAAATCCATTTAAATTACTAATAACCTATTAGGCTGGCGTCAAAAGTTTACTTAACTAATATTTTTAAACAACAACACAATTAAAACATCCACACAGTTTATATAAATGAAGTTGGGAAGAGATAAACTAACCAAACACTCGGTTCAAATATGATACAACCAAATCGAATGACGCACAGAAAGGCAATAAAAGAATAAATAAATACAATTAGGGCCTTCAGCCTGAAAGTAATTACAATGCTTCCTATCTAGATCACAAGAATAGAAGCGTCTAAAAATAAACCTGCATGCATCCACAGCTGCTGCAGTATATGTCTGACTCGAAAGGATTATCATTCAGGCGTCCCTGTGTCTGGACAGCTATATATATACAACATATATCAAGATAGGAAAAATATAGAAACGGGTCAGAGCCCGAGTTGTGAAAATATTTTGCAAGTGCATAAATGCAATATTTTTGAAAATGTGTTTTATCTCATATTTAAATTGGTATCACACTCCCATGAGATACCCCTCACCTCTCTTCTAGTAGTGCACACCTATCGCATCCCTATAAACATCCTAGTCAAACCACACTTCCTAACTAATCCATCACCCCCAAGATATAGAAATCCTAAACAACCCAAGTACTAAGGGCTCAACTTCTCCCTAATCTCAATGCTATGCCATATTTGTGCGTGGGGTGTCTCACAAAGCGAAATCGAAATAAGGAATCCCCCTGATACAGTACTACTTGGCAAGGTCGATCGTCGAGATCCATTAGACCCTTAGTACAAAACGAATATCTAAACATACTTATATAACAGTATACATATCATACTCCCTCTCATATACTTCTTATAATATACATCCGGATAATATCTCCAGGACTGAAATTTACTCTATATTCATTTTTTATAATGCACATCCGGATAGAATCTCCCGGACTGAGTTTTACTCTATATTCACTTTTATAATGCACATCCGGATAGAATCTCCCAAACTGAGAATTTATCCTTTTTAATTTGATGTCTTTACTCTAATAGAGATATATGTTACCTTGTTCTCATGCACAAGTAATATACTATACACACAAGTATAATAACCATCCGACAGAGCTATAACTCGAGGATGCAGTTTCTCAATGATATCACCTTCCAGTGCCTCACTCACGTAGCATCTTGGGGACCACCAATAGACTAAATGGCACCTACTTCATGGTAAAAAATATATCACAACCTCTGGGAAGCGGTCATAGTTCCTCCCCGAAAATGAGACGAAACATACCCACCACGTCTCATCCTTAATAAAAATCACATAATATCATAATGGACGCTATGACCTGGGGAATATCCACACCCTGCTCCTCGAGCCAGGGTGCTCACCCTCATCGCGCAACTTCCCAATGATAGCATTAGAGGGGGTATGATTCACATATATATACACCATCCATACATAGATATATATATACATATCCGTATCATATAATATATATACTTTACTTACATAGTATATATAAATATCCACATAGTTATTTAAACAAATATAAATGGCCATAATTTCCCAACACACATAACGATGACCACTAGCCCCAAATTCCATCGCAATCACATTCTAGGATTTTCTCGATTTTATTCGGCCCATATTCATTCTAACCGCACCAATATATCAATACACGCTTGCCGAAAGATTTTCCCGAATGCCTCTTATCCCAAAACATTAATTAAATCCATACCCCAGATCATACTCTAAATTAATCTGAGGTTTACGTATCCTCCTCAAATCATCATTTAGGAGTCCCATAATCCCATTTAGAAACTCCTATAATAATCTCCAAAACCATAATTTAAGTATCCCTAAACCTAAAAGGAGAAAACCTCAAAATTTTGCCAGGACCGAATCGATTCGGCCTGTCCGAATCGATTCGATGGCCATCGAATAGATTCGGCCTATCCGAATCGATTCGAAATGGTTCTACTTTCAAAATGTCTCTCACCAAATCGATTCGGCTCATCCGAAATCCCCAAATCTGCTTAGGTTTTATATAAATCCCAAAAACCCAAAACTCAATTCAATCTCCATTTAAATTATAACTCGGATTTATTTCAACGAACCCAAAGTTTTCATATCTCCTCAAATCCTTTAGAGGTCCTAACACTCTCTTTGATAACCCCTAATATTTATCTCCAATTTATTCTAGCCTTAACTTCTGACTAACTATTTCGATCTCGGATAACTTTTCGTAGAAAAATCACTATAAATCCAAAAAAAATAGAAAAATATAAGGTCAGCGCCCACACGACCTATCGAAAAAATCTATAAATTTTATTTTTTGAGCAAGAGACGAATCGATTTTCCTTAGGGCCGAATCAATTCGGAAAGGCCACTGCCTCACTATTCATCATCTTCTTCAATCCTTATTTTTTTCCAACACTCATCCAACACCATTTCTATGGATCTTAACATCACCCAACAACAATATAAACATCTCCCCATTATAATTTAACAAACACAACAACTTATTTAGGGATTCAACCAATTAAACCCTAACTTTCATTTCTTCCAATTTCTCACCATAGTTTACACCATTAACAAGGATTTAAGCTTAGAATTCATCTACTATCATTATTACAATAAATCCTTATGAAAACTTTTCCCAAAAACCCATTTATACGTGAATACCCAAACCTAAAATCTTATAGTTTACCAACTATAATATGAAATAAATTCACACAATGAAATAAAGCAAGTATACACTTGTCTGGAGGATGAAATCTGACGACCTCGAGTCGAATCCGGCGAAGTTTGGCCGAAATATCCCATTTTATCTTCTTTTCTCCTCTTCCTTTCTTTCTTTCTCTCTTTTTTTCTTCTTTCTTTTCTTTCTCTTCCTCTCTCTATCATGACTTATAAGAAATAAATAAGGCTTGTCCCTTATAAATCCAAAAATGACTCGTTTACTCAATTACGAGTCTCTACTGGTCCAAAAATTCCCGAAATCCAAATACGACCTATGAATACAATATTCTGTCTATCTCGTCCATTCTGAGACTCACTGCGCAGTCAGAATCTACATCTGAGGCACTTGATTACAACTCACTAATTTAACTCAAATAACTTAATGCAGTATTCCCATTGAAATATTATCCTCTGTCGCTTTACCCCGCTACGACATATAATTAATATACTCCGACTCTTTTAGTTAATCTCAAAAGTAAAATATAACACCCATCGAGAATCATTAAATCCTTGAAAATCTCAAAAATTACTATTCACGATAATTTCTTAAATTCCTAATTTGAACTTAATTATCAAATTTAATTTGCCATAAAAGTGAAGGTTATTACATACTTCCCCTCTTACAACGAAATTTCATCCTCGAAATTTAGATATAACCAATACTACCAACATTAACCTAGGATCGTGAATGACTCCACATCCTAATACCTCAAAGTGGAATGGTACTATCCAATAACTCTTAACTGTGCTCAATAAGCACTCACCTTTATCAAAATTTATACAATACTATACTGCCATCCTGGCATAAACTTCAACTCTATATTAGGTGGTATATAAAACCAACTCACTAAGGTGCCCATATAACTTTTTAGCCCGTGCCTCTCCGCACAACTATCACCAACGTCCGACACGAACAGACTTTCTAAATAATGGACCCTATTTCTTAGGCATAATGCTCATACATGGGTCTTCCCAACTCGTAAAATCCCATTCTTCGCAAGGTTAACCAACCAATCTTTCTATATCGATGCCACTAACTCCACTGGCTTCACTGCCCAATATTCTAAGATCGAAGCGTTCCTAACTACGTGAAATAGTACTATCCTAAATAATGTCCCTGGTGCCCAAGACCTTTCTTAACTCCCGACATATACTCGATTTCATGCGTGGGACGCCTCGTAGAGAAAAATCCAAACAAGGAATCCTCCCGTTACACTACTCCCTCGCATCGTCGATCATCGAGATATAACGGCTTGTGGCACACCAGCGGGACGTCCTAAATTCTACCTTGCTAACCTATCCTTCCACCTATAAAAAAAGTAAATCTAACTAACCGAGGTGCCAACTCTCTGCAAAAACGTTACGAACATCATACCCAAAAGATACTTCCTCTAAAATTTGCCTTTTTATCAAGGTCTGGATATACTCCTCAAATTAATTTCTCTAAGTCCTACTTCACCCACCCACTTGTGGTGAGAGGACCATTTTAGTGCTTTCCATACCACAATATTTCCATAATCGTACCATTATCATACGGCTCATAGTCTATAGTGTTTCATCCATACTATATGACTTATCAACAAAACCAACATCCTCGCATCCTATAATATCTCTCCACTCCCGACGTCGTTACGGTTCATGCGTGGAGCGTCTCGCAAGCGAAATCCAAACAAGGAACCCTTCCAATACACTACTACTTAACTTTGACGGTCGTGAAGGTCCGTTAGCTTCAAATATGCAACCTGAATAATCCTATCCCCTCTTTCAACAAAATGTGGTATGATCTCCTATCTCTGCCCAGGAGCCACACCACCAAGCGCTCGCACTAACACTAAGTTCTTGCACAAATAACAATGAGCTTAAACTCTCAGCTCAACAATTAACCCGACATACCTTAAATCACATCTATAAGGTCGCCACGCACTCAAATCATGTTAATGAAACATCTACTCACCTAAGTTCCATCCATACACATAATAAAGGCGAACTCATCCTGTATCCATGTGAGATATCTCAACAACAACCAGTTCCACCCTAGAACCGTGGACACAATAGTCTTGCAATCAGTTGCCTGCTATCGCTCCAATCACTTAGTACATATTATACTCACAATAATATCATACTCGTATAACACACACAAAAAATGAGTAATAATAATCTGATATACACTTAATATACTATCACCCGCTCTTCACAGCGAATGAAGAAAATAGATTCCCGCTATTGCGGAAAAGCACATAAACATATACCACATAAAGTTACTGATATTATTTACAAACTCATATCACACATGAATCTGGAGCTAATAGAATACGGTGACTCGATCTCGTCACACAGAACAAGCCTCCTTTAACTGAGGTGAAACTAATAACAACAACTTCGCCTATCACCCTAGTGACTCCAAAAGTTTCTCTGACTTAATACACTTGTCGCAACTGAAACAAATACTTCTTTAATAAATGACCCATCTCGGGTCACCCCGACCCTTTCAAGGTTATCAATATCTTGGACTCCATTGCCACGATTCTGACAATCACTTTACTAGTTCCCCTTAACTTCTTCATGAAAAGGAAACTCCACCACTGGCCTCAACATCCCTATTTTAATGAATTCCCCAGGTGGATGTCCACCAATGGGGTCCTCGAACATACACATTCTCCATAAGTGTTAGCAACACTTATCTAGTGAGCCTATTATTCCTCGGAAGGACTCTCTCTCCATTATACTTATCTCGTTTCAGTACAAAATTCGCTTATCCATAAATCTCTTTATTCACTGTCAGCCTCTGAACGAACCTTATGTGAATAATTTAAAATTGCATTCTTCTCATTCCTGCTAAATCATGGGGACTCACGGTTAAAACTATCCGTAAGATCCCTTTTGAACCCTTAGCTTCAGTGGGTAATTCAACTTTAGTACCACTATGTACTACAGCGGTACTGGGGTACTCATAATTACTACTCTTTAGTAGTCGCTGCCCAATTCTTAGCAAATGCCACAACGAGAATGACCTCTACTACGGTCCTAGCTCCAACTTCAACTCACTGCTCCATCTAAGCCCCACCTCCTGCCGCCTTCCTCGATCAGCAGAAAAACCTCGAACGAGCGCGTGGAAGATTTTCTATAATCTTATATAATGGTAGGAGAATGAAATCTCACAAAAGAAATAAACAATCCTAATCATAAGGCTCTAAAACAAATCGAGAGCAACGTTGAAAGCGTAGTACATCCGCACAGATTCCTAAGGACTCTAGAACCTGATGCTCTAATACCATCTGTGACATCCCGCCTAATCAAATACCGAGCGATCACTCCTATATCAAATTAAAACAGGAGTCGCATATGGATAATTCTTAGCATCACTGTCAAAAATCCATTTTAATTACTAATAACCTATTAGGCTAGCGTCAAAATTTTACTTAACTAATATTTTTAAACAACAACAAAATTAAAAACATCCACACAGTTTATATATATGAAACTAGAAAGAGATAAACTAACCGAGCACTCGGTTCAAATATGATACAAGCAAATAGAATGCCGCACAGAAAGGCGGTAAAAGAATAAATAAATACAACTTGGTCCTTGGGCTCGAAAATAACTATAATGCTTCCTATCTAGATCATAAGAATAAAAGTGTCTAAAAATAAACCTGCATGCATCCATAGCTACTGCAGCAGACGTCTAGCTCGAAAGGATTATCATCCAGGCGTCCCTGTGTCTGGACACCTATATATATACAATATATATCAAGAGAGGAAAAATATAGAAACGGGTCAAAGCCCGAGTTGTGAAAATATTTTGCAAGTGCATAAATGAAATATTTTTGAAAATGTGTTTTATCTCATATTTAAATTGGTATCGCACTCCCATGAGATACCCCTCACCTCTCTTCTAGTAGGGCACACCAAGCGCATACCTCTAAACATCCTAGTCAAACCACACTGCCTAACTAATCCATCACCCCCAAGTTATAGAAATCCTAAACAACCCAACTACTAAGGGCTCAACTTCTCCCTAATCTCAACGCTATGCCATATTCGTGTGTGGGGTGTCTCACAAAGCGAAATCCAAACAAGGAACCCCCCCCCCCCTCCGATACACTACTGCTTGGCAAGGTCGATCGCCGAGATCCATTCGACCCATAGTACAAAATGAATATCTAAACATACTTAAATAATAGTATAAATATCATACTTCCTCTCATATACTTCTTACAATATACATTCGGATAATATCTCCCGGACTGAGGTTTACTCTATATTCATTTTTTATAATGCACATCAGGATAGAATCTCCCGGACTGAGTTTTACTCTATATTCACTTTTATAATGCACATCCGAATAAAATCTCCCGGACTAAGAATTTATCCTTTTTCATTTTATCTCTTTACTCTAATAGAGATATATAAATTACCTTGTTCTCATTCACAAGTGACATACTATACACACAAGTATAATAACCATCCCACCGAGCTATAACTCGAGGATGTGGTCTCTCAATGATATCATCTTCCATTGCCTCACTCACGTAGCATCCTGGGGACCACCGGTAGGACTAAATGACACGTACTTCGTGGTCAAGAATATATCACAATGTCTGGGAAGCGGTCATAGTTCCTCCACGGCAATGAGACGAAACATACCCACCATGTCTCATCCCTAATAAAAATCACATAAAATCATAATGGACGCTATGACCTGGGGAATATCCACACCCTGCTCCTCGAGACAGGGTGCTCACCCTTATCGCGCAACTTCACAATGATAGCATTAGAGGGGGTATGCTTCATATATATATATATATATATATATATATATATATCCACACAGTTCTTTAAACAAATATAAATGGCCATAATTGCCCAACACACATAACGATGACAACTAGCCCCAAATTCCATCTCAATCACATTCTAGGATTTTCTCGATTTTATTCGGCCCATATTCATTCTAACCGCATCAATATATCAATACACGCTTGTCGAAAGATTTTTCCGAATGTCTCTGGTCCCGAAACATTAATTAAATCCATACCCCGGATCATACTCTAAATTAATCCGAGGTTTACTTATCCTCCTCAAATCATCATCTAGGCGTACCAACATCCCATTTAAAAACTCCTATAATAATCTCCAAAACCATAATTTAAGTATGCCTAAACTTAAAAGGAGAAAACCTCAAAATTTTGCCAAGACCGAACTGATTCGGCCTATCTGAATCGATTCACTCGCTACCGAATCGATTCGTCCTATCCGAATCGATTCGAAATGGTTCTACTTTCAAACAGTCTCTTACCAAATCGATTCGGCCTATCCAAATCGATTCGGCTGGTCCGAAATCCCCAAATCTGCTTAGGTTTTATATAAATCCCAAAAACCCAAAACTCAATTCAATCTCAATTTAAATTATAACTCGGATTTATTTCAACGAACCCAAAGTTTTCATATCTCCTCAAATCCTTTAGAGGTCCTAACACTCTCTTTGAGAACCCCTAATATTTATCTCCAGTTTATTATAGCCTTAACTTTTGACTAACTATTTCGATCTCGAACAACTTTCCGTAGAAAAATCGCAATAAATCCAAACAAAAATAGAAAAATACGCAGTCAGTGCTCATGCGACCGTATCGAAAACATCTACAAATTTCATTAAGATCTGAATCGATTTGCATCAGGGCCGAATCGATTCAGAAAGGCCGCTGCCTCACTATTCATCATCTTCTTCAATCCTTATTTTTTTCCAACACTCATTCAACACCATTTCTATGGATCTTAACATCACCCAACAGCAATATAAATATCTCCCCACTATAATTTACCAAACACAACAACTTATTTGGGGATTCAACCAATTAAACCCTAACTTTCATTTCTTCCAATTTCTCACCATAGTTTACACCATTAACAAGGATTTAAGCTTAGAATTCATCTACTATCATTATTACAATAAATTCTTATGAAAACTTCTCCCAAAAATCCATTTATACAAGAATACCCAAACCCAAAATCATGTAGTTTACCAACTATAATATGAAATAAATGCACACAATGAAATAAAGAAAGTATACACTTGCCTGGAGGATGAAATCCGATGACCTTGAGTCGAATCCAGCGGAGTTTGGCCAAAATCTCCCATTTTCTCTTCTTTTCTCCTCTTCCTTTCTTTCTCTCTTTCTTTATTCTTTCTTTTCTTTCTCTTCCTCTCTCTCGTGACTTATAAGAAATAAATAAGGGCTTGTCCCTTATAAACACAAAAATGACTCGTTTACTCAATTACGAGTCCCTACTCGTCCAAAAATTCCCGAAACCCAAATACGACCTTCGGATACTCTATTCTGACTATCTCGGCCATTCCAAGACTCACCTCGCAGTCAGAATCTCCATCCGAGGCACTTGACCGTAACTCACTAATTTAACTCAAACAACTTAGTGCGGTATTCCCGTTAAAACATTATCCTTTGTCGCTTTACCCCACTGCGACATATAATTAAAATACTCCGACTCATTTACATAATCCCAAAAGTAAAATATAACACCCATCGAGAATCATTAAATCCTTGAAAACCTCAAAAATTACTATTTATGATAATTTCTTAAATTCCCAATTTTCACTTGATTATTAAATTTAATTTGCCATAAAAGTGCGGGTTATTACAGCATAATATAAAATCAGCCACCGAATAAATCATCGGTTGCCAAAATCCAATCCGACTATCTAAATGAAAGAGATAAATAGAAATTATTGAGTCTGGAATAAAGGGGTAATACGTCCAACTGATAACAGGATTAGAGCCTAGTCTAGGATGCAATAAAGGAAATGACTACTTAGAACTCTGCAAGCTTCCACACTCGCTGCATTTATGTATCCTGAGAAAGAGTGGTCATCCCTGGCATCCCTGTGGCTGTACACCTAAAAGTTTTTGAAAAATAATTTTGACACGGGTCAGAGCCCAAAACCTATGAAAAATATTTGCAAGCAATTAATATGCTTTAAATAAATATGCAGTAAAACTTTACATATTTAAGCCAGTGTCGCACTCCCATGAGATACCTCTCAACTATAGTGCACATATAGCGTATACATCGTAACCTGCCTAGTTACAGTACTCAGCCTAACTAGTCTTATTGCAAAGCTCACTCTTACTCTACCCTGACCCAAATATTGTCTATACTTGATTTCTTAATTAGCTTTCTTGATCGCTTAATTAATTAACTCCTCATTAATTATTCCCATAGCTTTACTCGAGTAATATAATACATAATCACACTTATTGTAATATGCCTATTTACAATTTAGTTCACTATTATATATGTACACTTAAACTGTCCCATATATATACTTATACATATATATCACTCATGAGATATGCAATTGCATTCACGAATGTCCTCCACATTCTGAACACGAGTTCACTAGCATCCTATCTTGCTCCACGAATGTCCTCCATACTCTGGGCATCTGGGTCGGAATCTTACCATCGAACTCGAAAATTTCAAACAAACTTGGAGGCGGTCATGGCCTTAGGTCCGTGGTCATAACCATAACACAGTATTCTATAGGACTCCAACCCTACATCACATGGTCATGTACAACACTTATAACCCAGGGTAACAGTACTACCTCTACTGAGATTTTCCAGAGTGACCTCCCTCAGCACCCAACCTCCATTGCATATCTGCTAGGATGGGTATGTTTCATATAAATATCATACACACATATATTATTCTCATTCATATATATATATTATCTCTATACATGCATATATATCTATATCATCATAATTACGGCTAATTGACTTCAGGGGGAAAATCGCGGCACAAGTGTATAAAGATATGTGTCGATCGTTATTTTCGGCTCCCACTGCTATGCAAAAACCTAAACTATTGACTACATTCTTTTAAGGAAGTAGAGTGGTCAGTCAGGGTATCGAAATCCACAAAGACTAATTGTTAGAATTATATTGGTTTAATATTTCTCGAATAAAAGTGTAAACGATATTGGATAACAAAAAGAAAAGCTAATATAGGCATGGAAGTTAAACTAAGATTTACAACGGGAATAAAGACTATAAGTTGCAACTAATATCCCTCAAACCGGATTAATGTGTATAAATGGTTATATGGGACTATGAATTTAGTAAGATTGAATCTCATTTCAACAATCAATTAAATCTAAAGTTATCACCCCCTAAATTCGCATAAAAGCCTAATCTAATTTTGGCGTCAATAAATACTCCATAAATTACACACGCATAGTCGTAAATACGGAGCATACATGATATACCCCGTTAAATATCCTAGGCATAATAAAAAGAATAACCTAATCGAATTTGATACATAAACCCCATCACTATAGCAAAGCAACCCATTAAAACCAAGGTGAGTTCCCTTAATCACAACCTAATTTAAGTTAACTAGAAATCATCATGAATGTCATGTATTAAATGCAAGAAATAAATGGAAGAAATAAATAAATCAATAAACAAAGCAATAAATCTAGGCTACAAAGCTTAAGAACAAGAATGAAACTTACATTAATGGAGAAGAAAGATGAATAGTAACTTACAAACACCCAAAATGGGAAGGAAAAACCTAGGAGAGAAAAGTTCTCAAAACCCTAACCTAAAAACTAAGTAAAATGAATTCTCTCTGAAATAAATAAAAGAGTTACTTATAGGGTAAGTTACAAAAGAAATAAATGAAAAAATGAAAAAGGTGCAAGATAACTACTATGACCGGTCGACCGCGACCAGGGGCGGTCGACCGGGTCCTCTGGTAAAAACACATTGCTTCCGTTCAAGGCAAAATATGAATCACTGGTCAACCGGTGGGGCAGGGCCGATCGACCGGTCCCCTATTCCATGGTCTTCTTTGGTCCAAAATGAGGGAGAATTGGTTCATACGGAATTAGACATATCTTCTTCATCCGAACTCCAAATGACATGTCGTTTGCAACCATGCGAAACTAACTCGATGAAATACTCTTTTGTGGAATCCCACTGAACCGTAGATGAAGTGTGAAATGTATAAAATTCCCATAAAGTAGCATCTGGTGACAGAACTTCTCCAAAACGAAATGAACCCTCACTTTAAGCGTCCCAATACCTACAAAAACTCAATTAAGCCCTGCAAAGAATATATATATATATATATCCAACACCAAGGTTGTCTGGTTAACGATAATAAATATAGGCATAAGTAACACAAAAAGTGCTAGTATGCATAAAGATAATGGGCGTGTATATGCAATATTCGTGACTAATCACTAATCCGTGCCTATCGCTCAAAGCATTAGCCTACTTATCCCGAGTCTATTTCCCTGACTTTTAATTTATTTTTGTTTTCATAAATTAAATAGTATTGTTGCATCACCCTTTTAACATTCTTAGACTTACCCAACCAGTCTGTCGTATAAAATAATTAAGTTTATAAAGTAGAATCACTCCGCTAAAACACTCGGACTTACCCAACCAACCCATACATCAATTATTTATGAATTCTTCTCTCAAAATTTGTTATTTTAGAGTTTGCGTATATTGTTTCTCTCATAATTTCAAATCAAGGTTCGATTACCCTATTGTCCTAAGGTGACGTAAACTCCCTAGGTCACTCCTATTAATTATTCTCTAAATTTATGGGAGTTTAAATTCTATTTAAACCCTTCCGCGTTAACCCAACAACTTAAATAACTCAATCCGACAACACAAAAAATTTCGAACCGATTTGGCCCATATGCGAATCAGTTCACTTTTTGCCCTGAAATTCGAATCGCATCGGCCTGGAATGCGAACTGGTTTACTGACCCAGTTCAGCAAACCTTAACCTAGATTTCTTCTCCAAATTTCAACCTAAACACCTTCTACATGATAATACACATCCATCAAAATGTGTATAACTTAAAGGAATGGATCCTAGATGATTCCAATAATCAACAATCATTCAAATATCAAAGATAAACTAACCTCGTCAATTAAATTAATTAAAATGGGTTTATATAAAGAACATCCTAATATAACCTAAGATTTGATTTCAAAATCCCAATTAAACATAGTCAACCTATAAATATCAAGTAAGGCTCTAATTCCAGAAACTCTAATTCATATTTCATAATCAATTAACCACTTAGTACTACACATGGGATCAAATTCACGAAAACCCCATTTTTCATGTACAAACCCTTCTAAAAATAGTTTTGTTCTATACCTACCATGATATGAACATGATTCACCTCAATTCAATTTAAATCATGTTAATTACTTTCCTTGGGATGATTATAAATTTTGATCAACTTCGTGTGTGATGGTTTGATGGCAGAAATCCCTTGAATTTCCTCCTAGATTAGCCTCCTCTAGCCTTCTCCTTGCTTTCTCCTCTCTTCCTCCTTTCTTAGGGTTTAGAGATAATGATATGGATGCCTCACCCACTTAACCCTTATGGTTTAAAACACTAATCCCGAAATTAGGTTATTAAGTTACATTAAAATGACCCAAATACCCTTACATGATTTAGGGTTAGTCTAAAAAGCCTCTGAAACTCAATTACTACCCTCGGTTACTTAATTCTGATTATTTGAACCCATTCAAGATCAATCGTGAACTCGAAATCGGCATTTGAGTCACTATAAATAAATTTCCTATCTCAACCTTAAAGTAATCTACTCAGAAGCCCTGATTAAGATACCGTCACAATTCCATCATTCTTAATACAACGACGTACTCATAATTTATCGTATTTTATTTACTATTCACACTTAGTAAATTTATCACATAATTATTAGTCATAATCTCTCCCAATTAATATTCAATAAATACGCAATATTCCATTTTAATTAAATTACTGCACACGTGTAATTTAAAAATGCCAAAAATAATTTAAATACAGATTATTCAAAAATACGGTGTGTTACATACTTCTCCCTTACAATGGAATTTCGTCCTCAAAATTTGGAGTACCTTCATTGAAAAGCTCGGGATACTTCTCTCGCATATCATCGTCCCGCTCCTACATCGACTCGTTTATATTATAGTGTCCCCACTAAACTCGAACCAAGGGCACCACCTTAGACCTCAACTTACGCTCACTACCATAAAAAATAACAACTGATTTCTCCTAATATAACATGTCTAGCTTCAAGTACATCTCCTCTAGTGGAATGTGCCAATAGTCCCTCTGACTTCTCTAATATCTCTTTAGTGATGAAACGTAAAACACATCGTATATCCATTGTAAATGCTCTGATAAACCCAACCTCTAAGCGACTGCTCTATTTCTCTCAATGATCGAGAAGGTCCCAACATACCTCGTAGCTAGCTTCCCTTTCTTCCCAAATCTCATGACTCCCTTTATAGGAGACACCTGAACCGAACTTGATCTTCTATATCCAGCTCTATGTGCCTCTTGTCTTCATTCGCGTAACTCTTCTGTCTATCCTGAGCTATTCGTATGTGTCCTCGAATAAGATCAATCTTGGCAGTAGTATCCTAAATCATCTCCAGTCCCAATAGATTATTGTTCCCCACCTCTAACCAACAAGTGGGTGAACGACAAGTTTATTTATATAGTACCTTAAATTCTGCCATGCTGATGGTAAACTGATAGGATTTATTGTAAGCGAAATTCACTCATGGAAGTTATTGCTCCTAACCTCCCCTAAAGTCGAGTATACATATCCTTAGCATGTCCTCCAACATTTTACTAACCCACTAAGTCTAGCCATTAGTCTGCCGGTGATATGCGGTACTCAATCGCAAATCAATGCCCATAACCTCCTGAAAACTCTGCCAAAAGTAGGACACAAAAATCTTGCCCCTATCTGACACGATATTAATCGTCTCCCCATGCAACCTCACTATCTTGGTAATAAATAACTGTGCATACTGCCTCATCTCATAATCTGTACGAACTGGTAGAAAATGGTCCATCTTGATCAATCGATCCACAATCACCCGGATGGAGTCGTGACCTCTCTGTGATGTCGATAACCCAGTATGAAGTCCATCGAGATGCTCTTCCACTTCCACATTAGAATCTTAAGCGTCTACAACATCACTGTCAGTAGCTGGTGGTCTATCTTCGGTAGCTAGCAAATAGCAAACTTCGAGATAAACTCTGTTATGTTTCGCTTCATCCCTGACCACCAATATTACCTGCGCATATCTTAGTACATCTTATCCTCACTGTGATGTACCATAAACCTCAACCCATGAGACTCAGTCATCACTGTGTATCTCAAGTACACAACCTCTAGAATAACAAGCCTCTTATTGAAGCATAAGCCTCACTCAGAAATGATCGAGTAGGATTCAATCCCATCTGCTAATAATTATCTCACCTTGTCCTGACAGAACTGGTCCCTGGACTTTTCTTTCACTACTCGTCTAATGATCTCGAGTGTGATAGAAAAAATGACATGTAGGCTCTAGTGATGTCGTAATTATGTCGAGGCTCACCTCACTTTGCCTTCTAGACCTCTGCTATCTCTCCAGTAGGCCGTCAGCTCAACACGTTCGCCACAACATTAGCCTTCCGAGGATGATACTAAATATCAAACTGGTAATCCTTTAGGAACTCTAACCATCTCATTTGTTTCATATTCAAATCCTTCTGTGTGAACAGATTCCTTAGCAACTTATGGTCCATGAATAACTGAACCTCTCACCCAAAAGATAGCGTCTCCAAATCCTTAAGGCAAATATGACCTCTTTTAACTCTAGGTCATATACGGGGTTATTCCTCTTGTGTGTCTTAAGCAAGCGAGATGCATAAGCTATAGTCCTATCTTGTTGCTGCAATACACCCCTATGTACCTGAAGTGATGCATCTATGAAAACACGGTACTCCACTCCTCCCCTAGGCAGTGAGAGTACGGGCACTAAAGTCAATTTCTCCTTTAAGTTATCAAAAGCTAACTGGAAATAGTCATCCTAAATTAATGGTACCCCCTTATGAGTCAGATTAATCAATTAACCCGCAATCTTTGAGAAGGCCTTTATGAAGAGGCGATAATACTCGGCCAATCGCAAAAAGCTCCTAACCTCTGTCTATGTCATGGGTTATCTCCACTCCCTCACCATCTATACCTTACCTGAATCTACAGAAATCCGTATGTATGATACAATGTGCCCTAAAAATTGCACCTTCCTCAGCTAAAATTTGCATTTCTCGAACTTGGTGTACATCTGGTGATCTCACAATGTCTGCAAAACCAAACACAAATACTCTTCATGCTCACCCTCAGTGTGAGAATAAATTAAAATGTCGTTGATGAACAGTTATGAACTGGTCAAAAAATTCCTGAAGACCCTGTTCATAAGGTCCATGAACATTACCGACACATTAGTCAACCCAAATTGCATCACCCTGAACTTGTACGATCCATACCACATTAAAATTGCAATCTTAGAAACGTCATCCTCCCTAATACGTAATTGGTGGTACCCCGACTGCAAATCTATCTTTAAGAAGAATACTGCTCCTGTTAAATGTTGAAACAGGTCATCAATTCGAGGCAACTGATACTTATTCCAAATTATGATCTTGTTCATCTTTCGGTAGTCTACACACAGACGAAGTGACGCATCTCTTTTCTTCACAAACAAGACTAGTGCACCCCACGGTGATGTACTCCGCTTGATAAAGTCTTGTCCCAAGAGTTGCTAAATCTAATCCCTTAACTCTCACATTTATAGAGGGGAAATTTGGTGTGGTACACATGATATTGGCCTCGTCCCAGGCGCTAAATTAATCATAAACTCAATCTCCAGACTGGGTGGCATCCCGAGTATCTCCTAAAAAATGTCGATAAACACCCTCATAATCGAAATAGAGTCCAAGGAGACAACCACCTCCCTTGAGGTCTCCTCCTTAATATAATAAAGGTGTGTGGTTGACCCTCCCTTAGGACAAGGCATCGCCACGAGGGACATATCCTGCCCCAGAATAAGGAATACAGTGGTCCTCCCATAACAATCAACTATTGCCCTATACTCGGCTAGCCAATTCATGCCCAAAATGACATTGTACCCTTCCATATCTAACATTAATATGTCGGATGAGGGACATAATCTCCTAACATCTATATCCATCTCCCAACATCTATATCCACTCCCCTATAAATCGAGTGTATAAGGGCTTCGCTACCCAACAGTGAGTCTACACACAGAAGAAGACTATCGACTATCTTTAATAAACCAGTTGCACGTGCAAATCTGGTAGCTATAAATGAGTGTTAAGCTCCTGTGTCGAACAATACCCTACCCATATGCCCATCAATAAGAAACATATCCTCTATTGATGGTCGCGCCTACTATTCTTGAGGAATTACTGCATCCCGGACGTTATAGATACGCCAATACTATAACTTCCCCTGCTGTTGTGGAGATGGTGCTACCGGTGGTAACTTTAATTAGGTACCATGTTATGGCCCTCTCCCTGGATGCGAGAAGTCCCTCTTTCGATGACTCGTCTACCCAAAATTAAGACAACGACTAGTAAATCCTCTGTAAAATATGACGTGTGATACCGATTTAAATTAGTTCGCAAGTTTCCAATTAAACCTTATTTAATTAGAGTCTATTTCATCCCCTAAACATAGAACTACGTATCAAACCAAATAAGATATAACATGCGACACAAAATTTTAGGAAAAATCCCCGAAGGGCAAAACCTTTTATTTCTAGAACTCTCACAAGTTTACAGGGACATTGACTTACATACCATCTTGCTTTCCCCCAGAAAAGTAACGCATGGTATCTTCGTCAAAACTTCAAAGCATCGGCTAGAAATTAGCAGTGGTTCACACGCAGCTATACCACAAGGACACGTAGTCCTAGACATGCAGTCTAAAATCTTCACAAGGACACCCTCCACAATAGCACGCAGTTGTCGGTTGCAGAGCTCTCCCCACAAAGAATGAACAAAAGCAAAGCGGGTTCTTGAACACCAAAATAATTCACCAAAGCATATGGAATTTTTGTGAATTGAAAACAAAAGGGATGAAACCCCTAAAAGAAGAAGTCAAAAAGAATTTTGCAGATTCGCAGTTTTCTATCTTTCAAAACGCTGGAACTTCTTAATGAAAAAGAAACCATTTAATGAGTATTTATAGAAAATCGTGCGCCTCGGTCGTTAGAACGAAAAGGGGATCTCGCTCGAACGAAGTACACGTGTCATTTGAACGACATCGCATGACATCTCAATGTCGCTCGAATAAGATGTGATCTCGCTTGAATGACCTGAGCGTCAAAATCTAGGAACCCTACAGGCCTTAGAAAAATTGCTCATTCTCAAATTTTGACGAAAAAAGTCCGCTCCAACACTCAGAAAATATTTTGAAAAAGTATCCCAAAGCTCTAAGTGCAAAGTTAAGGTATTTAAAACTTAACCTTACCAAAGTAAACTTTGCGGAGGCTTTTTTATGAAGAACCTTGATATATTCGGATCCATCTTAAAGTAGATTTCTCTTGAACTCCTTCGACGGTTGTAACAGTATATGACATAATTAATTATGATGGACATTTATAATAATATGATCTTACAGATCTCCCCTTATGTCTATACTGAAACATACATAAAAACATCTGAATTATCAAATACCAAAATGCCTATAAAAATCTACCCTCCCATAATTCTCAAAACTGAAAAGGTACAAATTTGGAAGTTCTCAAATTTTTCTTCAAAAAATCTTCATCAAATCTCAAAGCTTTTCTCATCAGGGTGTGCAACATAATGATCTTCAATATTTGTACCTAAACACATGAGATAAAGTAAAAACCTTCGTGACGTGTCGAGTTTGAAATGATATAAGAACAAATCATTAATAAATCAAATCTCCCCCATACTCCAAAAACTCCCCCACAACGTGATAATTCTTTCTCCCCCATTTTATGATGTCCCCAAATAGATAGATAAGAAGAAATAATCAAAACATGGAGTGTCACGATAAAAAAATGCATAGCAAATATGAATCAAACTACGTGCATGCAAAGGTATATCTTAAAAAAATCCACAAACTATTTTTCAATTTTTTAATTTTTTCAAAGCAAAAAATAAGATACAAAAATCACACCATGGATTTAACTAAAACAACCAAGACATGGAAACGGAATGAATGGGTGTGAACACATTCGATAGGAAAATAAACTCAATCAATCATATGTGCACGATGAATACATGTACTCCTAACGAATGAACATCAAAAACCTCCTTAGGTGTAAAAATTGTTGAATTTAGATGACATCGTATTATACAAATCAAAGTCAAAGTGATTTCCACCCCAATAACGTCCAAAACTATGTAGCGCTTTTTTCAAGACTTTCAAGGACGTGCAAATCCGTTTTAAATTCCATCCAAACTCACTCATGCATATTTTCTTTTAGAGGTAATCTAAATTCTCAAACATTGGAGAATTGGTGCAAAAACCTAATGGCCCCTTTTTGGCATGAATTTCTTTTTATTGCCTTTAAATTTTTTATGGGCTCTTTTAAACCTCTTTTGACCCCGGATACTAAAATTACTAAATTTTTTAGGTCCGATATAATGGTGGCTTAGTATTCGCAAAGTCTAAATGAATTCCCCGTTTTCAAATAAAGCACACAAACTCACAAACGGTTCTTACATGCAAAACTTTCTTATCAAGTTTATCGCGCTTGGTTTCTTTTTAAGGACAAGATTGAAGTGAAAACACCCAACCAACATGTGATAAGACAAGCACAATAATCAAAGGAATCCGTGCATGTGTGCAATAAATGAAATCATGAGTCAAACATGTAGGAAGTAACACTTAATTACATCTTAATGACTCCAAACATTATAAAGCACATGGATGAATTGGCATATTGTCTCAAAACACTATCAAATAGTCACATGGATAAATGGAATGAAATTGTGACTTTGTCATCCTAAGTGTCTGTCCATAAACGGTGTAAACAAAATACAAAAATCTTTTTGGATTTTCTCACAAATTTTATCAAAATAAAATCTTTTTGTATTTTTCAAATTTTTTTCAAAAAATGGAAAACATACAAAAATGATACATACTAGCAATAAGAAAATAATGTCATTATGTAAAACATCCTATGCTAATAAACAAGTCAAACCTCAATCATTAGGTGCGGAGGAGTTTTCCAAAGGTGGTGCCAACTTATGAAAAACCTCCATCAAATTTTATGAAGTTTTCACCAAAAACTTAACTTGCTCACCTAGATGTGAAAACTCTCTCATGTAGTCTCCAGGAGCATGTAAAGTATCAGGAGTGGGTGCATGTGTAGCAGAAACACGTGTAGTAGAAAAACGTGACACATAACCCAACTTAAAACTAAATTCCCTAAGGTGTCCTCTCCTTTTGCAATGGGAAAACATATATAGGCCTACGAACACCTCTCTCAAAAACTCTAGGACGCACTCTTATAATAGGAATCGGACACCTAGGTGGATTGGGGTGAAAAGCATGTGAATCTAACACTAAAGTAGGAACTAGCTCGGGTACTACTTGGGAAGTAGAAGCACCATCTTGACTTATTCCTAAACTCTCACCACTACCCAAAATAGGATTGATAACCATCTTTACAACCTTTTTAGATGAGTTCTCTAAAGGGACTTTGACCTCCCAGTCACATTCGAGATCACTCTCGAGTTGGGATACACGTGTCATCAGACTAAACACTGTGTTGGTCAATTCACACTTCTCCCTACCTAAAGCAATCAACTACTCACTCAGACTCACCTTCACCTTCTCAAGTTGATTTGCTTTGGCCTCAAACTCACCCAAAATCTCAATCTCTCTCTCCAGATTTTTCACCTTGAGACTTAACTCTTTATTCAATTTTTTTGTCTTTAAAATCTCAGCATACAAATCTCTAAAAGCAATTTAGATCTCACTTTCACACTCACCTTCACCCTCACTCAAAACACTCAAATCATCCTCCTCGGGGGTCTCACGATAACTAGTCCCCTCACCTCCATCTAAACTAGGTGTGCTAACTCGACTAGCTAACAACGCGACACACATACCGTGCTCTTTTCCATCACCCGAATAAAAAACCTCGATGTCGCTATCACTAAGTGTGGCAGTCATAGCCACTTTCTTTCCCTCTCTCCTAAGTCTAGTGGCACACTCATACGCCTTATGCCCTTTACCCCCACACTCAAAACACGTCAAACTTTCTAAATTTTTCTCACTCTCGTTTTCTTTTTCTCTCTCCTTCTCTTTCTCACTGCTTTCTTTGGCCTCTTTATTTTTCTAAATAAATCTCTTATTGAAAGAATTATTTTTGTTCATGTTGAGAAATTTTTAAAAAAATTTCGCAAACAAGGTCATATCTTTAAAATCAAAATCTCCCTCAGAATCGGACTCACAAACTTTTTCTTTCTTTTTCTTAAAACGAGTCTTTAAAGCAACGCCTTTATCCTTAGCCTTAATGGTTTGGAGAAATATGTCAATCTCATAGGTTTGAAGATCTCCTACAAGTTCTTCCAGCTTAAGTGATTTTAAATTTCCCAAAGAGTTTAAATCATTGACTTTCGAAATAAAGCATTTTGGGAGAGATCTCAAAATCTTTTTAACGACACGCGTGTTATCAATCGCCTCACCCAAATTAAAACTAGTGTTGACAATGTCCGACAAACGTGCATAAAATTCATCAAAAGTTTCAGACTCTAACATAGTAATGGTCTCAAATCCGATGGCAAGATTTTGCAATTTTGATTCTTTTACCCCATTTGTACCCTCATGTGTCAATTGGAGTACATACCATGCCTATTTAGACGTGGTGCACATCATAATTCGACGAAACTCATCGGGAGTGACGGCTCCAGAAATAACACTCAAACCACGTGAATTAAAATTAGACATTTAAAAATCATCTTCAGTCCAGACCGACACGGGTTTTAAAGAGGTGATATTTTCAACGGTGACAGTGGGAGGATTCCATCCATTTTCACAAAGCAACCAAACACGCTCGTCAATAGCTTTTAAACTAGATTTCATGCGAGTTTTTCAATAGGCATATTTTTTCCCATAGAAAATAGGCATCTTTTTAAATGAATGTTCCATTGGAAAAATTGCGATTTTTCACAAAACTGATTTTTCAAAAAAAATCAATATCACACGATTTTGCGGAAAATAGGAATACGTGATAAATTAGCGCAGTCCGCTCTGATACCAATTTGTAAAATATGACGTGTGATACCGATTTAAATTAATTCTCAAGTTTCCAATTAAACATTATTTAATTAGAGTCTATTTTTAAACCAAATTAATTCAGCCCCTAAACATGCAACTACGTATCAAAACAAATAAGATATAGCATGCGACACAAAATTTTAAAAAAAAAAACGAAAGGCAAAACCTTTTATTTCAAAAACTCTGACAAGTTTACAAGACCATTGACTTACATACCATCTTGCTTTCGTCCAGAAGAGTAATGCACGGTGTCTTCGTCAAACCTTCAAAGCGTCGGCTAGAAATTAGCAGTGGTTCAGACGCAACTATACCACAAGGACATGCAGTCTAAAATCTTCACAAGGACTCCCTCCACAATAGCACGCAGCTATCAGTTGCAGAGCTCTCCCCACAAAGAATGAACAAAAACAAAGTGTGTTCTTGAACACCAAAATAATTCACCAAAGCAAATGGGATTTTTGTGAATTGAAAATAAAAGGGATGAAAACCCTAAAAAAAACAAGTCAAAAAGAATTCTGTAGATTCACAGTTTTTTGTCTTTAAAAACGCTGGGACTTATTAATGAAAATGAAACCATTTAATGAGTATTATAAAAAAATCACGCTTCCTCGGTCGTTAGAAAAAAAAGGAATCTCGCTCGAATGAAGTACACGTGTCGTTTGAACGGCATCGCACGACATCTCAATGTCGCTCGAACGAGATGTGATCTCGCTTGAACGACCTGAGTGTCAAAATCGAGGAACGCTACAGGACTTAGAAAAATTACTCATTCTCAAATTTTGACAAAAAAAGTCTGCTCCAACACTTAGAAAATATTTTGAAAAAGTATCCCAAAGCTCTAAGTACAAAGTTACGGTATTTAAAACATAACCTTACCAAAGTAAATTTTGCGGAGGCTTTTTTATGAAGAACCTTGATATATTCGAATCCGTCTTGATGTAGATTACTCTTGAACTCCTTCAACAATTGTAACGGTATACGACATAATTAATTGTGATGGATATTTATAAAAATATGTCCTTACAGCCTCCTTGTCTCTTTCCCTAGTGATCCTATCGGGGCTATCCCTGTCACTGGCCCTAATGGCCCCGTCCCTGATGGCCGACCTCATTGTTCCCTTGGCCCTAGCAGCCCTGGGGATCGTGCTGTTAATGATGATGAGGGCCCTGCTAACCCTATCTAAACCCATCACTCTCGGGTTTGAACCCTCTGATATGAACCTCTTAGCTGGCTCTCCCTGCCAGAAGTCCTGCTCGTGCTGACTGCTCACCTGTTGTTATTGCACCCTAATGGAACCATTTCCATCTGCCTTCCCATTATTACGGGCCTCTCTCACTCTCTTGCTTTCCTTTAAATGGAATCAATGATCTAGGAAATATAGTAGTGCGGCATTGATGACCTCAGTGTAAGTCTTCAATGTTGGTTTACCCAACAAGTGTTGTTTTACTCACTAGTTAAATCCATCCATGAACTTTAATATTTTTTTCTCTTCACTGTTCACCTCATCATTCACAAAATTAGCTAAACGAGTGAACTCCTCCTCGTACTCCTCCACTGTCCGATCTCCCTGAGAAATATCGAGGAATATCCATAGCATCTCTATCTAAATAGCGAACAAAAAATACTTGCGGTCATACCGTACCTTGAACTCATCAATGGTCATAACATCCCTATCCTCTACTGTGGTCACAGACTCCCACCACTATAAAGTCATGCCCACTAGATTAAAAGTAGCTGGTATATGCTTCTGCATCTAACTGCACTACACAAGGTGAATATGGTGAGTAATATCCTTCTTCTACTAGGCGGCTACCACTAAATCCGAACTTTCCCGAAACTCTGGTGGATGGCCCTTATGAAAGGCCTCTCTCACTCGTTCCTAAGTTGAAGGTCCCAAATTAGTCTAAACGAATTGTGCCACCTACGGTTGAGGCTGGGCCTAGGGAAAGTGGTGTGCCATTGCGTTCATCGCTGCATTAACTGCCTGTGCCACAATGTCGTCCACCTCTGCAACCGTAATGTTCCCCTGTAGGGCTTCCTCCCCAACACTCGCTCTAGTTTGACGATTTCTCTTTGGCGGCATCTGAAACGGGATTTGTAATAGCTCACAGACAAATACAAAATAATTAACAGAAGAATGTAAATATGTAAATGCGCAAATATGAATGCAAGAGTCCTTAAAATAGGGCTCTATATCAAAGGACGCTATGTTGAAATGTAAAAAGATGCACATATCCTATAGGATACTAGAACCTGATGCTCTGATACCATCTGTGACACCCCGCCTATTAAAATAATGGGTGGCCCGCTACCAGAATATAACGGTAGTCTCATATGGCTCATTCTCAGCATCACTGTCAAAATTTAATTAATTACTAACCACTTATTAGTTTCACAAGCAATGCCAAGTTTTAATATTTTATTAATAGGCCAAAATAAAACCATTCAGTCACAATCCAACAAAATAAAACTAAATAAATAATTCACACCACATAAGGAAGTCTAGATGCATAATATAAAATCAGGCACCGAATAAATCATGTGTTACCAAAATCCAATCCAAATATCTGAATGAAATAGATAACTAAAAATAACTGAGTCTGGAATAAAAGGGGCAACATGTCTGTAACACCCCGTATTTTTGTGCATTTAATATTTAATTAATTCGGGATTTTTTAGATTACTGGTGTGTTGTAATTTTAATTGAATTAATTATGACAATATATTTATTTAAATATTATCGGGAAGTGAATGGTTAATGTTTAGGGAAATTTATTTACTAAGTGAATAGTAATAATTTAATTACGTCATTTCGGGTATTAATGACGGGGTATACACTTATTCCAGCCGGGAGTCGGTATAGACTAAATTGGGTGTGAAATAAGGATTTTTATAAATGAATTCGGATGCCAATTCTGAGTGCGCGATTGAGTCCGGATGGGTCGAGATAGTCAGAAAAGAGTACCCGGGGGTAGTAATTGGGTCTCGGGATATTTTTGGGCTTAGCCGGGCCCACACGGGGTGAGTTGGGCCACTTTAATTAAGCCCATTAGGTGAAAAACGGGATTTGTGTTTTTAAACCTAAACCTAAGAAAAGGAAAATGAGCAGCCAACATTATTCTAACCTAGGGTTTGAGAGGGAGATTGGGGGAAAACAATCAAAAGGCAAATTGGAGGTTATTGGAGCCAAATTGAGGGACGGCAACAACGGATCAGACACTACAAACACTTTGAGGCAAGTGATTAACTGTTTTGATTATTAATACATGAAAATTCATTTTTGGGTGTAAATGGGTACAAATTGGGGATTTTGTTTTTGAAACACTTGAATGAGATTCAAAGTAAGATTTATATGGGTGATTGATATCTGAATATGTATATATGATTTGAACGAAAATTTCAGAACATAAAAGAGTAGAAATTGCATCTGGAATTTGGGATTTAAAACAGATAACTAAATTTTATGGTGTAAGACCCATTTCGAAAACTATGAGATAATTAGAGAAGTTGATTATCTTAATGGTCTTTATGATTGGATAGGATGTGGATTAACCATGTGTAGATGATGGAATGATGTAATTAGAGGTTTAAATTCTGGTTTAGAAACCTTGAGGTTCGTTAATGGTGGAAAACAAGGGGGAGGCAGACCTGTAACGAAGGGGTCGATCGATCGATCGGGGGCATCGATCGATCGATGGTGGGAAATTTTGCCCAGTTCGTCCTGGGTGAGTTATAAGGGGAAATTAATTTATAAATTAAGTTCCATATATTTATTAGTGATAAATAATTATGATACAAATATTCCTAGTAATTATGGGAAAGAGTAATTGGGACTAGGATGAATTTATGTGGGACATTTAATGGATAAAATTGAGAGACTTTATTCCAAAATAGTGATGTACGGATCAAGTGAGTAAATACGGGTATACTGGTAAAGCGACCCAAGGTAGTGAATTAAGTTTGGAGATAAACTAATTTAGAGTCGGAATAGAGACTCGGGAACATATTAAGTTACGGGCCAAGTGAGCGAGTTCGGGTAAAATGGTTGTGCGACACCAAGTATTAAATTAATTAATGAGCAGTTAATTAAAGTAGATTCGGACTATAGACTCGGGAAAGTGGTAAATTAATTAATGTGCAATTAATTAGCTAGAGTTGGGCTGTAGGCTCGGGAAGGAAATAGATTAATTAGTGTGTAAATTAATTTAAATAGAGTCGGACCACAGACTCGGATTGGTATTAAATTGATAATTGTGCTAATAATTTAATTAGAGTCGGATTGTAAACTCGGGAAGATATTAAATTAATAGGTGGGTAATTAATTTAATTAGAGTCGGATGGTAGACTCAGGGAGGTAATAAGTTAATTTAGGTGATATTAAATTAAATAAGGGTAGAGGTATAGACTCGGGCTATCATTATAGAAATTAATTGGGTGAAATTAATTAAATGAAAGTCGGACCGTAGACTTGGATTCGTATTAATTAATTAAGTGTGTAAATTAATTAACACGGAGTCGGACCATAGACTCGGGGATAGTATTACATTAATTAATGTGGGAATTAATTAAATTAGAGTCAGACCATAGACTCGGGATAATAATAATATTATAAGTGAGAAAACTTATTTGGTCGAGTCAGGCGAGAGACTCGTGATTTCAGGATAGTGTTACGGGTTGTGAGTACACGGTAAAGCCGGGGTTTATTTTATATATATATGGTGTAGTGATAGTATATATATATATATATATATATATATATATATATATATGCATATATTGTGTGTGATGCTAAATATCAGTGATTAGATATTTATTAAATTATATTCTCAAGTGCTATCAAGGGAGGTTGCGCGATGTGGGTGAATCCCCTAGCTTGAGGAGTAGGGTGAGTATATCCCCAGGTTATAGCGTTCGTTATATGGGTGAGGGACCTATCTAAGTTTCAGGGAAGGAATATGACCGCCTCCACTTCGTTATATTTTAGTCCAAGTTGGTGAGCGATTCTAACTTGGGGAAACTAGGTTTTGCGAGCACACCTAGTGAGATAGCATTCTAGAGGGAATCATCCGATGAGTATAAACTCTGAAGGATGGATACACGTATGATATATATGTGGATGTTAGTAAAGGTACGTAGAATGTGGTAGTGAATATTATATGTAGTTAATAATACAGTGTGTGATGTATTTATTTTATATAACTCGGGTTACAGTTATATGCTGTTAATTAATGCGAAATTAATCAAGTTAATCATTTGTGGGAATAATACAGTGTGTGATGTATTTATTTTATATAACTCGGGTTACAGTTATATGCTGTTAATTAATGCGAAATTAATTAAGTTAATCATTTGTGGGAATAATACAGTGTGTGAAGTATTTACTTTATATAACTTGTGACACGGTTATATGATATTATTTAAGAGGAATTAATTAAGTTAATTGTGAAATAACTTATAATATGGCAAGGGAAGGTTATACTAGGACTAGTTGGACGGGGTAGTACAACTAGGTGGGGTTAAGATAACCGGTAGGTGTGCACAATAGTGGAGGGGTGAGAATGTCCATAAGGGAGTGCGACACTAACTTAAATATGAAGCGCATTCATGCATTTTAAGTTACTGCAGTTAATTCACTTGCTAAATATTTTCAAAATATTTTGGGTTCTAACCCTTGCTATAAAACTATTTTCAAAACCTTTTAGGTGTCCAGCCACGGGGACGCCAGGATTGATATTCTATTCCAGGGACACGGAGCTGAGGCATATGTGGATGCTAGCAGGAGTTTGTATTAGACGCATCATTCATTCATTCCTAGAGTAGGAATCTTGTATCAGTCTCAGTTTTATTTAGGGCTTGTAGCCCAGACTTCTTGGTACAGTTTTCAGGTGTAATTCATTCAGGTGTTGATTATTTGTATTGGATTATTTATTTGGTGGCCGGTGATTTTTCGACAAGTTGTGTAACTACTATTCTATTTACTTTCATTCAGTTGTGTGAATGGTTTATATTTTAATTCCGCATGTACTGTTTTGGTTTGATTAAAAAGTTAAAATTGGCACCAGTTTTTGGAATACTAGGTGGTTAGTAAGTTTTAAAAAGTTTTCGACAGTGATGCTAAGGATGATCCAACTGGGATTCCTGTTTTAATTTGGTATAGGACTGATCACCCGGTATTTTATTAGGCGGGGTGTCACAGATTGTATCAGAGCATCAGGTTCTAGTGTCCTTAGGATCTGTGCGGCTTTTCACGTTTCGGCTTATGAATCTTTGATATAGATCCTCATGGCAGGATTGTTGTATTCTCATACGTACGCGCGTTTACGTTCTTCTGCCAATTTGTATTTGAGGGTGAACTCATACAAAATTCGATTCTCATTCCAGATGATGCCCAGGAGAGAGAGAGCAGCTAGGGCAGCAGGGGGAGATGAGACGAAGGAGGCTCGTTAGGAGAAAGAGATACCGTAGCAACGGCCAAGGATGAATTTGGCGGCATAGGTCACTGAAATAGTGGCACAGGCAGTTGGAGCAACGGTGGTCACAATGGCAGGGTACTTTCCACGGGATCAGCCACAAGTGGTAGTGGCGTCGGATGTTCAGACTCACACAGGGTCGTCGGGGTGGAAACAATAAAGAGAGGTTATTTTAGCGGGAACCCACCAGAGTTGCGAGGGGGTTCAGGTGTAGTACTAGCGTGTCAAGGAAGAGAGGTATCCAGCGTCACCTACGCATGGGAGATTGCGATGGGGTGCGGAAGTAAAGGCTAACCACTTTTAGTTAGTGGGAGTGGTGCTACAGTGGTGGGAGTCAATCACCACAGTTGAGGAAAGGGACACACTAGCTACTGCAGAGTTTTGGGTGCGGTTCGACCGCAAGTATTTTTCCTTCAGCGGTTGAGACCGAAAGGAGGAGAAAATTTTGTGAGGTGACTCAAAGGGAGACCGTTTAGTGGCCGATTACGGGGAAGATTTCACTCGTTGGCAAAAAAAAAAATTCTTACCGGGTGATGGTAAGCTAGGAAAAGAGGAAGAAAGCAAAATTTATGGATGGGTTAGTCTGGAGAATCAGATAACACTTAATTGTTAATTCCGCATTAGTAGATTATACTGATGTCATTAACGCAACACTCCGGCACTGTCGGGAATATCGCTTCCACGCGAAAGGAAGCGGGAGGGGAGTGGGGATTAGCCAGTCGGATGAGGCAGAAAGGAACAACATCAGTGGGGTATCCCAGCAGCAGACTGGGGGAGATCAAGAGCAGGATTTCCGGCAAGGAAATCATGACAAACGATCTAGAACTGGAGGCTATTGGCGGGATGGCCAGAAATTCCAACAAGGTTGGCATGGAAGGGATCAGTGGAAGGGTGAACATATTAGAAAGTGTTTCATTTGTGGGAAAAGCGAGACACATGAAGAGATATTGCCTTAAGCGAGGCAGGGGTCAACTACAGGACGAGGTTCTGGATGTACAGACACTAAAGCAAATCATGGGTGCATTCGGGCAGGGAGAAGCTGCTCCGGAAATCGAGAACCAGCCAATGCAGCTGGAGTATAGAAGTAATTATTTTAACCTAGGGGCGTGGGGTATATTGTTGAGTGACAAAGAGGATGTCACAGTATAAGACTTATTTTTCACTAGAGATCGCAGGTGAGTCGAACTTAGTGGGTGCGTTGGCAGTAGCAGCCATAGCATGTCAGTAAACTTTTCCGTAGGGTAGCGGAGTTCCTTAGTGTCCTTAATGAGAGAGTGGAGGCGTACACTGAGTGATTGGTTGAATTAGGCAAGGAATTTCTACTTTCGAGAATTATGGGAGTAGGGTTGATAATACTTTTAAACATCGACTGGATAGCGATGGAATTTAACTATTGTGAATAGTGGAGTTAAATTTTGGTGTCCGCGACACCAGGGTATGGTTGGTACTAGGTATCACCGGAGAGGGCGTATAGCCTATATATATGTGGGTATATATGTTGTATTACGTGGTGCAATAGCACATAGTGAGGTTTTGTGTTCTCACATTTTATCCCGATAAATAGGGATGTTTACTGAAGTGAATCAGGGTGGTTAAATTCATTTTTGAGCAAAGAGAGATAGCTCGGGGTTTATTTCGCGCAAGGACTAGTGGTAGTAAGGGCGCGGTATTTCATGTTGTCTTCGGTAGCATAAGGGTAAGCGTATATACTTTTACGTTGAGAGACAAGTATTTATGGGGAGATGGTTGGACGTAGCATGGGTGGAGTACCCGGGCAGTAACTATATAGGTATATATATATATAGGTAATATGATTACGGGTTCGAAGTTATATTACGGGTTACGACTAGGACAGTCGGGTAACTTTCGTGCGGTACAGCGCGGGGATAGGGTGTGTGGGCACTCGGGTTAATTAAGGCAAAAATTTTGTGTGGTTAAGCACGGGTATAGGGTGTATGGGCACCCTGGTAAAGTTAAATGCATCCTTGTGTAACGCATGGTTAGAATCGGATGGGATAGATATAGCGGGCTTGGAGGCACTTGACTAGTGACTAATATGTAAATACTGGAACACTAGGTTTATCTTAATTTTGAGGACGAAATTCCTTTGTAAGGGGGAAGTATGTAACACCCCGTATTTTTGTTCATTTAATATTTAATTAATTCGGGATTTTTTAAATTACTGGTGTGTTGTAATTTTAATTGAATTAATTATGACAATATATTTATTTAAATATTATCGGGAAGTGAATGGTTAATGTTTAGGGAAATTTATCTACTAAGTGAATAGTAATAATTTAATTACGTCATTTCGGGTATTAATGACGGGGTATACACTTATTCCAGCCGGGAGTCGGTATAGACTAAATTGGGTGTGAAATAAGGATTTTTATAAATTAATTCGGATGCCAATTCTGAGTGCGCGGTTGAGTCCGGATGGGTCGAGATAGTTAGAAAAGAGTACCCGGGGGTAGTAATTGGGTCTCAGGATATTTTTGGGCTTAGCCGGGCCCACACGGGGTGAGTTGGGCCACTTTAATTAAGCCCATTAGGTGAAAAACGGGATTTATGTTTTTAAACCTAAACCTAAGAAAAGGAAAATGAGCAGCCAACATTATTCTAACCTAGGGTTTGAGAGGGAGATTGGGGGAAAACAATCAAAAGGAAAATTAGAGGTTATTGGAGCCAAATTGAGGGACGGCAACAACGGATCAGACACTACAAACACTTTGAGGCAAGTGGTTAACTGTTTTGATTCTTAATACATGATAATCAATTCATATCATAGTGATGTGTGTATGAAAATTCATTTTTGGGTGTAAATGGGAACAAATTGGGGTTTTTGTTTTTGAAACACTTGAATGAGATTCAAAGTAAGATTTAGATGGGTGATTGATATCTGAATATGTATATATGATTTGAACGAAAATTTCAGAACATAAAAGAGTAGAAATTGCATCTGGAATTTGGGATTTAAAACAGATAACTAAATTTTATGGTGTAAGACCCATTTTGAAAATTATGAGATAATTAGAGAAGTTGATTATCTTAATGGTCTATATTATTGGATAGGATGTGGATTAACCATGTGTAGATGATGGAATGATGTAATTAGAGGTTTAAATTCTGGTTTAGAAACCTTGAGGTTCGTTAATGGTGGAAAACAAGGGGGAGGCAGACATGTAACGAAGGGGTCGATCGATCGATCGGGGGCATCGATCGATCGATGGTGGGAAATTTTGCCCAGTTCGGCCTGGGTGAGTTATAAGGGGAAATTAATTTATAAATTAAGTTCCATATATTTATTAGTGATAAATAATTATGAAACAAATATTCCTAGTAATTATGGGAAAGAGTAACTGGGACTAGGATGAATTTATGTGGGACATTTAATGGATAAAATTGAGAGACTTTATTCCAAAATAGTGATGTACGGATCAAGTGAGTAAATCCGGGTATATTGGTAAAGCGACCCAAGGTGGTGAATTAAGTTTGGCGATAAACTAATTTAGAGTCGGAATAGAGACTCGGGAACATATTAAGTTACGGGCCAAGTGAGCGAGTTCGGGTAAAATGGTTGTGCGACACCAAGTATTAAATTAATTAATGAGCAGTTAATTAAAGTAGAGTCGGACTATAGACTCGGGAAAGTGGTAAATTAATTAATGTGCAATTAATTAGCTAGAGTTGGGCTGTAGGCTCGGGAAGGAAATAAATTAATTAGTGTGTAAATTAATTTAAATAGAGTCGGACCACAGACTCGGATTGGTATTAAATTGATAATTGTGCTAATAATTTAATTAGAGTCGGATTGTAAACTCGGGAAGATATTAAATTAATAGGTGGGTAATTAATTTAATTAGAGTCGGATGGTAGACTCAGGGAGGTAATAAGTTAATTTAGGTGATATTAAATTAAATAAGGGTAGAGGTATAGACTCGGGCTATCATTATAGAAATTAATTGGGTGAAATTAATTAAATGAAAGTCGGACCATAGACTTGGATTGGTATTAATTAATTAAGTGTGTAAATTAATTAACACGGAGTCGGACCATAGACTCGGGGATAGTATTACATTAATTAATGTGGGAATTAATTAAATTAGAGTCAGACCATAGACTCGGGATAATAATAATATTATAAGTGAGAAAACTTATTTGGTCGAGTCAGGCGAGAGACTCGTGATTTCAGGATAGTGTTACGGGTTGTGAGTACACGGTAAAGCCGGGGTTTATTTTATATATATACGGTGTAGTGATAGTATATATATATATATATATATATATGTGTGTGTGCATATATTGTGTGTGCTGCTAAATATCAGTGATTAGATATTTATTAAATTATATTCTCAAGTGCTATCAAGGGAGGTTGCGCGATGTGGGTGAATCCCCTAGCTTGAGGAGTAGGGTGAGTATATCCCCAGGTCATAGCGTCCGTTATATGGGTGAGGGGCCTATCTAACTTTTAGGGAAGGAATATGACCGCCTCCACTTCGTTATATTTTAGTCCAAGTTGGTGAGCGATTCTAACTTGGGGAAACTAGGTTTTACGAGCACACCTAGTGAGATAGCATTCTAGAGGGAATCATCCGATGAGGGTAAACTCGGAAGGATGGATACACGTATGATATATATGTGGATGTTAGTAAAGGTACGTATAATGTGGTAGTGAATATTATATGTAGTTAATAATATAGTGTGTGGTGTATTTATTTTATATAACTCGGGTTACAGTTATATGCTGTTAATTAATGCGAAATTAATCAAGTTAATCATTTGTGGGAATAATACAGTGTGTGATGTATTTATTTTATATAACTCGGGTTACAGTTATATGCTGTTAATTAATGCGAAATTAATTAAGTTAATCATTTGTGGGAATAATACAGTGTGTGAAGTATTTACTTTATATAACTTGTGACACGGTTATATGATATTATTTAAGAGGAATTAATTAAGTTAATTGTGAAATAACTTATAATATGGCAAGTGAAGGTTATACTAGGACTAGTTGGACGGGGTAGTACAACTAGGTGGGGTTAAGATAACCGGTAGGTGTGCACAATAGTGGAGGAGTGAGAATGTCCATAAGGGAGTGCGACACTAACTTAAATATGAAGATCATTCATGCATTTTAAGTTACTGCAGTTAATTCACTTGCTAAATATTTTCAAAATATTTTGGGTTCTAACCCTTGCTATAAAACTATTTTCAAAACCTTTTAGGTGTCCAGCCACAGGGATGCCAGGATTGATATTCTATTCCAGGGACACGGAGCTGCGGCATATGTGGATGCTAGCAGGAGTTTGTATTAGACGCATCATTCATTCATTCCTAGAGTAGGAATCTTGTATCAGTCTCAGTTTTATTTAGGGCTTGTAGCCCAGACTTCTCGGTACAGTTTTCAGGTGTAATTCATTCAGGTGTTAATTATTTGTATTGGATTATTTATTTGGTGGCCGGTGATTTTTCGGCAAGTTGTGTAACTACTATTCTATTTACTTTCATTCAGTTGTGTGAATGGTTTATATTTTAATTCCGCATGTACTGTTTTGGTTTAATTAAAAAGTTAAAATTGGCACCAGTTTTTGGAATACTAGGTGGTTAGTAAGTTTTAAAAAGTTTTCGACAGTGATGCTAAGGATGATCCAACTGGGATTCCTGTTTTAATTTGGTATAGGACTGATCACCCGGTATTTTATTAGGCGGGGTGTCACAATGTCCAACTGATAGCAGAAATAGAGCCTAGTCTAGGATGCAATAAAGGAAGCGGTTACTCAGAACTCTGCAAGCCTCCACATCCATTGCAACTACATATCCCTGGAAAGAGTAATCATCCCTGGCATCCCTATGGCTGGACACCTAAAAGTTTTTGAAAAATAATTTTGACATGGGTAAAAGCCCAAAACCTTTGAAAAATATTTGCAAGTAATTAATATGCAATAAATAAATATACAGTAAAACTTTTCATATTTAAGCCGGTGTCGCACTCCCATGAGATACCCCTTATCTCTCAACTATAGTGCACATTTAGCTCATACATCTTAACAAGCCTAGTTACTCTACCCAGCCTAACTAGCCTTATTACAAACCTCGCTCTTACTTTACCCTAACACGAGTACCATCTATACTTGATTTCTCAATTAGCTTGCTCGACTGATTAATTTACTAACTCTTCGTTAATTATTCTCATAAATTTACTCCAGTTATATAATACACAATTACACTTAATATAATATGGCCGTATACAATTTACTTCACTATTATATATGTACACTTAAAATGTCCCATATATATACTTATATGTATATATCACTCATCATATATGCAATCGTATTCATGAATGTCCTCCACATTCTGAATGCGAGCTCACTAGAATCCTATCGAGCTCCAGGAATGTCCTCCATACTCTAGGCAGTTGGGCCAGGATCTCACCACCGAACTCAAAAATTTCAAACAAACATTGGAGGAAGTTATGGCCTTAAGTCTGTGGTCATAACCATACCACATTATTCTATCAGACTCCAACCCCACATCACATGGGCATGCACAACACCTATGACCAGGGGAACAGTACTACCTCTGCTGAGATTCGGCACGCAACCTCATTCATAGCATATTCGCTATGATGGGTATGTTTCTCATAAATATAATACATGCATATATTATTCTCATTCATATATATATATATATATTTATATCATCATAATTCCGACTAATACGTGTCTATCGCTCGAAGCACTAGCCTACTTATCCCGAGTTTATTTCCTCGACACTTAATTTATTTTAGCTCTCATCAATTGAATAGTGTAGTATCGTCACCTGCTAAAATTTTAGGACTTACCCAACTAGTCCATTGTATAAAATAATTAAGTTTATCAAGTAACATCACTCTACTAAAACACTTGGACTTACCCAACCAGCCCATTCATTAATTGTTTTTTAATTCTTACCTCAAAATTCGTTATTTAAGAGTTTGCGTATATTATTTCTCTCACAATTTCAAATCAAGGTTCGATTACCTTATCATCCCAAGGTAATGTAAAGTCCCTAAGTCACTCCTATTAATTATTCTCTAAATCTTAAGGGAGTTAAAATTCAATTTAAACCCGTCCACGTTAACCTAGTAACTTAAATAACCTAGACTAACAACACTGAAATTTTGAACCGGTTTGGCTAAAATGTGAACCATTTCACTTTCTACCTAAAAACTCGAAGCGATTTTGCCTAGAATAAGAATCGTATCACTAAACTCGTTCAACAAACCTTAACCCAAATTTATTCTCCAAATTTTGACCCAAACACCTTCTACATGATAATATATGATACGTCAAAAATATTGCATAGTAGCTCCTGTTATCTTTATGAATTCTAGCACTTTGTCTCTATTAATTCTTGTATTTACGCTCATGTACTGTATAAACTTAGTTTTCAATATATATATATATTGCATGGTTTATGTGAGCTTTTGTAGGTATTAGAACGCTTAACGGAGCAAGCGGTTGCATTTTGAGGAAATTCTATCGTCTGATGTAACTTCAAGGGAATTTTAGACTTTTTACACTTCATCAATTCATTTCCATGGAAGCTTTGTTTATTTAGTTAGCTTCGCATGGCCGTAAACGGCTCATCATTTCGAGTCCGGATGATGAAGTTATGGCATTTTCCGTAATAGAACTTTCCCCCCTTTTAAAGAACAAAAAGCGCCTCAAAACAGCGCTTCGATCGACCAGCCTTCAAGCCCTGGTCGATCAGCCATTTAGTATTTTCCTACGATGGAAGGCATTGGGGATTTTTCAGTTTGATCGATCGATCGATAGTAGCAGATTTTGGGCGGTTTCTCTATATCTTTTCTTTTTCCTTTTTTCTTTCCCCAACTTACTATATAAGTTGGCTTTAATTTATTTTGTAAGGGATATAGTTTATACTCAGTTTTTAGGTTAGAGAATAGGGTTTGAGGGTATTTTTGGGATCTTTGTCCTCTCTCTCTTAGATTTTGCCCTTATGGGTATGTAATGCACTATTCATCATTTTTTTTCATTAATTAAAGCTTCCATTATTGTTTTCTTACTTTGTTAACTAGGTTTACTTGCTAATTTATTTCTTTATTACTTGTTTTCCTTTACATACATATCATTTACCACACTTTGTGTCTATCTTAGTTTAGATTGATATTGATTCAACTCACTTGGGTTAATGGGTTGCTTTACTTTGGTGACGGGTTTTATGAGTTTAAATGGATTAGGTTGTTCTTGATTTTATGCCTAGGAGATTTAATAGTGTGTATCATGTATGTGCCATATTTATGACATTACATGTGTAATCTTGGGGATATTTGTTGATGTCAAAATCAATTAAGCTTTTATGACAATTTAGGGGGTAGCAACTCTAGATTTAATTAATTGTTAAAATGAGATTTAGTCTTGATAGACTTGTCTTCCCATGTGACCATTTATACTAATTAATCCGAGGTGAGGGATATTAGGCTCAATCTATTGTTTATACTTGTTTTGTTAATCTTGGTTTAAACACATGCCTAGATTTATGTTTTATTTTAATTCTCATCTTTTTACAATTTTAATCTTGAATTAATAAATTAATTAACGTCTAACAACATTCAATGTGGATTTGATACCCGGACTGGCCTTTGTACTCCCTTAAAGAGTGTAGTAATACTCTAGGTTTTTTGCATAGCGGTTACACGACCACTAAGTTTTCCTCTACTATCAAAATGGCAATACTGCGGGGGAATGTTTTTTAGAAATGAATGGTTTTAGTATTTCATAATATTTTTATTTCTATTTGTATTCTTTATTAACTAATTTTGTCGGATTTCTACATTTGAGCTCCAAGAAACGCTTGAATCTATCGTATGCACATCACTTTATGGATTTTTCTATCTTAAGCTTTTGGGGGTAAGCATGTCTTATTTCAATGTTTTCAATAATTGTAACGATAATTCTCAAAATCTCCCTAAACTTATGGCTTTTGGTGAATACTCGCAAAGTCAAAACTTGAAACATCTAAAATGTTTTTGGGTGAGTAATACCAAAGTCCGGTGCTAGATTGTGGACCACAAAATCCTTATAATAAGAATGTTGAAACTAATTGCAATAGCTTTCAAAATTCTTTTGATAATGATTGTTATAGTTTTTCCAAGGATAGTTTCCAAACTTCTCACTTTTAAGAATCCGCGCCTCCACTAATGACAGTGCATGAGGTCTTTCGCATTCTTGAAAATGAGAAACTTAAAAATCGTCATCGAGAAGAAAATCATTGTTGGGAACGAGAGTTGGATGCATTATTCAAATTCGGTGATGATTTTTCTTCCGAGACTTTTGAAGTTAAGGAATGTTTTGAACCAAATGAGGGATTTTTTCCTACTTTGGAACAACCCATTCCTCACTTGGACCATGGGGTAATAAAGAATGAAAGTGAGGATGAAATGAACGTGGTATCCATTTGCAATGAAATGACTTATTCTTCGGGGTCCAAAGAAGAAAGTTTTATTGAAAATGATCCTATTTCCTTCGAAATTCAATCTTCCAATGATGATGAGTCATCTCTTGAGTTTGAATTCATTTCCTCCCCATGTTTATTATACATTGTCAAACTGTTACAAGTATTCTATGAATTGGTTCAAAACATTAAAATATTCGACTCTTTCAGCAATAAGGATTACTTGGTCGAGTTGCTTTCCATGAAGGAATTTTTGCGTCTATGTTCGCCACTACCCATTCCAAATGTAAAGTCTTAGGAGGAAATTTTGTATTTTTTGGATCCCATGTTTATTCATCACCCATCTAAGACAAATCCCCCATCATCCCCCCACCCCCACCCCTAAAAAAAATTGGTGATAGTTCATTTCTTCCGCCTTACACATACCTTCCATTGTTTAAACAAAATTCTTATTTTTTGGAAGGTACACATGCAAATGAGGGTACACCAATTTTAGCTCAAAGTCAAATTGTATTTTGGGTGGACCCTCAAAAATTTTAACATTTAGTGTATAGTTAGTTAGAAGCTAAAATTGTGGTTTGTACATATTAGGTTAACTTTTCTTTTTACTTATTTTCTAGTGTAATTAGTTAATGTTTTAGGTCATCTTCTTCTTTTTTTTATGCTTGGGACTAACATGTTTTGTAGAATCACTAGACTTGTATGTTCCGGAGATTGCTCGATTTTGGGTAATATCACTATTTTCCCCTTTTTAACTTGGTTCTTAATTTACATTGAGGACAATGCAAGATTTTTAGTTAGGGTGTGGGATATTTTATCCATTATTTTTCTTAGTCCATGATTTGATTGTATGTTCTTCCTAAGCATGCTTTTGCTGTAAAAAAATTGAAATTTTCAAAAATATTTCCTTTCTTTTTCCCCCTTTTTGGCATTTTGGCTTTCTTTTCGATGATAAATTTCAATAAATTCCCAATCGAATAGATAATTAAATGATTCATGTTCTCTATTTTAGAATTTGTTAGACTTTAGTCCTTAAGTCATAAATATCTCGGTAAATTTTTTTGCATTGTATATACTTACATCAAGTGAGATTTGTACTTCTCATAATTTGTGAGTGTTTATACATTACTCTTTTCTTCTTGAAGACATTAAATTAGTTGGTAATCTCACTATTCTTATATTGATCATTCATTAATTTAGTTCATATATGAGATGTGTCACTGGATCATGATTCAAAGTTGTTTTAACTCGAGAACTGCATGAAGTTTAGGAAATGATCATAGGCCCTCTTTGTATATCACCCATATTGACCTTAACCTCACCTTAAGTGTTCCCCCTCGTTAACCCCTTTGAGCCTTAATATAGCCTTTCATTTTAAAACCCAAAATATCGTAACCAGCTCCACATTGGAGTTATAAACCGTACATATTACCTTGTGTACCTTTGTTTGGAATGATACTTGGGATTGAATGATGCTCTTATTTTGTGGTTGCAATTAAGCATGTGAGAGTGTGAAAGAAAAGAAAAAGAAGTGAAAAACAAAAGAAGAAAGCAAAACAAAAGAAAAAGATGAGAAAAAAAAAAGAGAAAGAGAAAGTGTTTCATTTATGTATACAGTGCTCAATAATCTTTGTCACTCTCCAATTTCTTATCTGATGCTTGTCATGGAAATCATTGTCCAATTTTAAAATTCCCCACAATTTTCCATTATCTCAAGTTTTTTGTCCCCTAACAACTTTGAATCCGTATATAGTCCCTTTCTTTCATAACCTGAACCCCAAACCTACATTGCAACCCTATAAAAGTCCTATGTGATCCTAAGATGAATGTAATTCTAATGTTTAAATTTTTGCGATAATCTGTAAAAATGCGTTTCACCTCTTTGATAATGATATATTTTCATTAATATTACAAGTTATTATTTTATATATAGTGTTCTTCAGTAATGACATGTGTGAGGACTATATTCCATTTACATTTACTCTTTATGCTCGCATGTCATGTTTATTACCTCCCATTCATAGTGATTTCATTTGTTGAGCATAATATCTAGAGAGTATTAATATTTATGCATGCTTTAATTCTTATCCGATTTATAAAAAAAATTCCAAATCATACTTTGCATTAATTCGCTCTCCCTCCCACATCTTAAGATTTCAATTTGATGAGGTTCATTCTATAATGATTTATGACCAAGGATATTTTTTGTGAATTAATTCACTATGCTAATAACATTCGAAATATTTTTTCGTTATTGTTTAGCTTTTGCATTTTTGTTGGGCATATCTTTTGAGGAAACTTGATGTTTGTGGGTTTCATTCCTACAAACCCTCACAAGACAACACTCGTCTGTCAGGGTAACCAAGGGGTTTTGCGACTTATTGCATATGCTAAATGCAATTGTTCGCCCGCGAAAGTGATATTTATATATTTTATGCTTATATACATTTTTTGTCATCATCTGTTGGACTAGTTTTGTTTTATTTCATCACTACGGACTAATAATGTCTAAATTAAGGGGTGTGATACGTCAAGAATATTGCATACTAACACCCGTTATCTTTATGCATTATAGCACTTTTATCTCCATTAATTCTCGTATTTAGGCTCATGTATTGTATAGCCTCACTTTTCGATATATATATATATATATATATATATATATATATATATATATATATATATATATATATATATATATATATATTCTTTGCATGGTTTATGTAAGCTTTTGTAGGTATTGGAACACTTAGCGGAGAAAGTGGTTGCATTTCGTGAAAGTTCTATCATCTCACAGATCTTCAAGGGAATATTAGACTTTTCACACTTCATCTCTTGCTCAGTGGATTTCTAAGGAAGCATAGTTCGTTGAGTTAGCTTCACATGGATGTAAATGGCTCATTATTTTTCAGTCCGGATGATAAGTTATAGCTTTTTTCGTAATGAAACTTTTTCCCTTTTTGAAGAACCAAAAGCCCCTCAAAACAGAGCTCCGATCGACCAGCCTTCAGACCCCGATTAACCAGCCATTCAGTAGTTGCCTATGAAGGAAGGCAGTGGGGAGTTTTCAATTCGATTGATCAATCGATGTTGCAGATTTTGGGAGGTTTCTCCATTTCTTTTCTTTTCCTTTTTTTCTTTCCCCAACTTACTATATAATTGGTTTTAGTTTATTTTGTAAGGGATATAGTTTATACTTAGTTTTTAAGTTAGACAATAGGGTTTGAGGGGATTTTTGGGAGCTTCATCTCCTCTCTCCTAGGATTTGACCTTGTGGGTATGTAATCCACTATTCATCATTTATTTCATTGATTAAAGCTTCCTCTGTTATTTTCTTAATTTGTTAACTAGGTTTACTTTATTATTTAGTGCTTTATTTACTTGCTTTCCTTTACATACATGTTATTTACCATGCTTTGTATCTAGCTTAGTTTAGGTTGAGATTGATTTAACTAACCTTGGGTTAATGGGTTGCTTTACTTTGGTGATGGGTTTTATGATTTTAAATGGGTTAGGTTGTTCTTAATTTTATGCCTAGGAGATTTAACGGTGTTTATCATGTATGCGCCGTATTTATTACCTTGCGTGTGTAATCTCAGAGATATTTGTTGATGCCAAAATCAATTAAGTTTTATGACAGTTTAGGGGGTGAGAGCTCTAGATTTAGTCAATTGTTAAAATGAGATTTAATCTTGATAGACTTGTCTTCCCATGTGACCATTTATACTAATTAATCTGAGGTGAGGGATATTAGTCTCAATCTATTATTTTTACTCGTTTTGTTAATCTCAGTTTAAACCCATGCCTAGATTTATTTTTGTTTAATTCTCATCTTTTACACTTTTATTCTTATAATAATAAATCAATTAGCGTCTAGAAATATTCCCTATGCGTTCGATACCCGGACTGGTCGTTGTACTCCCTTAAAGAGTATAGTAATAATCTAGGTTTTTTCCATAGTGGTGGGAGCCGAAACAACCACATGAATGTCCTTACACTCAGTTTTCCCCTGTCATTAACATACATATATCAAAACGTGTATAACTTAAGGGAATGGTTCCTAGATGATTCTAATAATTGACAATCTTCCAAATATCAAAGATAAACTAATTTCATCAATTAAATTTATTTAAATGGGTTTATATGAAGAACATCCCAACATAACCCTAGATTTGATATCAAAATACCAATTAAACATAGTCAACCTATGAATATCTAGTAAGGCTCAAATTTCAGCAATTCTAACTCGTATTTCATCATCAATTAATCATTTAGTACTACACATGGGATCAAATTCACCAAAACCCAATTTTTCATGTAAAAACCCTTCCCAAATTTTTTTTGTTATGCACCTACTATGATATGAACATGATTCACCTCTATTCAATTTAAAGGAAGTTAATTACTATAACACCCCGTAATTTAAATCAGTATTTATTTAATTAATTTGGAAATTTGAAAAAATAAAATTTTGGGGATTTATTATTTTTATTAATTAAATATATTGGTTTTTATTATGGAAGAGAAGATTTTCAATCGGAGTTAAAATTAGAGTTAAAATGTAATTTTTTATAAAAACAAATTACTTATATATTTATATTTTCCAGGCGAACTGGCAGCAAATTCAGGGGCGAATCGATTCGAACGATTCGGTCGGGGTCAGGGATGGCGCTGCGTTGGTTTAGTTTAATTAGGAGTCTTTTGTTAATTAAACTCTAAACCCTTTAAATATCACACTAATTCGTGACTTGGCTTTTCAAATCACTTTTTCACAAACTTTTCAACCAGAAGACCTCTCCAAAATTATTCCTTTTCATCTACAAACCTTAACCCCCCAAACTTATTCAAGATTTTAACACAAGATTTGAAGGCTTAACTGAGGTTTACTCAAGATTTCTCAAGAACGACTATTTGCTAATTTTTTGAGAGGAATTCAACCGTCTAATCAGAAATTGCAAATGATTTTTACTCAGACATGGATACTCAATTCTCTTCCTTTAGTATTATGGGTTTTAAGTGTCGCGTAGGTAATTAATCATATGTTTTCTTAAAATAAATTAGCAACTTTAATTAGAAAAAAAAAGTGAGAACTAATTTGATGAAAAAAATTGAATATGGAATAAGACTTGAAACCCATTGGGTGCATAGGAGAGAGTAGTGGGTTTTGATTATTTTGGGTGTAGGATCGCATGTAGAATTTTATGGGATTAGTTAAATAAAAATCGGGACGTGTACACACACATAAAAATTATGTACTTAATAAAAGTGGACAATTTTGGCGTGTTCCATAACTTTGCATGTTGATTAATTTATAATGATTAAATGGAAATAATTATGTTAAGAACGGTGACGGTATTATTAATTAAATTAAATTAATGTGTGCCATCACGAAGATATTGGTGATATTATTTATATGTGTTGATGGATTATGTGATTGATTGATATTTATATTTATCATCTTTTGGGTAGTATGCTCTCACTTATATTTTAGGATACTTACTAGATATGGGACTAGTTGGTAGGCCTTAATGTGATTTATATTTTCTTGGTATGGGACTAGTGAGTGTAGATATTTACGGATGGGTGATTCCAGGGTGGGGCTGATTTATATGTTATATCATCATTGCCCTAGCCTACGCATGAGGCTAGGACGAGATTAATGCGAGAAATTCATCCTATACACAAAGTAGGACCTATTGGTGATTTGGGAACCCTTAGGTATGGGACTAAGGGGTGTTTTGAGGATCTCACATCGATAATAAGGATGGGGTGTATAATTATGAAATAACGAGGAGTATGAGAGCTTGAGAATTAATAGGTTACATTAAAATTACCCAAATTCCCCTACATGAGTCCGGGCTAGTCTAAAAATCCTCCGAAACTCAATGACTACCACGGGTACTTAATTCTGACTATTTTGACACATTCGGGACCAATCGTAAACTCAAAATTGCCATCTGAGTCACTATACATAAATTTTATATCTCAACCTTAAAGTAATCTACTTACAAGCCCCAATTGAGATATCATCGCAATCCCGTCATTCTTACTCACAATGACGTACTCATAATTTACCATATTTTATTTATTATTCACACTTAGTAAACTTATCACATAAATATTAATCTAAATCTCTCCAAATTAATAGTTAATAGATACGCAATATTCCATTTTAATTAAACTACTGCACACGCGTAATTTAAAAATGCCAGAAATAATTCAATTCCATATTATTTAAAAATACGGGGTCTCAGAGGTTCCTTATTTGGATTTCACTTGTGAGACATCCCACACATGTAGTCTAGTTCAATCGGGAGTTTAGGAGCTTTGAGTAAGGGATACCTATGACTTACCTCGTGTTAGGTATTGGGATTATGTGGTTATTATTGTGATATGTGGAATCTTGGATCAATGGATATTAATAATCGACTAAGCTAAGTAGTAGTGTATCAGTTGGGTTGTTTATTTGGATTTCACTTGCGAGACATCCCTCGCATGAAACTTAGTAAGGGTTGGGAGTTGAAAGACAGTTGGGCGCTAGGACTTTTGGTTTATTACCTTATGTGTTACTTAAGGGGATTTGTAGCCTTGGTATATTATTGGTATGGATTGGGTATGGTTAGTTAGAACTGTATCAGGATAGATGAGATTTGAGACTTATTCTTGTATGAATGTTGGTGGGTGATGACATGGGGGCATAAATTGTTCGCATTTAATATTGTTAAGCAACATAATATTTCTTGAAACTTTTGGGCATTGGTCCAAATATATAAAACCTTTTCCTAATGTCTTATTATTGTTATACGAGAGAAACAAGACTGGGGAGTTATTGTTGGACTGAGAAGTCAAAGTTAAAAATTATCAGAGATCGAGTTCATCATTCTTAGTGTAGGATTTTATTTTATTTTAGTTGTTATTCTTATAGTATTTATATTTAGGAGATTTATTTACATTCCAGTTGAAGACTTTTGTATTTTGGAAAGTAGTATTAATGGATTCAGTTTTTATTGGAGATTATTTTATTTAGTTCAATTATTTAATTTTTATTATTCTTCTTATTATGACGTGGATGGTTTTTATTTACTAACATTTTTAGTTATCGTTGATGCTGAGGATGATATAAATTGCACATCTCTCATTGTATTCGGCATATAACCGGGTTTGCTGGGCGTGAAAAATAGGGAGCGTTGCAGCTAAAGATCGTCGAGTGTTATACGACCTCTTGAGGTTCTAATGTTTAAGTGGGAGAGTAACCCACTAACTCCATTATAGGGTTGCCTACGTCACGGTGGGGACACGATTCCATCTAGGTGATTGTGGACAGGTTGACTAAGGTATCCTATTTCCTTTTGGTTCAAATATACTACGCAACAGACAAGTGTAACAAACTTTTCATAGAAGACATTATAAGGCTACATGGAGTACCCTGTCCGATAAGGACGAGAACTTTGTGTCCCGCTTTTGGTGGAGATTCCATAAGGCGATGGGTACTAGGTTTTGGTTTATTACCTTGTATCACCAACAGACGGACAATCATATATAAATGGTGAACCCGTTGTAGGAGGATATGCTTCAGGCATGTATATTGGACTTTAAGGAAAGTTGAGATAAGTACTTACCTTTGTTGGAGTTTCCTTACAACAACAATAAACAAAAAACCATTGGCACGGCACAATATAAGTCAGTATATACAAGATCTTACCATTCTCCCATTTATTAGATTGAGGTGAGGAAGAATAAACTTCTTGGACTAGACTTTATTCGGGACACCTCAAATAAGGTGGATCTTATCAGGGATAGGATGAGGACTACAAAAAGTAGGCATAAGAGTTATGCGGATAGGGGAAGAGATGCCTCGAGTTATTATTTAGGGATTAGGTGTTGTTCAAGGTGTCTCCTGTGACACCCCACCTAATTAATTACCGAGTGATTAGTACTTAATTAATTAATTTCGCAATATCAAGTTGGTTCAGATAAATGCATAATTGTCGAAGAACTCAAATTAATTTAATTGAAAACTAGCCACCTAATATTTAAAAAATTTAGTGTCAAAATGTTAACTTGTTATTAGCTATCATCATTAAAGGGAAATATTTAATCATCACCAAACATCACAATAGAATAAGTGTAATGACCCCATTTTTATATGTTCATATATAGTTTTAAATGTTGTATTATTTCATATGTGATATGGATAATGTTAATTTATTTATTTTAGTATAATCCTCCCTTCATAAATCATGAAATATCAAATTAGTTATAAACATAAAATTTTAAAGTTTTCGGTAGAAATGTTCATATTGGAGACTAATTTTCACCATTATAATGTAACAATTGACTTGAGGAGAAACCTAAAAAGTTGTAGATATATGAATTAGGTTTTAACACAACAAACGGTGCGTTAAATAGAGGTCCAAGCAAAAAGTTATGCTGAAATTACGAAATAAGGGTAAATTTGTCCATCCTTTAAGTTGTATTTTGTCCTATTCTACACCATGTGTAATATTTTTATTGGTTGAAGGGGTGGCTTGTTTTTCCTACTTAAACACTTTTAAATAACCTTATTATTCATGAAAATGGATTAAATCAAAGTCTTATAGCATATCCTAAGCTAAATGATAAGTTTTGGGGTAAAAATGTAATTTTATGAAACTTTAGGGACTTGATTTTAAAATAATGAACGTTTTAGGGACTAAAATGAAAATATAAAAAGGTAAATTTTGTAAATAAAATATTTTTAAGGACTCCTAAGAAATATTGAAAATGCATGGTGTAAAATTACTAGAATACCCTTCAGGTGTAAAATGACCCTTAATAACTTTCCACCTCGTGCTTTCTTTTGAACATATCCACCGTACACGTGTCACCTCTATAGGAAAGGATAAAACCCATGTCAATCCTCTAGAAAAAGGCAAAACACGTGTCGCCGTTTGGTAAACCAAGACTGCAAGGCTGATGTGTTGTACGACACGTGAACGATGACGCACCAAAGTGAAACCTTATCACCTAGACACGTGTCAACACCTAAATAACTTTTGGAAACTATAAATAAGGCCTTAGGATCAGTTCCCATACGAAATTATACCAAAACCTTACAAATAAATAGTGAGAGAAAGTGTGGGGAAGGTTTAAGAAGAAGTTTCGTCTCAAAAATTAACGAGCGATCCAAGACTCTTTTTCTATAAATTCGAACTTCTATTTTAGGTGAGTACTCTAACATTCCTTGTGTATTTTGATTATATGATATTATGCAAACTATATATATTTTGTGAACTGCTTTTATTCTCAAAATTCATGTGATACCGATGATCGATTCATTTGTGATATGTTTATATTTGTCCATATAAACATGCCGATTAAAATGATTATTGAAAATGATATTGAATATTGAAATTATGATTCGGCCTAAGGGACCTCTTTACTGACTGACCTTCCCAGCTGGGTTATCGCTGGTGTTCCCTAAATAAGGCGTTGTGATGAACAAGTTCTATTGACCCTCAACTACCGATGAATAATACGGTAGAAGAATACGGTATAAGAGTGTACTTGGCCATTAAATTTATGATTGAAAGAAAAAGTTATTGAATTTGAATTATCGCATCCATTCTATTCTGAGCTATTCATTTTGACATACTGTCATTCAAATATAAATATTTTACTGAAAATTCCTGTCCATATATGTATATACCTTTTGTTGTAAATTGAATAGGTATCAATTTTATGAAAAACCATGGAATGTCTAGAGATTGAACCTCACTCGGCTTTTAGCTGATGTTGTATAACTAACCATTTTTCAGGAAATAAGTAGGCTTGGAGGGAACGTAAAAGGACTATATGGAAGATTCAGCTGTTAGAGCTCTTTTTGTTATTTTAAGTAGAAAGTTTGTTATATCATATAGAGCATGTTTGGCTCTCTTGTAATAAGTTTTAGATTTCTTCTTAAGTTGTTACTTGTAATATAAATGAAGTTTCCTTTTAGAAAGATCTGATGATGTAATTGATTTGATTTCAGTATTTTACGATTCATAACCATAAAATTGTATTTCCGTTCTATTTAATTAAGGAAACAATTTAAGTCAAAACATTGAATGCCTTGGTGGCATGTCAAGACACTCTTTCTCCAGTATTACTTTGGGACGGGGTCGTGACAGAGGTGGTATCAGAGCGTAGGTTATGAACCCATAGACTACTGAACATAAATTTCGAACGTTATCGATTTTACATTTCAATACATAGGATATAGGATTATATATTCAACTTATGTGATAACCCTTCATATGTCTTAAAGTCTGCATATAATTGTTTATATACAATTATTTTTCTAATTGGGAATCTTGAGATAGTATAATACGTCTTATGTTTGGCCATGATTGTAGAAAATGACAAAGACAAGATCAATTGCGGGAACTAGTGGCTCAAATATGGAAGGACTGGAAGGTGCATACAAGGCAATTGAAAGTCTATCAAGAATTGTGGAGCATCAGGTGAATAATGGAGCACCAAGGAATCTTGAACCAAGTAGTTGTACTATTTAACAGTTCAAAAAATTGAACCCGCCATCATTTAAAGGTACTCCTAACCCCATTGAAGCAGAAAATTGAGTGATGTAAATGGAAAAGATGTTTGATGTTCTTAAGTGTACATATGAACAAAGGGTTTCATTTGGAACGTTCATGTTAGAAGGTGAAGCTGAACATTGGTGGAGAATGACTAAGAGAATACATGGGGAGAGGAATAATCCCATAGGTTGGAATGACTTCTTAGTGATCTTCTACGAGAAATACTTTCCCGAAACTGTGAAAGACCAAAAAGCAGCTGACTTCATGAGTCTGGTTCAAGGAAATATGACGGTTAGTCAATATGAGGCAAAGTTTACTGAGTTATCCCGTTTTGCACCTCATGTTATGATAACTGATGTTTTAAACGCCAAGAAGTTTGAACGCGGGTTGAGGTTGAATATTCATAGTCGGATTTCTATCTTGAAGTTGACATCATATAATGACGTGGTGGCTAGGGCAACAATAGCTGAGAATGATAGTGAAGAATATAATCAGGTTATAGAGGGGAAGAGAAAGTTTGGAGAAGAAAGAGGAAGGAACCCCAATAACAAACCCTTTAGGACTATGCTTAACATAGGACAACCTTTAGTAAACAAACCCTTTAATGGGGATAGATGCCAACGATGTGGTAATATTCATAGAAGGCAACCATGTTACTTGGAGACGGGAAGTTTCTTTGGGTGTGGCCAAAAGGGACATAGAATGAAAGATTGCCCTAACGAAGGGTAGGCGCCAACAAAGACCTTTAATGACAACAAGGATCACTGAAGACAAGGTAGAGTTTTTAATCTTTCTGATGCAAAAGCTTCTAATGCAGTAGTGTCAGGTACACTTTCTATATGTGCACAACCTTTTCAAGTTTTAATTTATCCTGGTTCTACCCATTCATTTGTGTCTGTAAGTTTTATTAATCGCTTTCCTACTATTCTTGAACCCTTGAATCGTAACATACACGTTTCTACTCCTTCGGGTGAGTTATTAATGGGAACATTAGTATATAAGTCTTGCCCTATAGATGTTAGTAGTCATAAACTATTTGTCGATTTGATAATTTTAGACATAAGAGATTTTGAAGTCATTTTGGGGATGGAGTGGTTAGCATCGTACCATGCTAAGGTAGATTGTTTTGAGAAGGGAGTTACTTTATAAATTCCTAACCATCCAGAATTTAGTTTTGAAGGAACTGGCATCCTATCTTCCATACATATTATCTCTGCAATGCAAGATTGTACTTTTCTTAAGAAGGGATGTCAAGGATTCCTTGCAAGTGTTATTGATTTGCAAACAAAAGAGCCTAGGTTAGAAGATATTCCTATAGCTAAACTTTTTTCAGATGTTTTTCCTGATGAATTACCCAGTCTTCCTCCTAGTAGAGAAATAGAGTTTACAATTGACCTTATTCTTGGAACTATACCAATCTCAAAACCACCTTATCGCATGGAACCTTTATAATTAAGGGAATTAAAAGTTCAATTACAAGATCTATTAGACAAGGGTTTTATTAGATCAAGTATATCCCCTTGGGGGTGCTCCAATGTTATTTGTTAAAAATAAGGATGGGACGATGAGGTTATGTATAGATTATCGTGAACTAAATAAGGTGACCATTAAGAATAAATACCCTTTACCTCGTATAGATGATTTGTTTGACGAACTGCAAGGTGCGCAAGTATTTTCTAAGTTTGACCTTAGGTCAGGCTATCACCAAGTGAAGATTAGGGAGGATGATATTTCAAAATTAGCTTTTCGTACTAGATATGGTCACTATGAATTTCTTGTGATGCCATTTGGACTAACTAATGCACCAGCCACATTTATGGATATGATGAATAGAGTGTTTAGAAAATATTTGGATCAGTGTGTGGTTGTTTTCATTGATGACATCCTCATTTATTCTAAAAGTATCGAAGAACACAAAAAGCATTTAGAGATAGTCTTGTAAATCCTTAGGAAGGAGAAATTATATGAAAAATTAAAGAAGTGTGAGTTTTGGTTACCTAGCATCTCTTTTCTAGGACATGTCATTTCCAAGGAGGGAGTTTTGGTTGATCCTCAAAAGATCAAATCTATATTGGATTGGCCTAGACCAACTAATGTGACGGAGATTCGTAGTTTTCTTGGATTAGCAGGATGTTATCGAAGATTTGTTGAAGGATTTTCTAGCATTTCCAAACCTCTATCTAGGTTAACCCAAACGAAGGTGAAATATGAATGGTCTAAGGAAGTCGAGAATAGTTTTCAAGAACTTAAGAATCGATTAGTAACTACCCCAATCTTAACTATTCCTTCTGAGACGGGGGGATTTGTAATTTATAGTGATGCTTCTAAAAATGGTTTGGGATGTGTCCTAATGCAAAGTGGAAAAGTAATAGCTTATGCCTCGAGACAGTTAAAACCTCGTGAGCAGAATTATCCAACCCATGACCTTGAATTAGCAGCTGTAATTTTTGCTCTTAAAATTTGGAGACACTATTTGTATGGTGAGACTTGTGAGATATATACCAACCATAAGAGTTTGAAGTATATATTTACTAAGAAAGAATTGAACATGAGACAAAGGAGGTGGTTAGAATTGATGAAGGATTATGATGTGAATATTCACTATCACTCGGGAAAAGCTAATGTAGTAGCCGACGCTTTAAGTAGGAAGGCTATAATAAATTTAGCATGCCTTATTACAAATCAGGAACCTTTGTTAAGGGATTTGAGAAGTATGGAAATAGATGTACGTATCTATAGCAAAGGAGGGATAATTGCAAACTTACAAGTACAACCCATGTTGATGGAAAGGATCAAAATTGCACAAGTAAATGACCCACAACTGAAGATGATTAGAGAAGAAGTCATCGAGGGTAAGAGAACTGAATTTGTGATACGAGATGATATATTGAGGTTTGGAAATAGAGTGTGTGTTCCATATGATGTCCAACTAAAAAGGAAATTTTTTTAGGAAAGTCATTACTCAAGATTCACATTTCATCCCAGATGTACAAAAATATTTAGGGATCTTCGAGAAGTATTTTGGTGGAATAACATGAAAAGGGAGATAGCAGAATTTGTATCTCAGTGTTTGGTTTGTCAACAAGTAAAAGCTGAACATCAGAAACCACCATTAGGATTACTACAACCCCTACCTATCCCTGAGTGGAAATGGGAACATATTACTATGGATTTTGTGACAGGTTTACCGAGGAGTTCAAATGGTAATGATTCTATTTGGGTTATTATTGATAGGTTAACTAAATCTGCTCATTTTCTTGCCATTAAGATTACCCATTCTTTAGAAAAGTTAGCAAAGTTGTATGTGCGGGAAATTATTAGGCTTCATGGAAACCTAGTTTCAATTATTTCGGATCATGACCCTAGATTTGTGTCTCACTTCTGGAAAAGCCTACAAGCAGCCATGGGAACAAAATTGAATTTCAGCACCTCCTTTCACCCTCAAATGGATGGACAATCTGAGAGAACCATTCAAACCTTAGAGGATATGCTTAGGGCATGTGTACTTGATTTGAAAGGGAATTGGGATAACCATTTACCGTTAGTGGAATTTTCATATTATAATAGTTATCAAGCAAGTATTCAAATGGCTCCATATGAGGCACTCTATGGAAGAATGTTTCATTCCCCTTCATGTTGGGTAGAAGTTGGAGAAAGAAAATTATTAGGACCAGAATTGATCCAGATCACAACAGAGAAAGTAAAATTGATACAAGACCGAATTCGAATCGCTCAAAGCCGTCAAAAGAGTTATGTTGACAATCGCCGATGAGAGTTGGAATTCCAAGGAGGAGATTATGTGTTCTTGCGAGTATCACGAACAAAGGGAGTAATCCGATTTGGGAAGAAAGGAAAATTGAGTCCAAGATACATAGGACCTTTTGAAATCCTTAAAAGGATAGGAGCCTTTGCGTATAGAATAGCATTATCCCCTGAACTCTCTAGTGTTCATAATGTGTTCCACATTTCAATGATGAAGAAATACATAACCGATCCAACACATATCCTAAGTCACGAACATCTTCAAGTTCGATAAGATTTGTCATACATTGAGCATCCAGTAGAGATTTTGGACCATAAAGATCAAATATTATGAATAAAGGTAATTCCGTTGGTCAAAGTGTTATGGCGTAATCATTCCATTGAAGAAGAAACATGGGAGAGGGAGGATGAAATAAAGGAGAAATATCCCTACTTGTTTGGAAATAAATGTAAGTAAAGCTTGGGGACCAAACTTTTTATAAGGAGGGTGGAGTGTAATGACCCCATTTTTATATGTTCATATATAGTTTTAAATTTTTTATTATGTAATATGTGATATGGATAATGTTAATTTATTTATTTTAGTTTAATCCTCCCTTCATAAATCATGAAATATCAAATTAGTTATAAACATAAAATTTTAAAGTTTTCGGTAGAAATGTTCATATTGGAGACTAATTTTCACCATTATAATATAACAATTGACTTGAGGTGAAACCTAAAAATTTGTATATATATGAATTAGGTTTGTAACACAACAAACGGTGCGTTAAACAGAGGTCCGAGCAAAATGTTATGCTGAAATTATGAAATAAGGGCAAATTTGTCCATCCTTTAAGTTGTATTTTGTCCTATTACTACACCATGTGTAATATTTTGATTGGTTGAAGGGGAGGCTTGTTTGGCTACTTAAACACTTTTAAATAACCTTATTATTCATCAAAATGGATTAAATCAAAGTCTTGCAGCATATCCTAAACTAAATGATAAGTTTTGGGGTAGAAAATGTAATTTTATGAAACTTTAGGGACTTGATTTTAAAATAATGAATGCTTTAGGGACTAAAATGAAAATATAAGAAGGGACATTTTGTAAATAAAATATTTTTAAGGACTCCTAAGAAATATTGAAAATGTATGGTGTAAAATTACTAAAATACCCTTCAGGTGTAAAATGACCCTTATACCCTTAATAACTTTCCACCTCGTGCTTTCTTTTGAACATATCCACCGCACACGTGTCACCTCTATAGGAAAGGATAAAAATCATGTCAATCCTCTAGAGAAATGCAAAACACATGTCGCCGTTTGGTCAACCCAGACTGCAAGGCTGATCCGTTGCACGACACGTGAACGACGACTCACCAAAGTGAAACCTTATCACCCAGACACGTGTCAACACCTAAATAACTTTGGAAAACTATAAATAAGGCCTTAGGATCAGTTCCCATACGAAATTATACCAAAATCTTACAAAGAAATAGTGAGAGAAAGTGCGGGGAAGGTTTAAGAAGAAGTTTTGTCTCAAAAATTAACGAGCGATCCAAGACTCTGTTTCTATAACTTTGAACTTCTGTTTTAGGTGAGTACTCTGACATTCCTTGTGTATTTTGATTATATGATATTATGCAAACTATATATATTTTGTGAACTGCTTTGATTCTCAAAATTCATGTGATACCGATGATCGATTCATTTGTGATATGTTTATATTTGTCCATATAAACATGCCGATTAAAATGATTATTGAAAATGATATTGAATATTGAAATTATGATTCGGCCTAAGGGACCTCTTTATTGGCTGACCTTCCCAGCTGGGTTATCACTGGTATGCCCTAAATAAGTCGTTGTGAAGAACAAGTTCGATTGACCCTCAACTACCTGGTAATAATACAGTAGAAGAATACGGTATAAGAGTGTACTTGGCCATTAAATTTTATGATTGAAAGAAAAAGTTATTGAATTTGAATTATCGCATCCGTTATATTCTGAGCTATTCATTTCTACATACTATCATTCAAATATAAATATTTTACTGAAAATTCATGTCCATATATGTATATGCCTTTTGTTGTAAATTGAACAGGTATCAATTTTCTGAAAAACCATGGAATGTCTAGAGATTGAACCTCACTCGGCTTTTAGCTGATGTTGTATAACTAACCATTTTTCAGGAAATAAGTAGGCTTGGAGGGAACGAAAAAGGTCTTTATGGAAGATTCATATGTTAGAGCTCTTTTTGTTGTTTTAAGTAAAAAGTTTGTTATATCATATAGAGCATGTTTGGCTCTCTTGTATTAAGTTTTAGATTTCTTCTTAAGTTTTTACTTGTAATATAAATGAAGTTTCCTTTTAGAAAGATCTGATGATGTAATTCCTTTAATTTCAGTATTTTACGATTCATAACCATAAAATTGTATTTCCGTTGCATTTAATTAAGGAAACAATTTAAGTCAGAATATTGAATGCCTTGGTGGCATGTCAAGACATTCGTTCCCCACTATTATTTTGGGATGGGGTCGTGATAATAAGGAAAGAACTAACTTAATTTAAATAAAGAAATGGAGTAAACACTTCCAGTCAAAATCCCATACAATAGTCTAATAACATGAAATCAAAGTCTAACGATAGAATAAAATAACTCTGAGCCTCTGAATGTAAAATATGAGAGACGACATGTCCAACTGAAGTAAATAACTGATATGTGAGGAGATATAGACTCGGACGTGTCTACTAGCAATGTCATGTAGCTTCCACAGCAGCTACGGCTCGGCAAATGAATGGAATCTCCTAAGCCTAGTTTTCCTGTGGCTGAGCACCTAAAATAAAGGAACAACAAAAGAGATTTGCAGAAAAACGGGTCAGATCCCGAGTAGAAAAAAGTTTAAATATAGCAAGTGCTTAAATTTGTTAATTAGAATAAATATTATTCATGTCAACTTAGCGTACTCGCTTGAGATGCTCACCTCTCATCTAATGTGCACACCTAGCGAGTCTAACTACCTATACTAGTCTCGATACTATGCCTAACTATACGTAGTGTAACCACTATACCGGATAAAATATCTAAACAACACGAAGACAGTACATTTTTATTATTTAGGGATAGTTTTAAAGATGCTTTAACTCATTCTCATAACATTATTAATTTTCAACTAGTGATCCAATACGTATATGTTTTAATAAAGTGGCCAACATGAAACATAGAATAGGAACTCAGTGTACATATATAAAATCTCACTATGTATACATACAAATATATATCAATACTGCACCCATGGTTAAGAAACCCTTGGTGCTAGGCATACTCGGCTATCTAGTCCCTTTGCAACGCTCATGCATGAAGGACATCAGGTTTAGTCTCTCAGGAACTAATAAACATATACACATATTGGAGGCGAACATAGTTCCAAGTTGATGGGCTACATACATACCTACGCACCCATATGACCGTCAACACTATCGTTCACACAGATAGCCCGTACCTAGGTTCCATGCTCTAGTGGTACGACTCAAAATCCCCCGAAGGCACATAAGATATAGTCGTCCACAACGCGTTAACCTCCATTCGATAGCTAGTAGATAGGTATGTCATACACATAATACTCCAAGGTAATATTATCATTTCTACCACTCACGATATTTCTTTCATATATTACCTCTCTCAAACCTACGTTCCTTCCTAGGTTCTATAAGATTTTTATATCCCTAGAACAATCAAACTCCCAACTAAATAATAACTCGGAATTTACGTTGCCCGTTACTCCCACGGGTTATTACTCTCACTTGGATAAACCTAGGATGATTTTTAACTCGATCGAACCCTAAAAACCCATTATGGAATCTCTTTAGAAGTTAAGGGATTCTCGTTCAAATGAGTTCCTCACTTTGAATGAACTTATAAATCTCGTTAGATGATTTGTTGGAATTATCGTTGGAGTTCTCATTCGAACGAGGTCATTCGAATGACCTGGATAGGTCTTCAAACGAGAATTCCGGACAGGACTTTTCTTCCCCAAAATCCAATTTTTCTAACATATCAAACCTCAAACTCAACCCAAATTTCATCCAACATCCAATTAGATAGTTCTAAACTATTCCAAATCATTATGGGGCACTTTATAACACAATTTAGGGTTCAAATCTATATATTTTCAAAGGGTAAACCCAACAATTACTTAAATCTCTAAAAATTCGCATAAAATGAACCCAACAATTTAAATACTCAAAACTCTTATTATAATTCGTGATTAAGACATAAAATCTCCAAATTTAATAGTCTAACAAAGGGAAAAACCTCTACATGCATACCCATCTCCAATTCCTAAGATTTCTTTGCAATTCAGTCTAATTAAACCTAAGATTTCATTGCACCAAGTTTATATCATCAAACTTAAATTTACAGTACTAATATATGCTAAAAGAGGATCAAGATAAACACTTACCTTAAAGTGGATTTCTGATTCTTGGACTGAAATTGGTATGTGGTTGATCCTCTCGTTGTGATCTACACTTTGGCGTAACTTTTGGTGGGAATCCTTGAGTTCTTGCCCTTGTTCTCCAATGGAGTCTTCTTCCTCCTTAGTACTCTCTCTCTCTCTCTCTCTCTCTCTCTCTCTCTCTCTCTCTCTCTCTCTCTCTCTCTCGTGGGTTGAAACTGACAGTCCTCTAACCCACGTATATTTTAATTAAACCTAATTTTCATCCATTTAATTACTCAAAAATCTCAAAAGACTAAAATACTCCTCTAAGGTGTCATTTTGGGCTAAAATGCCCCGGACTCCAAATATAACACCAGAGTAGTGTTTTCTGACTATATCGACCCTTCCAAACACACTAGCACACTCAAAATTTCCATCCAAGTTATATAAAAACAATTTACCTTTTTAACCCCCAAATAGATAATAGTGACACTACTAATACGTGCATCCCAAATGATTGCATCTTAACTACCGTGTATCTCGTCCCCGGCCATATTATTATCTCCGAAACAATTTATTACGTTACTCACTACGTAATGTTCAGCATTAATTAATTCTTATAACTAACTCTCGTCACGCTAGTAATTATTACCATTAAATCGGATTAATTATAAATTAAGTTTTCTCCCTTAAATTAATTAATCCAAATTTTCATAATAAAATAAATATGCATACAAATACGGGGTATTATATCTCCCAAGAAGAAAGTGTCGTAGTTTGTGAGGAAAGGAAATTTAACATCCTAATATGTTGGGGCTTTCACTATCAAAAACTAAGATGAACTGGTTGATTATAATTTTGTCTTGTCCGATCATCTCCAAAAGGTACACAACGTGTTCCACGTCCCTATTTCGTAAAAACAAATCGACACGAAGTTATCAGTTAATGGATGAACCCTTAATGGTTTCATGTCATATCAGTGCCAACAAGATAAAACATGATAGTTAACGGGTTGGGTTAGTGTTGACCTCTTCAACCATTAACACCCGTTGTATCCCGCTAAGATCCACTAATTTAAATAAAAAAATATTATTGGGTGTTCCAAATAGTTTATGTCGCTTAATCTTAATTTATTCATAATGAATCTATGTAATGAAAGATTTAGTATTGTTAATCAATAATTCATTTTTAATCTTAATTTATTCATAATGAATACTATGCGATGAACACGATACGACACGTTAAGGTAACTGGTCGAATTTTAACATAATTTTTCCATACGATAAAAAATCAATAATTTAGATACGAATTCGATAAGACCTAGACATGGCATGACACGATACGTTGCCTGATCACCAAATGAGGCGTAAGGATTTGAGTGTAACAATTAAAGCTTTGATGAACTTTGAAATGAATCCCAGACTTGAAGGTAAAATTGGAAATTAACTCAACAACTCATTGCATTACATATTTATACACCCTTTGTCAAAACAAATCAGCGGGCTAAACCGTCGAAGAAGATGATCCTATGTGTCGCCGTCGTCGGCCCCCGTATGTGTCGCCATCGTCGGCCACCAGGTGTGCGTACTCCCTCTCTCCCTCTCTCACTCTCTCTCTCTAGGCTCTCGTGCGGACCTAGTTTACGGACTTGCTACCTTCCAAAAATTATCTGAGGACCACTTCGTCTTTTATATACTATTATCTTTTTCTAAGGTTTCTGGTAATATAAATTTCTAGCCTAATAGATTCTAAAGTCTATTAAGCTTATCCTAAAATCTATTATAATCTGGAAGCCTGAGTGTAGAATTTTCAGGACTACTTATTAGGATTCTACCCTCACTATTGTACTGGAATTCGAAATGGTGAGGATTATCTATGTAAATATTTTCTTTTGGGTATTTAGAGATTTCAAGAGATTTTTGAGGAAAATATTCTAGTCTTAAATACCTTATGTGGTACTGAGGTTTTATTAATCTAGTTTCTTTATATATTTGATTAATAATATAAATCAGGTTGTCTTCTATAAATTCGTGTAATTCTTCGTCACCATAGGATGATACAAATCTACAATACGTTCTAGGGGCAGTTGTCTCTACGTTTTTAAGAAGAGGGCGGATTCCTCCTGATCTAATTAAGATAGTTCTTATTTCAACTAACCTTTTACGTCTAATATATTTTAATACATCTATAGTATCTTCAAGTATTCTAGTATATTCTTGGTATTTTTCTGATCTTGAAAGTTCTTATACGAACTCTTCAGTTCTTAATTCTTGTTTGAAGAGATCACGGATCCCTGTTCTATTTATCTCTATTCTAGGTACTTCACTTACTAACCACTCAATAATTTGGTTTATATATTTATAAGTACCACCTGCGTATGTTAAAGAAGTTTCTATAAGTACTTTATCTAAGGGGTTTATAAGAGTCCACTCTTATTTCTCTTGTTAAGTCTAGATTTGTTTGATTAACAAATGCTAAAAAGTGTGTAGTGATCTGTACGCTCATGCAAGTTTCTTTGAATTATAATAATAATATATAAAATAGCTACAGGTTTGGTTCGAGTTTATACCTTCCATCTAGTTTGTAATATCTTTATCTTCTTTCCTTTGTCTCTTCAGTTTTTGTACTATTCTTCTTCTGTCTGGGCCTCCTAAAAATCTATTTTTATGTGTCACACCTCAATCCACTATTTTGGCATTGGACCCATTTTCTGCCTGTACACCACCATGCCTAATTCCCACCTGGCTAATGACTCTTGGCAAATTGGCACCTAACGGCGGTTCAGTTGTATAACACCTAGTGCTACACAAGAGGTTACACACAATAGACCTCTATGAACAGAAAGTTGCAGACATTTGGAGAATAATAACAACTTAACATAAGAGATTTCTGGAAAAGAAAATACTTTTATTGCATAACATAAGTAAATTCAAATCTCCCCTCTCTCCTAACTATGAGAGGTTTACTCACTCATATACATATTACACTCTCTTTTACTTACTAAGATCACTCACTCTTTTTCAGGTATGCCCTCTCTCCACCCTGATTCACCTTACATACATATTGGACTATCCCTTTTATAAGCTATAAGGTCACATACAACTAGCTATCGGAGGCTAAAAATCTAATCGATTTAAAGCTTTACAATTATTAAAGTCTATAGCATTATTCTTTCCATTAAGTAATTCTAATAAACATGGCAAGTCTATTTCTGGATCTAATTCTCTTTTTAAAAAATGAGGTCGTCTGATGGCCACGAGTCAAATCTTCGCAATGAGTCTATCATCTTATAATAATGCAAAGAAATCTTTTGCTTTTTCAAAAGGGTCTAAATAATGGCATCTTCTGTCCTCAATAATTCTTCAGCAAATGAGGGGGCCTTCTTTGTCTCATTCATGCCTTCTTCTGCTTTATCTTTGTCTGGTAGAGCATTATTGTTGAATAATTAATCAATGAGTCCCACCAATCTAAGGCTGGTTGGCAAAGCTATCTCTACCATTTCCTTTTATTCTTTCTTAAGCCTTCCATTGAATGTCTCATCAGTTTGGATAATGAGGTCTTCTTTATGGTATGCAGTGTACCATCTGTATTCACTTGTTAACATCTCCATGATTTCTATCATTTTCATATCTTGGCCAATGTAGAGATTAAACTTATCAATAGTTAGGTCTTTAGTCTCATCTTATGATAGAACATCAATGTCTTCAAATGAATAATTGGAAAATCTAATGAGTCTAAATCCTTAAACTTGCATTCCTCTACAGGAACTTGGATCAATCTGGTAGATCTTAGAAAATAGGGTAAGAAAGTCTTCTACCTTCTTGATGTACTCATGGACTATTTTTTCAAGAGCAATAAATTCTTCTATAGTCTTTATCTGGACAAGTCCAATGAACCCTTCTAAAGTTATCTGAGCTATATCTGCCTTTCCAAAAAGATAAATTTTTGGAACATCTTTGAAAAGAACCCTAATCATTAAGGGTTCTCCATTATTATCGGATAATAACATATTAAAATGTTCAATAATACTATTAGCTTCTTTCTTATAGTCTTCTGAAATTGGAAGATTATTATGACCAAATGATATAACAATCTTAGTCTTAAAGGTCTTTTTCTGATAACAAAAATTATTAACTAGTCTAATTTTGGGGGATTCTCCAAAAGTCTGAGCATACGTTTGAGTCTGAGGTCTAGGAGTAGTACTACTACTAAGTTGAGTAACTGCAAGTCTTTGAGTTCTCATGAATCTGGCAGTAACTACCAAATTCTATTTGAATTTTACCAATAGTCTATTCTTTACATTCCACCATAGGGCATCTATAAGAGTATTCTCGTCATCTGAAAATTCTCGTCTAAATTTGATCAAGTCTGGGTATCTTTAGTCTGGTCTCTATTGGGGAAAATACATCTTCCCAATGAGTCTATTCTGGGAAACAATTTCATGTCTAGATTTTCTAGGAGGAACTAGAATATCATCAAAGTTCTCCAGGATTGGTCTTTCTTGGGAGACTTGAATATGAGTCTATCTTTGCGTTACACCGGTATTTGGTCTTACGTGTCTAAGATAGTCTGCAACGTCTTCTTTGTTCAGTCAATTTATTCCAGAGGAACTTATTATCTCTAAGTCTTCTATTTGCAACATAAAACATAAAATTATATTAGTGTTAGCAAACATTGGTTCTCTAGATATGATGTCTGGAATGGTATTTTTACTTCCCTTAATATGTACAACAGAGAACTCATAACCATTAAGAAATTGTTGCCATCTAATAAGTCTATTAGTCCTTGATTTAGACAAATCTAAGTCTCTGAATTTTACTGCATAAGAAGAGTCAGTACAAATAGTAAAATATTTAGGTCTAAGAAAAAGCATATATTTTATATAGCTTTTACTATTGCTAATACTTCTTTTTCATGGGCTGTATATCTTGTTTCTGGATCTGTAAAAGTTCAAGAACTATATCTATAAAGTTTCTTCTTTTTAGTCTGATGATCAATGGCAAAGTATATTGCTCCCCATTATTTATCAGAGGCATCTGTTTCTACTATGAATTGATCTTCATCATTAGGCATTTTAAGTAAAGGGATATTCTTGATTGCTTCTTTAATCTGTCTTATAACTTCAAAATCATCTTTAGTCCAATTAAAAGGGTTAGTCTTGTCTATTCCTTATAATTTGGAAGTCAGGCTTTGTCTTTTTGAAGCAAGGTCTTTAATAAAGTCTACAGCAATCCTAAAAATGATTATAAGTGTTTTCTATCTTTAAGTTGGTCTGGAAACTCAAGAATCTTTTTGGTTATGTGTTCTGCTAAGGATATTTTTCCTTTATTAATATGTATTCGCACAAAATCTAATTCAGTCAGAAATAATTACATTTTCTTTTCAGAAATAATAATAATACCATGTATATCTAATGCTAAAATAATGTTCTTAAGATGGTCTACATGTTTTATCTCCGTCTTGATGGATACAAGAATATAATCTATGTAAACAAGACAAAACTCTGAATAAGGTCTAAATATATTATCCATTCTTCTTTGGAAAACTTGAGGAGCATTCAAGTATCCAAATGGCATAACTAACCATTCATATTTTCCTTGGGGCACACTAAAGGCTGTCCAAGTTATACTATCTAGATGCCTTTTTATTTCCCAGAAGCCTGATTTACAATCAAACTTGCTGAATATAATTTTGTCTTCAATTAGATAAATTATGTTATCCTTGTCTGGTATCTTATAATAATCAAACTCACAATTCTTATTAAGGTGTCTATAGTCTATGACCATACGTCTTTTTCCTCTCTTTTGGTCAGACTCATTTTGAACATAAAAGGCAAGGCTATTATGTCTAATTTTACTTTCTCTAATAATGACGAGATTAAGCATTTCATCTATATCTTTTTTAAATTCTTCTTTATCTTATTGTCAATATCCTTTCTTATAGGTTCCAGCATTAATAGTGGCATCTGGATTAATATGGACGATTTCATAATAACTTTTATCTTTATCCCACTTATCCATGGGATTTTCTCCTAAAGTAGGCTCTGATAGTTGCCTAATATTTTCTTTTTCTTCATCTATATCCATTTTCTTTTGTTTGGATATAGCTTGAACCTTTAATAAGGTTTGTTGGGCTTGGTCTAAAATGTCTTGTTGTATAAGCGTTATTTTCTTATAACACTTTGGTCTGGACAATTACATTCTTTTTGTAAGGGTTTAGTTATTTCTAGGTCTTCTTGTTGGTTTGTAAGGCTAGGTCCATTATGCTTAGCTGAAGAACTTTGATGTTTTGTTAGCTTAAAATTAGGTTTGACCTACAAAAGGTCAAAATCAGTCTTGCGATCTATTAAAGGGGCAGTAATATTAAACTCTTTTTTGTTACTAAGTAATATATTATCATTATACTTAGTATAAGGATGATATTTACTAATAAAGCCTTGTCCTAAAATGATTTTTCTTATGAAACTAAGACGAGGATCCATTATCCAAACCCGATGATTAACAGTTTTGTTAGTCTGATTTCCTAATTTAAAATAAATAGGAATAGTCTGAAAATATAAGGTAAATGGTTCTCCATTATCTACCTTACCATGGATCTCTTGATTACTGTCTAGTAAATAATCTTCAGGGAAGGCATTAGCCTTGTAAATAGTCTGAGAGCATCTTGTATCTATAAAAGCTAATTGTCCTTTAGGATAATCTTTGTGTTGTATAAACAATTCTACAAAAACAGGCATGTGGTTTAGTAGAAATTCCTAAATTATTCTTTTCTAAAATATATATTCCTTTATGAGGTTTATCTACAAAATCTAATGATGTTAAATCTTCTGTACTACTATTAGAGCAGTATTCTCCTAAGTCATAGGAAATTCCTTTTCCCATTAAGTCTTCATTTTCTTGTAATCTTTTGGCTACATTTTTATCAATGTCTTGGTAATATGTTTTAATATCAAGGTATATTTGATCATCATACTGGTTAGTATAAATTGCTCTAAATCTAGTTCTCTAACAGTTTTCATGATAGTGTAATTGACAAATAACATGAACCATAAATAATTATGTTTGTATAGTCTCGAAACATTCTACACATCTAAAGTCTTTCTTGCTACATTTCATTTGGAATGTGCAATAATGTTTTTCATCATAATAACATCTAGGTATATATGTTAGTAACTCAGGATTACTAACTGTCCATATTTTTCTTTAAAAAGGGGCTTAATATACATTTATACCAAGCTTCTTCAAAGTCTATATAATCTTCTTTTTTATCCTCTTGGTCAATTTGCATTATATATAGGTCTAGAGTATCCTGAGAGTCTTCATACTCATCAGTATCACTATTATAGTCTTCTGAATCACTATCTGTATGTGCACTATAGATACTAGCATTATCATCATTTTCATTGTCTGATATTTCTATAGCATATAGAATATCTAATTCCTTTTCATCTGCAAAGTCTAGTATTGTATTAATTATCTTAATACTTTCTTTATCTTTCTTGTTAGGACAGTCTTTAGCAAAGTTTCCTTCTTTGCCACAAGTCCAACATTCATTGGTGGAAGTCTTAGATTGAGCTATATCTTTTTCTTTCCTATAATTAAGAACCTTCTTATGTCTATTGGTATTCTTCTTAAAATACCGTCTCTGGTTAAATTTATGTTTCTTAGTTTTCACATTCTTTCCTCCAAAGGTAGTAGATGGTCTAAATTTATATTTCTTTGGAAATCCTAAAGTCCTAGCCTTAAACTTTAATTGTTTCCATTCTAGTTTCTTTTTGAATTTCTTAGATTCATTACCACATCCCCATTGGATTGGACCAATATCTCTTTCGTCTTTAATTGGAGGAATCTATTTCAAAGTTTCTTCAATTAACTTTCCTTGAGTTATATCTAGTCTTTTAGATATGATATAGTCTTTGGCAAAATTGATTCTTTCACCAAGGGAGTTATTCTTAACTCCAATAACTCTTGGTCAATTCTTGTATTCATTAATTAGGATTTGTCCAATAGCCGGTATTTTTCTAAAATACTTCTTTTAGGGTTTCACCAAATTCATTAATTTGGTAATATAGTTGTTCATAATTGTTGTTATATTCATTGATCTTATCTGGTTTGCAAATACTAAGAAGAGCTAACTTAGTTTTTGCTAAGTCTTGTTCGATGATTTGAGCTAAATGTCCAGTTCTAATAAATTTTGAAGTAAACAACTGAATATATTCTTCAATTGATCTTTCTTCTAGGTTTTCTTTCATCTTTTCAATCTTGTCTAGGGAGTCTATATCTGTCACCTTTCTTAGACTATCTAAGTAATCTTTTGCAATGCCTCTAATGGATTGCTCAGCGTATTGTTTACATGAACTTGCATCCCATTGCTCATTAGATGCAAAACACATGTTCATTTGATTACGCCATTCATCTAATACTTTCTTCCTATCTTAGACACTGTCTAGAATAAGGTATATCCCAACTGGATTTATGGCTTGGCTTTCCATAGTCCTAATAGGAGTAAAACACTTGTGATTAGTTGGAAAATCTTTTATATAATCTGGTTTGGTTTTTACCAATGTAATTGAGTATATAGGAATATTTATTCCTATTGGTTTACTAAAAATTCTAGGAGCATCATATAGCCTACTATTGGTTCCTATCTCTTATTTATTAGGACATACTTGCGTAGCTGGCATTAATCTGTCTTCTCCTTCTTCCATTAGTCTTAGGTTTCTAAGAAGTTCTTTACTATTCTTAAATTCTTTTAATTTTAATATATGATCTTGGGCTATCATGTTGAATCTCTCTCTATCTTATATCCGAATAGAATGACTTCTACTAAGATGTTCTTTAAATTTCATCATGTCCAATTCTCAGGGTTCATGCCCAAAGTTTTGGATTCTATCTTTTTCTCTAACTAAGTCTTTTTGTTCAAATGATCTTATAGGTCTAATTACTGGAGCTTGTCTTAGAGCTAGCTTTTCTAGAGTACTTGCTTCTAATAATAAAATGATTTAGAGTGCTTTCTTCTAATAATAAAATGATTTGTGCACGGGACTCCCCCTTGGGAGCTGATCAGCTTGGGAGAGAGAGAGAGAGAGAGTTTTTTCATTTATTGTGTTATTTAGTCTTTATCGGGTAATAAGGGGTATTTTCCCTAATTAGTTTATATAACAATTGTTAGTTTTCTTGTTTATCCCGATTCCTTTTCCTCACCTAATAATAATTTCTCCCCAAATTAGTATAAATAAGGGACCAGCCCCCATTTTATTAAGTTGATTATTAATTACAGTTTAAAAGATATTATTATATTGTGTGTTCACACCATAAAATATTTTAGTGTTGTGTCCTGATAATTGGGCAAGAGTGTGCTGTTACGGAGTAATGCGGAGGAATCATGACTGGAAGAGAAGGGTATGGAGGTGGGATGTGAGGTGGATCAGTGACATATGACTTGCTTAGGCCTTCCTTTCGAAGGGAATCCACTCTCTATAGAGTTTTGGAACACAGTGCTAGATTAAGTTAAGGAACACCTAGATAGGTGGAGAGTTGACTTTTCAAAGAAAGAGAGAGGGTTGGGGGGTTAGGGGTGAGATGAGGGGGAAAGAAAGATTAACTCTTATCATAGAGGTTTAAAGTAGTTTAACTGTTTCTTTTTTATGGAAAAGGGTTTCATATTAGGACATATTAGCCATTTTAATATTTGTTATTAGTTCTCCTTTTATTTTAGTTCTTTTATTTCCTTTTATGTCCGTTTAATTGGTTTCCAAGCATGTTTGAGACTAATTAGGTATATTTTTGTTAATGATTGTTCTTTTTCGTCATTTAGGTAATTACTTGGCTAGAAAGTAATATCCTCCCTATAAATACCCATGTACTCCTCATTTGATGACAATTCCTCCATTTTTGAATATAAGAAATTCTTAATTTCTCTTTAAAATTGGTATTTGTTTTGTTTGGGGCCTTTGACGTGTAGTTTATGTCAAATTAGTATCAGAGTAGGTGTCGCTCCAACATTGGTGTATTGGTGTATCGGTGTGTAGATTATCAACAAATCATATGCTACGTTATCAATGGCTACGAAGAAATTCAAATAACAACAAGAGGAGATTCAAGAATTGAGGAGTAGCCATCAAGAATTGAGAAGAAGCACTCAAGAATTGAAACAAAAGTTGGAACAATTAACACAACAACAACAATAACAAACCCTAATTCTATCCCAAGAATTCAACCAAAAAATTGATGCCCTCTTCCAACTCCTCTCCTCCAAAATTCAACCTTCTACCACCACGAATGATCCACCGGAATCAACCCCTGATAGGCCCGAAAAAGAAGCCCTCACCGAGGAACCCTTAGAAGTTTCCATCCCACATGTAAATTTTGACTAACTCTCCATTTTTCTCCATGATCGTCCTCCCCCCCCCCCCTTTTTACCATCCCGGACGCCCTAAAAAATTAGCCTGCTTCGCATTCGAGAAGAATTTTTCCTTCCAGTCCCCGGATGGCTTTTACGGTCTTCCCGGACTCTACAAACTGGCCGACCTCCTCATTAACTAAAGAAAATCAAGAAAACCTAACCTTTTGCATTTCTTGCCAATATTTTTTTGGGTTCTTTCAAGTAGGTACACTTACAAGGTCGCCTTCTGTATCAAATTGAAGAATTCATGGATAGAGGCCTAACCGTATTACCGCTTACCCTTCAAGTTGGAGGACAGACTGTTTTGAAACCGTGGAGAATGATGGGAATGGGTTCATATTAGGACATATTTGTTATTAGTTTTCCTTGATTTTAGTTCTTTTATTTCCTTTATTTATTTTTATTTGGTCACCAAACATGTTTGGGACTAATTAGGTATATTTTTGTTAATGATCGTCCTTTTTAGTCATTAAGGTAATTACTTAGCTAGCAAGTAATATCCCACCTATAAATACCCATGTACTCCTCATTTGAGGACAATTCCTCCATTTTTTAATATAAGAAATTCTTAGTTTCTCTTTATAGAGTTGATGTATGTTTTATTTTAGGTCTTTGACGTGTAGTTTATGTCACTTTTCTTCCCTTTTTTTTAGATTACCTATAAAAGATAATAATTGTAAACATCTAGTTCATTTGTGTAGCTTGATGGGACTGAAAAAGATAAGAACAAAAAAAAATCTAGTTCATTTGTCTTGTGTCTCAAATACTAATATATAAAGCACTTTGGAAATGGTTCCTGAGATTTCCTTTAAAAGAAGAAACCCTTTGGTATTCCATTATTAAAATTATCTCTGGAATTGCATGAGGATGAACCCTAAGGGTACATAGGTGGAAAAAATTTAAGAGGTACTATAAGCAGTAATATGAGTACATAGGGTACAATAAGGAATTGCATGGTTGTAAAAAATTTCCAGCACCCCACTAAAGAAAATTTTCCCACGGATAATGTAACAAAGATGGAAAACTTCTAAGCAAAATTTAAACAATCAAACAAACTTGTAGCCTATGGGAGGATGTTTGGAGATAAGAATCTTCATTTCAAAATCAGTCCCTATATACCCATTCTCATTAAATGATAATAAAAATAAAAACAAATAAAACACCTTCCGCTATATATCAATTCTCATTAAACGACAATAAAAATTAAAATAAATAAAACACCGTTCGCTACCGATGATTAAATTGTGTAGAACCATGGGGTCATAAGACATTTTAGCGACAATGAATTGAGAAATTTTTTTTTGATGCAAATTAGGGCTATTTAAATATTTTTTTGCATTTTTAGTATTGCATTATATATTTCCTTTTATCATTTATTTAGTATTTTGTTTACAATTTTAGTAGTAGCAAGAAGCTTTTAGAAGGTTCCATTAGTTAGTGTTGTCAAGGATGAGTTGTCATGACAACTCATTTCATTTTGACATGTGATGTATTTGAGAGCTAGTTATAGCCCATGTGATATTACATGGGCTTATGCTCTCTCAACCAATAAGAGCTTGGGAGATCATCTCTAGAATCTTCTCTCCCCTATATAAAGGGCCTTAATCCTTTATTTGTAAAAAAATCCTGCATTTGAAAGATATAAAGAAATTATAGTTTCTCTTTCTAAATTGGTGTCATGCCTTTAGAGTTGCCATTATACATGTGGTTACAACAATTGGTATCAAAGCGAGGTGTCGCTCCCTCATTTGTGTTTGAGGTGTCACCACAATTTTTTTCATTTGTCGCTCCCCCATTTGAGAGTTAGTTATAGCCCATTTGTGTGAAAAGGGGTTATGCGCGTTTGAGGTTGGGATAAGATTCCAGGGGTGAAAAGAGAAAATAGGAGAAAAGGAGGACACAATAGCACCTAGGCAGTGAAAGTAGGTGAACCAGTTCAGATTTTAGAGTGAACCCCTTCGGCTTGTGAACCTATTTGGGTATCCTAGGAAAAATATTTTTGGGGTACCTGTTTGATTAATACGAGAATTCTTATTTTCTCCTTATTTTCAGCTAAAAGAGTTGTGTTAGTAGAGGACTCTTCTAAATGACTTAGGGGCCTATGTAAACATGTATTAGAACTATTTTAACCTATATTTTATTAAGCATAAGGTTAGGGAGGTAAAGGAACATCTAGATAAATATTTAGTGCTTTTCATGCATGCAACTTCAATAAAAATTGATTATTTCCAGTTTATTTCTTTCAAAGCTTGGTTTGTGTATGTTCTTGCTTCACTACCCTTTTTGTAATATTATTTACATGATTTATTCTTATTTTTATTGATCATGTCATTATAAAATGTAAATAATATTCATAGTTAGTTTCACCATGTTCGGATAGATATTTTGAGGGTTGGGATACATGAACCCAACCTAGGTATATAAGTTGGGTATAAAATGTAATAAAATTGTATAGATAATTCGTGGGTTTGATATTTCATCGAGACGATTATTATGGGTCTTTTAACTTCGTTTTCCCTGGGTAACTAGAGTGTTTGAAGTTATAATATACGTATCGATAATCTCATCATTCAGGTTAAATTATTTATTGACTGGATATTATGTGGACTAAAATGCTCATATGTTTAGTACTTTAAAAAATTTAATGTTTCCTTCTAATTATAAATATAGTTTTTGAAAATTTTGTATCCAATGAAATTATCGACGGTTTAAGGGATCTCTTAGTTAAATTACATTTATTAGTTCGTTTGCTTTTGCTACATAGGAGATTGCATAACAAATCGTCATATTTTTCTTTTTCTTTCTTGAGTCGATATTTAGGTTTTACACGCCTTCCCTTTGTAGTCATTACGATTTCGTCCTATTCCCTGATGATCTACCCCGACTTACCGGGATCATTACTTGAGCGATAGACTTGCACTTAAGCTGTAGGTACGTGAATAGCATACATATTTTGCATCACGTTAAGTTTTTGGAGCCATTATCAAGGAACTAGGTAGACACACTAGGTTAGGTCGAATTAATCTAAGAATTTGACTCTAAATCCTAAAAATCCAAAAATATATAAAACCCCAAAATTCAAAAAAATCAAAAAAATCAAAATATCCAAAAAAATCAGAAAAATAAAAATATTCTCTCATGTTTTAAATGCAAAATACTAACCCCAGTCCTTATTTAAATCCCAATCCTACAATTGAACTCACTCCTACTAGCCCTCACACTCTAAACTCTCCAAATTTCTGGGTACCACCTCCTACATCTCATAGTCACACCATTAGTTATACATCAAGGAACTCCGGTGAGAAAAGTGATTCTGTAAGTGTGAGTGTGATATCTAATCACCCTAGTTTCGGCACGGGTGAGGGAGTGTTGTCATCTTGCCCTATAAAAGACTTCTTATACCCCGAGCGAACCGTCGCTCCAGGACACATTATATTCCCATAAAATGCGAGGAAGTTTCACTTTAGTAATGGGATGATTCAGATTCTCCCAACATTCCACAGCATGGAGTCAGGAAATCCCTACCTCCACATTATAGAGTTCGAGGAGGTGTGCGAGATATTTAATGATCAAACGTGCACCCAAGACGTAGTGATCATCAAGATTTTTCCCTTCTCTATTGAGGACAAGGACAAGACTTGAATTTGTTCATTAGCACCGAACTCAATAGGCACATGGAGGTATATGCATGCTAAGTTTCTTCAAAATCTCTTTTTCGCATATAGGACCTATTCCATTAGGGTTCGAATTTAGAACTTTGGGTAAAATGAGAACGAGCCCTTCGATAGATGTTGGGAGATATTCAATGAGTTAATTAACATGTGCCCTCACCAAGGTTTTGAGAAGTGGAGACTCATCTCCTACTTCCATAATAGGCCAAGCTTAAATTCCAAGCATCTCATTGAAACAATTTGTCCGGGAGAGTTCTTAGGGATAGATGCGGGAGATGTGGAGGCTCACTTTAAGTATGTCACTAAGACTACACATCGGATCCAAACACCTAACCCTAAGCTAGACATACGTCCACAGCTACTTCCCCGTTCGAATTCTATCAATTGGACAAGAAAGACGAGTTGAAGCTTCAAATAAATCAATTAGCAAGAGGTTAGAGGACGTGGTCGAATCTAAAGGGGGAGATATATCTGATCCATCCCAAACCTCACTGGAAGAGAGTTGTGCAATTTGTGATGCGGGACAATAAATGAAGGAATTCTTGATGACACCCGCTTACAAAGTTATGTTACAAGAGCAAGTTGAGGTAGAGGGAGCCTTTAAGGGTAATTTTGGTGCCCCTCACGGGAATTCGTTTAATCCCTCATGGCGAAACCATCCCGGTTAGGCTTGTGTTTCGGCTAGATCGGATCGAAAAAAGCTTATTCAGAAAATTTTCTAATTTTTTTTGGAAATAAAATAATTATTCCGATTTCCGATCCCATTTTTTCAGAAAATAAAAAAAATCCGAACTCGAAAAAATAAAAAATTCTCAAATATGTCAAAAATACAAAAAATTTGGAAATTCCAAATTTTCAAAAAAGTAAATTTAGGATTTTTTAGTACTCAAAAATCTCATTTTAAAGAAACAAAGAAAATGGTTTAACCCAACATGTAAATACATGAGGATTTGACCCAGTTTTTCATTGGCGTAGAAGTTTTGAGGATAATCTCCTTTTATAGAGCACACTTTGGAGCCCTCGCCCTCTGCCAATCAATGTGGGATATAGGAAAGTTTCAAAAAATTGAAAAAAAAAATCAGAAATCAAAACTAACTCGAAAAAATTGGATCGATAAGGTTTTGAAAAAATCGAATTGAAAAATCATAAAACAAAAAATTCAGAAATATTTACGATTTTCAATCCGATTTTCTTTGAAAAAATCTAAAATTGGCAAATTAAAATCTCATTCCAAATTCGGAAAAAATTGGATCGAAAATTGAAAAAAAAGGAAGTTAAAAAAAAAATACAGCCCTAATCCCGATTTTAGGTATGGACAACCAAATACAACAATGAATATGAATCCACACGTTGCCCAACAACCGCCACCACTCCCACTTTATCAATAAGTGCCACCTATGCAAGCGCCTCCTCCCGCACCTTACTTGATCCCACAGCGGAAGAGTCTCGAGGACACTCCTCGAGGACACTCTTACCCAATTTATGTAAACTCAATCAGCAATCAATGCCCAAAATGCTCAAAATTTTGTCGACTTAAGGGCATCGCTTTCTAAATTGCAATCTTCTTTAAGTGTCCAAGAAAAGGTAAGATTTCTTAGCCAAAGACAATGACCTCCTAAATATTAGAATTGAGTTAGCTCTAATATCGATAAAAATGAAGAGCGGTGTAACGCGGGAACCACTCTATGTAGTGGAAGAGTTGTTGACTTGTTGCCTCCTCCACGCGACGTGCAAAAAGACAAGGAGGTTTTGTTTGGCCTGCAAAAGGTCGAAGATGTTCTCTTGGAAGAGAGTGAAAGAGAATACACAGTTAGGCCGGAAGCAGTAGTGAGACCCCCTATAGCCCCACCATACCCTCAACAGTTGACCCCTTCCTCCCAAAGAGGCTGCCCATGATGACTAACTAGATGTTCTTAAGAAGTGAAGCTTAATTTACCTTTTTGAGGGTATCAAAAAAATTCCCACATATGAAAAGTTTCTCAAGGACTTACTCATGGTGAAATGATATTAAAGGTAAAAAAGAAGGTGTTCTTAGCACAAAATGTAAGTTCGGTACTTTTGAGAGACCTCTCGCCTAAGTATAAAGATTCGGGTGCCCTTACCATTTCGTGCATTATTGGAGAGAATAAAATTGAGAGATCTTTAATAGATTCAGAGGCTTGTGTCAACATTCTCCCTTACTCTATCCATGAAAAGCTTAATTTGGGAGATCTAAAGCCCACAAAAATCACTCTCCAAATTGTGATTTGTTCCGTGAAAATACCCCGAGGGGTAGTTGAGGACATTATTGTACAAGTCGACACTTTCTACTGCTCCGTAGACTTTGTCATTTGGGACACGGAGCCCGCCTCCCCATTTAGTCATCAACAATCGTTATCACGGGTCACCCGTTCTTAGTTATGGCTAACGCGTTGATAAACAGGCATAATGGTCAAATACAACTCACTTCGGGAACATGACACTCGAAACGACTATCTTCAACATCACCAAGAAAATGGGTGATGAGGATGATTTACACGTATTGGATCTTATCGAGGAGGTAATACATGAACGAAGTGAGGGTAATAATTTTAGGGAGCCACATGAGGCGTGTTTAGTGATGGTTATCGAGATTGTGATAGAGCACGTAGACAAGAGCGGGAGAGAGCACTTAAATAAGAGTGAGAGAGAATATTCAGAGATTGAGAAAGAAAGGGAGTTAAGAGCTATGAGCCTAGAAAAGTTTGAAAACCTCCTTGTCTCAAGCCGATGGATGAGAGCCTCACTGTTGAAGTCCAATCATTATTGTAATCTTTTAGTCACTTAGAGGAGAGAAATTGGAAAGATATGATAGATAAATTCCTCCTTTATGCCATACACCCATGCCACTTGAGTTCTAGGATGCGATCGAGGAGATTACTAGAGTTTTGTCTAATTTAGAGTCCGATCCATGCATTCTTGACTTTAAGGATACCTAGGATTATCATGTCCTTCAAAATTTCACTATAATAGTCTCTCGAAGTCTGGATAATTATGCTATAAGGTGATTGGGCACCTCGATGATTTCATTCACCACATTCATCATATGCCTTAAGGTGTCCATTTTTTCTATTTGGTCGATTAGCAATTGTTTCGACTACTGATTTATGATATGGGATAGATGGGGAGGATATTAGAATACCCACAAACAAGGTCGGGTAAGTTTTAGTAGAGAGAGGTCGTTGCACACCCGATGCAAATGGGGTGATTTTTGTTATAATTTTGAGTCGTGTGTTGGAGTTATATAGTGTCTTTTTTCATTTTAAATTTTGCTTATTTCTATTTCGCACTCTTCTTTTCTTATTTAGATTTCAACCCTTTTAATTGAGGACAGTGCAAAAGTCTAAGTTGGAGGGGTGACACGTGCATTTTTAAACTTTATGCCCAAAAAATAAAATTCTAAAAAAAGTCAAAAAAAAATATTTTTCTTCAAAATAAATAAAAAATAGAATTTAAAATCTTCAGAAATATCATTAAATTTTTATTTGAAGTCTCAATTTATAAAAATCCAATGGATTAAGCCGAAATTGACAAAAAATAGAAATTCAGTGAAAATTGACGACTGAACGAATAAGTGTGGAGATTTTTTAAGCCGGTGGGATTTCTAGCCTATCACCTTTTCCAAGTCTGAGTTAAAAGTTAACTCAAAAGTTATTTTCAGTATTGAAAAGTCGTTAATGATCTCTAAATCATTGTTTGATTGGTTATGGAAAACGAGTAAGATATTATTTTGAAAACGCGCCAAAACTGTCTCATAATTAAAATTAATCTCAAGACGCATATGGTAACATAATTAGTAATTCGGACAAATGAAGTTAGACCATCATTCGTTTACCTAAAAATATTATCCATAAAGAGTTGTAATTTTTTTAATCCTTTTGCAAGCCCAGTTGAGACTAATAAATTATATCCCTTTACATTTGTTAACCCGAAAAATCCAATGGGCCCAGAGTAATGAAAATAAAAAAATTCATCAATTTAGTTCGCCCGGTATATAAAAAGGGGCAAGAAAAATAGAAGATTGCTCACACAAAAAATAGAAAAAAATATATGAAAGAAAAATAGAATTTTGGCACTTTTACATTATTCACTTAAATTTGGCACTTTTACGGTCCCATGCATTTCATTTACCCCGAATTTATCTCATAATTATGATATTAACCCTTTTCGGCAAATATTTCGTGTTTTGGGTATTTCTCTCATGCTTTACGGGAAATTTATGCTAATGGATGCTAAAGAGAAATCAATACAGTGAAAGAAATGCAAAAAAGGAAAGTCAACGGCATTTTCATAATTTTTCAGCTGGAACCGGAGGAGTATCCTATGAAAAGTTGAAGATCTTGAAGTCATAAGAATACTAGAAAAACGGCATCTCAATTCGAGCTACGGTGAAGAAGTTATGCATGTTTGAAGTTTGGATAAGAATCCCAGGGTAAAAAGTGAAACTAGGACATAAGAGCACTTAGGCAGCGAAAGTACACGAACCGTTTTGGCTTGTAAACCGGTTCGGGTACCCTGGGGTGAATTGGTTCGGGGTACCTCTTTGATTAATACGGTAATTCTAATTTTCTCCTTAATTTCAACTAAAAGAGTTGTGTTAGTAAAGGACTCTTCTAGACGACATAGGGACCTATGTAAACATGTATTAGGAGTCTTTTAACCTATTTTTTTCATTAAGGAGAAGGTTAGGAAGGTAGACAAACATCTAAATAAAAATTTTGTACTTTTCATGAATGCAACTTCAATAAAGAGCTGATTATTTTAGGTTCATTTCTTTCAAAGCTTGGTGTGGGTATGTTCTTGCTTCTCTACCATTTTAGTAATATTGTTTACCTGCTTTCTTCTTATTTTTCATTATCATGTCATCATACAACGTAAATAATGCATGCATAGTTAGTTTGACCATATTTGGGTAGATATCTTGAGGGTTGGGATACAGGAGCCCAGCCTAGGTATATAAATTGGATATGAAATTCAATAAAATTGTATAGATTATTCGTAGGTTTGATATTTTGTCGAGAAGACTATTATGGGTCTCTTAACTTCGTTTGCCCTAGGTAACCGGAGTGTTTGAGGGTATAATGTGCGCATCGACAATCTCGTCATTCACATTAAATTATTTATTAACAAGATATTGTGTAGAGTAAAATCCTCATATGTTTAGTACTTTAAAAAATTTAGTGTTTTCTTCTAATTATAAATATGGTTTTTGAAAATTTTGTATCCAATGAAATTACCGACGGTTTGGGGGATTAGATCTCGATCCCACTTTTCTCAAATAGTTTCAATAACTCAAGAATTTTCAGTTTTTGCTTTCTCTTAGTTAAATTACATTTGTTAGTTCGTTTGCTTTAGCAACATAGGAGATTGCATAACAAATCATCACCTTTTTCTTTTTCTTTCATGAGTCGATATTTAGGTTTTATACGCCTTCCCTTAGTAGTCATTATGATTTCGTTCTATTCCCTGAGGCTCGACCTCGACTTACTGTGATTATTACTTAAGCGACCGACTTGCACTTGAGCTATAGGTACACGCATAACATACATATTTTGCGTCATGTGACCAATATCATGGCCAAATTTATGGAGTTCCTTCAAACTCAATAAGGAATGATAATGCTTGGTTCCACGATGGATCCCAGTTCCTTCGTTACACGAGCGGCACAACCGGACCCTCTTTTAATGAGAATTACCATTACACCTCCACTACACCAAAAATAACAATTTGGCACACCCTGATATTAAAAATCTAGTACAGTTTAAAACTGTGCCAGATTATGGCACGGTTTAATAGCAATTTGGCACACTTTAAAACAGTGCCAAAATTTGGCACTATTTTAAAGTGTGCAAAAATTGAGTACACTTACTAAAATACAAATAGTCTAAACAAATAATATGCTTCCTTCCAAATTTTTGTCTCCCGCTCTCTCTCCTCTCTCAATTAGATCTCTCGCTCGTCTCTCCTCCCTCTCGTCTCTATCCCTGACTCACACGACCTATTTTTTTGGCCTCCTCTCTCTCTCTCTCTCTCTCTCTCAAGATAAACCTCAACTGCCAGATTTCTAATCTTTTTTATCAAACAGATTTGATTTGGTGACTTTGGGGGTTTGAAAGAGATCTTAGTTTCAAAGTGTTAGAAGTTTTTTTTTTGTTTTTCTGGTGTGGTTTTTTTGTACCGGTGATTTTTTGTCCGGCGCATTTTCTTTTTCGGTGATGGTTTTGGTCCCGGTGGTCCCCATTTTTCGGCGTCGCATTATTTCCGGTGGTTTCGGCTTTTTCAGTCTAGCGTGGTTTTATCGGTGTGGTGACTGGGTTTCTGGTGCTGAGATTCTGGTGTGGAGGCTTTTATTCAAGCGAGTTTTTCCAGTGGTACAAGTTTCTCCGGCAATGATTTCGGTGGCCGATATTTGGTTAAGTTTTTTTTTTAATTTATACATATATATACATATCTATACATATATACTTACGGTACCTATATATACTTATATATATATACATATATAATCTGTTGTTGCTGGGTAAGATTGAAACTTTTGGGGCTGGTGTGTTTTAAACCTCAAACTGATCTGATAACAAAGACTTTTAAGTTTGAATCTGTGTTGAATTTTTTTTGTTTTGTTTGAGTTTCTTTTTGGGTTTAATTTATTAACAATCTGTTTAATTAATTTAGATATTAAATTTTGGATTGATTTTTTTTGTTGGTTTGTTGAAAAGTTTGGGACTGATTTGTTGTTTTTTTTAAAAAATATTAATCTGTTGGGTTTAATTTATTAACAATCTGTTTGATTTGATTTTTGAGCATAGAGTTTCTTCTTTCGATTTGGGCTTGGTGTCTATTTAGTATGATTTGGGGTTAGTTGTTTGTAGAGAGTGTGAGAGCATTGTGGTGGCGGAGGCTAGGGCCGACAAAATTCAATCCGTAGTCAGGAAAAATTTCCCTCCAAACACTTGAGATAGGCGTGCACATAACATTTTTCCACCGAGCCAAATGGCCTCCACCTCCGCCTCTCGCAACAGTAACGTTGCCAGAAGAATCAAATCCGCCGCTTCAGCTATTTACTCGTACAATCAATCTGTCGTCGCTATAAATTTCCTCTTCCTTAAACCCTTAAACTAAAGTTTTATGCCGATTGAGTTTTGATTGAGGGTTTCAGGAAATTCAAAAAGTTCTAATGGTGATGAAGGAAATTGGGATTGATTAGGAGAGAGACAATCAATCTCAATTGGTAACCATTAATTCATAACCTTTGGAACTTAGGAAACTTATTCTATTTTAGTTTTTTTCTCAAGGTAATGCCACTACTACATTACTAATATAAATGGGTTTACTTAGAATGTATGTAACTATAATATATATGCTCTATTAATAAGATGAGTAATTCTAGAGCGATACTTGATTACCACACATTTTGGGCTTTACGTGTCGCTTACCTATTGGTTATGTAACAATAAATTTTTATGTATCGTAATCATGCGCCTATCTATAGTTACTTTAATTAATTATATATACACATTATTCTTATATATATATATTTGGTTGAGTAGTTTTTTTCCCCTCCACTTATTGCTTTTTTTAAATCAAAAGCTACATCATTACTAATAATACCTTATATATATATATGCAACATACCTATGTACATACCCATTTTTACAAAATAGTAAACAAATATATACCATTGGTTTTAGCAATTTCATTTCAGTTCGGTGTTTAATAGTTGAGATTTAATTTATTATATTTGTCTTTCCACTGCTGCAATCACTAATACATGGTTGACGTTAAAATTTGTAATATGATTTTTGGATGATGCAGGAAGACAAACTAAATGATTTGATCGACTGAGCTAATCTAGTTCCAGACATTCAAGTTATACTATCCTCAAATTGATACGGATAAAGGTAATTTTAACTCTTGGTCATTGATTAATAATATTATTAGTTTTTGTACTCGATTGGTTTTTAGTGGTGATAGAAGGTGGAGGGTTAGCCAATTAAAACCCGAATTGTCAACAGGTTGTTGTAGTATAGTTTTAAGATTAATTTATGAAAATATTTGACAATATATGGATTAGGCTTAAAAACAAGCCCTAAAAGGGTGAAAACCCAAACCAGCCCCCAAACGGACCCGTAAGAGGCACGAACACCTCGCATGGGACCAATGTAACTTGTACGAACTGATCGCGTAGTCACGGGTCTCCCGATTTGAGAATATGACGATAATTTCAAAATATATCGATTAAGCATAAAAACAATCCCTTAAAGGGTGAAAATCCAAACCAGTCCCCAAACGGCCCCGTAAGAGGCAAGAACACCTCGCACGGGACCAATGTAACTTGTACGAACTGATCGTGTAGTCGCGAGTCTCCCGATTTGATAATATGATGATAATTTCAAAATATGTAGATTAGGCTTAAAAACAATCCGTTTGTGGGTGAAAACCCAAACCAGCCCCCAAACGGCCCTGTAAGAGGCCCAAACACCCCGCACGGGACCAATGAAACTTGTACGAACTGACCACGTAATCGCGGGTCTCCCGGTTTGAAAAATATGACAATAATTTAAAAATATGTAGATTAAGCTTAAAAAGAAGCCGTTTGAGGGTGAAAACCCAAACCAGCCCCAACGGCCCCGTAGGAGGCACGAACACCTCACACGGGACCAATGTAACTTGTACGAACGGAACGCATAGTCACGGGTCTCCCAGTTTGAGAATATTATGATAATTTCAAAATATGTTGATTAGGCTTAAAAATAAGCCGTTTGAGGCTGCAAACCCAACCATCCCCCAAACGGTCCCATAAGAGGGATGAACACCTCGTACGGGACCAATTTAACTTTTTCAAACTGAGCGCATAGTCACGGGTCTCCCGATTTGAGAATATGATGATAATTCAAAATATATCGATTAAGCTTAAAAACAAGCCCTTAAAGGATGAAAACCCAAACCAGTCCCCAAACGGTCCCGTAAGAGGCACGAACACCTCGCACGGGACCAATCTAAGTTGTACGAACTGACCGTGTAGTCGCGGGTCTCCTGATTTGATAATAAGATGATAATTTCAAAATACGTAGATTAGGCTTAAAAATAAGCCGTTTGAGGGTGAAAACCCAAACAAGCCCCCAAACGGCCCCGTAAGAGGCACAAACACCACGCATGGGACCAATGTAAGTTGGAAAAATTGACTGTGTAGTCACGGGTCTCATGGTTTGAGAATAAGATGATAATTTCAAAATATATCAATTAAGCTTAAAAATAAGCCCTAAAAAGGTGAAAACCCAAACCAGCCCCTAAACGGCCTCGTAAGAGGCACAAACACCTCGCACGGGAACAATGTAACTTGTACAAACTGACAGCATAGTCGCGGGTCTATCGATTTGAGAATATGATGATAATTTCAAAATATGTAGATTAGGCTTAAAAATAAGCCGTTTGAATATGAAAACCCAAACCAGCCCCCAAACGGCCCCGTAAGAGGCACGAACACCTTGCACGGGACCAATATAACTTCTACGAACTGACAACATAGTCACGGGCCTCTCGATTTGAGAATATGAGGATAATTTTATAATATATGGATTAGGCTTGAAAACAAGCCCTTAAAGGGTGAAAATCCAAACTAGTCCCCAAACGTCCCCGTAAGAGGCCCGAACACCTCGCACGGGACCAATATAACTTTTATGAACTGACCGCGTAGTCGCGGGTCTCCCAGTTTGATAATAAGAAGATAATTTCAAAATATATGGATTAGGCTTAAAAATAAGTCGTTTGAGGGTGAAAAATCAAACCAGCCCCCAAACGGCCCCGTAAGAGGCACGAACACCTCGCACGGGACCAATGTAACTTGTATGAAGTGATCATGTAGTCGCGGGTCTCCTGGTTTGAGAATATGATGATAATTTGAAAATATGTAGATTAGGCTTAAAAATAAGCCGTTAAAGGGTGAAAACCCAAACCAATCCCCAAACGGCCCTATAAGAGGCACGAACAACTCGCACGGGACCAATGTAATTTGTACGAATTGACCGTGTAGTCATGGGTCTCCCGGTTTGAGAATATGATGATAATTTCAAAATATATCCATTAAGTTTAAAAATAAGCCTTTAAAGGGTGAAAATCCAAACCAGCACCCAAACGGCCCCGTTAGAGGCACGAACACCTCGCACGGGACCAATGTAACTTGTACAAATTGACCGCGTTATTACGGGTCTCCCGATTTGAGAAGATGATGATAATTTCAAAATATGTAGGTTAGGCTTAAAAATAAGCCGTTTAAGGGTGAAAACCCAAACCATCCCTCAAACAGCCTCGTAAGAGGCACGAACACCTCGCACGGGACTAATGTAACTTGTACGAACTAACAGCATAGTCATGGGCCTCTCGGATATGATGATAATTTGATAATATATGGATTTGGCTTAAAAACAAGCCCTTGAAGGGTCAAAACCCAAACCAGCCCCCAAACGGCCCCGTAAGAGGCCCGTACACCTCGCACAGGACCAATGTAACTTGTACAAACTGATCGCATAGTCGTGGGTCTCGGAGTTTGAGAATATGATGATAATTTCAAAATATGTACATTAGGCTTAAAAACACGTCGTTTGAGGATGTAAACCCAAACCATCCCCCAAACGGTCCCGTAAGAGTCACGAACACCTCGCAGAGGACCCATGTAACTTGTACGAACTGACAACATAGTCACGGGCCTCTTGGTTTGAGAATATGATGATAATTTGATAATATATTATTTAAGCTTCAATATAAGCCCTTAAAGGGTGAAAACCCAAACCATCCCCCAAACGACCCCGTAAGAGTCCCGAACACCTCGCACGGGACCAATATAATTGTATGAACTGATCGTGTAATCGCGGTTCTCTTGGTTTGAGAATATGATGAAAATTTAAAATATGTAGATTAGGCTTAAAAACAAGCCGTTTGTGGGTGAAAACCAAAACGAGCCCCCAAACGGCCACGTAAGAGGCACGAACACCTCGCACGGGACTAATGTAACTTGTATGAACTGACCACGTAGTCGTGGGTCTACTGGTTTGAGAATATGACGATAGTTTTAAAATATGTAGATTAGGTTTCAAAATAAGCTGTTTAAGGATGAAAACCCAAACCAACCCCAAAACGACCCCGTAAGAGGCACGAACACCTCGCACGGGACAAATGTAACTTGCATAAACTGACCGCGTAGTCGAGTGTCTCCCGGTTTTAGAAGATGATGATAATTTCAAAATATGAAGATTAGGCTTAAAAACAAGCCGTTTGAGGGTGAAAACCCAAACCAGCCTCCAAACGGACCCGTAAGAGGCACGTACACCTCGCACGGAACCAATGTAACTTATACGAATAGACCGCATAGTCACGGACCTCTCGATTTGAGAATATGATGATAATTTGATAATATATGGATTAGGCTTAAAAATAAGCCCTTAAAGGTGAAAACCCTAACCAGCCCCCAAACGGCCCCTTAAGAAGCTCGAACACCTCGCACGGGGCCAATGTAACTTGTAGGTACTGACCCCGTAGTCGCGGCTCTCTCGATTTCAGAATATGATTATAACTTCAAAATATGTAGATTTGGCATAAAAATAAGTCATTTGAGGGTGAAAACACAAACTAGCACCCAAACGGCTCCGTAAGAGGCACGAACACCTCGCACGGGACCAATGTTACTTGTATGAACAGACCGCGTAGTCACCGGTCTCCCAGTTTGAGAATATGATGATAATTTCAAAATATGTAGATTAGTCTTAAAAATAAGCCGTTTGAGGGTGAAAACCCAAACCATCCCCTAAACGGCCTCGTAAGAGGCACGAACACCTCACACGGGACCAATGTAACTTATACGAATTGACCTTGTAGTCGCGGGTCTCTCGATTTGATAATATGATGATAATTTCAAAATATGTAGATTAGGCTTAAAAATAAACCGTTTGAGTGTGAAAACCCAAACCAGCCCCCAAACGGCCCTGTAAAAGGCGTGAACACCTCGCATGGGACCAATGTAACTTGTACGAATTGACAGCACAGTCATGGGCCTCTCGGTTTGAGAATACAATGATAATTTGATAATATATGGATTAGGCTTTAAAACAAACCCAAACTAGCCCCCAACGGCCCCGTAAGAGGCATGAACACCTCGCACGGGACCAATGCAACTTGTACGAACTGACAGCATAGTAACAGGCCTCTCAGTTTGAAATAATGATGATAATTTGATAATATATGGATTAGGCTTAAAAACAAGCCCTTAAAGTGTGAAAACACAAACCAGACCCCCAAACGGCCCCGCTAGAGGCCCCAACACCTCACACAGGACCAATGTAACTTGTCTGAACTGGTCGCGTAGTCGCGGACCTCTCGGTTTGAGAATATGATGATAATTTAAAAATATGTAGATTAGTCTTAAAAATAAGCCGTTTGAGGGTGAAAACCCGGACCAGCCTCTAAACGGCCCCGTAAGAGGCACGAACACCTCACACGGGACCAATGTAACTTATACGAACTGACCATGTAGTCGCAGGTCTCCCAAATTGATAATATGATGATAATTTCAAAATATGTAGATTAGGCTTAAAAAGAAGCCGTTTGACGGTGAAAACCCAAACGGCCCCGTAAGAGGCACGAACACCTCGCACGGGACCAATGTAACTTATACGAATTGACCGTGTAGTCACGGGTCTCTCGATTTGAGAATATGATAATAATTTCAAAATATGTAGATTAGACTTAAAAACAAACCCTTTGAGGGTAAAAACCCAAAACAGCCCCCAAACGGCCCTGTAAGAGGCACGAACACCTCGCACGGGACCAATGTAACTTGTATGAACTGACAGCATAGCCACGGGCCTCTCGGTTTGGGAATAGGATAATAATTTTATAATATATGGATTAGGCTTAAAAATAAGCCCAAACGAGCCCCCAAACGGCCCCGTAAGAGGCACGAACACCTCGCACGGGACTATTGTAACTTGTACGAACTGACCGTGTAGTCGCGGGTCTATTGATTTGATAATATGATGATAATTTAAAAATATGTAGATTAGGATTAAAAATAAACCCTTTGAGGGTGAAAACCCAAACCAGCCCCCAAACGGCCCTGTAAGAGGCACGAACACCTCGCAAGGGACCAATGTAACTTGTACAAACTATTCGCGTAGTCGTGGGTCTTTCGGTTTGAGAAAATGACGATAATTTTAAAATACGTAGATTAGGCATAAAAACAAGTTGTTTGAGGGTGAATGTTACTTGTACGAACACCTTGCACGGGACCAATGTTACTTGTACGAACTGACAGCATATTCACGGGCCTCTCGAATTGAGAATATGACGATAATTTGATAATATATGGATTAGGCTAAAAAATAAGCCCTTAAAGGGTGAAAACCCAAACCAGCCCCCAAATGGCCCCGTAAGAGGCCCGAACACCACACACAGGACCTGTGTAACTTGTACGAACTGGCCGCGTAGTCGCGGGTCTCCCAGTTTGAGAATATGACAATAATTTCAAAATATGTAGATTAGGCTTAAAAATAAGCCGTTTAAGGGTTAAAACCGAAACCATCCTCTAAACGGCCCATGGGACCAACGTAACTTGTACGAACTGACAACGTAATCGCGGGACTGCCGATTTGAGAATATGGCAATAATTTCAAAATATGTAGATTAATCTTAAAAACAGGTCGTTTGAGGGTGAAAACTCAAACCAGTCCCAACGGCCCTGTAAGAGGCACGAACACCTCGCATGGGACCAATATTACTTGTACGAACTAATCGCATAGTCTAGGGTCTCCCAGTTTGAGAATATGATGATAATTTCAAAATATGTAGATTAGGCATAAAAACAAGCCGTTTGAGGGTGAAAACCCAAACCCGCACCCAGACAGCCCCGTAAGAGGCACGAACACCTCCTGGTTTGAGAATATGATGATAATTTCAAAATATATCGATTAAGCTTAAAAACAAGCCCTTAAAGGGTGAAAATCCAAACCAGCCCCCAAACGCTCCCGTAAGAGGCACGAACACCTTGCACGGGACCAATGTAACTTGTACGAACTGACCATGTATTCACGGGTCTCCCAATTTGATAATATGATGATAATTTCAAAATATGTAGATTAGGCTTAAAAATAAGCCGTTTGGGGGTGAAAACCCAAACAAGTCCCCAAACGGTCCCGTAGTAGGCAAGAACACCTCGCACAGGACCTATGTAACTTGTACGAACTGATTGTGTAGTCACGGGTCTCCCGGTTTGAGAACATGATGATAATTTCAAAATATATCGATTTAGCTTAAAAACAAGCCCTAAAAGCGTGAAAACCCAAACCAACCCCTAAACGGCCCCGTAAGAGGCACGAACACCTCGCACAGGACCAATAAAACTTGTACAAACTGACCGCATAGTCGCGGGTCTCTCGGTTTAAGAATATGACGATAATTTCAAAATATGTAGATTAGGCTTAAAAACAAGCCGTTTGAGGTTGAAAACCTAAATCAGCCCCCAAACGGCCCCTTAAGAGGCACAAACACCTCGCCCGGGACCAATGTAACTTGTACGAAGTGACAGCATAGTCACGGGCCTCTCGGATTGACAATATGGAGATAATTTGATAATATATGGATTAGGCTTAAAAACAAGCCCTTAAAGGGTGAAAACCCAAACCAGCCCCCAAATGGCCCCGTAAATGGCCCGAACACCTCGCACGGGACCAATATAACTTGTATGAACTGACCGTGTAGTCGCGGTCCTCCCAGTTTGAGAATATGACGATAATTTCCAAATATGTAGATTAGTCTTAAAAGTAAGTCGTTTGAGGGTGAAAACCCAAACCAGCCCCTAAACGGTCCCGTAAGAGGCATAATCACCTCGTACGGGACCAATGTAACTTGTACGAACTGATCGCGTAGTCGCGGGTCTCCTGGTTCGAGAATATGACAATCATTTCAAAATATTTAGATTAGGCTTAAAAATAAGTTGTTTAAGGGTGAAAACCCAAACCAACCCCCAAATGGCCCTTTGAGAGGCACGAACACCTCGTACGGGACCAATGTAACTTATACGAATTGATCGTATAGTCACGGGTCTCCCGATTTGAGAATATGACGATAATTTCAAAATATATCAATTAAGCTTAAAAATAAGCCCTTAAAGGGTGAAACCCAAACCAACCCCTAAACGGCCCCGCAAGACGCACGAATACCTCGCACGGAACCAATGTAACTTGTACAAACTGACCGCGTAGTTGCGGGTCTCCCGATTTAAGAAGATGGTGATAATTTCAAAATATGTAGATTAGGCTTAAAAACTTGTCATTTGAGGGTGAAAACCCACACAGCCCCCAAACAGCCCCGTAAGAGGCACGAACACCTCGCACGGGACTAATGTAACTTGTACAAACTAACAGCATAGTCAAGGGCCTCTCGGTTTGAGAATATGACGATAATTTGATAATATATGGATTAGGCTTAAAAACAAGCCCTTTGAGGGTGAAACCCCAAACCAGCCACCAAACGGCCTCGTAAGAGGCCCATACACCTCGCACAGGACGAACGTAACTTGTACGAACTGACCGGATAGTCGTGGGTCTCCTGGTTTGAGAATATGACGATAATTTCAAAATATGTAGAGTAGGCTTAAAAACAAGGCGTTTGAGGATGAAAACCTAAACCATCCCCCAAACGGCCCCGTAAGAGGCACTAACACCTCGCACGGGACCAATGTAACTTGTACGAACTGACAGCATAGTAACGGGCCTCTCGATTTGAGAATATGATGATAATTTGATAATATATGGATTAGGCTTCAAAATAAGCCCTTTAAGGGTGAAAACCCAAACCAGCACCCAAATGGCCTAGTAAGAGGCCCGAACACCTAGCACGGGACCAATATTACTTGTATGAACTGACCATTTAGTCACGGTTCTCTCGGTTTAATAATCTTATGATAATTTCAAAATATGTAGATTAGGCTTAAAAACAAGCCGTTTGAGGGTGAAACTAAAAACGAGCCCTAAAACGGCCCCATAAGAGGCACGAACACCTCGTACGGGACCAATGTAACTTGTACAAACTGACCGCGTAGTTACGGGTCTCCCGATTTGAGAAGATGATGATAATTTCAAAATATGTAGATTAGTTTTAAAAACTTGTCGTTTGAGGGTGAAAACCCACACATCCCCCAAACAGCCCCGTAAGAGGCACGAACACCTCACACGGGACAAATGTAACTTGTACCAACTTACAGCATTGTCATGGGCCTCTCGGTTTGCGAATATGATGATAATTTCATAATATATGGATTTGGCTTAAAAACAAGCCCTTAAAGGGTGAAAACCCAAACCAACCCCCAAATGGCCCGTAAGTGGCCTATACACCTCGCACAGGACCAATGTAACTTGTACGGACTGACCGGATAGTCGCGGGTCTCCTGGTTTGAGAATATGACAATAATTTCAAAATATGTAGATTAGGCTTAAAAACAAGCCGTTTGAGGATGAAAACCCAAACCATCCCCAAAATGGCCCCGTAAGAGGCATTAACACCTCGCACGGGACCAATGTAACTTGTACGAACTGACAGCATAGTCACGGGCCTCTCGATTTGAGAATATGATGATAATTTGATAATATATGGATTAGGCTTCAAAATAACCCCTTTAAGGGTGAAAACCCAAACCAGCACCCAAATGGCCTAGTAAGAGGCCCGAACACCTAGCACGGGACCAATATTACTTGTATGAAGTGATCGTGTAGTCGCGGTTCTCTCGATTTGAGAATCTTATGATAATTTCAAAATATGTAGATTAGGCTTAAAAACAAGCCGTTTAAGGGTGATAATAAAAACCAGCCCCAAAACGGCTCCGTAAGAGGCACGAACACCTCGCACGGGACCAATGTTACTCGTATGAACTGACCACGTAGTCGTGGGTCTCCTGGTTTGAGAATATGACAATAATTTCAAAATATGTAGATTAGGTTTCAAAATAAGTTGTTTAAGGGTGAAAACCCAAACCAACCCCCAAACGGCCCCGTAAGAGGCGCGAACACCTCGCACGGGACCAATATAACTTGTATGAACTGATCTCGTAGTCGCGTGTCTCCCGATTTTAAAATATGATGATAATTTCAAAATATGTAGATTAGGCTTAAAAACACGTCGTTTGAGGGTGAAAACCCAAACTAGTTTACAAACTAACCCGTAAGAGGCACGAACACCTCGTACGGAACCAATGTATCTTGTACGAACTGACACCATAGTCACGAGCCTCTCGGTTTGAGAATATGTTGATAATTTGATAATATATGGATTAGGCTTAAAAACAAGCCCTTAAAGGGTGAAAACCCACCCCAACCCCCAAACGACGCCGTAAGAGGCCCGAACACCTCGCACGGGACCAATGTAACTTGTAGGAACTGACCACGTGGATGCCGGTCTCACGGTTTGATAACATGACGATAATTTAAAAACTTGTAGATTAGGCTTAAAAAGAAGCCTTTTGAGGGTGAAAACCCAAATCAACCCCCAAACGACCCCGTAAGAGGCACGAACACCTCGCACGGAACCAATGTAACTTGTACAAACTGACCGCGTAGTTGCGGGTGTCCCGATTTGAGAAGATGATGATAATTTCAAAATATGTAGATTAGGCTTAAAAACATGTCGTTTGTCGGTGAAAACCAACACAACCCCAAACAGCCCCGTAAGAGGCACGAACACCTCGCACGAGACTAATGTAACTTGTACCAACTTACAGCATTGTCATGGGCCTCTCGGTTTGCGAGTATGATGATAATTTGATAATATATGGATTTGGCGTAAAAACAAGCCCTTAAAGGGTGAAAACCCAAACCAGCCCCCAAATGGCCCCGGAAGAGGCTCGTACACCTCGCACAGAACCAATGTAACTTGTACGAACTGACCGAATAGTCGCGGGTCTCCTGGTTTGAGAATATGACGATAACTTCAAAACATGTAGATTAGGCTTAAACACAAGCCGTTTGAGGATGAAAACCCAAACCATCCCCCAAACGGCCCCGTAAGAGGCCCTAACATCTCGCACGGGACCAATGTAACTTGTACGAACTGTCAGCATAGTCACAGGCCTCTCGATTTGAGAATATGATAATAATTTGATAATATATAGATTAGGCTTCAAAATAAGCCCTTTAAGGGTGAAAACCCAAACCAGCACCCAAACGGCCTAGTAAAAGGCCCGAACACCTAGCACGGGACCAATATTACTTGTATGAACTGATCGTGTAGTCGCAGTTCTCTCGGTTTGAGAATCCGATGATAATTTCAAAATATGTAGATTAGGCTTAAAAACATGTCGTTTGAGGATGAAAACAAAAACCAGCCCCATAACGGCCCCGTAAGAGGCACGAACACCTCGCACGGGACAAATGTAACTTGTATACACTGACCACATAGTCGTGGGTCTCCTGGTTTGAGAATATGATGATAATTTCAAAATATGAATATTAGGTTTCAAAATAAGTTGTTTAAGGGTGAAAACCCAAATCGACCCCCAAACGGCCCCGTTAGAGGCGCGAACACCTCGAACGGGACCAATGTAACTTGTATGAACTGATCACGTAGTCGCGTGTCTTTCGATTTTAGAATATGATGATAATTTCAAAATATGTAGATTAGGCTTAAAAACAAGCCGTTTGAGGGTGAAAATCCGAACCATCCCCCAAACGGACCCGTAAGAGGCACGAACACCTCATACGGAACCAATGTATCTTGTACGAACTGACACCATAGTCACGGGCCTCTCAATTTGAGAATATGTTGATAATTTGATAATATATGGATTAGGATTAAAAACAAGCCCTTAAAGGGTGGAAACCCAAACCAACCCCCAAACGACCCAGTAAGAGGCCCGAACGCCTCGCACGGGACCAATGTAACTTGTAGGAACTGACCACGTAGTCGTCGGTCTCACGATTTGAGAATATGATGACAATTTCAAAATATGTAGATTAGGCTTAAAAAGAATCCTTTTGAGGGTGAAAACCCACACCAGCCCCCAAACGACCCAGTAAGAGGCACGAACACCTCACACGGGAGCAATGTAACTTGTACGAACTGACCGTAAGAATATGACGATAATTTCAAAATATATTGATTAAGCTTAAAAATAAGCCCTCAAAGGGTGAAAATCCAAACCAGCCCATAAACGGCCCCGTAAGAGGCACGAACACCTCGCACGGTAGGGCTGTCAATGGACCGGGTCTGGACTCGGACCCGATCCGGACCCGACCTGAATTAACGGATCTGAGCAAATTTTATAGACCCGATTATCTGATTACCCGATTACCCGATTAGTTAATGGACCGGATCTGGATATACATGACTCCGGTCCGATAAGGACCCGACCCGAATGTGTATATATATAATATAATAAATATATATTTATATATAATATTATATATATATATATAGTCTTACATATAGTTACTAAATATATATATAACTAACTTATATATATATATAATAGTTTTACATACATATATATAACAGTTATATATATATATATAAGTTATATATAAAAACAGTTTTACATACATACATATATATATATATATATATATATATATATATATATAAAATAGTTTTATATAAAAATAGAAAATTATATATATATATAGTAAAACTATTTTTATATAAAACTATTTTCTATTTTTATATAAAACGATTATATATATATATATATAGTTATACAGTTTTTATATATATATAATCGGGTCGGGTCTCCGGGTCCTTAATGGATCCGGGTCTGGATCCATTTTCTGAGACCCGTCGGGTAATCGGGTAAGACCCGATCCGTTAAAAATATACCCGGATCGGATCTGGATATACCCAGACCCGATCCAGACCCAACCCATTTACACCCCTATCGCACGGTACCAATGTAACTTGTACAAACTGACCACATAGTCGCGGGTCTCCCGATTTGAGAATATGACAATAATTTCAAAATATGTAGATTAGACTTAAAAGCAAGCCGTTTGAGGGTGAAAACCCAAACCAGCCCCCAAACGGCCTCGTAAGAGGCACGAACACCTCGCACGGGACAAATGTAACTTGTACGAACTAACAGCATAGTCAAGGGCCTCTCGATTTGAGAATATGACGATAATTTGATAATATATGGAGTGGGCTTAAAAACAAACCCTTAAAGGGTGAAAACCCAAACCAGCCACCAAACGGCCCGTAAGAGGCCCGAACACCTAACACAAGACCAATGTAACTTGTACGAACTGGCCACGTAGTCACGGGTCTCCCAATTTGAGAATATGACGATAATTTCAAAATATGTAGATTAGGATTAAAAATAAGCCGTTAAAGGGTGAAAACCCGAACCAGCCCCCAAACGGCCCCGTAAGAAGCCCAAACACCTCACACAGGAGCAATGTAACTTGTATGAGCTGACCACATAATCGCGGGTCTCCCAATTTGAGAATATGATAATAATTTCAAAATATGTAGATTAGGCATAAAAAGAATCCATTTGAGGGTGAAAACCCAAACCAACCCCAACGGCCCCGTAAGAGGCACGAACACCTCGTACGGGACCAATGTAACTTGTACGAACTGACCGCATACTCACGGGTCTCCCAGTTTGAGAATATGATGATAATTTCAAAATATGTAGATTAGGAATAAAAATAAGCCGTTTGAGGGTGAAAACCCAAACTAGCCCCAAAACGTCCCCATAAGAGGCACGAACACCTCGTACGGGACCAATTTAACTTGTAGGAACTGACCGCGTAATCTCGAATCTCCCGGTTTGAGAATATGACGATAATTTAAAAATATATTGATTAAGCTTAAAAACAAGCCCTTAAAGGGTGAAAATCCAAACCAGCCCCCAAACGGTCCCGTAAGAGGCACGAACACCTCGCGTGGGACCAATGTAACTTGTATTAACTGATCGTGTAGTCGCGGGTCTCCCGATTTGATAATATGATGATAATTTCAAAAAACGTAGATTAGGCTTAAAAATAAGCCGTTTGAGGGTGAAAACCCAAACCAGCCCCCAAACGGCCCCGTAAGAGGCACGAACACCTCGCACGGGACCAATGTCACTTGTACGAACTGACTGTGTAGTCACGGGTCTCTTGATTTGAGAATATGATGATAATTTCAAAATATATCAATTAAGCTTAAAAATAATCCCTAAAACGGTGAAAACCCAAACTAGCCCCTAAACGTCCCCGTAAGAGGCACGAACACCTCGCGCGGGACCAATGTAACTTATACAAACTGACCGCATAGACGCGGGTCTCCCAATTTGAGAATATGAAAATAATTTCAAAATATGTATATTGAGCTTAAAAATAAGTCGTTTGAGCGTGAAACCACAAACCAGCCCCCAAACGGTCCCGTAAGAGGCACGAACACCTCGCACGGGGCCAATGTAACTTGTACGAACTGATCGCGTTGTCGCGGGTCTCCTAGTTTGAGAATATGATGATAATTTAAAAATATGTAGATTAGGCTTAAAAATAATCCATTTAAGGGTGAAAACCCAAACCAACCCCCAAACGGCCCCGTAAGAGCCACAAACACCTCGCATGGGACCAATGTAACTTGTACGAACTGATCGCGTCGTCGCGGGTCTCCTGGTTTCAGAATATGACAATATTTTCAAAATTTGTAGATTAGGGTTAAAAATAAGCCGTTTAAGGGTGAAAACCCAAACCAACCCCCAAACGGCCCTGTAAGAGGCACGAACACCTCGCACGGGGCCAATATAACTTGTACGAATTGATCGTGTAGTCACGGGTCCCCGATTTGAGAATATGACGATAATTTCTAAATATATCAATTAATCTTAAAAACAAGCCCTTGAAGGGTGATAACCCAAACCAGCCTCCAAACGGCCACGTAAGAGGCACGAACACCTCGTATGGGACCAATGTAACTTGTACAAACTGAACGTATAGTTGAGGGTCTCCCGATTTGAGAAGATGACAATAATTTCAAAATATGTATATTAGGCTTAAAAATAAGCCATTTGAGAGTGCAAACCCAAACCAGCCCCCAAACAGCCCCGTAAGAGGCACGAATACCTCGCACGGGACTAATGTAACTTGTACTAAGTGGCAGCATAGTCATGGGCCTGTCGGTTTGCGAATATGATGATAATTTGATAATATATGAATTGGGCTTAAAAATAAGCCCTTAAAGGCTGAAAACCCAAACCAGCCCCCAAACGGCCCCGAAAGAGGCCCGCAGACCTCGCACAGGACCAATGTAACTTGTACGAACTAACCGCATAGTCGCGGGTCTCTTGGTTTTCAGAATATGATGATAATTTCAAAATATGTAGATTAGGCTTAAAAATAAGCCGTTTGAGGATGAAAACCCAAACCATCCCCCAAACGGCCCCGTAAGAGGCACGAACACCTCGCACGGGACCCATGTAACTTGTACGAACTGATAGCATAGTCACCGACCTCTCGGTTTGAGAATATGATGATAATTTGATAATATATTGATTAGGCTTCAAAATAAGCCCTTAAAGGGTAAAAACCCAAATCATCCCCCAACCGACCTCGTAAGAGGCCCGAACACCTCGCACGGGACCAATATAACTTGTATGAACTGACTGTGTAGTCGCGGTTCTCTCGGTTCAAGAATGTGATTATAATTTCAAAATATGTAGATTAGGCTTAAAAACAAGCCGTTTGGGGGTGAAAACCAAAACGAGCCCCCAAACGGCCCCGTAAGAGGCACGAACACCTCGCACGGGACCAATGTAACTTATACGAACTGACCACGTAGTCGTGGGTCTCCTCGTTTGAGAATATGATGATAGTTTCAAAATATGTAGATTAGACTTCAAAATAAGCTATTTAAGGATGAAAACCCAAAACGGCCCCGTAAGAGGCACGAACACCTCGCATGGGACCAATGTAACTTGTATGAACTGACCACGTAGTCACGTGTCTCCTGATTTTAGAATATGATAATAATTTCGAAATATGAAGATTAGGCTTAAAAACAAGCTGATTGAGGGTGAAAACCCACACCAGCCCCCAAACGGACTCGTAAGAGGCACGAACACCTCGCACGGAACCAATGTAACTTGTACGAATAGATCGCATAGTCACGGGCCTCTCGATTTGAGAATATGACGATAATTTGATAATATATGGATTAGGCTTAAAAAAAACCCTTAAAGGGTGAAAACCCAAACCAGCCCCCAAACGGCCCTGTAAGAGGCCCCAACACCTCGTACGGGACCAATGTAACTTGTAGGTATTGACCATGTAGTCACGGGTCTCCCGATTTGACAATATGACGATAATTTCAAAACATGTAGATTAGGCTTAAAAATAAGCCGTTTGAGGGTAAAACACAAACCAGCCCCCAAATGGCCCCGTAAGAGGCACGAACACCTTGCACGGGACCAATGTTACTTGTATGAACTGACCGCGTAGTCTTCGGTCTCCCAGTTTGAGAGCATGGCGATAATTTCAAAATATGTAGATTAGGCTTAAAAACAAGCCGTTTGAGGGTGAAAACCCAAACCAACCCCTAAACGGCTTCGTAAGAGGCACGAACACCTCGCACGGGACCAATGTAACTTGTATGAACTGATCGCGTATTAACGGGTCTCTCGATTTGAGAATACGACAATAATTACAAAATATGTAGATTAGGCTTAAAAGCAAGCCGTTTGAGGGTGAAAACCCAAACCAGCCCCTAAACAGCCGCGTAAGAGGCACGAACACCTCGCACGGGACCAATGTAACCTGTACGAACTGACCTTGTAGTCGCGGGTCTCCCGATTTGATAATATGATGATAATTTCAAAACATGTAGATTAGGCTTAAAAATATTCCGTTTGAGGGTGAAAACCCAAACCTGCCCCCAAACGGCCCCGTAAGAGGCACGAATACCACGTACGGGACCAATGTAACTTGTATGAAGTGACCGTGTAGTCATGGGTCTCCCGATCTGAGAATATGAAGAAAATTTCATAATACGTAGATTATGCTTAAAAATAAACCGCTAGAGGGTGAAAACCCAAACCATCCCCCAAACGGCCCTGTAAGAGGCACGAACACCTCGCACGGGACAAATGTAACTTGTACGAACTGACAGTATAGTCATGGGCCTCTTAGTTTGAGAATGCGACGATAATTTTATAATATATGGATTAGGCTTAAAAAGAAGCCCAAATGAGCCCCCAAACGGTCCCGTTAGAGGCCCGAACACCTCACACAGGATCAATGTAACTTGTACGAACTGGCCGCGTAGTCACGGGTCTCCCAGTTTGAGAATATGATGAGAATTTCAAAATATGTATATTATTCTTAAAAATAAGTCGTTTGAGGGTGAAAACCCAAACCTGCCTCGAAACGGCCCCGTAAGAGGGACGAACACCTCGCACGGGATCAATGTAACTTGTACGAACTGACCGTGTAGTCTCTGGTCTCTCGATTTGATAATATGATGATAATTTAAAAATATGTAGATTAGGCATAAAAACAAGTCGTTATAGGGTGAAAACCCAAACGGCCCCGTAAGAGGCCCGAACACCTCACACAGGACCAATGTAACTTGTACGAACTGGCCACATAGTCGCGGGTCTCCCGATTTGAGAATATGATGATAATTTCAAAATATGTATATTAGGCTTAAAAAGAAGCCTTTTGAGGGTGAAAACCCACACCAGCCCCCAAACGGCCCAGTAAGAGGCACGAACACCTCACACAGGAGCAATGTAACTTTTTTTAACTGAAAGCATAGCCACTGGCCTCTCGGTTTGAGAATATGACGATAATTTAGTAATATATGGATTAGGCTTAAAAATAAGCCCAAACCAGCCCCGAAACGGTCCCGTAAGAAGCACGAACACCTCGCATGGGACCAACGTAACTTGTACGGACAGACCGTCTAGACGCGGGTCTCCCGATTTGATAATATGATGATAATTTCAAAATATGTAGATTAGGCTTAAAAATAAGCCATTTCAGGGTGAAAACCCAAACCAGCCCCCAAACGGCCCCGTAAGAGGCAAGAACACCTCGCACGGGACCAATGTAACTTGTACGAACTGACCGTGTAGTCACGGGTCTTTCGGTTTGAGAATATGATGATAATTTCAAAATATATCGAGTAAGCTTAAAAATAATCCCTAAAAACGTGAAAACCCAAACTAGCCCCTAAACGGCCCCGTAAGAGGCACGAACACTTCGCACGGGACCAATGTAACTTGTACAAACTGACCACATAGTCGCGGGTCTCCCGATTTGAGAATATGACGATAATTTCAAAATATGTAGATTAGGTTTAAAAACAATCCGTTTGAGGATGAAAACCCAAACCAGCCCCCAAACGGCCCCGTAAGAGGCACGAACACCTCGCACGGGACCCATGTAACTTGTACGAAGTAACAACATAGTCACGGGCCTCTCGGTTTGAGAATATGACGATAATTTGATAATAAATGTATTAGGCTTAAAAACCAGGCCTTAAAGGGTGAAAACCCAAACTAGCCCCCAAACGGCCCCGTAAGAGGCACGAACACCTCGCTCGGGACCAATGTAACTTGTATGAACTGACAGCATAGTCACGGGCCTATCGGTTTGAGAATATGGCGATAATTTGATAATATATGGATTAGGCTTAGAAACAAGCCCTTGAGGGGTGAAAACATAAACCAGCACCCAAACGGCCCCATAAGTGGCCCGAACACCTCGCACGGGACTAATGTAACTTGTACGAATTGAACGTGTAGTCACGGGTCTCCCGGTTTGAGAATATGACGATAATTTCAAAATATATAAATTAAGCATAAAAATAAGCCCTTAAAGGGTGAAAACCCTGAACCAACCCCCAAACGGCCCCGTAAGAGGCACGAACACCTCGCACGGGACCAATGTAACTTGTACAAACTGACCACGTAGTTACGGGACTCCCGATTTGAGAAGATGGCGATAATTTCAAAATATGTAGATTAGGCTTAAAAACAAGTCGTTTGAGGGTGAAAACCCACACCAGCCCCTAAACAGGCCCGTAAGAGGCACGAACACCTCGCACGGGACTAATGTAACTTGTACGAACTTACAACATTGTCATGGGCCTCTCGGTTTGCGAATATGACGATAATTTGATAATATATGGATTTGGCTTAAAAATAAGCCCTTAAAGGGTGAAAACCCAAACCAGCCCCCAAATGGCCCCGTAAGAGGCCCGTACACCTCGCACAGGATCAATGTAACTTGTACAAACTGACCGCATAATCGCGGGTCTCCTAGTTTGAGAGTATGATGATAAATTAAAAATATGTACATTAGGCTTAAAAACAAGCCTATTGAGGATGAAAACCCAAACTATCACCCAAATGGCCCCGTAAGGGGCACGAACACCTCACACGGGACCAATGTAACTTGTACGAACTGACAGCATAGTCACGGGCCTCTCGATTTGAGAATATGATGGTAATTTGATAATATATGGATTAGGCCTCAAAATAAGTCCTTAAAGGGTGAAAACCCAAACCAGCCCCCAAACGGCCATCTAAGAGGCCCGAACACCTAGCACGGGACCAATATAACTTGTATGAACTGACCGTGTAGTCGCGGTTCTCTCGATTTGAGAATTTGATGATAATTTCAAAATATGTAGATTAGGCTTAAAAAGAAGCCATTTGAGGGTGAAAACCCAAACCAGCCCCCAAACGGCACAGTAAGAGGCACGAACACCTCGCATGGGAGCGATGTAACTTGTACGAACTGACCGTGAGAATATGACGATAATTTCAAAATATATCGATTAAGCTTAAAAATAAGCCCTTGAAGGGTGAAAACCCAAACCATCCCATAAACGGCCCCGTAAGAGGAACGAACACCTCGCACGGGACCAATGTAGCTTGTACAAACTGACTGCGTAGTCGCGGGTCTCCCGATTTGAGAATATGACAATAATTTCAAAATATGTAGATTAGGCTTAAAAATAAGCCGTTTGGGGGTGAAAACCCAAACCAACCCCCAAACGGCCTCGTAAGAGGCACGAACACCTCGCACGGGACCAATGTAACTTGTACGAACTAACAGCATAGTCAAGGGCCTCTCGGTTTGAGAATATGATGATAATTTGATAATATATGGATTAGGCTTAAAAACAAGCCCTTAGAGGGTGAAAACCCAAACCAGCCACCAAACGTCCCCGTAAGAGGCCCGAACACCTCACACAGGACCAATGTAACTTGTATGAACTGGCCACATAGTCGCGGGTCTCCCGATTTGAGAATATGATGATAATTTCAAAATATGTAGATTAGGCTTAAAAAGAAGCCTTTTGAGGGTGAAAACCCACACCAGCCCCCAAACGGCCCAGTAAGAGGCACGAACACCTCACATGGGAGCAATGTAACTTGTTTGAACTGAAAGCATAGCCACTGGCCTCTCGGTTTGAGAATATGACGATAATTTAGTAATATATGGATTAGGCTTAAAAATAAGCCCTAACCAGCCCCCAAACGGTCCCGTAAGAAGCACGAACACCTCGCATGGGACCAACGTAACTTGTACGGACAGACCGTCTAGACGCGGGTCTCCCGATTTGATAATATGATGATAATTTCAAAATATGTAGATTAGGCTAAAAAACAAACCGTTTGAGGGTGAAAACCCAAACCAGCCCCCAAATGGCCCCGTAAGAGGGGTAAACACCTCGCACGGGATCAACATAACTTGTACGAACTGACAAAGTAATCACGGGTCTCTCGGTTCGGTAATATGACAATAATTTCAAAATATGTATATTGGGCTTCAAAACAGGTCGTTTGAGGGTGAATACCCAAACCAGCCCCCAAACGGCCCCGTAAGAGGCACGAACACCTTGCACAGGACCAATGTTACTTGTACGAACTGACAGCATATTCACGGGCCTCTCGGTTTGAGAATGTGGCGATAATTTAAAAATATGTAGATTAATCTTAGAAATAAGTCGTTTAAGGGTAAAAACCCAAACCAGCCCCCAAACCAACCCGTAAGAGGCACGAACACCTTGTACGGGACTAATTTAACTTGTACGATTTGACCGCGTAGTCACGGGTCTCCTGGTTTGAGAATATGACGATAATTTCAAAATATATCGATTAAGCTTAAAAACAAGCCCTTAAAAGATGAAAATCCAAACCAGCCCCCAAACGCTCTCGTAAGAGGCACAAACACCTTGCACGGGATCAATGTAACTTGTACGAACAGACCGTGTAGTCGCGGGTCTCCCGATTTGATAATATGATGATAATTTCAAAATACATAGATTAGCCTTAAAAACAAGCCGTTTCAAGGTGAAAACCCAAACCAGCCCCCAAACGGCCCCGTAAGAGGCAAGAACACCTCGCATGGGACCAATGTAACTTGTACGAGCTGACCGTGTAGTCACGGGTCTTCCGGTTTGAGAATATGATGATAATTTCAAAATATATCGAGTAAGCTTAAAAATAATCCCCAAAAATGTGAAAACCCAAACCAGCCCCTAAACGGCCCCGTTAGAGGCACGAACAACTCGCACGGGACCAATGTAACTTGTACAAACTGACCGCATAGTCGCGGGTCTCCCGGTTTGAGAATATGATGATAATTTCAAAATATGTAGATTAGGCTTAAAAACAAGCAGTTTGTGGATGAAAACCCAAACCAGCCCCCAAACGGCCCCGTAAGAGGCACGAACACCTCGCACGGGACCCATGTAACTTGTACGAAGTAACAACATAGTCACGGGCCTCTCGGTTTGAGAATATGACGATAATTTGATAATAAATGTATTAGGCTTAAAAACAAGCCCTTAAAGGGTGAAAACCCAAACTAGCCCCCAAACGGCCCCGTAAGAGGCACGAACACCTCGCCCGGGACCAATGTAACTTGTATGAACTGACAGCATAGTCACGGGCCTATTGGTTTGAGAATATGGAGATAATTTGATAATATATGGATTAGGCTTAGAAACAAGCCCTTGAAGGGTGAAAACATAAACCAACCCCCAAACGGCCCCATAAGTGGCCCGAACACCTCGCATGGGACCAATGTAACTTGTACGAATTGAACGTGTAGTCACGGGTCTCCCGGTTCGAGAATATGACGATAATTTCAAAATGTATCAATTAAGCATAAAAATAAGCCCTTAAAGGGTGAAAACCAGAACCAACCCCCAAACGGCCCCGTAAGAGGCACGAACACCTCGCACGGAACCAATGTAACTTGTACAAACTGACCACATAGTTGCGGGACTCCCGATTTGAGAAGATGGCGATAATTTCAAAATATTTATATTAGGCTTAAAAACAAGTCGTTTGAGGGTGAAAACCCACACCAGCCCCCAAACAGGCCCGTATAAGGTACGAACACCTCGCACGGGACTAATGTAACTTGTACGAACTTACAACATTGTCATGGGCCTCTCGGTTTGCGAATATGACGATAATTTGATAATATATGGATTTGGCTTAAAAACAAGCCCTTAATGGGTGAAAACCCAAACCAGCCCCCAAATGGCCCCGTAAGAGGCCCGTACACCTCGCACAGGATCAATGTAACTTGTACGAACTGACCGAATAATCGCGGGTCTCCTAGTTTGAGAGTATGATGATAATTTAAAAATATGTAGATTAGGCTTAAAAACAAGCCTATTGAGGATGAAAACCCAAACTATCACCCAAATGGCCCCGAAAGGGGCACGAACACCTCGCACGGGACCAATATAACTTGTACGAACTGACAGCATAGTCATGGGCCTCTCGATTTGAGAATATGATGGTAATTTGATAATATATGGATTAGTCCTCAAAATAAGTCCTTAAAGGGTGAAAACCCAAACCAGACCCCAAACGGCCCTGTAAGAGGCCCGGACACCTAGCACGGGACCAATATAACTTGTATGAACTGATCGTGTAGTCGCGGTTCTCTCGATTTGAGAATCTGATGATAATTTCAAAATATGTAGATTAGGCTTAAAAAGAAGCCATTTGAGGGTGAAAATCCAAACCAGCCCCCAAATGGCACAGTAAGAGGCACGAACACCTCGCACGGGAGTGATGTAACTTGTACGAACTGACCGTGAGAATATGACGATAATTTCAAAATATATCGATTAAGCTTAAAAATAAGCCCTTGAAGGGTGAAAACCCAAACCATCCCATAAACGGCCCCGTAAGAGGAACGAACACCTCGCACGAGACCAATGTAGCTTGTACAAACTGACTGCGTAGTCGCGGGTCTCCCGATTTGAGAATATGACAATAATTTCAAAATATGTAGATTAGGCTTAAAAGCAAGCCGTTTGAGGGTGAAAACCCAAACCAGCCCCCAAACGGCCTCGTAAGAGGTACGAACACCTCGCACGGGACCAATGTAACTTGTATGAATTAACAGCATAGTCAAGGGCCTCTCGGTTTGAGAATATGACGATAATTTGATAATATATGGATTAGGCTTAAAATTAAGCCCTTAGAGGGTGAAAACCCAAACCAGCCACCAAACAGCCCCGTAAGAGGCCGGAACACCTCACACAGGACCAATGTAACTTGTACGAACTGGCCACATAGTCGCGGGTCTCCCGATTTGAGAATATGATGATAATTTCAAAATATGTAGATTAGGCTTAAAAATAAGCCGTTAGTGGGTGAAAACCCAAACCAGCCCCCAAACGGCCCCGTTAGAGGCCCAAACACCTCGCACGGGACTAATGTAACATGTACGAACTGACCACGTAATCGCAGTCTCCCAATTTGAGACTATGACAATAATTTCAAAATCTGTGGATTAGGCATAAAAACAAGTTGTTTGAGGGTGAAAACCCAAACCAACCCCAACGGTCCCGTAAGAGGCACGAACACCTCGCTCGGGACCAATGTAACTTGTACGGACTGATCGCGTAGTCACGGGTCTCCCAGTTTTAGAATATGACGATAATTTTAAAATATGTAGATTAGGAATAAAAATAAGCCGTTTGAGGGTGAAAACCCAAACCAGACCCAAAATGGCCCCGTAAGAGGCACGAACACCTCGTACGGGACTAATTTAACTTGTACGAAGTGATCGTGTAGTCACGGATCTCTCGGTTTCAGAATATGATAATAATTTTAAAATATATCGATAAGCTTAAAAATAAGTCTTTAAAGGGGGAAAATCCAAACCAGCCCCCAAACGGTCCCGTAAGAGGCACGAACACCTCGCACGGGACCAATGTAACTTGTACGAACTGACCGTGTAGTCGCGGGTCTCTCGATTTGATAATATGATGATAAATTCAAAAAACGTAGATTAATGTTAAAAATAAGTCGTTTGAGGGTGAAAAGCCAAACAAGCCCCCAAACGGCCCCGTAAGAAGCACGAACACCTCGTACGGGACCAATGTAACTTGTACGAACTGATCGGGTAACCACGGGTCTCCTGATTTGAGAATGTGATGATAATTTCAAAATATATCGATTAAGCTTAAAAATAAGCCCTAAAAGGGTGAAAACCCAAACCAGCCCCTAAACAGCCCTGTAAGGGCACTAACACCTCGCACGAGACCAATGTAACTTGTACAAACTGACTTCATAGTCGCGGGTCTCCCGATTTGAGAATATGATGATAATTTCAAACTACATAGATTGGGATTAAAAATGAGCCGTTTGAGCATGAAAACCCAAACCAGCCCCAAAACGGCCCCGTAAGAGGCACGAACACCTAGCACGGGACCAATGTAACTTGTACGAACTAACAGCATAGTCACGGGCCTCTCGGTTTGAAAATATGACAATAATTTGATACTATATGGATTAGGCTTAAAAAACCCTTAAAGGGTGAAAATCCAAACTAGCCCCCAAACGACCCCGTAAGAGGCCCGAACACCTCGCACGAGACCAATATAACTTGTATGAACTGACCGCGTAGTCAAGGGTCTTCAAGTTTGAGAATATGACAATAATTTCAAAACAAGTCGATTAGGCATAAAAATAAGTCGTTTGAGGGTTAAACCACAAACCATCCCCCAAACGGTCCCGTAAGAGGCACGAACACCTCGCACGGGACCAATGTAACTTGTACGAGTTGATCGCGTTATCATGGGTCTCCTAGTTGAGAATATGACGATAATTTCAAAATATGTAGATTAGGCTTAAAAATAAGCCGTTTAAGGGTGAAAACCCAAACCAACCCCCAAACGGCCCCGTAAGAGCCACGAACACCTCGCACAGGACCAATGTAACTTGTACGAACTAATCGCTTCGTCACGGGTCTCCTGGTTTGAGAATATGATAATAATTTCAAAATTTATAAATTAGGCTTAAAAATAAGTCGTTTAGGGGTGAAAACCGAAACCAACCCCCAAACGCCCCTGTGAGAGGCACGATCACCTCGCACGGGACCAATGTAACTTGTACGAATTGATCGTGTAGTCACGGGTCCCCGATTTGAGAATATGATGATAATTTCTAAATATATCGATTAATCTTAAAAATAAGCCCTTAAAGGGTGAAAACCCAAACCAGCCTCCAAACGGCCCCGTAAGAGGCACGAACACCTCGTACGGGACTAATGTAACTTGTAAAACTGACCGTATAGTTGAGGGTCTCCCGATTTGTGAAGATGACAATAATTTCAAAATATGTATATTAGGCTTAAAAATAATCCATTTGAGAGTGCAAACCCAAACCAACCCCCAAGCAGCCCCGTAAGAGGCACAAACACCTCGCACGGGACTAATGTAACTTGTACGAACTGACAGCATAGTCATGGGCCTCTCGGTTTGCGAATATGACGATAATTTGGTAATATATGGATTTGCCTTAAAAATAAGCCCTTAAAGGATGAAAACACAAACCAACCCCCAAACGGCCCCATTAGAGGCCCGTACACCTCGCACAAACACCAAACCAGCCTCCAAACGGCCCTTAAAGGGTGAAAACCCAAACCAGCCTCCAAACGGCCCCGTAAGAGGCACGAACACCTCGCACGGGACCAATGTAACTTGTTCGAACAGACAGCAGTGTCACGGGCCTCTCGATTTGAGAATATGATGATAATTTGATAATATATGGATTTGGCTTCAAAATAAGCCCTTAAACGGTGAAAACCCAAACCAGCCCTCAAATGGCCTTATAAGTGGCCCAAACACCTAGCACGGGACCTAGGGCTGTGTTTTTTTTTCGATTTTTCCGATATTCGATCCTACATTTTCGATTTTTGAACTATATAAGGCTTCCGATTTTCGATTTCCGATTGTTCCGAAAAAAATCAGATCCAAAATTAGAAATAATTCTGAATTTCCGATTTTTCAATTTTTCCGATCCGATTTTTTCGAAACTATGCCGATCCAATTTTTCTGAATTATTTTCGATGTTTTCAGAAATATTTTTCGATTTCCAATTTTTCTAATTTTTTTAAAAATTCTCATGTGTCCCACATCGGCTAGGAGAGGAAGAGAGGCCCAAAAAAGTTCACTATAAAAGGAGAATATCCCTCTATCCTCTACACAAATGAAAAAAAATGGTTAAATCCTTACATATTTACATGTTGGGTTAAATCTTTTTTTCGATTTTTTAAAATTAGAATTTCGAGAAATCGAAAATCCTATATTAATTTTTTTGAAATTTTAGAGTTACCAAAATTTCTGAATTTTTAGTATTTTTTTGAATTTCTGAATTTTTCCGATTTTTCGATTTTTTCGAATTCGGAAACTTTTTTGATTTTCCAAAAAAATTGGATAGGAAATTGGAACAAATATTTTATTTTCGAAAAAATTGGAATTTTTTCTGAAAGGTCATTTTCCGATCCGATCCGGCCAAAACACAGCCCTAACGGGACCAGTATAACTTGTATGAACGAACTGTGTAGTCGCGATTCTCTCGGTTTGAGAATATGATGATAATTTCAAAATATGTAGATTACGCTTAAAAATAAGTTGTTTAAGGGTGAAAACCCAAACCAACCCCCAAACGGCCCCGTAAGAAGCACGAACACCACGCACGGGACCAATGTAACTTGTATGAACTGACCGCGTAAATGCGTGTCTCCCAGTTTTAGAATATGATGATGATTTCAAAATATGTGGATTAGGCTTAAAAACAAGTCGTTTGAGGGTGAAAACCCGAACCAGCCCCTAAACGGACCCGTAAGAGGCACGAATACCTCGCACCGGACCAATGTAACTTGTAAGAACAGATCGTGTAGTCACTGGTCTCCCGATTTGAGAATATGAGGATAATTTCAAAATATATCGATTAAGCTTAAAAATAAACCCTTAAAGGGTGAAAACCCAAAACAGCCCCTAAATGGCCCCGTAAGAGGCACGAAAACCTCGCACGGGACCAATGTAACTTGTACAAATTGGCCGCATAGTCGCGGATCTCTCGGTTTGAGAATATGACAATAATTTCAAAATATGTAGATTAGGCTTACAAGCAAGCCGTTTGAAGGTGAAAACCCAAACCAGCCCCCAAACGGCCCCGTAGGAGGCAAGAACACCTCGCACGGGACCAATGTAACTTGTACGAACTGATAGCACAGTCATGGGCCTCTCGGTTTGAGAATATGATGATAAGTTGATAATATATGGATTACGCTTAAAAACAAACCCAAACCAGCCCCCAACGGCCCCGTAATAGGCATGAACACCTCGTACGGGACCAATTGACTTGCATGAACTGACCGTGTGGTCGCGGGTCTCCCGGTTTGAGAATATCGTGATAATTTCAAAATATATAGATTAGTCTTAAAAACAAGCCGTTTGAGGGTTTAAACCCAAACCAGCATCCAAAAGGCCCCATAAGAGGCACGAACACCTCGCACAGGACCAATGTAATTGTAAGAACTGACTGCGTAGTCGCAAGTTTCCTGGTTTGAGAATATGACAATAATTTGATAATATATGGATTAGGCTTAAAAACAAGCCCTTAAAGGGTGAAAACCCAAACTAGCCCCCAAATGGCCCCGTAAGAGGCCCGAACACCTCGTACGGGACCATTTGACATGCATGAACTGACCGTGTGGTCGCGGGTCTCCCGGTTTGAGAATATCGTGATAATTTCAAAATACATATATTAGTCTTAAAAACAAGCCGTTTGAGGGTTTAAACCCAAACCAGCATCGAAACTGCCCCATAAGAGGCACGAACACCTCACACAGGACCAATGTAATTGTAAGAACTGACTGTGTAGTCGCAGGTCTCCTGGTTTGAGAATATAACGATAATTTGATAATATATGGATTAGTCTTAAAAATAAGCCCTTAAAGGGTGAAAACCCAAACCAGCCCCCAAACTGCCCCGTAAGAGGCCCGAACACCTCGCACGGGACCAATATAACTTGTATGAACTGACTGCGTAGTCACGGGTCTCCCAGTTTGAGAATGTGACGATAATTTCAAAATATGTAGATTAGGATAAAAAATAAGTCGTTTAAGTGTGAAACCGCAAACCAGCACCCAAACGGTCCCGTAAGATGCACGAACACCTCGCAGGGGACCATTGTAACTTGTAAGAACTAATCGTGTTGTCGCGGGTCTCCCAATTTGAGAATATGACAATAATTTCAAAATATGTAGATTAGGCTTACAAATAATCCGTTTAAGGGTGTCAACCCAAACCAACCCCCAAACGGCCCAGTAAGAGGCACGAACACCTTGCACGGGACCAATGTAACTTGTACTAACTGATCGCGCCGTCGTGGGTCTCCTGGTTTGAGAATCTGACGATAATTTCAAAATTTGTAGATTAGGCTTAAAAATAAGCCACTTAAGGGTGAAAATCTAAACCAACCCCAAAACGGCCCTATAAGAGGCACGAACACCTCGCACGGGACCAATGTAACTTGTACGAATTGACCGTGTAGTCAAGGGTCTCCCGATTTGAGAATATGATGATAATTTCAAAATATATCGATTAATCTTAAAAACAAGCTCTTAAAGGGTGAAAACCCAAACCAGCCTCCTAACGGCCCGTAAGAGGCACGAACACCTCGTACGGGACCAATGTAACTTCTACAAATTGACCGCGTAGTTGAGGGTCTCCCGATTTGAGAAGATGACGATAATTTCAAAATATGTAGATTAGGCATAAAAATAAGCCGTTTGAGAGTGCAAACCCAAACCAGCCCCCAAACGGCCCCGTAAGAGGAATGAACACCACGCACGGGACTAATGTAACTTGTACGAACTCACAGCATCGTCATGGGCCTCTCGGTTTGCGAATATGACGATAATTTGATAATATATGGATTTGGCTTCAAAACAAGCCCTTAAAGGGCAACGGCCCCGTTAGACGCCCGTAGACCTAGCAGGGGACCAATGTAACTTGTATGAACTGACGTCATAGTCGCGGGTCTCCTGGTTTGAGAATATGACGATAATTTCAAAATAAGCTGTTTAAGGGTGAAAACCCATACCGACCCCCAAACGGCCCCGTAAGAAGCACAAACACCTCGCACGTGACCAATGTAAATTGTATGAACTGACCGCGTAGTCGCATGTCTCTCGGTTTTAGAATATGATGATAATTTCAAAATATGTGCATTAGGCTTAAAAATAAGCTGTTTGAGGGTTAAAACCCAAACCAGCCCCTAAACGGACCCCTAAGAGGCACGAACACCTCACATGGGACCAATGTAACTTGTAGGAACTGATTGTTTAGTCACTGTTCTCCCGGTTTGAGAATATGAGGATAATTACAAATTATATCGATTATGCTTAAAAATAAGCCCTTAAAGGGTGAAAACCCAAACCAGCACCTAAACGGCCCCATAAGAGGAACGAACACCTCGCACGGGACCAATGTAACTTGTACAAACTGGTCGCAAAGTCGCGGGTATCTCAATTCGAGAATATGACAATAGTTTCAAAATATATAGATTAGGCTTAAAAGCAAGCCGTTTGAGGGTGAAAACCCAAACCAGTCCCCAAACGGCCCCGTAGGAGCACGAACACCTCGCACGGGACCAATGTAACTTGTACAAACTAACAGCATAGTCACGAGCCTCTCGGTTTGAGAATATGACGATAATTTGGTAATATATGGATTAGGCTTAAAAACAAGCCCTTAATGGGTGAAACCCCAAGCCAACCCCCAAACGGCCCTGTAAGAGGCTCGAACACCTCATACGGGACCAATTAACTTGCATGAACTGACCGCGTGGTCGCGGGTCTCCCAGTTTGAGAATATCATGATAATTTCAAAATATATAGATTAGTCTTAAAAACAAGCCGTTTGAGGGTGAAAACCCAAACCAGCCCCCAAACGGCCCCGTAAGAGGCACGAACACCTCGCACATGACCAATGTAATTATACGAACTGACCGCGTAGTCATGGATCTTCTAGTTTGAGAATATGATGATAATTTCAAAATATGTAGATTAGGCTTAAAAATAAGCCATTTTGAGGGTGAAAACCCAAAGCAACCCCCAAACGGCCTCGTAAGAGGCACGAACACCTCGCACGGGACCAATGTAACTTGTACAAACTGACATTATAGTCACGGGCCTCTCAATTTGAGAATATGACAACAATTTGATAATATATGTATTAGGCTTAAAAACTGGCCCTTAAAGGGTGAAAACACAAACCAGCCCCCAAACGGCCCCGTAAGAGACCCGAATACCTCGCATGAGACCAATGTAACATGTACGAACTGACCGCGTAGTCGTGGGTCTCCCGATTTGATAATATGATGATAATTTCAAAATATGTAGATTAGGCTTAAAAATAAGTCGTTTGAGAGTGAAAACCCGAACCACCCCGAAACGGACCCTAAGAGGCACGAACACCTCGCACGGAACCAATGTAACTTGTACGAAAGACCGCATAGTCAAGGGCCTATCAATTTGAGAATATGACGATAATTGATAATATATGGATTTGTCTTAAAAACAAGCACTTAAAGGGTGAAAACCCAAACCAGCCCCCAAACGGCCCCGTAAGAGGCCCGAACACTTCGCATGAGACCAATGTAACTTGTATGACCTAACCGCGTAGTTGTGGGTCTCCCTGTTTGATAATATGATTATAATTTCAAAATATGTAGATTAGGCTTAAAAACAAGCCGTTTGCGGGTGAAAACCCAAACCAACCCCCAAACGGACCCGTAAGGGGCACGAACACCTCGCACGGGACCAATGTAACTTGTACGAACTGATCACGTAGTCACGGGTCTCCCGGTTTGAGAATATGATGATACTTTAAAAATATATTGATTAAGCTTATAAATAAGCGCTTAAAGGGTGAAAACTCAAACTACACCCTAAACGGCCCCGTAAGAGGCACGAACACCTCGCACGGGACCAATGTAACTTGTACAAACTGACCGCATAGTCGTGGGTCTCCTGTTTGAGAATATGACGATAATTTCAAAATATGTAGATTAGGCTTAAAAATAAGCCGATTGACGATGAAAACCCAAACCATCCCCCAAACGGCCCCGTAAGAGGCACGAACACCTCGCACGGGTCCATTGTAACTTGTATGAACTGACAGCATAGTCACGGTCCTCTGGGTTTGAGAATATAATGATAATTTGATAATATATGAATTAGGCTTAAAAATATACCCTTAAAGGGGGGGAACCCAAACCAACCCCCAAACAGCCCCGTTAGAGGCCCGAACACCTCGCACGGGACCCATATAATTTGTATGAACTGACCGCGTAGTCACAGTTCTCTCAGTTTGAGAATAAGATGGAAATTTCAAAATATGTAGATTAGGCTTAAAAACAAGCCGATGATGGGTGAAAAACAAAACCAGCATCCAAACGGCCCCGTAAGAGGCACGAACACCTCGCACGGGACCAATGTAACTTGTATGAACTGAAGATGTAGTCATGGGTGTCCTGGTTTGAGAATTTGATGATAATTTCAAAATATTTAGATTAGGCTTCAAAATAAGTTGTTTAAGGGCGAAAACCCAAACCAGCCCCCAAACGGCCCCGTAAGAGGCCCGAACACCTCGCGCGGGACCATTGTAACTTGTATGAACTGACATCATAGTCGCGTGTCTCCCGGTTTGATAATATGATGATAATTTTAAAATATGTAGATTAAGCTTAAAAACAAGTCGTTTGCGGGTGAAAACCCAAACCAACCCCCAAACGGACCCGTAAGGGGCACGAACACCTCGCACGGGACCAATGTAACTTGTACGAACTGATCATGTAGTCACGGGTCTCTCGGTTTGAGAATATGATGATACTTTAAAAATATATTGATTAAGCTTATAAATAAGCCCTTAAAGGGTGAAAACCTAAACCAGCCCCCAAACGGCCTCGTAAGAGGCCCGAACACCTCGCACAGGACCAATGTAACTTGTAGGAACTGACCACGTAGTCACGGGTCTCCCGGTTTGAGAATTAGACGATAATTTCAAAATATGTAGATTAGGCTTAAAACAAGCCGTTTGAGGGTAAAACCCCAAACCATCCCCGAAACGGCCCCGTAAGACGTACGAACACCTCGCACAGGAGCAGTGTAACTCGTACGAACTGACCGTGTAGTCACAGGTTTCCCAGTTTGAGAATATGACAACAATTTCAAAATATATCGATTAAGCTTAAAATAAAGGGTGAAAACCCAAACCAGCCCCTAAACTTCCCCGTAAGAGGCATGAACACCTCGGACGGGACAAATGTAACTTGTATAAACTGACCACATAGTCGCGGGTCTCCCGATTTGAGAATATGACAATAATTTCAAAATATGTATATTAGGCTTAAAACCAAGCCATTTGAGGGTAAAAATCCAAACCAGCCCCCAAACAACCCCGTAAGAGGCACGAACACCTCGCACGGGACCAATGTAACTTGTACGAACTAACAACATAGTCACGGGCCTCTCGATTTAAGAATATGACAATAATTATATAGTATATGGATTTGGCTTAAAAACAAGCCCTTAAAGGGTGAAAACCCAAACCAGCCCCCAAACGGCCCCGTAAGAGGCCCGAACACCTCGTATGGGACCAATTAACTTGCATGAACTGACCGCGTAGTCGCGGGTCTCCCGATTCGAGAATATCATGATAATTTCAAAATATGTAGATTACGCTTAAAAACAAGCCGTTTGAAGGTGAAAACCCAAACCGTCCCCCTAATGGCCCCGTAAGAGGCACGAAAACCTCGCACAGGACCAGTGTAACTTGTACGAACTGACCGCGTAGTCGCGGGTCTCCTGGTTTTAAAATATGATGATAATATCAAAATATGTAGATAAGGCTTAAAAATAAGTTGTTTAAGGGTAAAAACCCAAACCAACCCCCAAACGACCCCGTAAGAAGCACGAACACCTCGCACGGGACCAATGTAACTTGTACGAACTTACAGCGTAGTCACGGGCCTCTCGGTTTGAGAATATGATGATAATTTGTCAATATATGGATTAGGCTTAAAAACTAGCCCTTAAAGGGTGAAAACCCAAACCAGCTCCTAAACGGCCCCGTAAAAGACTCGAACACCTCGCACGAGAACAATGTAACTTGTACGAACTGACCGCGTTGTCGCGGGTCTCCTGGTTTGATAATATGATGATAATTTCAAAATATGTATATTAGGCTTAAAAATAAGTCGTTTGAGGGTGAAAACCCAAATCAACCCCCAAACGGACCCGTAAGAGGAACGAACACCTCGCACGGGACCAATGTAACTTGTACGAACAACATGCATAGTCATGGGCCTCTCGGTTTAAGAATATGACAATAATTTGATAATATATGGATTTGTCCTAAAAACAAGCACTTAAAGGGTGAAAACCCAAACCAGCCCCCAAACGGCCCCGTAAGAGGCCCGAACACCTCGCACGAGATCAATGTAACTTGTACGAACTGACCGCGTAGTCGCGGGTCTCCCGATTTGAGAATATGATGATAATTTTAAAATATATCAATTAAGTTAAAAACAAGCCCTTAAAGGGTGAAAACCCAAACCAGCCCCCAAAGGCCCCGTAAGAAACAAGAACACCTCTCATGGGACCAATGTAGCTTGTACGAACTGACCGCGTAGTCGCGGGTCTCCCGATTTTATAATATGATGATAATTTCAAAATATGTAGATTAGGCTTAAAAAAAAGCCGTTTGAGGGTGAAAACCTAAACCAACCCCGAAACGGCCTCGTTAGAGGCACGAGCACCTCGCACGGGATTAATGTAACTTGTTCGAATTGATAGAATAGTCGCAGGCCTCTCGGTTTGAGGCTCACGTAGAAGAGTCCACTCATCCGCCACTAGCTAAAACAAGTCAAAGGCATTCTCATCGCCCAACACTAGGGTCACCCTGGACCACCACTCCAAATGTGCCCAGTCATCAATACTCAACCATGCCATGTGGATCGCACTGCTTGAAAAATCTGCCATTTCTTAGTTTTGGAAAAGAGAAGAATGCTAGAATAGTTCCGAGAAAGGAAAGGTAGAAGATAGAAGATCTGAAGGCTTTGAAAAATGAAGAAATCTTCCAAATGAATTTTAGAACATTTTTTCACTAAGAAAATCATTTTTCAAGCTCTCTGAAGTAAATACCACATTTTCTCCCTCAACTTAAAATCCCATAAACAGAATCCCAAAATTATTTCTCCGATAGAATTCTCAAATCAAGCTCCCCCAGTGGAACTTCAAACTCCATCAACGTATCCAAAGGACACAAAAAAAATTGAAAAAGTCCCCCAATAGGGTTACATCCAATCCTTGGACCAATATCTTTTCCCCAGAGGAGTCTCCAAATTTTCAAGGAGAACTATACCCCTACGGCCCAACTTAAGGTCCTCAGAATTGGCCTTGACCCGCATAATTGATCACTCCCTACTCAAGCCCTCAGAATTGGCTTCGACCTGTAGAACTGGTCGCTTCCACTTAAGGTCCTTTGAATTGACCTCCCTTAGAATTATTCACTCCCACTTAAGGTCGCAGAATTGACCACGACCCTCAGAGATGGTCACTCCAACTTAAGCCCTCAGAATTGTTCGCTCCTACTTAAGGTCCTCAGAATTGTCCTCGCCCCTCAGAATTGGTCGCTCCCACTTAAGGTCCTCAGAATTAGCCTAGACCCTCAGAATTGGTCACTACCTACTCAAGTCCTAAGAATTGGCTTCTACTAGCAGAATTGTTCACTTCTACTTATGGTCCTAAAATTTTGGCCTCGGCCCTCAGAAATAGTTACTCCAACGTAAGCCCTCATAATTATCTTTGACCCTCATAATCAGTTACTCCTACTTAAATCTCTCAGAATTGGATTCGACCCTCAAAATTGGTCACTCCAACATAAGGTCCTCAGAATTGACCTCGACCCTTAGAATTGGTCACTCCAACTTAAGCCCTCAAAATTGACTTTGACCCTCATAATTGGTCACTCTCACTTAAGGTCCTCAGAATTGACCTCGGCCCTTAGAATTGGTATCTCCAGTTTAAGGTACTCAGAATTGGCCTCGACCTTCCAAATTTGTCACTCCCGCTTAAGGTCCTCAGAATTAACCTCGACCGTCAAAATTGGTCACTCCAACTTAACCCCTCAGAATTGGCTTCGACCCTCAGGATTGGTCGCTCCCACTTAAAGCCCCCAGAATTAGCTTCAACCCTCAGAATTGGTCGCTCCAATTTAAGGCCTTAGGATTGTCTTCGATCCTCACAATTGGTCCTCATAAATGGTCTGACCCTCTAAATCGGTCATCCTCATCCTTTTTGGTCTAAATAATCGACCTCCTTCCCAAAATATCATGTTCTATCTATTCGATGACTTTCATTTATTCCAAGCACATCCATTGAGGGGCTCTCTAGACACCATATTTTAGGATCCTCTAAGTCTCTCCTTAGGTCCCTAGCATCTACCCATTTCACTACAAGACCTAGGTTGAACTCCGAGTATCGATCTAGAGACCATGGGCGCTCCCAAGTCCCGTTTGACTCCAATCAACTCTATAGTCAGAGCAAAAGCTTAACGAATTCTTGAAGAGCACTGAATTCCCTTTCCAATGGTCTGCCCCATAATGGTTTGGATGACGAATCATTTTACTATCAAAAAGTGATCTAGAAGCCATCGGGCACTCTTGGGCCCCGATTTGACCCCAATCAACTTCATCATCAGAGTGAAATCTCAATAAATCCTTAAGGGGCACTAATTCTAATGGTCTTCTTTGTGCATAAAATGGCATAACCGTTCAGACAAGCGATCCATTTTCCCCTAATACCGATACAGAGGCCATCGGGCTCTCCCAGGCCCCGTTTAACTCTGATCAACTCTATATTCAGAGAAAAAGTTCAATAAATACTTTACAGACACTTAACCCCCTTTCCACCGATCCACCCCATGCACGAATCAGCATAATGGTTCAGACAAATGAACCATTTTACTATCAAAAATTGATTTGGAGTCCACGGGCACTCCTGGGCCCCGATTTGACCTCAATCAACTTCATAATCAGAGAGAAAGCTCAATAAATCATTGAAAGGAACTGAAACCTCTTTCCAACAGTCTACCTTGTGCACAAAATAGCATATCCATTCGGACGAACGATCTGTTTCCCCCAAAAATTAATCCAGAGGCCACTGGGTGCTCTCGGGCCTTATTTCATCAAGGTCAACTCTACAGCTCAAATGATACTGAACGAATCTTCAAAGGGCACTAAATACCCTTTCCAATAGTCCACCTCGTGTGTGAATCAGCCTTACAATATAGATGAATGACCTGTTTTACTCTGAAAGGTCATCGGGCGCTTCTGGTCCTAGTTGACCAAAGTTAACACTCTGAATTGAGCGAAGCTATTTGGAATATCGAATTACCTCGCATAACCTTTCCAACGGTCTACCTTGTACGCAAATTTAACATGGTTTGGACGAATGATCCACTGGTCCGACGATCTCCTATCCAAAGGACCGACGAGCATTTTCAATCCCCATTTGACCCAAAGTCAACTCTGACCTGAGAGAGTTCCATAGGACTCTTAATGGTCTTTGAATTAAATTTCTAATAGTATGCTCCATGCATGATTTGGATATACAGATTGCGTTCTATGCCTATTTTTCAGGAAAATATGCACGAGATTTCCGATCGGCAGATCCATTTCCCTGCCTATCGGTAGTATGTCTAAGGTTACCTGCCGATTAGCAGGGCCAGTGCTATGATGATCGGTAGCCCCTACCCTATAAATATAGGTCATGATATCACTCTCAAGGTACACCTCATATCCATCAATATGAGTGATCTCAGTAATATTTTCTTGCAATCAACGAAGTTTCCTTGTGTGAAATGCCTTTCCATCTTTCATTCCCATCATTTTCATACCCAATTTAGTAAAATATTATTCTCTCTCATACAACATTCATCTCAACATTCAAATGAGCTCATCAGGGATCAAGATCAAGGCTCAATTCTCCAAAGAAGGTCCAAACACCTTTCTCTCTTTTAATCTTTATATTCGCATTAGTTACATAAATTCTTAATTTAGTTTTTACTTTAGTTTGTACACATTAATACCTCATCCTTTATTATTTATATTTCACATACTTTATTTTCTATCAAAAAACCAAAACAAAGAAAAAGAGGGTTATTCCTATAAATTTCAATGGGATTTTCCATCACAATCTCTTGAAACTAAAAAATACATTTTCTACACGCACACATATAATAAACTCCCATTCGAATCTATCGGATAAACCCCACCCTTATGTCGCATGCGAAGTACGTGGACTTGGATGCCTTTATAGGCTATGTAGGCATTTTGGGCTAAAACCTGAGACTTGAGTCCAGTTTCCTAATTTTCCAATTTTCCCATTCTCGCATTTGCATCCTTTTCGTCTATATATTATTTAATAAATATTATATTTGTGATCCATATTAGCATTGTATCTAACATATATTATTATTTCATCACAATGATTAATATCTCGATAAACGCAGACATCGTATTTTCTAGATATTATTTTAGGAACATTCCTATGGATGACCTCACTTTATCTTTTCCGTGATGAGTCGGGCGATTCCGATCTCCATCTATGTATACATGTGCACGCACTTCACAGAGAAATTAAGGAATATAGTAACACAAGACCATGAGAGATCGAAAGGTAGGGATGGGTGCCTAACACCTTCCCATTGAGCAACTTAGCCCCCGAACCTCTGAACTATTAGCTTCGTGAGCATCAGTTTGTCTTTGATGCCGTTCTCTTGAGGCTAAGACATGTTCTTTTGCCTATTTTGTGCAAAATGGGCTGGAGACTCCATCTTTTAACATCACCCCCATCAACGAAGGCCGAAGTTCTCCTATAGGAAGATGGCGCGAGACCTTCACTCCTTTCCCCCAAAAAGGAGAGGGATGGACACACTATTGACATGGATACTTCTAATGATTTTCTTATATCTCCTAACCATGCACAAAACTCTCCTATTCAGCCCACGACTGTTAATCCTACACAATCTTTACCATCTGACCACATTACCTCTCCCTACCTATTTTTTCGACTCCAACTAATGATATACCACCTGCTCATGTCCAATCAAAATCCAGTGGTCATACGTTTCCCTTCCATTCTTACTCCTCAAGATATGAAGTCCCTACCGTACCTTTTCCATCCTCCCAAACTAGCCCGTTGCTTGATTCTAACCTAACTGGAATCCAATTGGTAGTGGATTTACCCATCTCGAATGTATTACCTCCCACTTCTAATCCTATCCAACCTCCTATTTATCCAATTCTTTCTCGCTCTAAGGCTAAAAAACTTTCTCTTCCATGGTCATTATTAGCCTCTTCCTCACCTGATCATTCTAAACCTATTATTTTTAAATATGATCTCACCAAAACTCATTAAGTAGCAACTATAAATAAGGAAATCACTGCCCTCCACCATAATATTATATGGGATCTTATTCAAATTCTATTCAAATGTAAAATCCAAGAATATCTCTCACGTAATTGCATTGTAACTCTATAAAATACCATATTTTGTAATAGTCACCGTGCAAAACAATTGCATGAAAACAAACAAATTTCAAATTTAATTAGTTTTTAGATATGTCGTCGATCCTCCACTTAATGGACTATATCTTTCTCAGGTCGACAAAGTTGAATTCATCAAGAAAAGGTTTGCGCTTCTTGCATTCAGTTGTAATATGGAGACATATGGAAACGATCATAAATCACAACTAAGGAAATAAATTTATAAATAAAAGCGGATCAAGTTCTGGAATTCATACAACATAAATATTAATTCCTAATAAGAGACACTTGGCCACAAAATAAGGGGGGTTCCCCTCAAAAATGAGAAGTGTTAGCAATTATCAACTATAAATTCGTGATCCTAGGTTTGCCTTGTTGGAATCTAGGAAATTCAGGACTAGAGAATGTTTTGCTTTATTGGCCATCAAATAGTATATAATGTCCTTCAGAAGGACGCATTGATAATAATACCATAGCTAAAAAATGCCCAAGTTGGTACTATGAAGTTGGTTGTGGTGATGAACGTCGTTTATTATTCATCACCCATTAGAGAAGGATTGTGTAAGAAACTGGTATCGTGGTCGATTTGATATCCATATAGTTATGTCCCACATTTCCTAAGTGAGTAATGATCCATATATGTAATGTTTTTCAGTCTTCTAACACCGAGGCATTTTTACTTCCATTAGTAAATCATGTGGCTGGGGATACCATATTTCAAGGGTTTAAACCACATTGGCATCATTTTGTGGATATAATTTGATATAAAACCCCACACTGATGTGTTTGGTTAGTGAAGTGGAGACAATATCAATGGTGTTAGAGTACAGTATTACCAGAATATTATGAGACCTAATACCTACCCATAATAAGTGTGCCAATGAGTGGAGTGATGATTTATTTAATCCCAATGAGGACATTGGGCTCCTTAAGGGGGTGAATTATAATAGACCTGTATTGTGGTTAATTTGATAGCCATTGAGTTACGTCCCATATTGTCTAAGTGATTAACAATCCATATATTAACTATTAACACTTTTCTAACACCGAGGGTTTTTCATCTCCACTGGTAAGGCATGTGGTTAGTGTTACCTCATGTCAAGGGATCAAGCCTCCTTGACACCAATTTTTTCATATGAGTTAAAATAAAACTCCATACCTCTATGTGCGGGGTTGAAGTGGGGAAAATATTGGTGGTGCTAGAGTGGAATATTACAACTTGTACTAGAACAATCCATAAGTAGTCACACAAACTAAAAAAAATAAAAGGTTTATGGGGAAAATAATACACGTGTCCACCATTTTAGAGAAAAAATGTGTGACCTCTCTTGGATTTGAAAACACAAGGTTATATGGAATTATTTGTATCTTAGATTACACACACAAAGATCCAATTTTTAACCAAATTTTATCTTGATTATAATTAGGTGTGCATGCAAGATAAAATCCAAGTTAATTATTACAAACCAATCAATCAAACCAAACTAAACACACGAAGATGATGTTTTGAGGAAAAATTCCTTTCAGGCAAAACCTATATTTCAACACTGTAAAAGAATTTGATGGACTCAATGAATTACAGACTACTTAAAGCTCCACCAAATATAATACACAGGGTTTTTAAATCTTTGACATGAAGTGATGTAGTCCAGAACCACCCATATAAAGTAGATCTTCCCTCTGTATCCACCAATCAACCTCGAAATATGAAATTCTTCCTTCTTTAGTAGAGTCGCAACTCCACAATCAGTTGTAGAGAAACCTCTACAAGGGTTTAATGTAGTGCATGGAAATTGGGTTTGGAAAAATACAACAAATTATATCAAGGGATGTATGATTTGGAAAAGAAAAGTGTTTCAATGAAACAAAAGAAAGAAAACTTTTGGTGAAAGTATAGCAATTAATAAAATTATATCAAGGGATGTATGATTTTTGGCAACGATTATTGACTCACCGGGCATAGCTATCGTTTGTGCAATTATGGCATAGGCATCAGCATGTGAGTTTATCATTCTTGGATGTTTATATACTTTGAGTTCATAAAACTGATATATCTACCTCTGTATGATTATTCGATAAGGATATAAGCTGAGGTTCTTCAATGCGTAGTTACCATTTAGTTGTTTGACCACCAAGTTATAATCTCGTTTGATGAAAAGTGAATGAATGACTTTTCGAAGGGCCTCAAGAAAATCTAGAATCAAACCTTCATACTCTTCTTTATTATTTGAACAAAGAAGATCTAAATTAAAGGGCAAAGAGATCTCCTCATTTCCCCTAGATAGAATTACCCTAAATCCTCCTTTGCCTTTATCCAATGATTCGTCAAACTCCATGGGCAGTTCCTACAAGTCTGCCTCATAAACGTTGACTTGTAAATCATCACCCAGTATATCTTCATGATGTGGTTCAAACAAGCCTGAAGGAAAGATAGCTAATATATCTACAAAGTCTTGACTTTTGATTGCACGAAGAACCATATACTTCAAATCATATTCTTGAAAGAATGAGGAACCATCTTGTTGTTCTCCCAACCAAGATAATTCATGTGAGAAAAAAACTTAATTGGATGACATCTTATCACTATGTGGATAGTGAAATTAAGCATATAATGCCTAAGTTTTGTATCCACAAAGACTAATGCCATACGATGTCTCTCCATGCTTATATATCATTCCTAAGGGCTATGGATAATCCTACTCAAGTGGCAGATAGGTTTCTTTTATCCATCAACATCATGTGCTAGCAAAGCACTGATGGACCAAAGGTGCTCCTGCCTTAGGTGGAATCATCGTTTGAGGAGAGGTGAGAAATATCTTAAGCTTGTCAAAAGCTTCCTCATGCAGTTCCTCCCATTTGAACTTCATGGTCTTTCGCAATAGCTCCATCGACAAGTGAGTTATCTCAGACAAACCTGACATAAATCTCCTCAAGTAAGAAATTTTTCCCAGGAAACTCTTCATATCTTTCTATATATTTGGAAAAATCAAGTCAAGAATGGATTTTTGATTATTTTGGTCCATTTGTACTCCTTGCCGATCAACCACAAAACCCAAGAATTATTCACTAGTTACACCAAAAGCGGACTTGAGTGGGTTCATCTTTATTTTGTACTTTCTGTAAAAACTCTTCTCAAGTCTATTAAGTGAGAATCCTCCTTCTTTGATTTTATGACTAAGTTGTCCATATAAAATTCCATAATGTCATGGAAAAGATCATGAAAATAGCCACCATTATCATATGGTAAGTCGCCCCTACATTTTTCAGACCAAAAGGTCAAACATTATACATGAAATTGCCTAAAGAATTTCTGAAAGTTGTCTTCTTTGCATTATCTAGGTCCATCTTGATCCGGTTGTAACCTACATAGCCATCCATAAAGTTATCCATCTCATGACCAACAACTGAACCAATCAAATTATCAATTGTAAGGTTGAAGGAACTCATTTTTAGGGTAAGCTTTATTAAAATCTCTAAACTCAAAACAAATGTGAATTTGTTTTTTATTTTTCCTCCCTAATATCACAATACTCGAAAGCCAAATTAGATGTTAAATTGGCTTAATAAATCTAGTTGTTAGCAACTGTTCCACATCAGTCTTGATTTTGAGTCCAGTTTAAGCTTGTATGTTCTAATTGACAGCTTGATTGGTATTATTGAAGGTTAGACATTCAACTTGAGGCAACTGAATTCTTGGTCTAACCTAAGCATCTCAGTGTACTTCCATGCAAAAATGTCTTTGAATTCCTGAATTATCTTGACCATCTTCAACTTTTTTGCATCTTCCAGGTGTTTTAAAATGAAGATTGGCCTTGGTTAATTACCATCCTTAACTAAATATACCTTTGTCTAGCCCTTTAACTTGTGATTTTGTATGATGTTTCATGCATTCAAGCTCATCTTCAACCTTTTCCACATACTCTTGAATCTTTGAATTATCAATGATAAAACATTGTCCTTGATTATTAATAAAAAAATATTTATATTCTGGGTAAGCTTCTTCAGGGTCTTCAACTGGCCGCTCACACCTCTAAAGGTGATATCACCTTTTCATTATTGAGCGCCACCTTATTTCATTATCACACAGAAGTTGACGGTTCTTTCCTTTTCTTGCAGTTCCCCAACTGCTCTATCGCTCATATGTTAGTTGTTCTCAATGCACTCTGTCGTTTCACCTCTTTCTCCGTCGGATCTATCCTTGGCTTCATTCTATCTCCAAGCTCTTCGAAAATAGAATTACCTTTAGGAATAGCTCGCCTTCTTGGTTCAACTTACAAAGGTTCTAAAGATTCTTCCCTTTAATCCCTCATAGGTCCCAACCTATATTTGATAGAGGACACGTGCACCCATTTGATACACTTTGTGAGGATACGTGGTTCCTTATTTAACTTAGTGTGAATGGAAGAATCCACCAAGTGTGCTTCCACTTTTTCCAAAGGCTTTTTAGTAGCTCGTATCACAATATCCGTTCCTTTGACATTGGCTTTTGCACATTTATGGTATGTTGAAGGAACTAAACCATGATTATGCATCGAAACTCTTCCAATCAACAGATGGTATGAAGTGGTTGACTCAATTACATGGAACTTAATGTGTGATGTGAGATTCCCATGGTTATTTTAACAATCGCATAGTCAATGGACTTGGAAGTTTGGTGGTCATAACCTGAGATTGAAAGTGGTATTGCAACAAACCTTATTTTTGATATATTAGCTGCATAAAATGATCTAATATGCATGATGTTCACTAAAGCACCTCCATTTAATAAAAATCTAGAAAAACTTGTTCCATTTATGCCAATTATCCCATATAAAGGTCTAATATGAGGGAACCTTATTAATCTATCTTCATCTGAGAAAGTGATCTCAGACATAAACATTCGTATCAACCTAGCCATAGGTTCCCTATACCTTCAGGATGGAATAATATTCTTCTTGGTGATGTACAAAATGGCCTGAGTAATTTCCAAACTGCTTTCTGGTGGCATCCAAATCAGATCAAAGAACCATAAAATTATTATCGATTTTGACACTGCTTGATACTTCATGCTTGGATTTACCTCATACTCCTTTGCCTGACAAGATTATTCACTACCTCTTCCACTTGGTTCATTGCAGGCAAGAACCACATTAGCCAATTCTTGTAAACAACTATCATAAATATATTGGAAAACTTCTTCCTCTTCCATTCGACCTTCTACTTCATTATCATATGCTGCAATCATATGTTCCCCATGAGCTGGAAATGGATTTTTATTAATATGGCCTTGTGGGATCTACAGAGTCCCTGCCAACAAGTGTTTATTAAAGAACATCCTCAAGGTAAAACATGAAATCGTGGGATAATCAATGTGCTAATGGATTTGACAATAGTATGGATTAACTTGAACGTCTGGCCTCAGAACAATAGGTGGAGGGTTTTATGGGGGGGAAACTAACATGGTGTTGTAATAATTCATTTCCTCTTAACCACTATAAGGCAATATAGGTGGATCCTCATGACAAAACTTCCTCTAACTATTCTTCTTATTTTCACCTTTGTCTGCTTCTCCACCTCCATCAGCATAGTTGACTCATGGAAAATCAGCTCCTCTACCTGCTTGGCTGACTGGCTGCTTCCACGTGATATTGTTCATGACTGGGGGAGGTCAAATGACCAATACGATATTTCGATTTGCTCTCATGAAGGCTTTGAACATTCCCTCTCTAGTATTATTTATCAAGTGATAAATGAATTCTGGTAGTAAACCTTTTGTATAAGTTTGAAGGGGCTTCCCCTCCATTGTAACTTCTCGTACATCTAGAGATATTTCCCTAAATCTCTTTATGTAAGCCATCGACTCCTCACCTGGCCTTTTATTCTCGTGAGAAAGTTGGGACAGAGTAAACTCATCTTGTGCCAAGAAGCGTTTCTGAATAAACAGCACATGCATATCTGTGACAACCCGCTTAGAATAATAACGGTTGGCTAGCCCTATACTAAAATAATCAGGAATCTCAAGTGGACCATTCTCAGCATCAACTTATGATTCTAAAATAAACACGGCTAACTACCCATTACTAACAAAAGAGGGTGTCAAAATTTTTTAAAACATTTATTTACATTTCTAAAATAAACCATGCGACAACTAACCAACGACATAACATCTAAATATGATAAGAGATACACACATACTCAAAATATTATAAAAGAGACTAATAAGGAGTACAACACAATAAAAATAAAATACCCGAATATGCTGTCGGGTCACAGACAATACAATAATCCGAGAGAGAAAATATAAAAGTGCTACACTAAGACACTCGGGTATATACCCGATATACAAACTGAATCCTAATCTAGATCCAAAAAAGATAGTAATCGACTATATCAAAATACCGTAACAGTCCGCTACTGCCACAGCTCCACGAATACACTGGATGGATAACATCAATGGTGTCCTTGCGGAGGAACACATAAAATAATACATAGCAAGAGAAAATATAAACGGGACAGAGCCCAAGGTGTGAAAACATTTTTAGCAAGTGCATTAAAACGTATAATAATTATAAATGCATTATAACATGATTAAAGTGGAGTCGCACTCTCCATAAAATTTAACTCACCTCTCAACTAAAGCACACATCTAAACATATGCATATGATCCTCAAATAATTTCCCAAAACTATCTAGGGCAATAATCTAGCCTACCCCCAAACTTATACTCATATAAAATCCATCTAAATCATAACCCTCAACTTCTACTATTTCCAAACTCAAATATTCGTCAACTTACTAATAAATAAAATCTACATAAACATTCTCTTTTACTAGGATTTCTCATATTCTAGTTATTGACATAATATATATATATATATATATATATATATATATATATATATATATGAGTTATTAACATCTAAGTGCTAAGGACTAAACTTCTCCCAATTCTCAATACTACACTACGTTTCGTGTGTGGGATGTCTCGCAAACGAAATCCAAACAAGGAACCCCCTAATACACTACTCCTTAGCAGTATTGATTATCAAGATTCATTGTGCCCTCAATGTATGATTCATATAACCCAGATTCTTATATACTATAAATGATTTATTATTCTCAATTCTCAACAGTGCACGACGTTTCATGTGTGGGACGTCTCGCAAGCGAAATCCAAACAAGGACCCCCCCGATACACTACTCCTTGGCACTGTCAATTGTCGAGATATATACTAATATGATAAATATGAGGACTAAGGACTAACTTATACCCATTCCAAACATTACACTGCGTTTCGTGCGTGGGACGTCTCACAAGTGAAATCCAAACAAGGAACCCCCCCGATACACTACTCCTTGGCAATGTTGGTCGTTGAGGTCCACTATGCCCTCGATACCCAAATTAATATATATATATATATATATATATATATATATATATATATATATATACTCATATAATTATCTAAGCTTCATTTTCTCTTTAATATATTCATCACAATATGTCCGGATAAAATCTCCCGGAATGAGATTCAATCAATCTTCTTCTATCTCTTTACTCTAGAGACAAATATATGATATCTCATAATCATATACAAATAATATACTATTCACACAAGTATAATAATAACCATCCTGGCGAGCTATAACTCAAGGATGCAGGTTCTCAATGCTATCATCTACCAGGGAATCACTCACATATCATCCTGGGTACCAACGGTCGGAATCTCACACCGCCTTAGCAAAAATCATATCATAACGTACGGGAAGCGATCATAGTTCCTCCCGGGAAATGAGACAAAACATACCCACCACATCTCACCTTTAACAAAAATCACACAATAAAAATGGACGCTATGACCTGGGGACTATACGCTCCCTGCTCCTTAAGCCAGGGGCCTCACCCACATCGTGGAACTTCCCATGATAGCATAGAGGGGGTATGCTTCACACACAAACACAGATATATATATATATATATATATATATATATATATATATATCATTCACACAGGATATACATACATCATCACATCATATAAATGTATACCATCACAAAAGGTATATATATATATCACACTATTTACATATTTTTATTACGCTCTCAGCCGTAAGTGAAATAGTATCATTATTTAGTATATTTTACTCTCGATATATTATTCGTCAATAACTCACATAAATTCCCCACTTTATATACACTATACTATTTATCACTTGAAATTCACACCTCACTTCCATTTGTATGAATCATATCTCAATTCTACTTACGTTGAGGATATTCTATATATCCTTATGCAAATCGATTAACATTTATCATTCTCATCCCATAATATGGTTCAATTTATCGTGTGAACCTTTAAAGTTATCCCATTTGGGATTTAACCAAAACCCAATATCACTAAGCTCATCCCAACTCTCTCTTATAAACCCATAATTATCTCCAAATATAAATCTCAATGGTAGTGGGCTTCCCCACTATTCGGTACGATAATCTCCAATCGGTATTCTCTCAAAATAAGTCTATATGTCCCCAACAATTTCTCATAAGGGAAACTCCCTAAAAATCGCCAAAACATACTTCTCATAAGTCACATAGATATTCCCAATCGATAACCTCAAATGAAACGGGATGAAAATCACCCTAGAAAAACATCCCCAAAACTGCCCTATTTCCGAATTGATTCAGACCCAATCCGAATAGATTCGGCCCAGAGAATCGATTCGGCCCAGCGAATCGATTCGGCCTCCAAGGTGAATCGATTCGGGTCCAAAGACCTGGGCTTCTGTCTCAGGCCGAATCGATTCGGCTTGAGTTCGAATCGATTCGGTCACTCAGACCTGGGCACCTGCAACATTCCGAATAGATTCGGCAAGGGGGCCGAATCGATTCGCTTTATCAGAAGCTACAAAAATGGTTATTTTCATCAAAGCCAAAAATTCCCAAAATCATTTTTATCAACTTCTAACCATTTCTCTTCAACCCCAAACATATATCTGACATTAAAACTCCTCAAATAACACACCTTAACTAATTTGTAACCTCAAATCCATATATTCACATCAAATGTAAGATTTTACCCAAAATCTAGGTTTTGACATTTTAAACCCAAAATCCATAATTTTATCCACAAATCATGAAATAAATGATACACAATAATTATTTAGCAAGTTTAATCACTTGCCTCAAAGTTGTAGAGTCTGAATCTTCCTCGAGATCGCGTAATGGTCGGAAATCCCAAGCTTTTCTCTCTTTCTCTTCTTTTTTTCATCTTCTCTTTCTTTCGCTCTCATGAGATTTCTTTCTCCCGTAGGCTTAATAAGCCTTATCTCCAAAATACACAACTTTAAATGATAATACACACTTTAAATGACTCGGTTACTATAATTCGGGCCAAACGAACTTAAATATTTCGGAACCCAAATAAGACCCAAGTACAGTCATTTCGACTATCTCCATCCTTCATGAAACAACTGCACCCTCAGAATTATCATTCGAATCACTTTCTAACATCTTCAAATTTTGACCTCAAATGCTAATTTAATTATTTTCCAATTAAAATAATATTTATTTCTCCCAAAAATAAATAAATTATTGTCTCAAAAATCTTGGGCTGTTACAGACTTCCCCACTTACAATAATTTCGCCCTCGAAATTAAGCTAAGCCTAATACTCCGAAGCTCAACTTGTTTCTACTACACTTATCCTCACTAACACAATACCCAATCCTTTAACTTCTAACGACAAATTATTTTAATTTTTATAAAACCAATTATAACTACTAGGGCGCCCATAGACCCTTTATTCGAGCTCTACTCGTATAAACAAAATTAGGCTTCACTTGCCTTAAATAGTAAAATAACTCGAAATATATTAAATTATACTAACGAACTAATAATATAACAGTTTTGAAAGGTTGAAAGATTTAACTCCTCTCAATTCCTGACATTCACTACTTTCATGTGGGGGAGGTCTCGCAAGAAAAATCTAAATAAGGAACCCTCCCAATTCACTACTATGTAGCGACGTCGGGGATTGAGATTTTGTTAGATCAAGACTAGAGTTTAAAAAAATTATTTTTGTGTAAATCATTTTTGATATTGCCCAAAGGCCTATAAAAAGTTTATTTTGAAAACAGTTTACTTTAAAAATGGTTTATGTCTTTCAACATTTATATAAAATACCTTATGCCCAAGACACGAGGTTTTAGTAATTATCATACTCATAATAATATATAGTTCTCAAAATTAACATAATTATGATCCAAATTCTCTCGCTCCACAATAATCCACTAAATTCTGAATCATTTCAGTAATAATCTCTTATCTCATAACAAAATATTGCCATACACTAGGCTCTTCCATAGCTGGAATACAATAATTATATAAGTTTAGCACGACTATGAAACAAATAACTTTACCAATACTACTCAACACATTTCAACAATTCTTACATTCACAAAAAAATTATAGCTCTCTATTAGCACAACACAGGATAATCTATTCTCTCAAAAGATAATAATATAAGAGCCTCACTTGCTCAAAATTCCCTTACGAGTCATTCCATACATAATAGGGTTATATCACTACCCTCTCATATTAATCTCATATACAATACTCCCAAAGATTCATATAACATAATCCTATTCATAAAGGAAAATAACTTGCATCATACATCTCTAGTCTGATTTCATCTCTTCATCAATGGGTTCCCACACAAAGTCCCCCGACCTAAAATGGCCTCGAATCTGCTGTAAGGGTTTCATATCCAAAACTTCCTCAAAATGTGGTCATTTACCTCTTTTAGGACAATCTCTCTTTCTATAACCTATTTCCTTACAAAAGAAACATCTAACCGCAAATCCTCTCTGCCCATCTTGAGGAACAAAATGCTGTTATGACCCCCTATAATCCTGCTTATACCTTCTGGCATTACTAGCATTCTCTTCACCAGACTTACTTGATGAACAGAATCTCTAAAGTTCTTACCCCCTTGCGAACAAAGACGATATTCATGACACTGCAACAGTGCCACATTCACTACCTCGACGAAAGTCTCTAACGCTGGGTTCCCTAACGAATGCTGCCGAATTTGCCAATTTAAACCTCGCATGAACTTCAATATTCATTTCTCTTACGTATTCACCTCATCAGGTATTAAATTCTCCAATCGACTAAATTCTTCTTCATACTCGGCCACCGTCCTTTTTCCTTGAAACACATCCTTCAATTTCCTCCTCATTTCCTTCTAACTCGCGGAAGGAGAATACCTTCGATCAAATAGTTCCTAAAAATTTATTATAAGCAATTTATCTCTCTGTTCTGATGTGGTGACAGACTCCCACCATTGGAGAGATGCTCTCGTTAACTTAAAGGTGGCTAGAAATTGCTTCTGCACTTCACTACATTCAACCATATGAAGGTGCCTTTGCATACTATTCTTCCATCGACTTGCAGCCATCGTATCAAATCCCCCTGAAAACTCGGGAGGATGTCCCTTCCTAAAATATTCCCGTACACTTTCCCACAAAGACGGTCCTGAATGGGTTTGGGCTGCTTGAACTGCAGGTTGATGCGCCATAGCAGAAATGGCAGCAGTTACTGATTGTGCCACAATACTGGCAACTTCATTTGTGGTCATAGTCCTTTGAGGCATTTGGGGTTCCACACTCTCAGTTCCTTTATTTACCCTGTCTGAACGACCTATCTTCGGTGGTATCTAAAACAAGAATAATTGTATCAGAACGCCCTTCAATTGTTTTCTCATCATAGAAGAAAATATGGGCGTATCAACACAGCAGTCCTAATAATAGGGATCTACTTCAAAAACTCTTACGGAAGATCATAGTAAATCCACACAGATCCTAAAGACACTAGAACCTGATGCTCTGATATCACCTGTGACAACCCGCTTAGAATAATAACGGGTGTCATGCCCTATACAAAAATAATCAGGAATCTCAAGTGGACCATTCTCAACATCAACTTAAGATTCTAAAATAAACACGGCTAACTACCCATTACTACAAAAATAGGGTGTCAAATTTTTTTAAAACATTTATTTACATTTCTAAAACAAACCATGCAACAACTAACCAATGACATAACATCTAAATATGATAAGAGATACATACATATTCAAAATAATATAAAAGAGACAAATAAGGAGTACAACACAACGTATAAAAATAAAATACCCGAATATGTTATCGGGTCACAGACAATACAATAATCTAAGAGAGAAAATATAAAAGTGCTACACTATGACACTCGGGTATAAACGCAATATATAAACTGAATCCTAATCTAGATCTACAAAAGATAGGAATCGACTATATCAAAATACCATAACAGTTCACTACTGCCACAACTCCGTGAATACACTGGATGGATAACATCAATAACGTCCTTGCGGAGGAACACCTAGAATAATACAATATATATACACAGCAAGAGAAAATATAAACGGGTCAGAGCCCGAGGTGTGAAAACATTTTTAGCAAGTGCATTAAAATGCATAATAATTATAAATGCATTACAACATGAGTAAAGTGGAGTCGCACTCCCCATAAAATTTAACTCACCTCTCAACTAAGGCGCGCATCTAAACATATGCATATGATCCTCAAATAATTGCCCAAAACTATCTAGGGCAATAATCTAACCTACCCCCAAATTTATACTCATCTAAAATCCTTTAAATCATAACCCTCAACTTCTTCTATTTCCAAACTCAAATATTCGTCAACTTACTGACATATAAAATCTACATAAACATTCTCTTTTACTAAGATTTCTCATATTCTAGTTATTGATATATATATATATATATATATATATATATATATATATATATATATATGAGTTATTAGCATCTAAGTGCTAAGGACTAAACTTCTCCCAATTCTCAATACTTCACTATGTTTCGTGTGTGGGACGTCTTGCAAGAGAAATCCAAACAAGGAACCCCCCCCCCCCCCCCCCAATACACTACTCCTTGGTAGTGTTGATTATCAAGATTCATTATGCCCTCAATGCATGATGCATATAACCCAAATTCTTATATACTATAAATGATTTATTATTCTCAATTCTTAACAGTGCACGGCGTTTCGTGCGTGGGACGTCTCACAAGCGAAATCCAAACAAGGACACCCCGATACACTACTCCTTGGCACTGTCGATTGTCGAGATATATACTAATATGATAAATATGAGAACTAAGGAATAACTTCTCCCCACCCTCAACATTACACTGCATTTCGTGTGTGGGACGTCTCCCAAGCAAAATCCAAAAAAGGAACCCCCCTAATACACTACTCCTTGGCAATGTTGGTTGTTGAGGTCCATTATGCCCTCGATACCCAAAGTAATATATATATATATATATATATATATATATATATATATATATATATATATATATATATATATATATATATATATATATATATATATACTCATATAATTATCTACGCTTCATTTTCTATTTAATATATTCATCACAATATGTCCGGATAAAATCTCCCGGAATGAGATTCAATCAATCTTCTTATATTTCTTTACTCTAGAGACAAATATACGATATCTCATAATTATATACAAATAATATACTATTCACACAAGTATAATAACAACCATCCCGGCGAGCTATAACTCAAGGATGAAGGTTCTCAATGCTATCAACTACCAGGGAATCACTCACATATCATCCTGGGTACCAACGGTCGGAATCTCACACCGCCTTGGAAAAAACCATATCATAACGTACGGGAAGCGGTCATAGTTCCTCCCTGAAAATGAGACGAAACATACCCACAACATCTCACCCCTAATAAAAATCACACAATAAAAATGGACGCTGTGACCTGAGGACTATACGCTCCCTACTTCGCAGCTAGGGGCTTCACCCACATCGCGCAACTTTCCATGATAGCATAGGGGGGTATGCTTTATATATATATCATACTATTTACATATTCTTATTACGCTCTTAGGCGTAAGTGAAATAATATCATTATTTAGTATATTTTACTCTCAATATACTATTCATCAATAACTCACATAACTTCCCCACTTTGTACACACTATACTATTTCTCACTTAAAATTCACACCTCACTTCTATTTATATGAATCATCTCTAAATTCTACTTACGTTGAGGATATTCTCTATATCCTTATGCACATCGATCAACATTTATCATTCTCAATCCATGATATGGTTCAATTTATCGTATGAACCTTTAAAGTAATCCCATTATGGGATTTAATAAAAACCCAATATCACTAAGCGCATCCCAACTCTCTCTTATAAACCCATAATTATCACCAAATAGAAATCTCAATGCTAGTGGGCTTCCCCACTATTCAGTACATTAATATCCAATCGGTATTCTCTCAAAATAAGTCCATATGTCCCCAACAATTTCTCATAAGGGAAACTCCCTAAAAATATCCAAAACATACTTCTCATAAGTCACATAGAGATTCCTAATCGATAACCTCAAACGAAACAAGATGAAACTCACCCTAGAAAAACATCCCCAAAACTGCCCTATTTCTGAATCGATTTGGCCCAGCGAATCGATTCGGCCTCCAAGGCGAATCGAATCGGGTCCAAAGACCTGGGCTTTTATCTCAGGCCGAATCGAGTCAGCATGGGTCTGAATCGATTCAGTCACTCAGACCTGAGAACCTGCAACATTTCGAATCGATTCGGTAAGGGGGCCGAATCGATTCGGCTTACAGAAGCTACGAAAATGGCTATTTTCATCAAAGCCAAAAATTCCCAAAATCATTTTTATCAACTTCTAACCATTTCTCTTCAACCCCAAACATATATGTAACATTAAAACTCATCAAATAACACACCTCAACTAATTTTTAACCTCAAATCCATATATTCACATCAAATGTAAAATTTTACCCAAAATCCATAATTTTATCCACAAATCATGAAATAAATGATACACAACAATTATTTAGCAAGTTTAATCACTTGCCTCAAAGTTGTAGAGTTTGAATCTTACTCGAGATCGTGTAATGGCCGGAAATCCCAAACTTTTCTCTCTTTCTCTTCTTTTTTTCTTCTTCTCTTTCTTTCTTTCTTTCTTTCTCTCTAATGTGGTTTCGTTCTCTCGTATGCTTAATAAGCCTTATCTCCAAAATACACAACTTTAAATGATAATACACACTTTAAATGACTTGGTTACTCTAATTCGAGCCAAACGAACTTAAAATATTTCGAAACCCAAATAAGACCCAAGTACAGTCATTTCGGCTATCTCGACCCTTTCAAAAACAACTGCACCCTCAGAATCATCATTCGAATCACTTTCTAACATCTTTAAATTTTGACCTCAAATGCCAATTTAATTATTCTCCAATTAAAATAATATTTATTTCTCCCAAAAATAAATAAATTATTGTCTTAAAAATCTCGAGTTGTTACAATATCCTCCCACGTAGCCACACTTCTTTGGGCCAAGTGAGAATACCATGTGTAAGCTTTGTCAGTGAGAGATTTTTATTTTTATAGTTGCAATGAGAATCTAGATGCTCAATAAATATCTTTTAGTGTTCCCTCAGGTTGCCTCCCTTTCCATTAAACTTCTCAAATATTAGAGGAATGTACCCCTCAAGTTAAGGTTCATCATTGTACTCCTTTAGATAAGGAGTAAGAAAATCATCATTAATAGATGTTACCTCATTAAATGTTTGTGAGGATTATTTCAACATCTTAATCTTCTCCCTCTTGACCTCTTTAATGGTTAAAGAAGGTGATTCAGATGTTCCCACCGTTTTGGACTCTGGCTGAGTAACTATAAAAAAAGAAGTAATAACAATTGGATCTTTAACGATTGACATTATAGTAGGAGAAAGATTGACTATAGCGAGAATATATGGACTGGGAGCACTACACCAAAAACAGGAATCTGGCATGGTTTAAAACTGTGCCAGATCAAATTTGGCACGGTTTTGAACGGTGCTAGAATCAGGTGTTCCAAAATGGCCATTTTTTTCTAGCACGACTCAAAAGTGTGCCAAATTTGACCAAACAGGAACACTTCTGGCACACTTTTAAACCGTGCCAGAATTTGATATTTCTGGCACACTTTTGTCACAGTTTTGAACTGTGCCAGATTGGGCACTTTTTGATAAAATTTTGGCACAGTTCAAAACCGTGCAAAAATTTGGTGCACTTTTGGCACGATTTTGAACTGTGCCAAATTTTTGGATAAAAGAAAAAAAAAATTATTTGAAAATAAGAAAATTCACAAATTATAAATCTTGCACGTTGTTGATAAACTAATGTACATACAGACTTCAAAATATTACAAGTCTTTAGTAGTTGACAGACCAAAAAAATTCGGCAGAGTTTCCTCTATTTCCTGGACATTCTAAAACCTATTAATATAAAACCTGCGTAACATAAAGCCCGCTCGGCCACAAAATATAACAATAAACATATAAAAGCCCGCATGGACATAAAAGTTAACAATAAAACTACAAAAGCCCGCACGGCCATAACACAAAAAAATAGAATCATGAATAAACCCCTTTTTGTAAACCATTGAGTTCTCCGTGTGTTCCATGTGAATAAATGCTAACGATAAAATGTCATCCTGCGAAAAAAATAGGATACAAAAAAGATACGATATTAGTAACCAAGTAATTTATAAAAAAAAGCTTACTCATGTTAAAAAAATTCCATATATGAGTTGCAATTATTATTATATTCTAAAATTAAAAATCTTAAGCAAGTTACTACTACCTGATCATTTCGTACAAGTTACATTGGTCTCGTGTGAGGTGTTAGTGCTTCTTACGGGATCATTTGAGGGTTGGTTTGGGTTCATCCTTCAACGGCTTGTTTCTAAGACTAATCCATAGATTACAAAATTATCATCATATTCTCAAACCGAGAGGCCCGTGACTATGCTATCAGTTCGTACAAGTTAAATTGGTCCCTTGAGAGGTGTCCGTACCTCTTACGGGGCAGTTTGGGGACTGGTTTGGGTTTTCACCCTCAAACAGCTTGTTTTTAAGCCTAATCTACATATTTTTAAATTATCATCATATTCTCAAACAGGGAGACCCATGACTACGCGGTCAGTTCGGACAAGTTACATTGGTCCCGTATGAGGTGTTCGTGCCTCTTACGGGGCCGTTTGGAGGCTGGTTTGGGTTTTCACCCTATAAGAGCATATTTTTAAGCTTAATCCATATATTTTGAAATTATCGTCATATTCTCAAATCGGGAGACCCGCGACTATGCGGCCAATTCGTACAAGTTGCATTGATCTCGTGCGAGGTGTTCGGGCCTCTTACGGAGCCGTTTGGGGGCTGGTTTGGGTTTTCACCCTTAAAGGGCAAGACTTTAAGCCTAATCCATATATTATCAAATTATCATCATATTCTCAAACTGAGAGGCCCGTGACTATGCTGTCAGTTCGAACAAGTTACATTGGTCCCGTGCGAGGTGTTCGTGCCTCTTACGGGGCATTTTAGGGGTTGGTTTGGATTTTCACCCTTAAACAGCTTATTTTTAAACCTAATCTACATATTTTGAAATTATCATCATATTCTCAAACCAGGAGACCCGCGACTACACGGTCAGTTCGTACAAGTTACATTGGTCCTGTGCGAGGTGTTCGTGCCTCTTATGGGGCCGTTTGGAGGCTGGTTTGGGTTTTCACTGTCAAACGGCTTATTTTTAAGCCTAATCTACATATTTTGAAATTATCATGATATTCTCAAACCAGAAGACCCGCCACAATGCGATTAGTTAATACAAGTGATTTTGGTCCCGCACGAGGTGTCCAGGCCTCTTACGAGGCCGTTTGGGGGCTGGTTTGGGTTTTCACCCTTTAAGTGCTAATTTTTAAGCCTAATCCATAGATTATCAAATTATTGTCATATTCTCAAATCGAGAGGCCCATGACTATGTTGTTAGTTCGTACAACTTACATTGGTCCCGTACGAGGTGTTCTTGCCTCTTACGGGGCCGTTTGGGGGCTGGTTTGGGTTTTCACCCTCAAACGGCTTATTTTTAAGCCTAATCTACATATTTTAAAATTATTGTCATATTCTCAAACCGGAAGACCCGCGATTATGCGGTCAGTTTGTACAAGTTACATTGGTCCCGTACGAGGTGTTCGTGCCTCTTACGGGGCCGTTTAGGGTCTAGTTGGGTTTTCACCCTTTAAGGGCTTATTTTTAAGCTTAATCGATATATTTTGAAATTATCGTCACATTCTCAAATCGAGAGATCCGTGACTACACGATCAGTTCATACAAGTTACATTGGTCCCGTACGAGGGTTCGTGCCTCTTACGGGGACGTTTGGGGGTTGGTTTGGGTTTTCACCCTCAAACGACTGGTTTTTAAGCCTAATCTACATATTTTGAAATTATCGTCATATTCTCAAACCGGCAGACCCGTGACTACGAGGTCAGTTCGTACAAGTTACATTGGTCCCGTGCGAGGTGTTCGGGCCTCTTAGGGGGCATTTGGGTTTTCACCCTTTAAGGGCTTATTTTTAAGCCTAATCCATATATTATCAAATTTTCATCATATTCTCAAATCGAGAGGCCCGTGACTATGATGTTTGTTCGTACAAGTTATATTGGTTCCGTGCGAGGTGTTCGTGCTTCTTACGGGTCCATTTGGGGGCTGGTTTGGTTTTTCACCCTCAAACGGCTTGTTTTTTAAGCCTAATCTAAATATTTTGAAATTATCATCATATTTTGAAACCGAGAGACACACAACTATGCGATCAGTTCATACAAGTTACATTGGTCCAGTACGAGGTGCTCGTGCCTCTTACGGGGCCGTTTGGGGGGTTGGTTTGGATTTTCACCCTTAAACAGCTTATTTTTAAGCCTAATCTACATATTTTGAAATTATCATCATATTCTCAAACCAGGAGACCCGCCACTACGTGGTCAGCTCATACAAGTTACATTGGTCCCGTGCGAGGTGTTCGTGCCTCTTAGGGGGCCGTTTGGGGGCTGGTTTGAGTTTTCACCCTCTAACGGCTTATTTTTAAGCCTAATCGACATATTCTGAAATTATCATCATATTCTCAAATTGGGAGATCCGTGACTACACGGTCAGATCGTACAAGTTACATTGGTCCCGTGCGAGGTGTTCGGGCCTATTACGGGGTCGTTTGGGGGCTAGTTTGGGTTTTCACCCTTTAAGTGCTTGTTTTTAAGCCAGATCCATATATATTCAAATTATCATCATATTCTCAAACCGAGAGGCCCGTGACTATGATGTATGTTTGTAAAAGATACATTGGTCCCGTGTGAGGTGCTCGTGCCTCTTACGGGTCCGTTTGGGGGTTGGTTTGGGTTTTCACCCTCAAACGGCTTATTTTTAAGCCTAAAATATGTATTTTGAAATTATCATTGTATTATCAAATCGGGAGACCCACGACTACGCGGTTAGTTCGTACAAGTTGCATTGGTCCCGTGCGAGGTGTTCGTGCCTTTTACGGGGCCGTTTGGGGGCTGGTTTAGGTTTTCACCCTTTAAGGGATTGTTTTTAAGCTTAATCGATATATTTTGAAATTATTGTCATATTCTCAAATCGGGAGAGCCATGACTACGCGGTCAGCTCGTACAAGTTACTTTGGTCCCGTGCGAGGTGTTCGTGCCTCTAATGGGGCCGTTTGGGGGCTGATTTGGGTTTTCTCGCTCAAACGGCTTATTTTTAAGCCTAATCTAAATATTTTGAAATTATCGTCGTATTCTCAAACCAGGAGACCCTCGACTACGCTATCAGTTCGTACAAGTTACATTGGTCCTGTGCGAGGTGTTCGGGCCTCTTACGGGGCCGTTTGGGGGCTGGTTTGGGTTTTCATCCTTTAAGGGCTTGTTTTTAAGCCTAATCCATATATTATCAAATTATCATCATATTCTCAAATCGGGAGGCCCGTGACTATGATGTCAGTTCATACGAGTTACATTGGTCCCGTACGAGGGGTTAGGGCCTCTTACGGGCCGTTTGGGGGCTGGTTTGGGTTTTCACCCTCAAATGACTTTTTTTTAAGCCTAATCTACATATTTTGAAATTATCATCATGCTTTAAAACCAAGAGACACGCGACTATGCGGTCAGTTTGTACAAGTTACGTTGGTCCCGTGCGAGGTGTTCGTGCCTCTTACGAGGCCGTTTGGGTGTTGGTTAGGGTTTTCACCCTTAAACAGCTTATTTTTAACCCTAATCCACTTATTTTGAAATTATCGTCATATTATCAAACCAGGAGACCCGCGACAACGTGGTGAGTTCATACAAGTTACATTGGTCCCGTGCGAGGTGTTCGTGCCTCTTACGAGGCCGTTTGGGGGCTGGTTTGGGTATTCACCCTCAAACGGCTTATTTTTAAGCCTAATCTACATATTTAGAAATTGTCATCATATTCTAAAATTGGGAGACACGCGGCTACGCGGTCAGTTCATAAAAGTTACGTTGGTCCCGTGCGAGGTGTTCGTGCCTCTTACGGGGCCGTTTGGGGGCTGGTTTTAATTTTCACCCTTTACGGGCTTATTTTTAAGCTTAATCAATATATTTGGAAATTATCATCTTATGTTTAAACCTAGAGACCCGTGACTACACAATCAATTAGTACAAATTACATTTGTCCCGTGCGAGGTGTTCGTGCCTCTTACGGGGCCGTTTGGGAGCTTGTTTGTGTTTTCACCCTTTAAGGGCTAGTTTTTAAGCCTAATCCATATATTATCAAATTATCGTCATATTCTCAAACCGAGAGGCCCGTGACTATGCTGTCAGTTCGTACAAGTTACATTGGTCCCGTGCGAGGTGTTCGTGCCTCTTACGGGGCCGTTTGGGGGTTAGTTTGGGTTTTCACCCTCAAACGTCTTGTTTTTAAGCCTAATCTACATATTTTGAAACTATCATCATATTATCAAATCGGGAGACCCGTAACTACGAGATCAGTTCGTACACGCTACATTGGTCCCGTGCGAGGTGTTCGTGCCTCTTACGGGGCCGTTTGGGGGCTGGTTTGGGTTTTCACCCTTTAAGGACTTATTTTTAAACTTAATCGATATATTTTGAAATTAGCACCACATTCTCAAACCAGGAGACCCGTGACTACATGGTCAGTTTGTACAGGTTACATTGGTCCCGTGCGAGGTGTTCGCACCTCTTACGGGGCCGTTTGGGGGCTGGTTTGGTTTTTCACCCTCACGGCTGGTTTTTAAGCCTAGTGTACATAATTTGAAATTATCATCGTATTCTGAAACCCGGAGACCCGCGACTACGTTGTCAGTTCGTACAAGTTACATTAGTCCTGTGCGAGGTGTTCCGGCCTCTTACAGGGCCGTTTGGGGGTTGGTTTGGGTTTTCATCCTTAAACAGCTTATTTTTAAACCTAATCTACATTTTTTGAAATTGTCGCCATATTCTCAAACTAGAAGACCCGCGACTACGTGGTCAGTTCATACAAGTTACATTGGTCCCATGCGAGGTGTTCGTGCCTCTTACGGGGCCGTTTGGGGGCGGGTTTGGGTTTTCACCCTCAAAGTGGTTATTTTTAAGCCTAATCTACATATTCTAAAATTATCATCATATTCTCAAACCAGGTGATCCACGACTACAAGGTCAGTTCGTACAAGTTACATTGGTCTCGTGCGAGGTGCTCGGGCCTCTTACGGGGACGTTTGGGAGTTGGTTTGGGTTTTCACCCATTAAGTGCTTATTTTTAAGCCAAATCCATATATTATCAAATTGTCATCATATTCTCAAATCGAGTGGCCTGTGACTATGCTGTCTGTTCGTACAAATAACATTGGTCCCGTGCGAGGTGTTCGTGCCTCTTACGGGTCCGTTAGGGGGTTGGTTTGGGTTTTCACCCTCAAACGGCTTGTTTTTAAGCCTAATCTACATATTTTGAAATTATCATCTTATTATCAAATCGAGAGCCCCACGACTACGCGGTCTATTTGTACAAGTTGCATTGGTCCCGTGCGAGGTGTTCGTGCCTCTTACGGGGCCGTTTATGGGCTGGTTTGGGTTTTCACCCTTTAAGGGCTTATTTTTAAGCTTAATCGATAAATTTTGAAATTATCATCATATTCTCAAACCGAGAGCCTCGTGACTACGCAGTCAGTTCGTACAAGTTACATTGATCCCGTGCGAGGTGTTCGTGCCTCTTACGTAGCCGTTTGAGGGCAGGTTTGGGTTTTCACCCTCAAACGGCTTGTTTTTTAGCCTAATCTACTTATTTTGAAATTATCGTCACGTGACTATGTGGTCAGTTCGTACAAGTTACATTGGTCCCGTGCGAGGTGTTCGTGCCTCTTACGGGGTCGTTTTGGTGCTGGTTTTGGTTTAAACCCTCAAACGGCTTGTTTTTAAGCCTAATCTACATATTTTGAAATTATTGTCATATTCTCAAATGGGGTGACCCGCGATTACGTGGTCAGTTCGTACAATTTACATTGGTCCCGTGCGATGTGTTTAGGCATGTTACGAGGCCATTTGGGGGCTGATTTGGGTTTTCACGCTCAATCGGCTTATTTTTAAGCCTAATCTAAATATTTTGAAATTGTCATCATATTCTGAAACCAGGAGACCCGCGACTACGCGGTCAGTTCATACAAGTTACATTGGTCATGTGCGAGGTGTTCGGGCCTCTTACGTGGCCGTTTGGGGGCTGGTTTGGGTTTTCACCCTTTAAGGGCATATTTTTAAGCCTAATCCATATATTATCAAATTATCATCATATTCTCAAATCGAGAGGCCCGTGACTATGTTGTTAGTTCGTACAAGTTACATGGGTCCCATGCGAGGGGTTAGTACCTCTTACGGGGCCGTTTGGGGGCTAGTTTGGGTTTTCACCCTCAAGCGGCTTGTTTTTAAGCCTAATCAACATATTTTGAAATTATCTTCATATTCTCAAACTGGGAGACCCGTGACTACGCGGTCAGTTTTTACAAGTTACATTGGTCCCGTGCGAGGAGTTGAGCCTCTTACGGGGCCGTTTAGGCGCTAGTTTGGATTTACACCCTTTAAGGGCTTATTTTTAAGCTTAATCGATATATTTTGAAAGTATCATCATATTCTCAAATCGGGAGACCCGTGACTACACGTTCATTTCGTAAAAGTTACATTGGTCCTGTGCGAGGTGTTCGTGCCTTTTACGGGGCCGTTTGGGGGCTAGTTTGGGTTTTCACCCTCAAACGGCTTGTTTTTAAGCCTAATCTACATGTTTTGAAATTATCATGATATTCTCAAACCCGGAGACCCGCGATTACGCGGTCTGTTCATACAAGTTATATTGGTCCCGTACGAGGTGTTCGGGCCTCTTACGGGCCCGTTTGGGGGCTGGTTTGGGTTTTCACCCTTTAAGGGCTTATTTTTAAGCCTAATCCATATATTATCAAATTATCGTCATATTCTCAAACCGATAGGCCCGTGACTACGCTCTTAGTTCTTACAAGTTACATTGGTCCCGTACGAGGTGTTCATGCCTCTTACGGGGATGTTTGGGGGCTGATTTGGGTTTTCACCCTCAAATGACTTGTTTTTAAGCCTAATCTAGATATTTTGAAATTAAGTCATATTCTCAAACCGGGAGACCCGCGACTATGCAGCCAATTTTTACAAGTTACATTGGTCACGTGCGAGGTGTTCGCGCCTATTACGGGGCCGTTTAGGGGTTGGTTTGGGTTTTCACCCCTTAAGGGCTTGTTTTTAAGTTTAATTGATATATTTTGAAATTATCATCATATTCTCAAACTAAGAGACTCGTGACTGTACGATCAGTTCGTACAAGTTACATTGCTCCCGTGCGAGGTGTTCGTGCCTCTTACGGGGCCATTTGGGGGGTGGTTTGGATTTTCACCCTCAAACGGCTTATTTTTAAGCCTAATCTACATATTTTGAAATTATTGTCATATTCTCAAATCGGGAGACCCGCGATTACATGGTCTATTCGTACAAGTTACATTGGTCCCGTGTGAGGTGTTTGGGACTCTTACGGGGCCGTTTAGGTGCTGATTAGGGTTTTCACGCTTAAACGGCTTATTTTTAAGCCTAATCTAAATATTTTGAAATTATCATCATATTCTCAAACCAAGAGACCCGCGACTACGCGGTCAGTTCGTACAAGTTATATTGGTCCTGTGCGAGGTGTGCGGGTCTCTTACGGGACCGTTTGGGGGCTCGTTTGGGTTTTCACCCTTTAAGGGCTTGTTTTTAAGCCTAATCCATAAATTATAAAATTATCATCATATTCTCAAACCGAGAGGCCCGTGACTATGCTGTCAGTTCGTACAAGTTACATTATTCCCGTACGAGGGGTTAGTGGCTCGTACGAGGCCATTTGGGGACTGGTTTGGGTTTTAACCCTCAAACGGCTTGTTTTTAAGCCTAATCTACATATTTTGAAATTATCTTCATATTCTCAAACCGGGAGACCGCGACTACGCGATCAGTTTGTACAAGTTACATTGGTCCCGTACGAGGTGTTCGTGCCTCTTATGGGGCCGTTTAGGGACTGGTTTGGGTTTTCACCCATTAAGGTCTTATTTTTAAGCTTAATCGATATATTTTGAAATTATCGTCATATTCTCAAACCGGGAGACCCATGATGACGCGATCAGTTCGAACAAGTTGCATTGGTCCCGTACGAGGTGTTCGTGCCTGTTACGGGGCCATTTGGGGCCTAGTTTGGATTTTCACCCTCAAACGACTTGTCTTGAAGCCTAATCTACATATTTTGAAATTATCATCATATTCTCAAACCCAGAGAAGCGCGACTACGCGGTCAGTTCATATAAGTTATATTGGTCCCGTGCGACGTGTTCGGGCCTCTTACGGGGCCGTTTGGGGGCTGGTTTTTGTTTTCACCCTTTAAGAGCTTATTTTTAAGCCTAATCCATATATTATCAAACTATCATAATATTCTTAAATCGAGAGGCCTGTGACCATGCTGTCAGTTCGTACAACTTACATTGGTCCTGTGGGAGGTGTCCGTGCCTCTTACGGGGCCATTTGGGGGATGGTTTGGGTTTTCATCCTGAAACGGCTTATTTTTATGCCTAATCTAGAAATTTTAAAATTATCATCAAATTCTCAAACCAGGAGACCCGCGACTATGAAGTCAGTTTGTACAAGTTACATTGGTCCCGTGCGAGGTGATCGTGCCTCTTATGGGGCCATTTAGGGGCTGGTTTGGGTTTTCACCCTCAAACGGCTTGTTTTTAAGCCTGATGTACATATTTTGAAATTATCATCATATTCTAAAACTGGGAGACACGCGACTACGCGATAAGTTCGTACAAGTTACATTGGTCCTGTGCGAGGTGTTCGTGCCTCTTACGTGGCTGGTTTGGATTTTCACCCTTTAAAGGCTTATTTTTAAGCTTAATCGATATATTTGGAAATTATCGTCATATGTTTAAACCTGGGGACCCGTGACTACACGGTCAGTTCGTACAAGCTACATTGGTCCCGTGCGAGGTGTTCGTGCCTCTTACGGGGCCGTTTGGGGGATGGTTTGGGTTTTCACCTTTTAAGGGCTAGTTTTCAAGCCTAATTCGTATATTATAAATTTTATGGTCATATTCTCAAACCGAGAGGCCCGTGACTATTCTGTCAGTTCGAACAAGTTACATTGGTCCCGTGCGAGGTGCTCATGCCTCTTACGGGGCCGTTTGGTGGCTGGTTTGGGTTTTCACCCTCAAGCGGCTTGTTTTTAAGCCTAATCTACTAATTTTGAACTTATTATCATATTTTCAAACCCAGAGAACCGTGACTATGCGGTCAATTCATATAAGTTATATTAGTCCCGTGCGAGGTGTTCGGGCCTCTTACGGGGCCGTTTGGGGGTTGGTTTAGGTTTTCATTGTGTAAGAGCATATTTTTAAGCTTAATCAATATATTTTGAAATTATCGTCATATTCTCGAATCAGGAGACATGCGACTATGCGGTCAATTCGTACAAGTTACATTGGTCTCGTGCGAGGTGTTCAGGCCTCTTACGGAGCCGTTTGGGGGTTGGTTTTGGTTTTCACCTTTTAAGGGCTAGACTTTAAGACTAATCAATATATTATCAAATTATCGTCATATTGCCAAACTGAGAGGCTCGTGACTTTGCTGTCAGTTCGTACAAGTTACATTGGTCCCGTGCGAGGTGTTCGTGCCTCTTACGGGGCAGTTTGGGGGTTGGTTTGGGTTTTCACCCTTAAACGGATTATTTTTAAACCTAATCTACATATTTTGAAATTATCATCATATTCTCAAACCAGGAGACCCACGACTATGCGGTCAGTTCGTACAAGTTACATTGGTCCTGTGCGAGGTGTTCGTGCCTCTTACGGGGCCGTTTGGGGGCTGGTTTGGATTTTCACCTTTTAAGGGCTTATTTTTAAGCTTAATCGATATATTTGGAAATTATCATCATATGTTTAAACTTGGAGACCCGTGACTACACGGTCAGTTCGTACAAGCTACATTGGTCCCCTGCGAGGTGTTCGTGCCTCTTGCGGGGGCTTTTGGGGGCTGGTTTGGGTTTTCACCCTTTAAGGGCTAATTTTCAAGGCTAATACGTATATTATAAATTTTATAGTCATATTCTCAAACCGAGAGGCCCGTGACAATTCTGTTAGTTCGAACAAGTTACATTGGTCCCGTGCGAGGTGCTCGTGCCTCTTACGGGGCCGTTTGGGGGTTGTTAGGGTTTTCACCCTCAAACGACTTGATTTTAAGACTAATCTACATATTTTTGAAACTATCATCATATTATCAAATTGGGAGACCCGCAACTACGCGGTCAGTTCGTACAAGCTACATTGGTCCCGTGCGAGGTGTTCGAGCCTCTTACGGGGCCGTTTAGGGGCTGGTTTGGGTTTTCACCCTCAAACGGCTTGTTTTTAAGCCTAATCTACTTATTTTGAAATTATCATCATATTCTCAAACCCAGAGAACTGCAACTACACGATCAGTTCATATAAGTTATATTGGTCCCGTGCGAAGTGTTCGAGTCTCTTACGGGGTCGTTTCGGGGTTGGTTTTCATTTTCACCCTTTAAAAGCGTATTTTTAAGCCTTATCCATATATTATCAAATTATCATCACATTCTCAAATCGAGAGGCCCGTGGCTATGCTGTCAGTTCGTATAAGTTACATTGGTCCTGTGCGAGGTGTTCGTGCCTTTTACGGGGCCATTTGGGGGATGGTTTGGGTTTTCATCCTGAATCGGCTTATTTTTTAGCCTAATCTACAAATTTTAAAATTATCATCATATTCTCAAACCAGGAAACCCGCGACTATGCAGTCAGTTTGTACAAGTTACATTGGTCCCGTGCGAGGTGTTCGTGCCTCTTACGGGGCCGTTTAGGGGTTGGTTATGGTTTTCACCCTCAAATGACTTGTTTTTAAGCCTAATGTAAATATTTTTGAAATTATCATCATATTCTAAAACCGGGAGGCACGCGACTACGCGGTAAGTTCGTACAAGTTAATTGGTCCTGTACGAGGTGTTCTTGCCTCTTACGGGGCCGTTTGGGGGCTGGTTTGGATTTTCACCCTTTAAGGGCTTATTTTTAAGCTTAATTAATATATTTGGAAATTATCATCATATGTTTAAACCTGGAGACCCGTGACTACACGGTCAGTTCGTACAAGCTACATTGGTCACGTGCAAGGTGTTCGTACCTCTTACAAGGCCGTTTGGGGGCTGGTTTGGGTTTTCACCCTTTAAGTTCTAGTTTTCAAGCCTAATCCGTATACTATAAATTTTATAGTCATATTCTCAAACTGAGAGGCCCATGACTATTCTGTCATTTCAAAAAAGTTACATTGGTCCCGTGCGAGGTGTTTGTGCCTCTTACGGGGTCGTTTGGGGGGTTGGTTAGGGTTTTCACCCTCAAACGGCTTGTTTTTAAGACTAATCTACATATTTTTGAAACTATCATCATATTATCAAATTAGGAGACCCGCAACTACGCGGTCAGTTCGTACAAGCTACATTGGTCCCGTGCGAGGTGTTCGTAACTCTTACGAGGCCGTTGGGAGGCTGGTTTAGGTTTTCACCCTCAAACGGCTTGTTTTTAAGCCTAACCTACTTATTTTGAAATTATCTTCATATTCTCAAACCCAGAGAACCGCGACTACACGGTCAGTTCATATATGTTATATTGGTCCCGTGCGAGGTGTTTGGGCCTCTTACGAGGTTGTTTTGGGGCTGGTTTTTGTTTTCACCCTTTTAGAGCTTATTTTTAAGCCTAATCCATATATTGTCAAATTATCATCATATTCTCAAATCGAGAGGCCCGTGACTATGCTGTCAGTTTGTACAAGTTACATTGGTCCTGTGCGAGGTGTTCGTGCCTCTTACGGGGCCGTTTGGGGGATGGTTTGGGTTTTCATCCTGAAATGGCATCTTTTAAAGCCTAATCTACATATTTTAAAATTATCGTCATATTCTCAAACCAGGAGACTCGTGACTATGAAGTCAGTTTGTACAAGTTACATTGGTCCCGTGTGAGGTGTTCGTGCCTCTTACGGGGCCGTTCGGGGGCTGGTTCGGGTTTTCACCCTTTAAGGGCTTATTTTTAAGCTTAATCGATATTTTGGAATTATTTTCTTATGTTTAAACCTGGAGACCCGTGACTACACGGTCAATTCGTACAAGTTACATTGGTCCCGTGCGAGGTGTTCGTGCCTCTTACGGGGCCGTTTGGGGATTGGTTCGGGTTTTCACCCTTTAAGGGCTAGTTTTCAGGCCTAATCCGTATATTATAAATTTTATAGTCATACACCATCTATCATTTATGGTGGTGAACCCTAGGGGTTATGTAAGTGTTAATGACCTTTGGTATTTTTCTTTTTCTTTGTATATTTCCGTAATTTTTTTTCTGAATTTTGACAAGGTTTTTCCTTTTGCTTTTGATAGACTAATGTATCTACGTTGAGCCAGCGTTCTCGGGGGACAACGGTGTTCAAGGACGTCTGGGAGAACTTCCTCTGGTGGTGCGCTAGGTGGTTTCATCATCTAGTTTTAGCAATTTGGCTTCTGCTTTGGATGAGACGCCCCATTCGACGGTTGTCCTCTGTGCCTTAGGATAGAGGGGGTGGGATACTACCCACACCATGTATTTTGATTTTGGGGAGATGATAGTGACTCACTTTAACGTACATCAGCTACTGGGGCTAAATTGTGAGGGCACCCAGATAGAGTGGGCCTAACTTTATAGGTGACATCGACGACGGTGGAGGCGACGCTAGATTATGTTAGGTAGATAGTCCCAGGGGACTCCATTTGTTTCTCTCTTCTGAAGGAGGTTTTGTTAAGTCAACAAATTAATGATACCAACGGCTTTCAGGTGCGGCAGATGGCCCATTTATTTATTCTTTTGTTATTGGGAGGGTTTTTGGTGGCGACGTTCTCCATTTGTGGTTTTCGCCTTATTTGAGGATATTTTCGAATATCCCTCTCTTTGACTATGGGCGCCATACTTTGGCGACCCTTTATTTGTCTTTGGAAGCATTCAGTCGATGTCACCGACAAACCTTTATCGGTGCCGCCTATCTTTTGGGGGTATTTTTCCTCTTGCATTTTATTTTATTTTTGATTCATTGATTGCTTTCGTCTGATTGATGAACCTTGTCCTTTTCCAGACGTGGTTCTATGAGGTGATTGGGGGCTTAATGCCCATTTGATAGGTTTGAAGGATGAGTCAATGGGGGACTTCTACCGTATGTACTAGTGGCGGAAGTCCAATCAGTAATCAAGGTAGTCTCTTTCCTTGGGGTTGTACGTCAGGTCTTGCATGGCCTGACGAGTGATCGAGTAAATTCTTCTTTCCTCTTAAGACCATTTTTCTTCGATGTCCATTCTCTAGATATTGATTTTTCGTTGGGGATCTTGTAGGTGACCTTCTATCCCTGGGACATGGCAATCCAGTACATGGGGTATCTGGGGGGAATATGCAGCTGCATCGGTTGTTAGCATACGAGTTCGGCCAGCACTGGTATCTAGGGGTGATAGTAGTGCGACAGGTGGTGGAGGATGAGGTGATGCTTCCACCTGCGATGCCCTCGAGGTACATGACGCGGGTGCGGGAGATGTCGAAGGAGGCGAGGGTGGTAGCGATGATTGGAGAGCCTTATTCATTATATATCGACACGACGAAGACCTACGATTCTATGGATTTTTTGTCGAGCTGGATGATGCCGCCCAGCATATATAATGTTATGCCTCTTCCTCCTATGGTTTGTAGTAGGGGAACGAGTCAACCGATGGGTTCTAACCATAGTGCGTCGACGTCAGCAGCAGCGACGACGTCAGAGGTTCCATTTTTGCGGCTTGCTCCTCCCTCCAACAACATCAGACAGTCTGAGGGAGGATCGTTGCATATTCTGCATCGCCCCAATGAGATGGATTAGGAGGTACTGTGGCTAATGGAGGACGTCCTTCAGCCGTAGGTATACCTTTCACTTCTTTGACTTTTATCTTTCTGATTTCTTTATTTGCCTTAGACTAACTGTTTTTCTTTATCTTTTTTTCCTTGTAGCATGTTCAGGTGTCGACCACCTGGCTGAGAGACATCCGGGAGTGGATGGCTTCAGTAATTTCTCATATCCAGGATTTTATCTTGGTTCCTTCTTGCTTAGTGCCATTTTCTTCGTCTGAGGAGGGGTATGGATGGGGTCCTCAGTTCATTTCCAGGGAAATAGAGTACGCTGCAGGGATGGAGGTCTTGTAGAGAGAGAGGGAAAGAGAAAGAGAGAAAATGTTTTTTGGGGGTTTCGGGCTGAGTCCCGTTGTTTTTATGTTTTCTTTTCCTGTAAGAAAAAATATAATGATGAAATATATGGAATGGAATGGAATGTTATTAACTTACTTTGCTTATATGACTCGATCCATATGCACTTTTTACTTTTCTACTGAGACCGTAAAAAGGATTATAATCAGTTAAAAATAAATGAATTTTATTTTGAGAAAGTATAAGTAAAAATATGAGGAATTGGCTTGACTTCGAAAATAAAGATAATTTTTTAGTTTTGTATTTTGGCAAAGAAGGAAAAAGTGGATTTGCTAAAAATGGGGGGATGTCGATCAGCATACCCCTTATCCTGCCTATTGCTAGGTCAGTCTAGTCCAATCACCCCAAGGCTTGATTTCACTTTCTTCAACTACTTTGTTCTTGATAGGGTAGGGTTTCATCCGTATTTAGTAGGACCCTTGTCACTAGCCAAGCTTTTCAACTATAAAAAGGGGTAATGGTGGAGTGTTACATCCATCAAAATTTCCTTTCTTTTGATTATTTCTTACTTCTTGTCATATCATTTCCAACATGGTTCTTCCTGTGAGTGCTAAATTTGCCTCTTACAACATAGACTACGATGCCTTCAACCTGCGTCAACTTTTTTTATGGAGTAATCGGACCCTTGACTGTAACATACAGATAGGGTGGTATAATTCTAGTACCCTGAGGATTATGTCTTTCATTTTGGCTTAAATAAAGCCTTCCTTACTTACGAGAAGTTTTCTGCTATGCTGGGGGGTAAATCCTAGTGTTGTGGCAGACATGCCTGAATTCTCTCGGCCCCCTTAGGCATTGTTGGAGGAATTTTTCCATATTTCTCCTTCGATGGCTCGGTCATTGGTTACTACCAGAATGATTTCCCTCCCAGTTGTGTTATATTTTCTGCGTCTATAGGACATTGGTGATGTAGGTTATATTAGAGTCGTTTCCCTTGGCTTACTTTCAAAGTTATTGTTAGTGATCGGGGACCTACTGGTGGACCCTCATCTTGCTACCATCACTGCATGGATGTCAGACCGTCGCAATCCTGTGATGGTAATGCTGGCAGAGACCTTGAATGGTCTAGATGCCTTGCGAGAAGGCCGTTTTCACTTTCTGAGGGCAGTCCAGTTATATTTTTCATGTGGTTGTCTGAGAGATAGTATTTAGTTGTACTTCCTAAATACCCCTTGGCAGTTGTGCGGAATTTCTTTACCCGTTATTTTATTAAATTTGGCCCAACTGTCAAGAACTGGAAAATTGGTTTGTGGAGCATGGATATCGGTGTATGCGTTGGTCGGTACCCTGGTGGGGCGAGTTGCATCCCATTCTAGAACTGGGGGAGTACCAGTACATTCGGTTGGTTGGCCTCTGATAGACCTCTTTTTACTCTCCCTGGCGACTCCTACATCAAGTTGGATGGCAACATATTGTTCCTTCCCCTATTCTGGATTTTTTTATTGTGGAAGATTTGATGAAAAGTCTGTGCATGCAACTGGGCTCCTTTTGGGAGAGTTCTCGATCGTCAACCCATCCTTCCCAATCTGTTGATAGAGTTTGGCATGTGTTTTGGGGACTTCATGAAGTGGTTGTGGATGAGGTTAGTGGCTAAGATGCTGGTCGAGGAGACCGGGCAGAGGTGACTCGCCATGTTTGACACCATAGAGGGAGGTGTTGTGGTTTTTCCTAGGTTGGTTTGGGCTTACCATTCCATGGAGCACCTTAGGTATTCCATTCAAGCAGGGGAATTTTGGGGACCCCAAGATGTAGATGATGATGGGGTTGGTTCTTCAGGCAGCTGCGGGTAGGGCCTTTTGTGAAGCTAGAGATTTTTTGTGAAGCTTTTGTGTTGTGGTGTTATTTGCTTATGTATCTAGTTACCTTTTGGTAGGAATAACATTAGGAAGGTTTGTTTAGGAGTAGTTTGGTTTGGTTTTGTTTTTTTTTTTAGGAAAATAAGGTTAGGTTGTCTAGGAAAGTTGTTTGACTCCCTACGCCGATATCTGTAATCATATTGGAATTTTTTATCAATGAAATAAAAATGATTTTAATTATATCGTTGTGCCTCTTGATGAGTTTTGCATTCAGTACCAATCGCTAAGGCATACATAATCCTTTTGTTCATGTAAATAAATAAATGAACTGTCGTTCTCGGAGATAAGAAAGGAATAGCATTTTGTGAAAAAGATAGGGGTCGTGCTCATGTAAAGCATATGAGCTGCCTACGTACCACTGGTTGTTTTGAAAACTTTTGAGTTACATTTTTAAAGCAGAAAAAGAATTTTAGAGGATCAGGCCCCACGTAGTTCTGAGTTGAGGGACATGAATTTATTTTTAAGAATATAAGGGAGGTGAGAAGAGTCGTAGTCGTAGCGCGTCGAGATTTTGGACTAAGGGTAGAGTTTCTTAAGATGGTCTAGGTTGACTGGACGGGCCATCACTTGTCCATCAAGGTCAGTGAGCATAGTAGCACCACTAGATAGGATCTTCTTCACAATGTAGGTTCCGCTCCAATTAGTCTTGAATTTTCCTCTAGGGTCCCAGATGGGCTCTATGATTTCTTTAAGGGTTAAATCCCCTTTTCGAACCTCACGGTCCTTGAATCCCTTGTTAAATGATCGTGTTATTCGGTGATGGTTCCCTTGTATATGATTTAGAGTTTTTAACCTCCTTTTCATCCAAGAGTGACAACTCATTAAGATGACTCTGATGCCAGTCTTCCTCACTGACTTTACTTTCAAGCATGACACGTAGTGAAGGAATTCCAAGCTCAACGGGTAGGAATGCTTCCATGCCGTATACCAGAGAGTAAGAAGTAGCCCCAGTAGATGATTAAACTGAAGTGCGGTATCCCCAGAGGGCGTAAGGGATCCAATTGTCCCAATCCCGGTAACTCTTGGTCATTTTGTTGATGATGGCTTTGAGGTTCTTATTAGCGGCTTCGACTACACCGTTTGTTTAAGGTCGTTAAGGAGAAGATTTATGTCTCTGAATCCTATACTCGTCAACTAATTCCATGACTTATGCTTCGAAATTCAACCCGTTATCTGATATTATCTCATGTATTACCCCATATCGGCAGATGATATTTTTTTTAATAAACTTGGGCACCTTTTTAGCATTCAGCATTGCATATGGCTCGGCTTCGACCCATTTGGTGAAGTAATCAATGGAAACCAAGATAAACTCGTGTCCATTGGAGGCCTTGGGTATAACCTTCCCTATGATATCTATGCCCCATGTGGATAATTCCTAGGGATAGGTCATGTTCTACAATTCTTGCGGAGGCAAGTTTTGGAGGTTAAAAAACTGCTGGCATTTAATACATCTCCGAACATAGGCGATGCAATCCTAAATCATGGTAGTCTAATAGTAACCTTATCGAATGATTTTCTTGTCAAGCATATGGCCAATCATGTGTGGTACGCATTGTGGATTTTTTGCATCATCGCTTCAATGTCAGCCCCTGTAATGCAGTGTAAGTGGGTTCCATCAAAGTTTCTCTTGAATAACGCTTTATCGCAGACAATATACTGGGAAACTAGTTTGTGAAGTGTTTCTAGATCTTTCTTGTTAGAATCTTGGTGGTATAATTATGTTGATATTGGGTAGTGGACAATCATCCTTGAGAGGCCTTGTTTAAATCTCGGTATTCAATGCACATGTGAATATTTTCTCCAAGTTTCGACACGGGTACAATATTGGCTAGCCATGTGGGATATTTAATCACCCAGATGAAGCCTACGTTCAACTATTTAACCACTTCCTCTTTAACCTTAAGTGACCATTCAATATGGAGCTTACACAATTTATGTTTGACTAGTTTGCATTCTAGGAGCATTGGAATCTCATGCTGAGTTATCTTGGGATCAACATTGAGCATATCATCATAGGACCATGCAAAGACATCCACATATTCCTTCAGCAATTGAGTAGCTTGTGGATGTCCTTGCATGATCCTACGATGATATACCTGATAAGTAGTTGCGCATGCTCTTTTTACCCGGTGGAAGGAGGGACTGTGGGCTCGTTAAGTAGTTTAATCAAGGCATTTCAGTGTAACTGGGAAGACATAAAGAGTCTCCACGGAGTGTTGTTAGCCTAAGTTTTCTTTAATTGATCGAGGATCTCGCTCTCCTTGGGGGTTATTTCCAATATAGGAAGCTTCTCAACACCTTTTCCCTTATCAATCGTTATTGATTGCGGTTCGAAACATGGTAATGCCTTTCTTATCTAGTCATATGGTTCACAGAAGAGGAAAAACATAAAAACTTTGTTTCCTCATCTATCTCGGGTTGTTCGGTCTCTTTATTGATTTCTCATTACAACTCCTCAAACGATATCAATCCACATGTACTAACTATTGGACTAGTTTGTTTTGGCTTTTTCTCTTCATCTGAACTATTGAATTTGTCCCCCCCATCCGATGGCAATGACATCATCCTTCCATGATAAGTTAATGCATTCCATAACTTTAATGGACTCTTCATATAGATCCTCCCACTCAACGAGAAGATATAGAAGAGAAGGGATCAGGCTCCCTTGTAGTTTTAAATCATCAAGTCGCTCGAACATACTACAAATTTCACCAGTCTGTCGGAATAAGTTTGCCATGATTTGGACGACATCATCTAAGCGGGCTTTACTACCCAATTATATGACTCTCAAGCCCATTTTCGAGCTTCCAAGAACAGTTTACTGAATCTCTGGCAGTCAATTTTCATTTTTAAGGGCAATTTCAGCTCGAACTCTAGAATTTGGTTCGATAATGATGATAATTCCACATCTTTTCCTCCGAAATGGGTACGAAAAGAAATGTATGCTCTAGTAAGAAGTGACGAAGCCTGATCGGTAAAATAGATAGGATGTAGTAGAAAATGTGGGCAAACTTAGAGGGGTTTAGGGGAATATATGGGTATGATGGGTGATTTATTGGGTATAATTTGGGTAGATGGATCAAATTCTGGGTCTTCTTCTAAGAATATAGCATTTAGATCATTTAGGAGTGGATTGTGGGTAGTGTTTAGTTTACGATTGGCTGGTGGGGTGATGATACCTTGATCAATTAGACCTTGCATTATATTCGGAATATGGAAGCACTAATCAATGGTACAGTCGGCAGTTTGATGGAAATCACAATGGTCATTAAGTTTGAAATTTTGGGGAAGTGGGTTTGGTAATGGACGAGGGTCCAATGGCTTGATTAGATTTTGGTTCAAAAGATCTTGGTAAACTTTGGAGAGGCGAGCGTGAAGCTATGTGTATTCATTTTTTACTGGGATAGGGCGGCTTTCTGGTGCCCATGAAGTAGCAAGGTGAGAAATGTTATTAATTATTGAAACTTTGGTATTGGCAGGGTTTTCATATTTTCTGGGAGTGAACTGTACTAATACTTTCTTTGGATCAACTTATTTCTTGGCAAAAATTTCTTCAATTTCCACTCCTGCTTCCTGAAGGGCTCGAAAATGGAGGTATTACTGTCCTTCCATCATCGCTTGGACATGGTGTAAGAAGTTCTTCTTCATAATACTGACCTGCTCCTCTTCGAAAGGTCGATTGGTTTTGGTGGCCGCTTTATCTCTCCATCTTGTTATGAAGTTACTGACAGTTTCCTCGGGATTCTATTTGAGAAACTCTAAATCACAACGGGTAACCTCTAACTCCTCGTTGTATTTGTATTACAACGTGAATTCACGAATAACATCCTCCCAACTGTGACGATGGATAAGCTCATCGAAGAGCATTATGCTTCAAATTATGTTGGAACATTTGGGCCAATATTTCCTCGGAGGCACCTAAGAGAGTCATGGCTCAGTGATAACTTCGAAGATGAACAATTGGGGGGCCCCTACCCTCTAACTTCTCAATGTTAGGCATCTTGAACTTTTCCATTAGCCTTGTTTTATGGTAGGGAGACATATGGGTGTAATTCATGTTGTTTCCAAAGATTTGGACTTGGTCAAACTTCTTGGTTAACAACTTAAGGTCCTCCTTGAGTTTATTTAACTCTTATTCCTTTGGATCAACGGTTACGCGTAGGTTAGCCCCTAGCTGGGCAAGATTTGGCATAGGAAACTGAGTTGACAGTGGCCCATTTGCAGGAGGGGCATGTGGAGCGTGCTAATATTCTTTTGGGACCCAAATAGGCTCTGGTACGGACGGACCCATAGTGCGAGGGAAGAGGACCTCGAGTTCTTCGATAATAGGTACCCAATTTTATTGCATCTCATGAACCTTGGTTTAAAGGTTGTTAATCTTGACAGTATGTTAGGATATAATTGTCATCAAATCAGGTTGCACATTCGGTATTGGGTCTATTTTCTCCATGGAAATCAAGTGAAGGTAAATTCCAAACTCGAAGGAAGTCACGAGAGAACTGACGGAGCCTTGGGGAGATTCGATGGAATACCGAAGCCAATAGGGAGCCAGACCAAGGGTCGGTATGCGATCGACCTGATAAGGAAAATTATTCGAATTTATTTTTGAAATATAGGAGGAAAACTTTTATCATATATATGGGGGAAATGTTTTTGACATTTTTGGAAAAGAGGAGGACACAAATGTTTTTGGGTATTCCAATCAAAGGAGGAAAAAAATATTTTTGACCCTTTTGGTAAAGAAAGAGGAAAAAATGAGATAAGGGTCTCAGCATGATTATTATTATTATTATTATTATTATTATTATTATTATTATTATTATTATTATTATTATGTTCTCAATTGTATTAGGTTTACGTAAATGCCAAAAAAATGTCGAGCAGGTCCCGAGCCTGGGAAAATTTGGTTTGAAAAATATGTAAAACATGGTAGGACTTGTTGCCAGGCTCATGGAAAACGTCTCGTTTTGAAAAAGACGAAATCGCACAAAAATTTGGGTTGCATGCCGATCCATCATTTCGGCAAAGTTTCGAGTAGTAACTGACAAACTAAATATGAGCGCCCTAGGTTTTATGCCTATATGAGGGTATGCAGTTATTGGGTTAATTGGAAGGGTTCCACCTTTGGCATGACTTCCACGATATACGTCTTGCTTTTGAGGGAAATCGGTACGTGTGGACAAGCCATTTAATATACCTGAGTGTACATGAATTGCCTCACTATATACCTAGCGAGGACAGTACGCATGAGAGCGAATTCGATATACTCCACGTACGTGAATGAGTTCCCTGCTATATACCTCCCGTCATGACTTCGATCAAGCGATACGATACGGGGGTAATCGTTCGATATACGTTGAAGGTACTTGGGCAATGGAAGGTGAGATTCATTGCTTAGGCTAACTTTCACTTGACAGACTAAATCCCATCACAAAGTGACCCCCCAGTTATGGGACAAATTTTTTTCAATAGTCATGCTCTTTGGTGATGTAGTCTACAAATTGGATGATTCTTGATTAGTATATTATGGAGAGAGCATTTTTTATTTGGAATTATCACTATACTAATAGGGAAGAATGTACAAGTATCATGAAAAATAAATCTATCATGGAGGTTATACTGAGCATGGATATGTGAGAGTGAGTTATATGTGACTATCTATGAATGAGTGTGTGGTAGTGAACCTAAGCATTGATCAACTACAAGTGATGTGTGATAAGTGTGAGTGAGCATGGATATATACAAGTGTGATAAGTGGAGGTGTGTGATAGTGACACCTAAGCATGGATATTAATAGTGGTGTGTGAAACATGTGGGTATAAGTGATCCTACATGTAAGTAGTGTGAAGTGTACATGGAGAGTATATACAAGTATGTGAGTGACATAAGCATGAGGTAGATATATATATATATATATATATATATATAAGGAATAGTAAAGGAGAAAATAGAGTCCAGCCCCCTTAAGTAATTCCCCAGCAGAGTCGCCATTGTGGCCATCCCTCTCCTTTTCGAGGGAAAGGAGTGAAGGTCTCACACCATCTTCCTCTAGGAGCGCTTCGATCGTCGTCAATGTTGGGTGATGTAAAAATATGGAGTCTCCAGCCTATTTTGCAAAAAATAGTCAAAAGAAAATGTCGCCTCCTCGAGAGAACAACATCAAAAATAAACTAATGCTTACGAAACCAATAGTTCAGAGGTTCGGGGGCTAAGTTACGGAATAAGAAGGTGTTAGGAACCCATCCCAACATTTTGGTCTCTCATGGGCTTGTGATACTATTAACCTTAATTTCTCTGTAAATTTTGTGCGTTTATACATATATGGAGATCGAAATCGCCCGACTAATATCATGGAAAAGATTGAGTGAGGTCATCCATAGGAATGTTCCCAAAATAATATCTAGAAAATACGATGTCTGCATTTATCGAGATATTAATCGTTGTGATGAAACAATAACATATGTTAGATAAAATGTCAATATGTATCACAAATATATATATATATATATATATATATATATATATATATATATATATTAAATAATGTATAGAAGAAAATGATGCAAATGCATCAAATTGGGAAACTGGACTCGATTCTCGAGTTTTAGCCCGAGATGCCTACGTAGCCTATAAAGGCATCAAAGTCCACGTAGTTCACATGTGACATAAGGGTGGGTTTTATTCCATAGATTCGAACGGGAGTTTATTATATGTGTGCGTGTAGAAAAATTATTTTTGAGCTTGAGAGATTGTGATGGAAACTCCCGTTGCAATTTATAGGAATAACCCTATTTTTCTTTGTTTTGACTTTTTATAGAAAATAAAGTATGTGCAATATAACTAATAAAGGATGAGGTATTAATATTTATTGTCTAAAGTAAAAACTAAATTATGAATTTATGTAACTAATGCGAATATAAAGAAATTTAAAGAGAGAGAAAGGTATTTCGACCTTTTTTGGAGAATTCAGTCTTGATCTTGATCCCTGTTGCGATCCTTTGAATGTTGAGATGAATGTTGGATGAGAGATAATGATACTTTGATAACTTCGGTATAAAAATGATGGGAACAAAAGATGGGAAGGAATTTCACACAAGAAAACTTTGGTGATTACAAGAGAATGTTGTTGAGATCACTGATATTGATGGATCTGAGGAGTGACTTGAGAGTGATCTCACACCCTCTATTTATAGGGTAGGGGGTTTTCTATCCGCATAGCCCTGGCCCTACCAATTGACAGGTAACCCTAGACACACTGCTGATAGGAAGCGAAATGGATCTTCCCATCGGTAGTCTCGTGCAGATTTTCTTGTAAAAATAGTCGTAGAACTCAATCCATAGATCCAAATAATGTGAAGCATATACTGTTATAAAGGTAATTAAGAGAACTTAAAGAGTTCTTTGGACTGCTCCTGGGTTCAGGAGTTGATTTTGGTTCAAACAGGGCTCAGAAGCGCTCATCAATCCGTTGGACGGGAGATCGTTGAAAGGTAATGGATCGTTCGCCCAAATCGTAAGTTAGAATCATGCATGAGGTGGAATGTTGTAAATTTTATGAAAGGTATTTAGATATTACAAATATCTCCGCTCAGTTCAAAGAGTTGACTTTGGTCAATCGGGGCTCAGAAGCGCTCGTTGACCTTTCGGAGTAAAAAGGGTCGTTCGTCCGTATCGTAAGGCTAATTCACGCACGGGGCGAACCGTTGGAAAGGGTATTTAGTGAAATATGAAGATACATTCAGTTGTGTTTGATTTGAATAATTTACATTGGTCAAAAGAAGCTCGGTAGCTCCCAGTGGCCTTCGGATCAGTTTTTTAGGGAAAACGGATCGCTCGTCCGAACGGTTATGTCGTTTTTCACACGGGGCGGACTGTTGGAAATGAATTTTAGTTAACTTCAAGGATTCATTAAGATTTTCCTCTGATAATGAAGTTATTTGATTTCAAATCAAGTACTTGAGTCCAAGAATGATCGGTGGCCTCCAGACCGATTTTCTGTAGTAAAATGGTTCGTGCATCCAAATTGTTATGTCGATTTGCGCATTGGGCAGACCGTTGAAAAGGGGATTCAGTGTTCGTTGAGGATTCATTGATCTTTCACTCTGACTATAGAGTTTACAGGAGTGAAACGGTGCCGGAGAACTCCCAACGGCCTTAAGATCGGTATTCGGAGTTTGACCTAGGTCTTGTAGTGAATTGGGAGGTTCTAGGAACCTAAGGAGAGACTTAGGGGATCCTAGAATGTTGTGTCTATAAATAGAATTGTTTAGAGGTTGCATATACTGCGTGGGGGTTAACATATGGAAGAGTGTTCTCATCAAAAACAACATGTATGGATATATAAGACTTTTTATTCGAGGGATTGTAGCATTTATACCTTTTATGTAATGAGTTGTACCTAATAAAAACACAAGCCTGAGTTTTAGGTTAAAATTTGTGTTGCGTTTTCCTTCTCAAATATGGAAAACACCTAAAACCATATACTCATAATGATCCATAATCAGGTGGTAATCGATTAATTAAATATACCAGAGTGAGAAAGGCTTCAACCCAGAGATATAATGGGAGTTTGGCATGAAATAAAAGTGTCAATCCTATTCAAATACATATCTATGTTTCCTATTAGCAATGCCATTTTTCTCAGGAGTACTGGGTAAAGATATATGTCTTATGATCCCAAAATATTCAAGGTACTCAATGAATTCATTTTTGTTGAACTCACAACCTCTATCACATTGGAACACTTGGATTTTTTTAGAAAATTGGGTTTAAATCATGTTATGAAATTTTACAAACATGAAAAAATTATGACTTTTTTTAAATGGGTAAATCCAAGTGAACCATGTACAATCATCCACAAATACTACATAATAATGCATATTTTGAATTGAAGAAATTAGAGCAGGTCCCCATAGACCACTATTAATTTCATCATCTAATTGAAATGGCAATCTACAACTTTTGCCAACTTGACAATCGACACATACACTAGACACCCCATTCCATCTACTAACATTTAAATAATTTACTTTATTCAACACATTAATAGACTTTGAACTGGGGTGTCCAGGTCTTTGGTGCCATAAATCACTTGATTTACCACCGTGGGTAGTAATGAGAGTAGCAACTTCCTTCTCATTAAGAGCATATGGTCCATGCTTCTTACTTCCTTTTGCCAAAGTTTGCTTTGTCTTTTAATCCTTAATAACAAACTCATTATTAGTAAACCCAATAATGCAATTGTTATCTTGAGTAAGTTTTCCCATTGATGCTAGATTTTTATGTAACTAGGATACGAAGATCATATTGTGGAGTTTTAATTTTGAATTAAGGTCTCTATCACTAATATGTGTAATTGGAATTTATTTTCCATCACTGCAACCACTCGATCAGTTCCATTATATGACCTTACAGTAGTAAAATTACCCGAAAAATTATTCATATGAATGGTTGCTCCTGAGTCTAAGTAAAACGTACCATCAACTATATCTTGGTGTGTACCTGCGAGCATTACTTGTTTAGAGGGTTTACCACTGGGTTGGTAATAAAAATACAACACTAATACCATGTTATAGATGAGTGATTATTTTTACTAGAAATTTGACATTTATCCTGATTTGTACCTTTTTCTAATTTTGATGGTTCTCTAAACTTATTGTTGGGATGAAATTATTGTACTGCCTGAGATCTATAATTTTGAACAATGGGTTATTATCCAACTGGTTTTAAACTACATCCTTATGAGTTAATGTTTGAAGTCGAATTATAGTATCATTTTCCTCTATATGATCTACCTTTGCCTCGATTATAAAGTAGCCTATGTGAGACACAAAGGCCATGTTATGATCCACCTATTGAAGGTTGATTCTTATTTTCCTTCTCTTGACTCAAAGTTACTGAGTGCCTAGAATAACTGGGATATTTAGGATTGCCTAGAATAACAGGGTTATTTAGGATTCCCTAATATGATTGTCTGGAAAGTGGAATATTTAGGACTAAGTCCCTTTAGGAAAGTAATTACACACGTCTTCGTCAATGGGCTTACCTATAGCAACTCTTTGAAATCCTTCACATAGATGTTTATTATCTTTCTTGCTAGTGAGATATTCCGTAGTTGTTCTTTAAGATGTAATTCCTTATCCTTGGTTGCTTGGAGATAATTTTCCTCCAAACATTATCGATATTCTTTCACAGTTTGAGAACCCATAATAAGATATGTACACTCTTCAGTGCATATACCAATGAACCAACCGCATGAAAGGACATCCTTTTGTTCCTAATCACTTTTGATTTTGAGATAGAGGATCACTTCTGACTAAAGAAGAGATCTTCATTGATGGCATGAGGTGCATCATTTGGGTTATCCAAACTAGATAATTTGACGTTTTTAGTTCGATGGTGAAAATGGCAATAAGTTGGTGAAAATAACGAGAATAAGATATAGTAACAATAAGAGTCCATAGTAAGAATAAGAAGAAAATACAGTTTAAGTGTTTGCCATTAGAACCTGAGGCTCTGATACTATAAAAACTAGTTAAATCTAAAATCTATTTAATTTCATTCAAATGTTCTACACACCTGACTGTTACGAAATACAGTCTTTTATAGAGTTATAGTGAAACCGAATGGAAGATATTCTAGGAGTTTACATTTGAATAGAGTTTAAATAAATTCAAACTATGAGGGAGGAACTAAACTAAGTGAGAGAAATGTGATGGATGTAAACCAACTGTATGGAAGTCGAAAGTGCATGAGCTAACTAAGTCGTATGAGCTTTATCAATATCCATCCTAGGTTGGACTCAGTCTTGCTCTCTAATGCATTATCAATCTCCATTCTAGGTCGGATTCAATCTTTCTCTCTAATGCATCACCCAATACATATTTTGTTACCAAGCTATTTGATGGGAATCAAAATATCCTCGAGGGTTATAAGTACCATGTACCCATTGATATCCATATTTTTTGGTCCTTTGGTGATAAATCTGATCAGGCCTCAAGATCTTTTACCAAGTTATATGTCATTTATGTCTTAGTCTCAGATACCATTCGACCACCAATTTGATACCTCTATAAACATGGGTTATAAGTTCGTCCCCAACCTTTTCATCAACATTCTCAACAACTCCCTTCCTCCTTGCCAGTAGAAAAAAAGGAAGTATCCTTAGGGAACTTCTTCCCCCATTTTCATGGATAACTCTCCCCAAAATGGAAAAGAAAGATGAGGCCCAATAATCAAATAATAATAATTCCTAAGGTGGAAATCTTTCCTTTATCGGAGGAAGGGGATGATGCGACCTCCAAAGTCAAGGGGATTGTCGAGGATGCCTCAATGGTCAACACACGACCTTTATCCAAACCTTATCAAGGATTTTTCTACTATGCAATCAGGATATGATAATTGGCTTGGACGACTAAGAGTTAGCCTAATATGAAGCTTAGGCATTTTCTCATGGTAATAATAAATCATTATTTTTATGGTAAGAATATATCATGTTGGTTTATCATTTCTTATGACTCTTTGGATTATCTAACTCATGTTTTCATATTAAGGGGGAGCTTTAATATTCCTTAGACTAGATAAATGAGAAATTGGATGAGGAGGATAAATCCCACAAAATGACCATGGTCGAACTAGATTATAAAAATAAAGAGCGAGAAACCAAGATCCATGCACCGAGTGATTAGTTAAAAATGTCACCCGAAACTTAAAGGCGACCTTAGAGGCTAATTCTGAGGCAGAGACGTAGGGGTGGGATGCCATTTTTTCACATCGACTTCTAAGCGAATAAGGTCCCATCGGCTTCTAATTTGTTCATCTAAGAGCTGCCTAGAAGCACTCCCCCAACTTCCTATCGATGGGAAGAAGAGTTGTTGGTGAAGAGGTGGAAAATTCCACTAAGGATGCCTCCAACAAGGACCTTGTTATTAGTTTTTAGGGAAAATTTTATTTTTTATCTTTATTTTACCTTTTTCTAGCTCCTGAAAGATTTAATGGACTTTACCCATGGTGAACAATGAATAAAAGATCCCAGTTTTCTTTAATTTATATAACTTTTTTTATGATGAATGTTTACTTAATTCTTATGGTCGGCTATGTGAATGTCTTATTGAGTTGTCATTTTATTTTTGGATTACTTCCCCCAATTACTTTCTTGTCATTGGACTTCATTAACCAACCAAATGCTGATGACTTATATTTTATATCGGGGGAAAATGCCCCCGACTAGGCAAGTTTGCATTCTGACCCTTCGCCAATCCTTTTGAGTCATTTTTATAGTAAATGCTGACCATGTTAAGTTTAGTGTAAAGTATAGATCCTATATATATGATACCCTTGGGGTTGTATCATTGTTGGTGTTTGAGAATTCATATATTTGTAATGAATTGGAGAAGGTTCACTCTGTGATGAATGAAGCCAAGAAGATCAACCGAGACTTGAATGAAAGATATCACCAATTAAGGTGGTAATTTTTTAAGGTCCCTTATTAGGTATGATAAGATGACCAAGATGAAAGACTATTAGATCCATCTTGTAACCTAGAGTATATCAAGGCTTAGTCATACAAGCATGGGTGTCTAAACACCCTTGGTGTCCTAAAGTTTCCCAAGTACTCCGAGATTCGGTAAGTGTACGGTCAAGATAGTCCATTTTACCATTTTCGCATGTGGTCATCAAGATTCTTAGGCTTCGATAGACGTTGTGCACATGCAATTAATATGGGATGATAAAACTAACTAAAATATGGAGACATATGAGTTTCCTTAGCGCTGAGATGATCCAGAACCTTCTCACTAACTTGAGTTACACGATATTTTTTATTTTTTATTTATTCTTTGTAATGTAAATATTTACTCTTCACAAATTGTCAATGATAAGATCATTTATTAGTAATTATTTGTGTTCCACTCTTTGTTAGACGGTCCTTGAAATTCCAAACCTCATGATGATGGTTTTTCTGATGAATCTTATCATATCAACATCTATGATGTTATCTAGTGCCTTAACTTCTATCCACTTAGTAAAATAGTAAGTGTTGACCAAAAGGTATTTCCTATTTTTAAAGTTTATGGGAAATTAACTTATTATATATAGTCTCCATTGAGCGAAAGGCCAATGAGTGATTAGGCTGATGAAATAATAGTGATAATTTTTGTCACTTTCACGCCTCTAAGCATAATACAGCATATAAGACCACTAGTATTCTTCCTTGATTGATCTAAATGACAATGGCCACCCTACCGCATGGCTACTGCATATTTATTCATAGAGTTCAAATAATACATCCCTACTTTGGTTGGCTGCATGCTTTGGAGGTCAGGGTCCATGAAGGACGGTTGGTACAATTTCCATTCTAGTCGTAGTTAAAAGTGAGAAAACTTTAACCAAATCTTGTGTACCTCTTTCTTGTCAAAGGTAATGACTTTGTCCTTCAAATAATTTATAATGGGGTCCATCTAACTTGGAGTTTCCTCTACTGCCATGATTTGTGTGGTCTCCTCCTTCTTCTCTATACTCAGGCAATCTAGGTTGTTGGCTCAAAATAATTTCCCTAAACTGATAAAATGGATATTTATAAAATTACTGGAGATTTTAAAAAAAATATCTTACCTTTATCGAAATAGAAAATTGAAATATATGTAAGCAACTTAATCAACTAACAATATATAAAATATATTGAGTTAAAAGTCTTTGCAAAAGATTTTGAGTTATAGACTTTGCAAACTATTATTTTACAAGGTTCGACTTTGCCTACATCAACGTTGAGATGACACATGAGAACTTCAATATATTCTATTCACTAGGATAGAGAAATCACCTCACAAGGATACAATAGACCTTGCAACCACAATCAAAAAGACGTCCTTCTCTTGCTCAAGTGGACACGACCAAAGATCAAGAGTCCCTCATTGTCTTCACGTGTAAAGACAATATTGGCCTTGGTAATACAATGAGGTTACATTGTAAAGTAAAAGTAATAAAATGAACACATGAAGTTTTTTGAACCAAGGAAACATTTTGAATCAATTTTTACTTATCTCTCTATAAATGTAAAGCTTATCAACTAGAGGCTCAATGTATACTGTGAGATTTTTATTTCTTTTTCTTTTGAAAACTCAACATACATTTGACACAAGAATTATAATGGAGATTTGATAATTGATGTTTGATGTTGTTTGTAATATCTTGTATAAGTATAAATAATATTTAAATATTTATTAATAGCATGAAAAAAAACTAGCCATTATAAGTAGTTGGCAAGCATTTATGAAGTAGTTGGGAAAGGTTGTATTTGAAATTTCCATATAAACTAGTCGTTGGGTATCTATTTAGCCTAATTGACTTAACATATAGTGAGATTGAGGCTAAGTCGCCTTTATATTTTATTGCGTTGACTTTAACTCCAATAATTTTTCCCAAATATTCCTAGAATAAGTTTGCCTATTTAAGTCGAATTAAACTCTTTGAGTTTGCTCAATTAGCATAAATTAAATTTTTTATTGTGTGAAAATTTTTGTGAGTCTTTGTTTGTGTGTGTTTAATCCAATATAATAATGAAGATAAAAGCAAAATACATTTTTACAAAAAATCATAAGTCACTTTACAGTCTTCTTGCATCTTCTTGAAGACTTTGCTCAATATTTGATGAAACTCATTGATGTTGGTGATGATTTTGTATTTTTTTAGAGTTGAGTGATAAGATATTTGTTGTGATTTTTCTTTATGTCATTTATGAACATGGTATTTATAGTTGGACTTTCTTGCTTTGATTGGCTTTAGTATTGAGTTCTAATTTTCATTGTCTTTCTTTGTTGTTGAGCTTCTTATTTGAATAGCTTTGGTTGCAAGAGAAAACCTGAATTTTCTTGTGATGATACTCATCACGTTTCAACTATGATGTAATAAACTTAATAACATTAGTGTAAATATAGTGAAGTTTGTATTCTTGTTAATTAGATTATTGTCACAAAAAAAAATGCATAGTTATCCTTTTGAAATCTTTAGGATTCACAAAGGTTCTTTACGTAGTTGATTCTTCTTATTTGTTTATCGACCAACGAAGCCAAGGTTGATAAATCATCCATATCGATATTGTTTCCTTTTGAAACCACTGAATGTCAACATCCTATAATTGGATGACAAATCATATGCCTTCTTCGAGTAGACTCACATACGTTCATCCCTCATAAAATACTCTCTTGATATCTGATTTGACATAAGTATTAATTCAAAAAATACCTTAAGGTTTTGGGCTCCTAAGTATTGTCGACCTAAGCCATGCGGTCAATGCCTCGTACTCTACCTCATTGTAAGATTATTCGAAGCCAAATTGTATGTACTACTCAATGATTGCATCATCAAGATTTAGAATACAATATATGATATTTTGGAGTTGTATGCCCCATTTACATATAACATGCTTGGTTAGTGTGATGCCATGTGGTCATCTCTCTGTTTCTTATCATGTAAAGATATGTTACCATTCTCTTGGTGAAAATTCAACTATGAAGACGACTAAAACTTGGCCATTGATTGTTCTTTAAAATTTATATTGAATATTAACGCATCCCAATTATATTAACCATTTGGACATATGCCCATATAGGTCAGCTTTGCAGAGAATTTCTTTCATTAGGGGAAAGGTCACGATGATGATGGGATGGCCTATAAAGTAGTGTTTAAGCTTTCAAGATGTAATTTTAATTAATACACCAACTAATATAGTGGGATTCATGGTTTCTCTTCATTGATTAATGAATTATTGACATAATAAACTGATGTGTGTCCCTTTATTTACTCAAGGACCCTTATCGAGTGACGGCATGATCAAACATGTCCAAGTACAAGGATAGGTCTTCTTTTCACTTACGGATTGTTAAAATGGGAGGAGATCCCAAGTAGATCTTAATCTATTCTAACACTATTTTACATTCCTTGGTTCAATATCCTTACTTTCCTTCCTTATAACTTGGAAGAATTTTTGGCACATATAAAAGGACTTTTGGATAAATTGATTGAAATACACAAGCATCTCTGCTAGCTAGCTTCTAGACCTCGCGCACCGTGGTCGACAGCTGAACTGTATATAAGTATTCACTCTGATCGGGGTTGTCTTCTGTTACTCTTTAGATTACTAGGTATCAAACTAATGTTTTAGACTATATACCAGAATATCACTTGGAAACATTTAGTTTTATCCAATTATTTATTGGAATCTTAAAGGTTTTCTACTATATATAAGGATTCACTCTGATCGGGGTTGTCTTTAGTTACTCTTTAGATTACTAGGTATCCAACGAATGTTTTAGAGTATATACCATAATATCAGTTGGAAACATTTAGTTTCATCCAGTTATTTATTGGAATCTTAAAGGTTTTCTATAGGTCTTCAGCATGATTGTCCTTTTTATACTAGCTGTTAGTAGCTCACTTTTGCATTCTTTAGTATAACAACATAATACAAGTGTGGTGATAAAAGAGGTATTTTTCGAATTTGGTCCGAATAATATGATTTGGTGATATCCGGAATAAGAATCCAAGAAATTCATTTACGGGTGTCTCGCCGTGTAGTATAGCAAATGGTTAATTTTATGGAGAGTAAAACTATCTTTTAGGCAATCCCTATTTGAGTTGGTGAAATTGAAACACTCTTGACTTTCATTGCTCTTATTTACTAATAGAGGATTAAAGATACACTCAATAAATTTAACTTCTGTCATGGACCTTGCCTCCATAAGTTTCTTGCCTTCTTCTTCAACTAGTTTTTCCTTCTCGGGGGCCAGTAACGAGCTTTATATGAGATAGGGGTAGGTCAGATCAATGTGTAACTTGTATCACATGACCTCTTAATCTATTACTGAAACATGAGAAGGTCACCATGAAAATACATCTTCATTAATCCTAAAAAAATCAATTATTAATTTGTTATCTTCAATCGTTAGTAAACATCCTATAAGGAATTTCTTTTCGAGGTAATCGGCATCAAAGGATACATCCTCTAGAAGTTTCGTAACCCAAGAAGCTGAAGTAATTCGGGTTTCATCTACGTCAATTTTTCCATGATTTATTTGTTACTTAGAGGGGATACTCTCCTATGAAAGTACTTCCTCAACTTTTTCTTTGGTTGGTAGTTGCGGTAAATAACTTCTGAGAGAAATCGTGACTGGCCTTGATCCCCATTACTCCCTAGTCGATAATGTGTTTGAGTTTTTATTGGTAAATGGACGGTACTTCCTTCATCACGTCAAGACAACATTTCCATTGGATGAGGTTATATGGTGAGTTGATATTAACAACTAAAAACTCACTAATGTTGGATATTCCACTAGCTCAGACTGACAGGACCACCTTTCAGGGGGGCATAGTCGTCCTTCCTACAAATCGGACCACTGGTGCAGTGGATGATTCTAGGTCTCTCGTGCATAAATTGAGCATTTTAAACTTCAAGTAAAAAAAATTGAGAAAATCACCTCACCTATTAGGAGCCTTTTGATACCTCAATTATCAATATAGAGCGTGATAACTAAATCATATTAATGGGGATTCCTCATGCCACTAAATCTTCTTTCGTGAATATAAAGTCATTTGCATGGTCCACCTCCTTTTGTTTATTTCAATTTTGCATTGTCTTCTTTCAAGGGTTTATCATGAAACCTTGGAAGTCACCTTTTTCATATCCACTTTTACTGTATTCCTCTTAATTTGGTCATGGATAGAAGCCCCATGTATAACACCGAACATATTCTCTTCCTTTATGTTGTCCGGGACATTATATACTATCTCGTTAAGGATAAATTCTTCCAACTGAGACTTAAAATCCTTAACATTCTCTATTTTATTGGCATAATCTTTATAATAGTATCACCATAATGTGGAGTTCCTCTTTTTTGAATCATCGATCATCTTCGTCGACCGCTTGAATTACTAATTATATTTAATCTTAGGGAGGATTTTATAAATCATATCTATGAAAATAGTTTGGGTCCCCTAATATGCTTTATCTGGGTTTGAGTTGTCCACGTTCCTTCAAACATCATTCTACTCTAAACCTTTCTTCGACTCGGTTTCCTTTATTCCATTGCCATTGGATTTTTCTCGGCCACTACCTTAATCGCTTCTGATTATAACGTATTCCACCTTTACATAATTCTTAACCTTGGATATACGATCATATATTATGGTAGTATCCTTATTGGTCAACAACTCGTACAATAATGAGTTGCAGTTACATGCTCATAATAGTATTTTACTTCATTATAAACCTCCCTTAATCACAGAGCATATTTTTTTAGCATCTCATTTAATTTATTCTTAAGAACGAGCATGGCATCCATATTTTGAGGGTGAGAGATGTTGGTGATGGATCTTGTATGTAAAGGACTTGGAAAACTACTAGAAGATTTTCAATGATCCATCTAGGATATTTTCAAGCCACTTATAGTCTACATCCATCGAGTTAGAGGGGAAGATTCATCACGTCAGTGACTTGTTATTGTTCTATAGGTTCATAACTTAGTGATACTAATGGAAGTGGTCAGTGGGATTTGTCTTCCCACCATATATTTTGACCCATAACATAGAAAACCTCTTAGGAAGATCCACTTCCTCTAGATCCTAAAAAAAAGGAGGATGCAGGCCACTTTCTAATATAATTCCTTACGAATAAAACTTCTTCTCTCATCTTTTTCATGCCCTCTTTCATGCCTTAACGCCCGACGTGATCCCCCTCGCATGATGACGACCTGTCATGACGTTGAGTACTCCTTCCTCGGTTGTGAGTTTTACTCACCTGGGGCCTAGGGTTTCGAGTGACTTTGTATTGCCAAATATTTTCTTGTCAAATCTCTATTTAAACCCCATATACATGATGAAAAAATAATCATTGTCTGCATTCCGAATTCTATCAATTATTTCTTGCTCGCGAAGACGCCCATATCAAGAATTAATCATTCTAGAGACATGGTTGGGGCGATAATGCCCATACCCACCATATGATTAGTCTTCTTTGGGTAGGTAACGGTATCTTGGAGTTCCTTGGTCATCTAAAGAATGTTCAATGGATCTCATACGCCTCCGTTATGGTGACATGTATCCAGTATCGTAGATATCATAGGAATAATGGTTTTCCTCTTAGGTATTAGTCGTGGATCAATATTTGTATTCAATAGGTGTCTAGAGAGATTGGAGAGACCTCGTTTCCCACAAATGACACTAGTTTTATGTGCACAAACTCATAAATTCAAAATAAACAATCACAAGGGCCAAAATAAACATCCATTGCAAAGAAAATATAGCCAACCATAAAGAATAAACACATAGTGTACGTGGTTCACCGAATTCCCTACTTCCACAGAGAGTGATCATGATGAATGCATAATTTTGTATATTTTATGCCAAAATATAAGCCTTGTTAGTCCCGTTGTATTGTGGACCTATATTTGAATAATTTCTTTCTACAGGTGCCCCGAGAGTTTGGACAACAAAAGATTTGATATGCAAAACTTGTTAGGATACGTCGTGACACAACACGATTGACACAGCTATACTAAATTATTTTTATAAAATTGCTCGAGTGTCCATTGAGACTGTGCTATAGCTTTTCGAAAAGGTATTTAAAAAACTGGTAACTTTCAAGTTTGGGAGAAAATGAAATTTTGAAGTCTTGGGGATCAAAAAATGCGAGTAAAGCAGGTGCTATGAATAGTGACGTGAATAGTGACGAAAATTGGGGATAATGATTAGAAAAACACTTCACAATTGTTTCCAACTCATCCCAAGACCTCATGAGATATTTACCAACCCAAATACAACCATTTAAAAGTGTTTCACCCCAAACCAAATACCTCATCTCTTGGAATATAAAAAGAACCTTTGGGCACACAATTTTTAGATTTTGGGGGGGAGAAAATTTTGTGAGAGTTTATTATTATTTGAGCGCCAAGAATTGTACTTTTGTGACCAGGATTTCGTCAAAATTAATTGTGAGCCACAATTAAGTTGTAAGTTTGATTCATTAATAAAAATTCTTATTCTTGCTTGCAATATTAATATGACGTTCATTATGCTAAAGTAAATTCTCTATTAGGACTATGTGAAATTTATCATGCTTGATTAGTGTGTGTAGTTAGTTTAATTTTGTATTCATTCTCGACTTGTTTTAAATATTTTAAAAATTCGGTATTCACTTAAAACGACACGACACTATATTTTAAACTTTCAAAAGTGATTGCTAATTCATATTTTAAGAATTAAAGTGTGTGTTTTTTATAGGTTATGCCTACATTAAATTGTTTGATATCTCATGCTTAAATACAATGTTATGACTTAATTGATAATTCATATTTAGTTTTTGGCGTGAGTACTTTTTGATGGGTTATTCTTGACCTCAATTATTTTTATAGTCCATGCCAAAAGACTATGCTTTAAAATTTAAAAGTGAACTTTTTAACAGAATAGGAATTTCAGCCGTCTAAATTAAAGACGTTAAATTTTGTGTGAACTTAAATATTGTATTTTTCGAATTGAACACGACGAGAGTCGGTTTAATTTGAGTTATAAATTCAGGAATGGCGAAATTAAATTAATGCTTAATATTAGTTAAAATTGATAAATGGATCCAAAACCTAGCTTCTCCCCTTAATTGCTTTAATCTTAGTTTTAAATTATAATTTTCATCTTTACACTATACTATCTAATTGGAAAGTCATTGATTTATAAAATTGATCAAATCTTTGTGGGTTTGATCCGTACTTGCATAAGTTATACTATAATAGCCCGTGCACCTGAGGTAATTTTATAATATGCAAATAATTTTTTGGCGACCTTGACAGTAATTTGTATTTATTTTTAAAGTTATAAACCTTCGGACTAGTTTTACTTTGCTTTATAATAAAAATTCATAAATTTTAAAAAATAAATAGAAAATTCAAAAAACAAACATAAAAATTTACATGATTCATTTTTTCTCTACGTAGTCACTATAAACTTATTTTAAAAAATTAAAAATTCCAAAAATAATTTGTACTTCCAATAGTAATTTTTTTATTTCTATAATATAAAAAAATTGTCTCGTAAGTGTGCTTTTTTTATTTTTTTTATCTTTCATGTAAAGTACATCGTTAGCGCTTGTGTAGTATTATTCTATTTTATTTTCAATATTTTTTATGTCGAACTTTACGCCTAATGTAGTTGTTTTTTAGTTATTCTCAATAGCACATTCAAACAAAATCAAAAAGTAGAAAAATAAAAAAAATAAAAAAGTGAAGAAAAATCTTGTCAAATCAAGCAACGGTTTTCAAACGTTAAGGACTTATGCAATCTTATCACGAGCACAAGAAACTCATGAGGACGATTGAACATAGGCAGTGTTTTCTTCAGATTGACGTCAACTTAAACTTTTACCGGGCAAAACAAGTGACCGTAAAAAGTTCACATTGGAACTTTTGCATATTTTTAATTAGCAAATTGCATTAATTCGACTTAAGGGAAAAACTCTTAACGAGGTTAGAATTGAAAGATAATCCAATGCGAACTTCTCAAATCGATTTCGTTTTACCTTGTTTAGGATTGGTGTTTTTTTGTAACACCCGTCCTCACGTGCCCGTATGATTTGGTACATTTGTATACCCATTTGGGGCATTAGACTTGGTAAGATTGATCTTGGGACAATTTTGGGTAACATGGTGGCACTGATACGATTAAATTGGATTTGTATGGCCTAAAGTTGAGGTATAGAAATTTAGCGATCGTTAGAACGAGAAAGGTTGTCGCTCGAATGAGAAAGGTTGTCATTTGAACAAGGTTTAAACGACCAGGACCCGTTCGATTTCCATCATTCTTAGGAATCTCATTGGAATGCCCTCATTCAAATGAGGTGCGTTGACATTCGAACGAGGGGTAGTCTCCTGTTCGAAAGAACTGGTGTCCTTTGCCCTTTTAAGCCACGTTTTTCACTCATTAGATACCTCATTTGAACTCTCATTTGAACGAGAAGGGTCTCATTCGAACAAGGTCAAAAATCATTTGAAGGAACGGAGGAAAATCAAAAAATTTATCACGACGTGGATCGTCGAATTGAATGAAATGTCGAGCTCTCACCGGCTCAAATCCAAACGTGTGATAAAGTTTTGATGGACCAAAGGTTAAAGGGGTTGATTTTAATGCATTTTTTAAATTTAACCCACAGGGTTTGGGGAGTATTTAAAGTGAGTTTTGGTCCATTTGGGCATTCCAATCAAATTTGGTCTCTCTCTCTCTCTTGAGCTCTTGGAGCTCCTCCATCCTCCACCACCCTAATACCACCATTCCTCTATCCAAAACCACTGTTGATTAACCATTTCCTTCCACATTTAGGCTTATAGAATCCATTTACATCATTGTTGGGCAATGTTGTAAGGACATATTTTATAAGTGGATATCGTGTACCGCTACAAATCGTTGAAGAAAAATTTCATGTTTAAAGATACATGAAGATGGATCCGAATATAAAAAGTTCTTCAACATTCAAGCATCTGCGAGATTAATTTTGGTAAGGATGTTTTTAAGTCCCTTAATGGTTCATTTAAAGTGTTGGGATATTTTTTCTAAAATATTTTCTAAGTGTTGAGTCATTGTTTTTCGTCAAAATATTTTTCTAAATGTTGAGGCGGATTTTAAAAGAAAAAATAAAAATTGATATTTTTGCTCTATCGTTCGAGCGACTTGAGCATGTCATTCAAACGACATGTGTATATCGCGTGAAGCTCGTTCGAGCGACATCTGTCCTCGTTCGAGTGATCTGCCGACTCAACCTTTCTATATAAAGCATGTTAAATGACTCTGTTTCGTTTAGAAAACCTAACGAATTTCCTTCTGCATAAACTGCAAATAGCAGATTACCTTTGTCTTCTTCAATTTAGGGTTTTGATCCTTGTTTTCAATTCACAAAAATCCCAATCTTTTAGTGAATTATTTTGGAACCCGATATACATCTTTTTGGAGTTTCTCTCGTAGGGAGTGATAAGCACCCAAAAGTGTACATTTTATGCCCCGAATAGATGTATTTTAGCTGCTAATTCTCGATAATTTGGTCTTATATGCGTAAATATTTATTGTGCGGGCTTGATCGTCGGTTGCTGAGTTCAAATGCTTATTTCAAGGCAAATGTGCGATTTATGGAGCTAATTCCCTAGTCTCGTACCTTACCCAAGCCTAACCTAGCCAAAACCTTCACCTGAACCCCGTGTGTGTTTAATTTTTTTTTTAGATTTTTTTTTTCATTTTTAGGTCTTATTTTTTATTTATTTAGAATTTTCTAGAATTTATTTTCTATTTCTTTTTATTTTTTATTCTTATTATTTTTTAATTTTTAGACTTTATTTTATTTTATTTTATTTTCATTACGATTAGTTTTCAGGAAATTATTTTTTAGGATGAGTTTTTTTTAGGAATTTATTTTTCTAATTTTATTAGTTTGTCTTTTTTTTAGGAAGTTAGTTTTAATTTTATTAGGTTTTTATTTTTATTTTATTAGGATTTTCATTTTTAGTTTTATTAGATTTTACATTTTTAGGACTTTAGTTTAATAGATTTTTAATTTATTTATTTCTTTTTATTTTATTTTAAGTCTTTTTATTTTTAGATTAGGGAATTATTTTATTATTTTTTATTTTAGACTTATAAATACTTTTAGGAATTTAGTTTTTTTATAAATTTTATTTTTTAGTCTTAAATTTTATTTTTTTAGATTCCAATATTTTATTTTTAGTTTTATTATTACAAATTAATACACAGACATACACTAATCCTAAGCCAGCTCACTCACCCTCACCATTTTCCCATACACTCCACGACACACAAACATACCCCCACTTCATCTTCTCCACCAACATCCATTCTCTATCTCCTACCTCCATTACCAGCTAACACCAAACCACCATAACCAATAGCCTCCTTCAAAACAAATCAACATACCCGGACCACCACCATTCCAAACCCGACCTTAAACCTCTTGCAAATCGGAGCTGACCCGAGCTCCAATCGAACCCCAGAACCCCATCCCTGTTTAAACCATTCGAAATCGAAAACGTGAGGAGACCCACTGCCAAAAACCGTCGGATATCCGTACCCAGCAACTCCGGTCTGACCAGAGCCCCACCTTGGCGCCGACCCATTTCCAACCCTCGACTCACACCTTCTTCCCAAACCCGGATTCAATATCTGAACCTCCATCTTCCTCAACCACTTCGGCCCATCTTCAAAACCCGATTCTCACTTAACCCGACTCCCACCATCTATTCAAACCAAAACTCATTTGTTATCCCTTGATTCAAAAGCCAAATGAGCCAAAACTAAACACAAATGTTTAATAACCCCATGTGTTTTAAGTGTCCCATGCCCTTTTGTCCAAAATACCCCCAAACAAACCTCACTCCATTTACACCTTTTAAAACTCTCGTATCAAATCTGATTTTTACCCTCACCCATAACACATGCACAGTTCTCTTCCAAAAATGACCCCAGCTCCATGTGCATATAAAAGATGACTCAAGGCCATTTCAAGACCCATCAAAATGTTCTAGGGTTTTAGAGAGAAACTTTGAGAGAGAAACATTTTTTATTTATTTTTTAGAGTAGTTTTTATTTTTATTTTTTATTTTCTTTTATTTTAGAGATTAGTGTGAAATTAAATTTGTGAGATTTAAGTTGAGTGATTTTTTCATTTATATTTTTATTGATCACTCACTTTGAGGGTTGTATGCCTCTCATTCAAGGATTGAAGTCAATTGAATTCCAGAGATTGATTTGATTGTTCTTCTCTCCACCCTTTTATATTAAATACCTATTGAATATTTTTTTATCATGTTTGATATCATGTTACGCTAAATCCCCTTTCAAGGGCTGGGGTGACCCATTATTTGATGTTAATTCGAATATAATTAATTAATTTAAATTAAATGTCCCTTTGATGATTAACTTTGCACTCTTACATTTTAATTTACGCCTCGAGAGAGGGTAAATGATTTTCGAGAGAAAATCGAAATTCTAGTTATAATACCCATTTTAGATTCTAACTAGAGATAGGGGTATCTGAAGTCTGGTATTATTCCTTTAATTTCAACTCTAAGCTTACTTTTATGATTCAAATTAATTTGATAAATCGATCCTAGCGTGTGATTTGTTAAATGATGTTTAAATCTACTTTTCTAGAGTTGTAGGAGTGTTAAATTTAATTTTTTTAAATGTTATTATTAAAATTACATTTGCAACGAGAGTTGATTTGTGATCACTACACCAAAATGGCCAAATTGCAACCTTTCATCCGGCCACCCTTGTCAAGGTCATTGACCATGACACAAATCTCGCGTTTTGTGTCACTGTCATTGACCTTGACACGACCGTGACAAATAATTGTCACTGTCTTTGACCGTGACAAGGCCGTGACAAATTTACTTGTCACGGACTTGTCACAGTCATTGACCGTGATAATTATTTGTCACGGTCGTGTCAAGGTCAATGAACATGACACAAAACGCGAGATTTGTGTCACGGTCAATGACCTTGACACGACCGTGACAACTTTTGCAGTAAAAAAAGCCCTAGGATTCTTTTTTCCCACCTTTTTTGGTTTTCCCCCTCTCTCTCTCTCTCTAAGCGATTTCTGCTCTCTCTCTCTCTAAGGTATATTTTTTTTCCTCTCTTTCTCTTTCATTTCTATATGTATGTGTATGTGTATGTGTGTATATATATGTGTGTATATGTATATGTGTATGTGTGTGTATATATGTGTGTGGTGGTGTGTGGTGGGGGAGGGGGGAAGGGGGTAATGGGGGTGGGGTGGTGCAGGTGTGGTGGGGGGGGGGGGGGTATGTGTATATGTGTGTGTATGGTGGTGTGTGGTGGGGGAGGGGGGTAGTGAGGATGGGGTGTGGTGGGAGGAGGGGGTGGGGTGGGGGTGGGGGTGGAATTTTCTAACTAAAAATATGATAATATTTTGTTATAATTTGTTAAAACTATGTAAACCTTAGTATGAATGCAAGGTTAGTGATAGTTAGAATTGTGTAAATGTTAGAAAAGTTCTAGAATTCATATGTCAAATTTTATTATATAAATATTTAAATTGATAATAATTTTATTCATGAAATTAATTCAATTAGGTAAAACCCTAGATAATTTCTTAACAGAATTTGATAATATTGTATAAAGTTTAGTAAATTCACAAAATGTTGCCAATTGTATGTTTTTAGGAATATCATTAGTTACTTTCGTGCCCAACTATGTAGAATCCATACACATGCATGTTGTTAGAAAGTCTTAAATTTAATTCTCACTTTAATTTGTAGAATCTCTGTACTTGGTTGGATTTATCCCTTTATGATAATGAAATTTATGCTCCAATTATAATTATCTCATGTCATAATTTTATTGATAAACAATAATTCAAAATAAAGGTTCTTCCCCTTGGAAAATTCAGTGGCATGTGTTCAAAATCAGAAGTTTATTGTCGAGGATAAAGGTCAGAATTGTTCATATTCATAGAGAGGTAAATCAAGTAGCAGATTTCCTTGCAAATTTAGGCAGCTCTCAACATACAGATTGCTTTTCTCATAGTACAGATGATTTCCCAAAGCAGCTGAAAGGTTTTATCAGAGTAGATAGATGGGGTTTACCTTCATTCCGAAATGTCTAAGGGTCATTGGTGTTTTGTTCTTTCTTGTCTTTTCTCAATGATGTAAGTTATTTAGAAGAGGCTAGTTCTTCTATCATTTGAGAATAAAAGGATGCTTTCTCAAAAAAAAAAAAATAATAAAATAAAATAAAATAAAGTAATAAAAATATGAAAATACCCCAATTGATTTAGTAAGATTCATTCCAGACTTCATTACAAATTATTCATAGGTGTGTATGTGTGTGCGTGGCGTGGGGAGGGGGGCAAGGGGTGTGGTGGGGGTGGGGGTGGGGGTGGGGAGTGTGGAGGGGCAATTTTGACAATTGTATATCTTTAATTAAGAAATTGTATAGCTTTAATTGTAATTTTAATTGTATAGTTTTAGGTGAAAGTAAATTAATAATTAGTGCCAATTTCATATGAAAGTAGGATTGTCCCTCATTGTAAATTAGTAAATTAATAATTGTATACTTTAATTGTTAGTTTAATTGATGAAATGTTGGGTTGGTTAGTTTTAAAAGTGGCATGACGTGTGCATGTGTGTGGTGGGGGTGGGGTAGGGGTGTGTGTATGTGTACTATTAACATTTTTTTTTATCTGTACTAATAACATTTTTTTACAGCAAAGGTCTCCTTCAGATATTAGGCGAAGATGATGATGCTTTTTATGATGATGTCGTCTGGGCTCGGTGGTAGCGGAGGCGACGAGGGCTCCTCCGCCCCTAGGCTCCCCAAATATGGAAAATTTGGGATTACCGTCGAGAACAAATCGGAGCTATTAGCGAGATCCCTCGAGCTGCTAAAGACGGTCATCAGCTCGGGGTTTATGAGTTGGAAGGAGGTGCCATATGAGCTCAAGTTAGCTGTTTGGGCGGCACTACAGGTAATATATTTATATTTATATTTATATTTATATTTATATTTATATTTATATTTATATTTATATTTATATTTATATTTATATTTATATGAATATTTCAATTTCAATTTCAATTTCAATTTCAATTTCAATTTCAATTTCAATTTCAATTTCAATTTCAATTTCAATTTCATATTTATATTTATATTTATATTTATATTTATTCGCAACTAACATTGTATTTGTTGGACAGGAACAATTCAACTTGGATCCAAAGCAACGCGATCCCGTGTTGGAGCAGATTAGGGAGCAACTCAAGTCGTGGAAAAAAAATATGTGGGCACGGTACTTTGGGAAAACACGAGAGTCGATTATCCAATGGCGTGGATCTGTCCCCCCCCCCCCCCCCCCCCAAGGAGCCGATCTCATTGACACAATGGAAAAAGTTCATTGAAAATGAGATCGAGGATCGACAATTGGCATCTCGCCAATCGGGGAGTGAAAATCGGGCAAAAAAGACGGACGTGCACTACTCCGGTCGGACCTCTTACGCCGAGGTGGAACATAGGATGCAGGTAAGATTTAATTTTTCTATAACTACAGAAATATATTATTCTTCACTATTTTACTTTGCGGGGCCGATACTAATTTTACTTTACTTTACTATATTTTATTTCAGGGGGTAGGGAGTGGGCCAGGGGGTAAGCCACATAGGCTCGATACTTATGTGGCTCTTCGGGCGAAGATGGGGAAGGACAACGAGGTGTCCCCGAGCGTCGCGGCCACGATTGTAAGTAATCCGACATTTTATTTTTTGTTAATTACGTTATAATTTTTTAGTTTACTTATTTTACTAATCATGTGCTTTTTGTCGCTTCAGGCAAAGCTTAAGGAAGTGCATGAGTCGCAGTCTGATGCCGACAAGGCATCTTTGTCCACAGATGCACTCAGCCAAGTGCTTGGCTCTGATCGCAAGGGGAGGAAAAGGGGGGTGAGCTCGCGGGTGGCCAAATCTAGGATCATCGGATTGGAGACTAGCGACACCGGGTTAGCTCGAACGGTGGATTCACACGACGCGAAGGTGTCCCGTTTGGAGGCGACGGTCCAAGATATGTACGCATTCATGAAGCGTACGTTGGGCGGAGACCGTAAAGGGAAAGGGAAAGGGAAGGAGAAGGCGGTGGAGGAGGAGGTACGGGAGGACGAGGCGCAGGATGACGAGGATGTGGACCTCGCTTCTTCATCACCGACACGTTCGTACTTCGATGATCCACTTCCCTATTTGGCGCCCTTCAACAGACCAATGTCGACACTTGGTTGGTCGAGCGTGTTCATATTGGACGTATTTGATGGCCACCGGATAGGGTGGGGGTTGAGGAACCTGAATATCGTCGAGGGTGGAATAGTTCATGGGCGTACGCTTCAAGAGATGGAGTCCAGGGTGCTCGTCACGCATGTCATACCCGGGAAGGAGAACTCCCTATTTTGGTTGCGCGAACAATGCGGCGCGACGTATATTAGTGGGTGCGTCAATTCTTATGTCTTGTGGCCTACTCACCTCCTCAGTTTTACCCAAGACATGTAGTACCATTATTTTTAAGTTTGTCCATTTTAATTATATTTAGATTATATCGTCATGTATATTATTTCTATTTTGAATATTTGGATTATATCGTCATGAATATATATTTGCATTATCTTTAGTTTGTTTGGATATATGATGTTTGGAACAGGTACAAATATACTGCTGGGCAGTGGCAGTGGCCATACTGCCCAGCAGATTTTTTTTAAATTCTGCCCAGAATTATCACGGTCATTGATCGTGACACGTCCGTGACAAAAATTTATCACGGACGTGTCACAATCAATGGCCGTGACAATTTTTTTAAAAGGGTCATGGCTTTGTCACGGTTATAAACCGTGACAAACGTGTCACGGTCATTGACCGCGACACGACCGTGACACAAAACGCGAGTTTTGTGTCAAGGTCAATGACCGTGACACGACCGTGACAAAAAAAGTTGTCTCGCCTTGAAATGTCACGGTCATTTACCTTGACAAGTTGGATTTGTCAAGGTCAATGACCTTGATAATTCGGCAGATTTTTATCATGTTTGATATCATGTTAGGCTAAATCTTCTTTCAAGGGCTGGGGTGACCCATTATTTGATGTTAATCCGAATATAATTAATTAATTTAAATTAAATGTCCCTTTGATGATTAACTTTGCACTCTTACATTTTAATTTACGCCTCGAGAGAGGGTAAATGATTTTCGAGAGAAAATCAAAATTCTAGTTATAATACCCATTTTAGATTCTAACTAGAGATAGGGGTATCTGAAGTGTGGTATTATTCCTTTAATTTCAACTCTAAGCTTACTTTTATGATTTAAACTAATTTGATAAATCGATCCTAACGTGTGATTTGTTAAATGATGTTTAAATCTACTTTTCTAGAGTTGTAGGAGTGTTAAATTTAATTTTTTAAAATGTTATTATTAAAATTATATTTGCAACGAGAGTTGATTTGTGATTTTGATACTAACTTGGGATAATTAATTTTAATGAATTAATTAATTTTTATTAGCTAGAATATATGGTGTCATCATATCCCTAGTTAGTCCTCACTTTTATTACCTCACTCATATCATATTTTAGATTTTTATTTAGTTAGATTTACTTAGTTTCTTCTTTTACTTTCTAATTAGTAATTAAATCTTACATTTAGTGTAGTCGTATTTCACCTCATCTCCAAATTGTTTTAATATTGAAAAAGCTAAAAAAATAGAAAATGCAAAAAAGTCCAAAAAGAAATTAAATAAAAATGAATTTCATATTTCCTCTCTTGTATGTTTCACCCTTAGATTTGGATTGATACCTCACTTGCCATTATATTCTACTTTGTTATATATTTTTGTAGGTAATTGAGATTTTTTATTAGAGGAACTTTAAACGACGACATACCTAATTCTAGCAGGGAGGATAACCTACTGCTGATCTAGGTTCCACTTGAGGGAGGTACTGGGCTGACGTTGACCGTGTGTCACAGGGAGTACTCGTTGGTATTCCTGGGCTAATTCAGAACTGCGTGTTCTTGTGGGTATCTGCGGATATTTATTGCAGATTTCACTTGTAAACATTGTGAGTATTATTAATTGAAATAAAAGGTTTTTCCTTTTGTTTTTTTTTTAAATCTGTGTGTGAGAAATTATTTATGTTGGTTTGATTTTACCCACGTAGTTGTATGTTTTAAGGTTGAATTAATTTGATTACAAATTGACTTTAATTAAATAACTTTACAATTGGAATTTACGAATTCGGGTTAATCAATATCACACTACTTTCTCAAATTGGTATCAGAGATTATTTAAGCGATCACCACTTTTACAAATTGGTATCAGGGCTTATTTAAGCGATCACCACTTTTACAAATTCGTATCAAAGCGAGTTTCTCCAAATTATTGAGTAATTCCATTTTCCACAAAATTTTGTGATATTGATTTTTTTAAATCTGATTTTGAAAAATCGCAATGTTTCCAAATGAAAACTTATATAATCGGTTGATAATTTTTTACTGGTCTAATTATGCTAACTGAAAAGCCCGTATAAAAACGCATTTAAAAGAAATCGATGAAGGTGTTTGGGTTGTTTGTGAAAGAGCCTGGACTCCTCCCACTGTCACAGCAAATAATGTAACTAATTTAAAACCCGTGGCAGACTGGACTGAGGATGAGTTTAGGTGGAGCAATTTTACTTCACGTGGGTTGTGTTCAATTTTTGATGCCATCACTCCTGAGGAGTTCTGGCATATTATGATGTGAACCACGTCAAAAGAAGCATGGGATGTTTTACAACTTACCCATAAAGGAACAAACGCGGTCAAAGAGTCTAAATTTCAAAATTTAACTACTCAATTTGAAACAATAGCCATGCCTGAGTATGAGTGTTTTGATAATTTTTACGCACGTTTATCTGATATTGTCAACACTAGTTTCAATCTTTATGAACACATTCCTGATGCACAAGTGATTAAAAATGTTTTAAGATAACTGCCTAAACTTTTTATCCCTAAAGTAACTGTTATGAATTCCTTAGGTAATTTGAGCAATTTAAAATTGGAAGAGCTGGCAGAAGACCTCCAGAATATGAGATAGACATGTTCCCCGACACTATAAAACCTAAGGATAGAGGGATATCACTTAGAGACCATCTAGAAAGGGAAAGTAAGTGTCCTAGACTGAGAAGAAAAAGAAAGTAAGAGCTTATGAGTCCGAGTCTGAGGACGAGTCTAATTTTGATATGGCCTTCTTCCAATAAAAAGTTTTTTGAAAAAAATAAAAAGAAAGATGTGGCCAACGAGAGCGGTGAGAAAGAGAAAGAGGAAGAAGAGATATGTTTTGAGTGTGAGGATAGAGGGCATAAAGCGTTTGAGTGTCCCACTAGGCTAAAGAGAAAGGGCAAAAAGATTGCTATGCCACCCACACTTAGTGATGGTGAGGAAAAGGTGAAAGATTTCGGAGATGAGTCTTCACATGAGAATTTTGTTGCCTTTTTATCTAGTCACATAATCACAACTAGTTTATCCTACAACGATGACGATACTTGTGCATGTGAGACCCCCAAGGATGATAGTTTGAGTGTTTCTAGCGAGTGTGAGAGTGAGTGCGCTAGTGAGGGTGATAGTGAGCTCCAGATTGCGCTTAGAGATTTGTACGCCGAGACCTTAAAGACTAATAAATTGAATAAGGATTTAGGTCTTAGGGTGATTTATTTGGAGAGAGATATTAAAATTTTGAGGGGATTTGAGGCATCGACAAGTCAACTCGAGAAGGTGAAGATTTCTTTGAGTGAGCAGTTGATTGTCGTGATTCGGGAGAAGAGTGAACTTATAGCCCGTGTGTCACAATTGGAGAGAGATCTTGAATGTGCCCAGGACGTAAATGTCACTTTGGAGGATAAATCTAAGAAGGTATAAAATATTCTCCTCGGTCCCGCTTTAAATAATATTGAGAGACTAGAAATAGGTCATGACCGTGCGTCCACTTCCCACATTGCACTCGAGCCGATTCTCGAGTTTATGATTGATCCATATGGCTCTCAACCCCACCCACCTAGGCGTCTCGTACCTTATAGGAGAGTGCGCCGTATATGTTTTGAGAGATGAGTTCCTAAGCCCGTGAATGTTTGCACCCATTGCAAAAAGAGAGGACACCTTAGGGAATTTTGTTTTAAGTTGGGTAATGTGTCACGTTTTGCTATTACACATGTTTCGACACATGCGCCCACACAAGCTAATTTGGATTCTATGATTACAAGAGAGATTTTTGCATATCTCTTCTTCCTCTTTCTTCCTCTTTCTCTTTCTCACCACTCTCGTTGGTTACATGAGGAAGAAGAGATATGTACCACACATGATAATTTGGATGCTAGTATGTACCATTATTGCATTTATATTTTCCATTCTTATATTTTTTTGAAAAGCCAAAATAATTTTTGTCTTTGAAAAATTTTGGAAAAATACAAAAAGATTTTATTTTTTTGAAAAAAAATTGAAAAAGCCAAAAATATTTTATTTTGATAATAAATTTGGAAAAAGATAACAAGAGTTTTGTATTTTGTTTAATCCATTTATGGATGGACATTTAGGATGGCTGAGTCACAATTTCATTCCATATCTATGTGACGATTTGATAGTGTTTTGATATGAGTCGTCATTTTATTTTTGTGCTTTATAATATTTAGAGTCATTAAGATGTAATTTGAGATCACAACCTACATGTTTGACTCTTAGTTTCCTTTAATGCACACTTGCACGGATTGGTTTGATTATTGTACTTGTCAAATCACATGTTGGTCGAAGTGTTTCCATCTCAATCTTGTCTTTAAAACGAACCAAATGCAATAAAACTTAACAATAAAAGTAGAGCATGTAAGAACCATTTACCGTGAGGAATTAAATTACAAAAAATGATGAGTGTTCGTGGGAAAGGGCTGCGAGAGTACAAAATTAACTCGTCTTGAAAGCCATTGTTGGGCATTTTGCCTTGTTTTCGATGACAAATTTCAATAATTGCCCGATCCAATAGACAACTCAATGATGCATGTTCTCCATTTTAGAAGTTATTAGACTTTAGTCCTCAAATCATTGATATTGTGAATAACTTCATGAATTAAACTTTATCCCATGAGCATATGCACTTTCCTTGTTATATTGATTTGGTTTAAGATTTTTATAACTCGGTAATCTTTTGTTGCATTGTATATACTTACACCGAGTAAGCTTCGTACCTTTCGTCATTTGTGAGTGTTATACACTATTCTAATCTCTTTGAAAACGTTGAATTCGTCGGTAATCTCTCTATTCTTTCATTTGACCGTTCATTAATTGAGTTCATACTCGAAATGTTTTACTTGAGCATGATTTTCATATATTATTTTGACTCGAGAATTGCGTAAACTTTGTGAAATGATCATAGGCCATCTTTGTTATATCACCCATATTGACCTTGACCTCACCCTTATATGTTTACCCTCGTCAAACCCTTTGAGCCTAAATATAGCCTTTCGTTCCATAACCCAAATTCCATGACCAACTCCAAATTGGAGTTTTAAGCCATACATACACCTTACATACCTTTGTTTGGAATGTTACTTGGGATTGAATGATGTTGTTGTATTGCGGTTGCAATTTTAGGCATATGAGAGTTTGATAAGCAAAGAAAAGAAAGTAGTGAAAAAAAGTGAAGAAAAAGAGAAAGCAAAAAGCAATAGAAAACAAAAGAGAAAAGTGAGAAAAAGAAGAAAAGAAAAGAAAGAGAAAGTTGTAAATGTTGTGTATAGTGTTCAATAAGCTTTGATTACTCTCCCCGATGATATATCTAATGCTTGTTTTGGAACTTGTTTTCCATTTTTTTGATATTTCCCGCATTTTTCCATTATCCCGAGTTTTCATCCCGAACACTTTGAATCCGTACATACATTCCTTCATTTCGTACCCTAGCCTATCCTACATTACAACCCTATTACAAGTCCTATGTGATCTTAGGTTGATGTAATTCAAAAGTTTAAATAGTTTTGATAATCTGTGAAAATGCATTTCACCTCTTTTAGTGTGCGGTATCCTTTCATTGAGATTGCAAGTTTTTCATTTCCTATATAGCGTTCTTCATTTGTGACATGTGTGCGGCCTAGTTTCCATTTACATTTACTCTTTATGCCCGCATGTCCCGTGTGTTACCTCCCTGTTTTGAGTGAATTCGCTTGATGAGCGTAATGCCCGTGAGGATTGAATATATGCATGCCTTTATGTTTATCCGGTTTATTTAAGTTTTCACCAAATCATATTTTGCATTTGCTCTCCCCCCTCCCACTTTTAAGGTTTCAATTCTATGAGGTGCATTCTATAATGTTAATGATTTGGACTTTTGTGTGAATTCATTCACTTTGCTAATAATGCGTATGAAATCCTTTTCGCCATTGTTGAGTTTGTCGCATGTTGGGTTGGGCATATTTTGAGGAAACCAAGTGATGTTTGTGGGTTTCATCCCTGAAAACCCTCACGAGACGACACTCGTCCACTAGGGTGACCTAGGGGTTTAACGGCTTATTGCATATGCTAAATGCAATCGAATCGCCCGCGAAAGTGGCCTTATGATTTTATACCATACTTTTGTACTATCTTCTGTTCCTGATTTTCTTGTAGTTCTTGTTGTTTCCTATTTCATTGCTAGGGACTAGCAATGTGTAAGTTAGGGGGTGTGATACGACGCAAATATTGCGTATTTCACCCGTTAACCTACGCCTTATTAGCCCCCTTGGATATCTTAATCCCTATACTTATGCTCGTTAACTAGACATCCTCGAATTTCTATGTTAACATGTTTTGCAGGGGTTAATTGAGCTTTTGTAGGTATTTGGATGCTTAGTATGAAGTTCGGACGCTTTCCGGAAATGTTTCGTCGTTTTTTGCAGCTTCGGGGGCATTTTAGTAATTTCATCATTCGGGTTTGAATCCCGAGCTCTTCACGGAAGTTGAATCCCTCTTATTTCTCTTCGCGTGGCCGCCGACGGTGCATGATTCTGAGTTGTATCGAAAGAGTTATGGCATTTTTAGGATGGTTTTTACTTCAAATTCACACTTAAGGTCACATTCAAGGGCATTTTAGTCATTTCATAATTTGGTTTTTTGGCCCAATGTCTTCTTGGATGTTGTAGTCCTCTGAGTTATCTTCGCGTAGCCTCCGACCGTGCCTCATTCCGAGCTATAACGAAGAAATGGTGGCATTTTCCGTAAAACAGGACAAAGCTGCAGAATTCAGACCTGTAGGTTGCGAATCGATTCGGCCCAAAACCGAATCGATTCGGAATTCTGCAGAATTGCAGATTCGAACTTCCCCTGTTTCCGAATCGATTCGGACCATTTCCGAATCGATTCGGCCCTCCAGATTTTTGGTTTTCTTCCCTTTTATTACAAGTTTATCATGGGATATTTTGTATTAAACCAATTCTCTCTCATTTGAGAGGAAATATATCAGTTTATACACGATTTTAGGTTAGTTTAGCTTAGGTTTTGAGGGTTTTGAAGAGTTGTTCATCAATTGTTCTTGGATTGACACCCTTTTGGATTGATTGTTGCACTATTCATCATCCCCTCCATTTATATAGTTTGTATTTCTTAATTCCTTGCTCTCTAATTAGATTTACATGCTTTCCTAAATAGTTTATTGCGTTTATTTATTGCTTTCTTAGTTTAATTAGTTTATTCATGCTTAGACCTTAGATAAATAGGGTCGGGATTGCGTTTCCACCATTTTCGGGTTTGGACCTCGAAAATTAGGTTTTGTGTAAAATTGCGTTTAATTGAAACCGCGTGTATTAAAGTTGGATTGTTATGCGTTTAACTTTATTTGTCACGCAACTTTAGTGTTTATAGCGACAATCCGAATTTAATCCGCGTGTGACCATTTTCAGTTAAATGTTTAATTTCGCAACTTTGGGTTAAATTCCTTCTTGTGTGATGTTTATGCTTAATTGTAAATGCTCGATTAAATGTTTTCGAACCGTAATTCTAATTAGTAGTTGTTTCGATCCGTGGGGTAGAATGCGATCCCGATCCTCGCTTTCCTTTAATTTAGCGTTAACTTCTCTTTTCTTTTATCACCATTTCCAACCTATCATCTTTTACATTTTTATTCTTGAAGTTTTAAAACAATTAACATCTAAAATTTAATCACTCCCTGTGGATTTCTTACGATACCCGACTTACCGCTTTACTTTCTCGCAAGTGTAGTAGTAGCTTAGGTTCTTTTGTATCGCGGCGGCGAAACACACAACGATTGTGCACTTACACGCGCACACTTTTTCCGCTCGATCAATTTTTTACACCTAAGGACGATTTTGAGTTCATTCGTTAGGAGTATCCATATTCATTGTGCACATATGTTATGTTTGATTGCACTGATCTTTCTATCGAATTTGTTCACACCCATTCATTATGTTTCCATGATTTGGTTATCTTAATGTAAATTCATGGTGTGTGATTTTTGTAAAATTATTTTTGCATTTTTGTATGAAAAATTGCAAAATCAAAAATAGTTTGTGGAATACTTATGAGTATGTCTTGATGATCATAGTTGTTTGCTTTGTTTGTCGTGACAACTCCATGTTTATTTTGTTTATTCTTTTCCTTATCTATTTCGAACAAATGAAAAGGGGGAGAACGAATTATGGGGGAGTTTTACATTATGAGGGATATTTGAGATTCGATATTTGTTTTAATGCTATTTTTATCTCATTTCAAACTCGATACGTCACGAAGGTATTTGCTTTGTCTCATGTGTGTAGGTACAAATATTTGATGATCATATGTTGCACACCTTGAAGAGAAAAGCTTGAAGATTTTTGCAGGAAAGTTTTATCTTGCATTTTTAATACCTTTTCAGTTTGGGGATCATGGGAGGGTGTTAGAATTGTATAGGTATTTTGATTTGGTAATTCGAAAGTTTTTATTTTGTACCGGCATAGACATAGGGGTAGATTTGTAAGGACATATCTTATAAGTCCTGTTTACATTAGTGTATGTCATATACCGCTACAAACCGTCAAAGAAAAAGTTCAATTTTGAAGATACATGAAGACGGATCTGAATATCAAAAGTTCTTCAACATTCAAGCCTCTGCGAAATTAATTTTGGTAAGGATGTGTTTAGGTACCTTAACGGTTCATTTAAAGTGTTGGGATATTTTTTTCTAAAATATTATTAAGTGTTGAGGCATTATTTTTTGTCAAAATATTTTTCTAAGTGCTGAGGCGGATTCTTAAAGAAAAAAATCATCTTTGTCATTCGAGCGACTTGATCATGTCGTTCAAAACACGTGTATGTCTCACGAAGCTCATTCGAGTGACATCTGTCCTCGTTCGAGCGACATCCCTATTTCGTTCGAGCAATCTGCCAACTCAACTTTTCTATATAAAGCATGTTAAATGACTCCATTTTCATTAATAAAACCTAACGAACTTCCCTCTGCATAAACTGCAAACAGAAGATTACCTTTGTCTTCTTCAATTTAGGGTTTCGATCCTTTGTTTTCAATTCACAAATATTCCAGTCTTTTAGTGAATTATTTTGGAACCCGAGATACATCTTTGCTGCAGTTTCTCTTATAGGGAGGATAACCTACTGCTGATCTAGGTTCCAATTGAGGGAGGTACTGAGCCGACGTTGATTGTGTGTCATAGGGAGTACTCGTGGGTATTCCTGGGCTGCTTCAGAACTGCGTGTTCTTATGGGTATCTGCGGATATTCATTGCAGATTTCACTTGTAATCATTGTGAGTATTATTAAGTGAAATAAAGGTTTTCACTTTTGGTTTTTTTTCTTGAAATATGTGTGTTCGCAACTATTTAAGTTGGTTTTATTTTACCCACATAGTTGTATGTTTTAGGGATGAATTAATTTGGTTACAAATTGACTCTAATTAAATAAGTTTACAGTTGGAACTTGTGAATTTAGGTTAATTAATGTCACACCGCTTTCTCAAATTGGTATCAGAGCTTATTTAAGCGATCACCACTTTTACAAATGTTGCGGATTTTAGAGATGTTATTGGGAGATTTTGAGAGAAGATGAAGAAGAAGTTATTGAGTTTGAAGAGGGTTTTTATGGAGCTTTATAGGAGCAAGCTTAGTGGAACTAGGCAACCTCTTTAAGTCCACCTTAGGGGTGCGAGATTTTCATATTCTTCTACATTCATCCAACCATTTTTGGATCTTCTTTTAGGTGAAAAACTCTCTTTTCCCTGGTATTGGTCTTTTAGTGAGAGTTTTTAAGAGTAGAATGCATTTATGATTTAAGAGGGTTATTTCTTGTGGATTTGTGTAAAACAATATTGCAACTGGTTCCAAGGTATGGGAAAATAATATACTTTCAAGAAAACTTAGCGTTAAACTTTTTATGAAATAAAATGTTTTCAAGTGATATTTATCTTGTTGATATATTTTGTGAACAAAGTTTTGAAGTTTTCTTGAAAAAAGTGGGATTTTTGGTAAAATTAGATATTTATTCAAGTTTGAAGAACAAAATGTCTTTTAAATCTTTAAAGTCATTTTTAGTATGTATTATAAAATTTCTTGAGTAAATCATATGTTAAACTCCTCATTTTAGATTTTTGGACTTAAAACTTCTCTTTCCATGTGTATAAACTTATAGTATTTTGATGATGAGTATATAAACAAGTTTAATGATGAATTTAATGAGTTTTAATACGAAATAAAAAAAATGAAATTTCAGCCCTTAAAGTGTGTTAATAAGTGTGAAAAATGAGATAAGTGTATATTTTCAAGACTATATGTGATGATAAGGGAAAATGGTGCCTTTTTTATAAAGTAGTCTTAAAAATGCTAGATAATTTCTTCGAGAAAGAAGGTAATGAAACACTAGATATTTCTAACTTGAAAATTATGTTACTCCAAAGTGTTAAATAAGTCCTAACGAGTTAGGAACATTGAAGAAGTTAGTGTGTGTAACTTAATAATGGTTTTGGGAAATAACACTTGAGAAAATTGAGGAAAAGTTAAGTTTGGAAATAAATAGGTAAAATGGTAATTTTACGTAAAATTGAACAGTTTTATGAACTAAAATATTGGAAAATGTGTTACACAAATTGGTCCTAATGAAAGTGATTTTGGGGATAAAATCAATGCAAGTGTGTAAAGGATAATAAATGATGATTTTTAAAGTGTAACACGTGGTGGGGTGAAATCTGAAGGTTTTGGCTTCGGTCGGTAAAAGTGTAATAACGTGAACATTTAAAAAATATTAATACACATTAATATGGACTCAGATGAGATCGGGAAAGAATTAAGAAGGGCCTCGAAGCCCTAGGGTGAAAAACTCAAAATACTGACCAGAGAATATAATAGCGTAGTCGGTGGTGTGGATCTCGTTAAAGTGCGCAATTATTTGAGGAATTATGAGAAAAAGATAATGGAACATGATAAAGAAATGGGTTGTGTTGTAAATATAATAAAAGACAACCTTATTTGAAATGAAATCAGTAAATGTTTCAGTTAAAAGATAATGTGGACAAGTAATATGAGAAATTGGCTAATGCCCATGTAAAGTGAAAGAATGGTAAAGGGACGTAGTTAAATGGGTAGTTAAGCAACCTAAGGAGGTTTTAACCCATAATTAACACAAGTGTGTATTTGTGAAAGCCTTTCAATAGTAAATAAGTATTTTTTAATATGGCGTGTGTATATGTTGGAGGGTTATTTTTTTTTTTTTTTTTTGTGTGTGTGTGTGTGTCTATATATATATATAGCAATGCCATGTGCACATAGGTATAAAGTGTTAGAGCCTCTTTGATGTTGTTCGATTCTATATTGTATTGTTATATTTGCCACTCGGCATTTGGTTCATTCCCGCTTCTTTATTATTTTAAGAGCGTTGTACAGGTAAGTATCCTTTTATTTTACTTTAGTAGCTCCGAATGCTTGGATCCTGGGGATGCTTCCTATGGGGTCCCCCGTGTATCTCGATATAAACTGGAATCACATGTTGAATAAGTAAAATATTAATTAAACAAAAGTAGACTAAAAACATTATTTAGGTTGTCTCATTGCAGTTCACACCTAACGTTCGGCCTGAACTGGGTTGACCCACGATGAACCCATAAATCCGAGTTGGGGTGTTACAAATGCTATCAGAGATCTAGGTTCAAAGTTCCTTTCGGGAGTGACGTTGTGAGGCCAGTGGTAGATCTTTAACGTCGGTATTGTCTTTAAGTCGGTCATGCTAGATAGGTAACGATTTTGGTTCATTTTTTCAACGATGGAGTCAAGGATATTATCACGATGGGAAATTTATTGCCAAGTATCAAGTGGCTAAATTAGTTAGTTGCCACCAATAGTTCTCGACGTTTCTAACGTAGATGTATTGGTGATTTGCGAGTGTCTGTGTTAGCCGTTAGTGGCAACACTACGTTCTCTAGTGTGAGGTGCCTTTGTGCCAACCTTTGATGATGTGAGAGGCCTATTAAGATGTTAATAAAGGTAAATGGAATCCATTGAATTAGAGATGTGAGTGGTGTAAAGTTAACTGTGGAGATTAGGTGATCGGAGTATCATGTCTAAGCGGTATTGATTTTACGATAAATACGCATTAGGTTCCTTGATTAAGTACTTACGGGTAGTTGATAATGATGATGTGTTTAGGTGAATTTTATCCTTGGGGTAGTGTCATGTCGTAAAGCATTTGATAATTCGGTAGGCATGTAGACCCGTGTTGGCCATTATTTAAGGATGGGTACTCAGGCCTTAGGTGATAGGATACAATCATTATAGGTGAGTGCTTTGGTAATTGTCCATTGGATGTTATATCTCATGGGCTACGATGAGAGTTGCGAGTCATTAAGAGTTGAAGTGACATAAGAGTGAACCCTAAGTAGTCTTGTATGAGGTGATTTTAGAGAATATGATGACACATTCGAGGAGTAGGATCCCTTTTGACATCGGTAACGTGGACTTAGAGGTTTATAGGTTGTACACGATGTCCTATGTCCTTCCAGAATCCTCAATAATGTCATCTTGTATTTTAATACATAGTATATGGAATTAGTCGTTTAAAAGGAAGTCCTTCGAGCATCCTCGGGACCTACTGCATGTGGTGTCCTTGGGGAAAAGAATCGGCTTGTTGTGGCACCTTGAGGTGTTCAATGGATGTATTTATCCATGTGTAGAGTCCTTGTGAGTACCTAATAGTTGTGGGATGGATATTGGTAAATCGGTAGAGTGTAACTACTATTATAGGGTCATAAGTGATGAAATCTTGTCAGGCTTGTGGTGACAAATTACGTTGGGGTATGCTTGGTGTCCTTAGGAAACCATTTAAGTTCGGTATTATGAAGTGATAGTGTTCTAGTGATGGTTATATTGCGAGTCATGTAATGATCCCAGGTTATTGGTCAAGTCCATAGGAGTCGAATAGTGTAGTCCTTGGTGATGTCATTGTTGAAAATGATGAGACCCCCAATTTTAAAAACATACCAAAAGTAATTTCCTTTTTTGATGTGGCATAGAGATGGTCCAACTAAACAACATACATAAACTTAAAAATTAATTTCTTCATAAATTAAAACTAAAGTTAAACAAATTTTGATTTTCTTAAAATTAAAATTATACTAAAAATAAATTTGTGAATTTTTACTTTAAGCCCAAAAATCAATTTAATACAAGTTCTAGAAATTTGCCTAAACCATATTTTCATTATTACCAAATCAGGCCAAACCAATTTTAACAATTTAAATGATGACTTGAATTAAATTAATATTTACCCAAATTTAATTAAGCACCGATTTAAATAAGTGTGATAATTAAACAACATTTTATCATGAATTAGCCTAAGCATGCATTCTAAGTTATTTTGCCAGATAAAAGTAAATCAGTCACACTACGCCGCGATGTACGAGGAAAAACCCACAACGGAAAACAATCTCGGACGTCCCTAGCCTTAAATCCACTAACTATGGTATTTTTACAAGTATAAGATAAAAGACTTACTCAACTCGACTCAACTCCTTTCAAGCCCCTGATGCATCTTCTTATACCAACCTCTGCTTAGTTGATAATCCCGGCCTCCGCTGGAAGCTTGTAATCCACCAATGAGGCTTTAGAAACAACCGTTAACCACATATGGTGCCTTTCACCATGTGAGAATGCCACAGCTAAAAATGAGACTTCTTCTTTGAGGGATGTAGAAGTAAACCCAAATAATCTATTCAACGCGGTAGAGTAAAAACCGGTGCCAAACACTCCAAGCAAGATATATATATGGTAACTTGGAATAACAAACTATGGGTGTAAACACAAGTGTTTTGAAATAATGTTCTTGAAAATGCAAACACTTAAAACGTGAACTTTTGAACTTAGAAATCTTTCTCTCTCAAAAAGGTGTTTAGAAAATGTCAAAAGTAGATTTTTCAAACTAGGCTTCCGCACATATAACTTCTGTCAAGAGTTAGTGGGCAAAAGTAAGTGGGAACGTGGGGAAAAACTAATTAAAACTGCCAAAATATTTCCCGCCAGAAATCTCATTCGAACGAAGTGTCGTTCGAACGACACTTCTAACGAAGTTCCAGTGGCCAAGTGGGAAAATTCGTTGGCAAACTCATTCGAACGACATTCTCATTTGAACAACAAACTCGTTCGAACGACAATATCAAACGAACTTCCATAAAGCTTAAAAATCAATTTTTAGCCCATAAACTTTATTTAAAGTTTTAAAGAAACCTTCTGAAAATAAACCTCAGTTTAAAAAAAAATTACCCCCAATAAACATTGTACCAAGCTCCTATATATATATAATGCATTCATACCTTAGGAGAAAATGGAACAAATGTTGTTGATGTAGAAACGAGGCACAACAAACTCAGTATATGATGAAGCTTTATAATCTTGGCCTCTACGTCTTCAACTAACACATCATAGGCTTGAATAGATACACTTGAACACTATCCTATTACTTTAATGTTTTTGTCCGTAATTGATCCAACATTACATTGAGACTCAATCGGAGACTTGTGTCCTTACAAATCTCCCCCTTTAGCTATTCCGGGACAAAAACCAACAAAAATCCTGAAGGGCCGTCAAGCTCTACTAGACTCAAACATCCCACCCAAACTTGACTCAAGACCCAAGGATCAATATCTTTGTTGATGAAGAAAGTTGTTAAATTTAAAAGAATTCCTGCACACTTAAGAAAACTATCAAACGCATAAGGAATATCAAAAAATTAAATGCAATTAAAATAATTACTCCCCCTAAATTAATTTACCCCTTTAGCAATAATGATTAACCTAAGAAGATAGCGCTCTCCCCCAAAGTTAAATCTCCTAAACTTAGATAATATTACAATAAGATTATATACCATTTCTCCCCCTATTATTCTCCCCCTTTTTGTTCAGGAATAGACAAAGGTGATAGAATTAATAAAACAAAAGTGCATACAAAGCATAGAACATGAAAGCATATAGGCAACAAAAGCACAACTAATCCATACAAAGAATAAAGGATACCAACTAAGATGCAAGAAAATGATACAAATATGATACATAAAGTATTAAGCATGTGATATCAACAAAGAATGCAACAAGATAGATATCAATCGTCAAGTAGAATCATAAATGGACTAGAAAGCAAGACAAAGACAAATAGAGTACCTCGTATATGAGAACATAATAAATATCATTAACGTACACGCACATGTACTAGGTATAAATACCACACATGACACAAAATAAAATAAGCTTTTCACACTCATATGGAAAAAATGTGTTATACGGAAACGGAAGTGTTGAGGTGTGAACTAGCAATAATTAAATTTAGACCCAATCACTTAAAATATGTTCACGGAGTTCTCATTTGATTGCAAACTTTATCACATTTGAATATAACCTCATGTGACATTATTAATTGAACTCAATGAACAAACATACACAATGCATACAAGCCTAGAATTTTGATGATTCTACAAACCAATAGAGTCGTGACATTGAAAGTTCAACTAGGATAAATGGACATTGTCCAAATTATTGATATACCATCCAAACTCCCTCAATATAAGAATATTATTTCAATCTTTTGAATGAATAAATCAACTAAACAAAATAAGCCTTGGCAAATAATTTTTCTTTTAATGCCATTAATCTTTTAGGCCTTTGGACCACGTATTTCTTTTAAGTCCAAGCAAACGGTGGCTTACTCGCAAAGGATGATTTTTCCTTTCGGAGCCCTTCCCCGTAAAAATTTGTATATATATCATTTTTATATCTCACACAAATCACACGTGTAACGGATTTTAACATGCACTAGTCCTCCTAGGTCACATAACATGTATATGACAAGATTAGTAGGAGAACACCTCACAAAGCTCAAATATACATGTGAAGTTATAAATTCAAGTGAGCTCGTGCATGTGTGAATTGAGGCATATAAAAATAGAATACATTATATCAACACAAAATCCAACTACTCCATGTAAGCATGGTAAAGAACATTTTAAGGATTGACAATCTAAACCAAAAGTTCTAGCCACATGGAAGCGAAAAATAAGGGATTCGAACACAAGTATATGCCACATAAAGTGTGTCAAACTAAAATACACACAAACCAAAAATCTTTTTTGAGTTTTTGACAATTTTTCAACCAAAAATAAAAATATTTACTCAAAAGACACACAAAAATCATTTGTATTTTTCATTAATCTTAAATCACAAAAAAAATAAAACACAAATGATAAACAAAAATCTTTATGTATTTTTCATTTAATGCAAACTAAAATGAAAGAACTGTAATACAAAAGATAAACACCAATCATAATTCTAGCATGTGATATGTGATAAAGCAATGACTAGAACAATGTTTAAAACGAGCATACATTTAGCATGATAATATAGCATGTAGTGCAAAAGCTAAAGTATGCAAATAAAACTAACACATTCAACCTTTATATTTAGCAAGGGAGGAAGCATGTGAAAGTAAATAAGAATCAAAAATCCTATCTTGTAAAGCTACCAAGTCGGATCTCCTAACCCAAACTAATGACGAATGACTATCTCGGGGAGCAGGAATCTTGGCTACCTCGGTTGCCTTACATTAGGATTTTCTAGGACCTCGTTTAAGATCAAAACAAAATTTCCTAAGATGAAATTTTCGATCACAATGTGAGCACCTAAAGACTCGGAGAAAAGACTTACCTAAGGAATGACCTATAACATTGTTCCTAGAGGATTCTCCTAAAACATTGGTTTTGGCTTTATACGTTGATTCATTACATGTATCGAAGCCTAAACCACAAGTGTCATTTTTTATTTGAACCGTTCCTAATATTTTATCTAATTTCTCCGAACGACACTCCAAATCAAATTTCACTTTACTAGAGTCTTTTAGTTTATTTTCTAAATCTTAAATGTGAGACTCTAATAAAACATTTCGCTCCTGAAAAGCAAGAAGCTCCTTTTTCAAGGATTACATTAAACCTCTAAGGCTATCTCTCTAGCCTTCTACATATTCAAGCTTCTCATGAAGAGCTCTCTTACGTGTCCTAAGGTCTTCCTCTAAAACACTCTCATTAATGACCTCGACACGCTCATTCACACTAGCTTCTAACTTCAAATTTGTTCTTTTTAATTTAATAGATTCTTCAAATAATTCTTGAAACGCAATTTGAAGTTCACTCACATCAACATCATTTTCACTTTCACTATCTCTTTCTTCTCCACTCTCACAACCGTCAAACACAAGGGAATCATAAATTTTAACCTTGGAAGTGTCATGTGTTAAATTTCATCAATAGAGGAGTGCTCACTATCACTCACATAACTAGCCATAAAAGCCACAAAGTTGGGCTTAGTGGGGGAATCGGGTCCCTCTTCCTTATCACTATCACTAAGGGTTGCATTATATGAATTAGGTCGCTTACCCTCTCTCCTTAGTCTAGTGGGGCACTCAAAAGCCCTATGTCCATACCCTTCGTAACCAAAACACCTATTTGAATCGTCCCTATTTAAATTTTCATTAAAATTTTTAGGGACCTTTTCGGCTTTGTCATGCTTAACTTTTCCAATTTCTTAAAATCATTTTTAAATTTTTCTTTGTTAAATTTAAGAAATTTATGAAATTTCCAAGTAAACATAGCCATATCTTCCGAGTCACTCTCATTTTCACTCTCTATTACTTGTTTTTCCTCCTTTCGGGCTTTAAAAGCAACGTCCTTTTCTATTTTCTTTTTAGTTTTGGAGGGAAACATGTCTAGTTCATAGGTTTGTAAATCACCTACGAGCTCTTCTAATTTCATAGAGGCATAAGTGGGTAAAGAATTTAACACGGTCTCCTTAGGAATAAATCTATCGGGTAGGGACCTTAAAACTTTCTTTACTACTCGGTTGCAGGGTATTTTCTCTCCCAAGTTAAAAGATGAATTAACAATATCGAAAAGTCTAGCATAAAATTCATTAAAAGTTTCTTTTTAATTCATTTTGATGGTTTCAAATTGAGTGGTGAGGTTTTGGAGTTTCGAAGCTTTTACGACACTAGTTCCTCCATGAGTGAGTTGTAAAATATCACAAGCTTCTTTAGCGATTTCACAAGTCATAATGCGTCAGAATTCATCCGGTGTGACCGCGCTAAACAAGGTAATTAAACCACGGGATTTAAATTTGTAAGTTTAAATTCATTCTCACTCCATCTATCGGTGGGTTTGGAAACACGCTCATTATCTACTAAATGTGTACATGGGGACCACCCATTAACAACTGACAACTAAACCCTCTCATCAATAGACCTAAGTGTCGATTTCATGTGCGCTTTCCAATGCGCATAATTAGAACTATCAAAAATAGGAAATTTTGAAAATGGGGAAAATTCCATTTTAGTCAAAAATATTTAAAGGGATCTTAAACGCAATAATTTAGCGATCGTGCTCTAATACCACTTGTTGAAAATGATGAGACCCCCAATTTTAAAAACATACCAAAAGTAATTTCCTTTTTTGATGCGGAATAGAGATGGTTCAACTAAACAACATACATAAACTTAAAAATTAATCTCTTCACAAATTAAAAATAAAGTTAAACAAATTTTAATTTTCTCAAAATTAAAATTATACTAAAAGAAAATTTGTGAATTTTTACTTTATGCCTAAAAATCAATTTAATACAAGTCCTAGAAATTTGCCTAAACCATATTTTCAATATTACCAAATTAGGCCAAACCAATTTTAACAAATTAAATGATGACTTGAATTAAATTAATATTTACCCAAATTTAATTAAGCACCAATTTAAATAAGTGTTACAATTAAATCAAATTTTATCTTGAATTAGCCTAAGAAGGCATTCTAAGTTATTTTGCAAGATAAAAGTAAATCAGTCACACTACGCCGAATGTACGAGGAAAAACCCACAACAGGAAACAACCTCGAACGGCCCTAGCCTTAAATCCACTAAGTATGGTATTTTAACAAGTACAAGACAAAGGACTTACTCAACTCAACTCGACTCCCTTCAAGCCCCTGATGCGTCTTCCTGTACCAACCTACGCTCAGTTGATAATCCCGACCTCCACCGAAACCTTGGAATCCACCAATGAGGCTTTAGAAACAACCGTCAACCGCACATGATGCCTTTCACTATGTGAGAATGCCACAGCCAAAAATGAGACTTCTTCTTTGAGGGATGTAGAAGTAAACCCAAACGAACTATTCAACTCGGTAGAGTAAAAACCGGTGCCAAACACTCCAAGCAAGATATATATATATATATATATATATATATATATATATATATATATATATATATATGGTAACTTGGAATAAACAAACTATGGGTGTAAACACAAGTGTTTTAACATAATGTTCTTGAAAATGAAAGCACTTAAAACATGAACTTTTGAACTTAAAAATTTTTCTCTCTCAAAAAGGTGTTTAGAAAATGTCAGAAGTTAGTTTTTCAAATTAGGTTCCCTCACATATAACTTCGGTCAAGAGTTAGTGGGTAAAAGTAAGTGGGAACATGGGGAAAAATGATTAAAACTGCCAAAAAAATTCCTGCCAGAAATCTTGTTCGAACGACACTTCTAACGAAGTTCCAGTGGCCAAATGGGAAAATTCATTGGCAAACTCATTCGAACGACAATATCGAACAAACTTCCAGAAAGCTTAAAAATTGATTTTTAGCCCAGAAACTTTATTTTAATGTTTTAAAGAAACCTTCTGAAAATAAACCTCAGTTTAAAATAAAATTACACCCAATAAACATTGTACCAATCTCCTATATATATATATATATATATATATATATGTAATGCATTCAAACCTTAGGAGAAAATGGAACAAATGTTGTTGACGTAGAAACAAGGCTCAACAAACTCGGCATATGATGAAGCTTTAAAATCTTGGTCGCTACGTCTTCAACTAACACATCATAGGCTTGAATTGATACACTTGAACACTATTCTATAACTTAAATGTTTTTATCCAGAATTGAACCAACACTATATTGTGACTTAATCGAAGATTTGTGTCCTTACAGTCATCAAATTTGGTGCGAATAGATAAGGTAACCTCTTAAGGGTAATTAGAAATTAGTGCCTGAAAAGGATAAAATGCTCGTTGTCATAAGGAGATTAGTGTAGAAAGTGTCGTACTTAATTATGAAGAGTACTGAGAAATGCATTAGAGACTTATATTGATGATGTCATGTTAAGGACTTGAGAATAGCACCCCAGATGGGATATCGAGATATGATTAGAGTATCGATATGTGTTGATGGTATAAGTTAAGATAATCCTAGTAAAGGAATGATTAGCTCTTAATAGGTCTTACCATACTTGTACGGATTAGGAGGTGTAGACCCGAGTAGTATATGATATCCTTATAGTGCTAATGGTGATCGATGTGTCCATCACGTAAATTTAGTTTTGATCAAACTTAGAGCTAGGCTCAGTGATGGCTTGGAGTCCTTGGAGGTTATAATAAGGTATATGCTTCACCTAGACGCTCACGACCTAAGGAGACGTTTGGGATACAATAATTGTATCATAGTGCAAACAGTAACTAGGTGATTTAGGTTGGTCACGAAGTCACATTGATCGAAAAAATGGGCAAGGTCGGCATTGACAAAGGTGTTTGGCATTCATCAACTAGAATAGTTTGTGTTTGTCGAGGATGAAATGGGTAAATATCACACCTAAGGAGGGAAGTACAATGTTGGCTTCCTAAAGGATGATAGGCCCGTATATTATTTTCATCTCGTGGAGGTGAATAGTTCGCTTTCCAATTATCATGGTTGGTGACCCAAACCAGGTTGTATAGATAGGCTAGAATCTAATGAGAACATCTAGGAGGAGTCATGGAATTCAAAGCGTATGGTATAGGTTCTCCTTTTATAAACCATAGTCGATTCCATGGGGACGAAATTCCCTCAGAATGGTTGTTCGTTCATTCTGTCTATTGTGTTCCTTCAGTCCCATTAGTTGAGGATTATGTTCCCTTGGTTGCGATATCCTGGGATAATATTGTGTTTTTATTACGATGCGGTTTCGCTCAATGAGAGTGCGGTTGGACCTGACATGGTCAATGTAGCTCGACAACTAGGCGAGATATTGTTTAAAGTATCATTTTATTTTGCATAAGTTTTGTGTATGTGTGACTGAGCATTTTACCTCATGGTTTACTCGTAGTATCCACTTTCCTTAGGACTAGCGATCTTATGGATTGAACGGCATGACAATTAGCTGCTCTAATGTCAAGAGCATGGTTATAATCCGAGGATATTAAAAGAGTGTTAGAACTCGAGGAAACATAGCACGTAGTATTGTTTGCCACAGTGAGTGGATTGGTGTGATATTTGTACAAGTGTTCCATTGTTGGATGCCCAGAGTGATCCTAGGTTCATAGAAGGATCTTTTGGAAGGTGTTAGTTGGAAGCACGAATTATGACTTAGTCGGTGCATCGCCCTTCGGAGTGAGTGACTAGCGATGCAAGGTTGGTATCAAATTTAAGTGAATTTGTGTGGCCAGGATGACCTGAGAATTCAAGGAGACTCAGGATGTGTGGTCCTAACAATTTAAATAATTTATGATCATGGATGGGACGTTAGTTATTTTTCGGTTTGCACTTAGGTGTGCGGGTATGCCTTGGGGATTATCAAATGAGCCTTAGGACTTGATTGAGTGTGATCATTGGTAAGTAAAGACTCGAGGACTATTAAATGACTTCAAGGGCTAGCCTGATAGTGAGCATTAGGACGTGGTGAATGTCGAGTTCTTTGGTGATAACCGCTTGTGAAAGGATGTATGATGACTTAGTTGTGATTGAGGATTTTGATGGCAGAGCCTTAAAATATCCTTATGACTTAGAATAAGAACTGATAACCTCCAAGAACTTGGGAAATTTGTGGATTAAAAATTTTGAAGACGAAATTCCCTAACGAGGGAAGAATGTAATGTCCTCCCCCGCGATTTTGATCGTAGCTATGTGATTTGGTGACTTGGTATGACCTATTTGGGGCTTTAAATTTAGTAACATGGATCTTGGGTCAAATTTAGGTAAAGTTGTGGCCCTAGTACTATTAAACTGGATTTGTATGGCATAAAGTTGAGATGCAGAAATTTGACCATCGTTCGAACGAGAAAGGTCATAGTTTGAACGATGTTTGAATGACTATTTAATGACTGGGGCTTGTTTGACTTCCATCGTTCTTTGGAATCTCATTGGAACGCCCTCGTACAAATGACGTGTGTTTTCGTTTGAACGAGGGGTAGTTTCCTGTTTGAACGAGCTGATGTCTTTTGCCCTTATAATCCATGTTTTGCACTCATTAGATTCTTCGTTGGAACTCTTGTTCGAACGAGAAGGGATCTCATTTGAACAAGGTCCAAAGTCATTCGAACACCTAGATAAAAATAAAAAAAATTCTGCACATTTTTAATGTGCTACCACGACGTGGATCATTGGATCGGATGACGTGTCAAGCTCTAAGTGGCTCAAATAAAAATGTGGGATAAAGGCTTGATGGATCAAAGGTTAAAGGGGTTGAGTTTTGGTCATTTTTATAACTTAACCCTTAGGGTTTTGGGAGTACTTAAAGTGAGTTTTGTCCCATTTCGGTATTTTAATCAGATTTTGCCTCTTTCTCTCTAGCTCTTGGGGATCCTCCACCCTCCACAACCCTAACACCACCATTACTCTACTTGAAACCATGATTTATTAACCATTTTCTTCCACATTTAAGCTTATAAAACCATCTACACCTTAGTTGGTCAATGTTATGGGTTTTGGAGATGTTATCGGGGGGTTTTAGAGAGAAGATGAATAAGAAGTTATGGACTTTGAATGGTATTTTCATGGAGCTTTCTAGTATCAAGCTTAGTGGAGCTAGGAAAACTTTTAAGACCACCTTAGGAGTTAGGGGACTGCCATCTTCTTCTACATTAATCCAATTATTTTTTGAGCTTCTTTGAGGTGGAAAACACTACTTTTTATCTTAAAAACTCTATTTTTCATTGTATTGGTCTTGTAGTTAGTTTGAAAAAGTAGAATGCATATATGATTTAAAAGGGTTATTTATTGTGAATTTGTGTAAATATGGTTTTACAAATAGGTCCAAGGTTTAAAAAAATAATATACTTTCAAGAAAACTTAGTGTTTAACATTTTATGAAATAAATTTTTTTTAAATGATATTTATCTTCTTGAGAAATTTAATGAACAAAGTGTTAAACTTTTCTTGAAAAAAAAAGGATTTTTGGTGAAATTAGACATTTTTTCAAGTTTGAAGAACAAAATTTCTTTTAAATCTTCAAAGTCGTGTTTTTTTTAAGTATTATCAAATTTCTTGAATAAATCATGTGTTAAACTCATTATTTTGGATTTGGGGGCTTAAAATCCCTCTTTCCATGTGTATAAACATGTAGTATTTTAATAATGAGCATATAATCAAGTTTAGTGAATATTTTGATGAGTTTTAATATGAAGAAAAAAAAAATGTTAGCCCTTAAAGTGTGTTAATAAGTGTGGAATATGAGATAAGTACATGTTTTCAAGACTATATGTGATGATAAAGGAAAATGGTGATTTCCTTTTAAAGTGGTCTTAAAAATGCCAAATGATTTCTTTGATAAAGAAAGTAATGAAATAAAGAAATTTCCAACTAAAAAGTATGTTACTCCAAAGTGTTAAATAAGTGTTAACGAGTTGAGGACATTTAAGAAGTTAGTGTGTGTAGCTTAATAATATATTTGGAAAATAACACTTGAGAAAATGGAGGAAAAGACAAGTTTGGAAATAAATGGGTAAAATGGAAATTTTACGTAAACTAAATAAAAATGTTTTAAAATGTGTACACATAGTGGTATTAATGAAAGTGATTTTGGGAATAAAATCAACGTAAGTGTGTAAAGGACAAGAAATTGTGATTTTCAAAGTGTAACATAAGGTGGTGTAAAATCCCGGATTCTGGATTCGACCGATCAAAGTGAAATAATGTGTACATTTAAAAAATATTAAAACACAATAATATGGACTCGGATGAGATCAAAAAAGAATTAAGAAGGGCTCGGATCCCAAGGGTGAAATATCCAAAATACTAGCCACAGCATATGGCAGTGTAGTCGGAGGTGTGGAGACCATTAAATTACATGATTATTTGAGGAATTTCGAGAAAAAAATAATGGAACATGGTGAAGAAATATGGTGTCTTGTGAATATAAAAGACAACCTAACTTGAAATGAAATTGATAAATGTTCTGGTTGAAAGACAATATGGACAAATAATATGAAAAATTAATTAATGACCATGTAAAGTGAAAGAATGGTAAAGTAAAGTTATTAAGTGGGTAATTAAGAAACCTAAGGAAGTTTTACCCCATAATCAACACAAATGTGTGTTTGTGGAAGACTTTTAATAGAAAACAAGTATTTTCTAATACGATGCATGCATATTTCAAGGAAAATACTAGGTAAACTCAGTATGAGTAAATGAATGATTTTGGTAAAGGAATTATTCTCTCTAAGCAAATGGCATTTTGTTTAGTATTTAACCGGGTGTGTTAAATCTGAAAAATTGGTATATTAAGCAAAAAGGGTCCCTTCATAGGGTTAATGTAATGTAATCCGAACAAGTAACTTTTTTGGAATAAAAATAGTTGTATGCATTAATCTCTCTCTCTCTCTCTCTCTCTCTCTATATATATATATATATATATATATATATATATATATATATATATATATATTAATGGCATGTGCACATTGGTGATGTGTTAGAGTCTCTTTGATGTTGTTCGATTCTATATTGTATTGTTATATTTTCCACTCGGTATTTGGCTCATTCCCTCTTCTTTATTATGACAGGTTGTATGTGGTTTCGTATCTTAAGAGCGTTGTACAGGTAAGTATCCTTTTTTTATTATTATTTTTTTATTTTATTTTTTTTAACCTAGTTATTCATTGAAAATATTAGATGAAATATGCCTCTTCTAAGCAAGTTACATCAGAGATAATGCTATGAATCCTATGAAAATTGGAACATAAATGAGGATCTTTATAATTTAGACCCCTTACAAGAGTAAATGGAAATTTTGAGTAGATTAGACCTAGCTTGAAACCACTAAATGACATAAACAAACCCCGTTAAGAGTTAATCACATTTGAAGTTTGAAAGACCCCATTTGTCCATGGTAATAACACCTTTCATCTGCTTGGGGAAGTCATCCAGAGAATGAGAAAAGATATTACAACCTTCTTCACTCCCCGTTTTTGCTAAATAATCTGCCACCTGATTTCCTTCTCTATATATATAGGTTATAGAGAAATTAATTTTTTGAAGCATGTGAAGAATTTTTTAAAGTGACCAGCTTATTTTCCAAGGAATTGGTGAAATACCTTTAATGATGTCAACTAAAACTTTTGAATCACATTAGATTATTAGCTCGTATTCTTTTAGGTACATGTATAATTCTAAACCATATATTAAAGCACTTGTCTCTGCCTCCAAGTTTGATACATTCTTCAGAGAATTTGAGAAATCCCATAACATTTATCCTTTGTGATTTCTGAGAATACCCCCTTCTCCACCCTGACATGTCGAGCCTATAACATTCCCATCCATATTCAGCTTCAATAATCCTGAGAGGGGGAACATCCATTTGACCTGCAGCCTTTTAAATTTAGGATGAATTTAATGCTTTTAGAAGAAGAGTGTTCTTCATTTGTTGTACCTGATACAAAACTGAGCAAACATTAGTAGAAATATTATCATACTTTCTTTGGTTTATATGTATCCATAGGCACCAGTATACTATAGATGGGATCAATCTATTAATGATATGGTCTGACTTTGGGACATGAATCCACCATTGAAACAGTTGATTTTGAATGCCTCCATTTTCCCTTGTTATACCATGCTCCTGACAAATCTTATCCCAAACTTGAAAAGCACCATCTCCCTCCTCAAAAATATGATCAATGCATTCCTCTTTTAAATTTAAAGAACACTGGCATTTGGATAGACCCCTTATCCCTATTGATTTTACTCTTTCATCGGTAGGAAGCTAATTGCTAAGAATTTTCCACATTAGAATTGATATCTTTGATGGAATTGAAGAATGCCAAATAAATTTGGAACTGAGTTGAGCTGGTTTCTTTGTTCTACACACCTCCCATGCTGATGAAATAGAAAAAGTTCCACTATTACTTAGCCTCCATATCAATTTATCAGGCTGGTTCACACAAATTTCCCCAAAATGACAAATCTTTTTCGATATATGAGGAGAAAAGCAATTGTCAACCTTTTATTTTACATTAGTAGCTCCGAATGCTTGGATCCTGATGATGCTTCCTACGGGGTCCCACGTGTAGGTCTATATAAACTGGAATCACATGTTAAACAAGTGAAATATTAATTAAACAAAACTAGACTAGCAATATTATTTAGGTTATCCCGCTACACTTCACACCTAATATTCGAGCCGGACCGAGTTGACCTATGAGTAACCCATAAATCTCGGTCGAGGCGTTATGTTTTTAATGTATCTTCTTATTGACCACCTACCTGGAGTTAAAATTAGGATTATAGTCGTAGTTGGTCATCTTTTAAATTCTCCCTTGTCAAAGAATAGTAATTATCTAATTAGGGAGATAAATTTAGAGACCGTGTTGTCATCGATTAATCTCGAAAAAATAAGGTTTTACAATTAATTTTTTCCTCACCTAAATTAGATAAATCAAACTTCTCTCTGTCAGTTTACTTGGTTTTGAGTCAATGTTAAATCCTTTTGCATTCTAAAAAATTTCAAACAAAATTGTATATATATTCCTAAGTAGTAAACTACAATGGGTAATCGTCATATCGTTATTCTGACGACTTTTTAATATTCTCTATTTAACCTTTAGATGTCTGGCTATAAAATATTGATAATTCAGATGACTACATATTTCGATTTGAGTCAGATGAGTCAGTAGTCATTTTTAAAGAAATTAAAAAGGCACGGATGAGAGTACAGCTCATTTATTCGCTATTTGTCAACCAAAGTGTATTAATTGGGAAGAGGTCAAGAAACGGTGTCTTGATGTTATTTTTGCAAGTAATCATGAATTAAAGGGGGATAATCAACTTTGTGATGAGAAAATTGACAATATTAACACATGTAATAATTTGATGATTTCGACGTTGATTTTTGTCAAGATTTTCTTATAATTTAATTGAGAAAATTGCTACTTCATCTTTTATATGGAAAATTTTATTGGAGGATTCGTCTTCGATTTTTGTGATACTTCTAGTTATTATGACGGTCCTCCCATTTTTTATGAAGAAAGTGTATCCCCATGTAATGCTTCTTCTTCGTGCACTCCATGTTTAGGAATGGAGTATGCATCACATATTTTAAGTGACTATTATAGAAAAATGGATATTAAATATATAAATCCATACTATGATTTGTTTCCCCCATGCGATGCATCGACATATGATTTGTGTGATTTAGAATTCTTTATTATTAACGATGTAGGTGAGCGCCATTATGACCATGGATTTAATGTTGAAATTTGTGTTATGCGGTCAAACTCTCAAATTTATGATATTTTTATACTTAGTACTACAAAGATTATTAATTGGAATGATCCAAAATTATTTTGATTAATAACTTATGATTATAATGGTAAGTGTCACGGTTTTGTATATTATTAGTTTCTTTTTCTTGGTTTTTTTAGGTTATTTTATTTTATTTTTTGATTTTTGATTTTTTATAATTAACATGTATTTGTTAACTTTGGAAGTCTGTAGTAAAAGCGGAGATCACGGGTAATATCGTCATTTTACTTCTTTACTTTAATTGTTGTGTCCTTATTTTTATTTAAGATACATTGAGGACAACGTAAAATTTAGGTTTGTGGGTAAGGATGGTATGTTAAACAAAATATAAAAAAAAAAAAGAAAAAATTAAAAATCTAAAAAGATTTTCAATATAATTAAGTTTTGAAATGGTTTCTTAATATAAAATTAATTCGTGGATCTCTCAAGTTATAAAAATTTTGCACGTTAGCCACATAATATGATCAAAAATGTATATTCAGGTGAATGTTAATATGCTTAACGAATAAATGTGGATACTTAATCCGATGAAATTTTGTGTCATTCATTATTTTTAAGAGATTTAAATCAACCCGAGTTAATATAACTCAAACTTTTCTTCGGTGATAAATTCGTTGATAGTCTCAAATTATTTGTTTTCTTTAATTACGAAAAATAAAAATAAAAAGTCAAAATTGTGAATCTTTAGCAATAGAAGTCTTAGTAAGTTGATAGACAGGGTTTTTGCCGCGGCGCGAGAGTCATCGGCGCGCCGGTCGTTTTATGTTCGGATCACCACTCTATACAAAACCTAAACTTATGACTACACTCAATGGGTGAGTATAACGGCCAAGTCCGGGTATCGAATATCCACAAAGACGAGTTGCTAGAATTTATAGGGTTTAGTATTTCAGGAATAAAAGTGAAAACGATAATTACAACAGAAAAAGGAAAAGATGCATATAAGGAAAATATTAATCTAGGCGAGTATTTAAACTAGATTAACAAAGTAGTAAAAACTATAGGTTGCGTCGAATATCCCTCACCCGGGTTAATTAGTATAAAATATTTACATGGGTCGACGAGTTATTATGAATGCGTCTTGTTTCAACAGTTAATTAAATCAAAGGTTGTCACACCCCTAAATTCGCATAAAATCCTAATAAGATTTGGCGTCAACAAATACCCCAAAAACTACGCACGCAAGGTCGTAAGCACGGAGCATACATGATATACCCCCATCAAATATCCTAGGCGTAATAACTAGGACAACGCACCCGAAATAGACTCGTAAACTCCATCACCAAAGCAAAGCGACATGTCAACCCGAAATGAGTTCAATCCGACACAACCTATACTAACTTAGCTAGAAAGCATATTAAAAACGCGGTAAATAAACACGATAAATAAACACGATAAATGTACACTAGAAATCACGAAAAGAAAGCAAGTAAACCTAATTATGAAAGCATGTAAATTAACTACAAAGCAAGAAAGTAGGGAAATATACTTAAATTAATGGAGAGGGAAGATGAGTAGTCCACTTACAAACCCAAATGGGTGTGAAACCAAGAGGAAATTAAGAATGAGATCTCAAACCCCCAAACCCTAAACTAAACTAACCTCAAACTAATTATATCTTATATTTGCAACAAAATTGGTTTATATAGTATGTGGAATTAAAATAGAAAAGAAAAGGGAAAAGAAAAGAAAAGGGAAACATATCGCAGAAAACAGGGGATCGATCGATCGACCACTGTAAAGATCGGAGGATGAAAATGAGGGATCGATCGATCGATCAAGCAGGGCTGCATCAATCATCCTCATGTTTTGGTGTAGTTGGAAATCTCTTCCGTAAAAAGTGTCGTAACTTCTTCGTTAGGGATCGAAATCGTGTACCATTCATGGCCATGCAAAGCTCGCAAAGAGGGCTATAACTTCCATGAAGGTGTTGGGCCCTGTGCCCAAACTGTGAATTGACCGAATAGCCCTTGATCGTGCGATTGCGTACGGGCATTAGTCGGAATGCATCCAAACTCCATACTCAGTACCTAAATACCTCCAAAAGCCCAATTATACTTCATATAGCATGTTAACAATATAAATCAGAGGTTGTCTGGCTAACGGGCTTAAATATAGAGATTAAGGCACCCGAGGGGGCTAAAATGCGTACGTTCGAGGGATGAAATACGCAATATTTGTGTATTATCATAAGTCATCTTAAAACACAAATTAACTTAATGAAACTTGAGAAATGAGACTATGTCATTGTTTTGAAGTCCAAAAATTAAGCCTAACTCCAATATTTTTACATTATTCCGTTACAAGTCCATTTGAGCCCAAAAAAAAGAAGCCTTTTGTTGAAAAACACATTATTCTATCCAACTCAAACTAGAAGTTTAAAAACCCATGAAAAGAACCATACCCATTTTCTAAGAATATCAAGATATAATTATGGTTAAAAAAAGGCCAAAAAGAAAATAAAGTTTATGAAAATGATGTGTGAAAAGAAGAAAAGAAAAAAAAAAGAAAAAAGAATGAGAAAATAAATTGAATAATGACAAAAAAATGAGAAAAAGAGAAAAGAAAATTGGAGGATTACAAAACGTGTCTAAAAGTCAAAATACCAAAAAACCTTTATATTCTCAAAATTTTGAACTCCGAAAAAATCGTTCTTTCTAATCAAAACCCAAGCCTACAATATAACCGAAAAAAGTCTTAATCGATCTCAAGTGAAGTTAGTTATAGTGTGGAGAGAAGATAAATGGGATCTATGGTACGATTGAAGTTTTCAAAAAGTAATCGATTTTTCATTCATAAGATCATATTCATCCATTACAAAAAGTCCATTTTGGATCATGTATATGTGAAATTTTCTCAACTAAATTTACTCTTTTATTCACATATACCGATAGAAATTAACCGATTTCCAAGTATTCAATTTTGAGTGCATCCTGTAGGCCCCTTTTTCTTTCGAATGTGTTTAAGGATGTCAAAAAAATCTTTCTTTTTAAAAAAATCTTTTCCAAATTTCAAACCGCACCAAGTATGTGAACCAATTTTAGTTAAGCCCAATTTTATCTTGATTAATCCTAAACATGCATCTAGGTGATTAAAGAAAGTAAAATATATAAGTTCACAAAGTCGAAGCTAGATGTACGAGGAATCCACTAAGGGATAAAACCTCGGACGGCCCAATCCAGACAATCACTATGATGTGGTATTACAATTTACAGACAATAAATTTGCTCAACGACTCGATTCCCCACAAGTCTTGGCACTCCTCTGATCCTTCAACCACACTTCCATAGTGCCCACACAGAAGTCCTTCTACGATGCTCATCCACAACACACGTGTCCACGTATGTCTCAATGTCCACCGATACAACTTGGCAACATCTACAACGTTAAACACGAACTCCTTCACTTCTTCACCATAAAACCCAACATTCAAAGAGATGAACAAACTCTAATAGTACAAACCAAGATCTCTATTGCATATGTGAATGAAATCTCGGATATTGAAGCTCTAAGGATGTTTTTAGACTTTGAAAACCTTAAAAAACTTGTGCAGAAAACGTATTGTATGGAAACTAATTTTCTGGTTATGCAACTTACAAAATTTTTAGAGAAACATGCCTTAAATAATAAAATTGAGTCGGTGAATTGTTTGAACAATATGAAGTTGTTATTCGAACAAGATAGCAATGTCGTTTGAACGACAAAGCCATGTCATTTGAACGACCTCCACATGTCATTTGAACGACTGTGAATGTCGTTTGAACCATCTAAACAAAAGTAAAGGTTTTATACGACTCTCAACAATCATTATCTCAGAATAAACAAAGTTAAACTCTTTTAAAAATATTTTTTAATAAAAATAACACCCTAAAACCATTTTTTGAGTCCCATAAACATTACTCATTCATACCTAAGAGATCGTAATGCAATGAAGACATGAAACGTGCACCAAATTAATCTCGGCGTGATAATTATTTGAAGCTTGGCCGCAACGTTTTCAATAAAATTTATATCATAGACTGTGTGGTGCCGTGACTAAAAATCTATCTATGACTCAAAAATATGTTTTGTTCTGAGAATAAGTCAAATACATACAATGGACTCAATTGGAAATTTTATCCTCACAAATCTCCCCCTTTGACTATTCCAGGACAAAACCCAAATAGTGAAATGCCTAAGTCGGGTCGTCAAGTCGTACGGAACCTAAATACCATCCCATAAAATCCAAAATTAAAAATTACAGGACAAGACTAGTAAATGATGGTCCGACAAATAGGATTTGTCTGAATGTGATGTAGACTTGAAATCTCGAATCTTTTAAGCATGCCTACACACAGAAAACAGACAGATACTCAGTGAAGTTGGAGAAACAAAATATATAACCATTGTGATACCAGAATGAAATATCAATACCAATTTTTAAAATTATAATCAAATTATTTGTTAAACATGTGAGAAAAATATTTTGATACTAATTGTGAAAATAAACATCGAAAAAACAGGATATCAATTTGTGCAAACTATGCAACTATGTGCTCATCAAACAAACTCTCCCCCTACATCACATACAAATCTCCCCCTTTTTATCTCGGATAAACCATAAGTGAAGAAGATAAACAAATCATCATATATATCATGTGAGTAATCAATGAAACATATCTAGATAAACATGAAACCTCTAGCTAAATATAATCATTATGTACCAAGTCGTACCTAGCAAACAGTAGACACATAATATGAATCACCAATCTAAGCAGTGACTAAACAAATAATGCAGTATGAAAATCAACATGCATAATAAATAAATAAATATTACATATAAACTGCACAGAAGTAACCTAGTAGTACCAAAAATTATATCAACAATAATTGTGCACTGAAAAAGAAAAATCCTCATAAAATCCTCCAGGGGTCGCTCGAACGATAATTCACTGTCATTTGAACGACTTTTCATGTTGCTCGAACTAGGTCATCAAGCGACATCAAAGACATTAAACAGTAGGCTCGTGTAAAAATCACACCACCTTGAATCCGCGCGATGCTTCTCACGACCCATACTTGACACTTTTCATTATGTCGCTTGAACCTCACATGAACAAAACATCGTGTGACATTAACTTATCGCTCGAATGAGGTCGTTGTGTCATTTTAACAACATTAAACTTTATCAATTTCAGTACTAAAAATGATGAAGTTTCATCCAGTGAAAAAATTTCCTGAAAATGTTAACTGGAAAGAGCAAACAGCAGCAAAACAAACTCAAAACAGAAAAAATAAAACAAGTAAGACAATGTGAGTTTCGTTCCAACGTAGTATCAATGTATTCAAACATGGATATGGAGTGAATGGGCATGAACTACCATAAATGAATCACAACTCCAACGCATTAAAATCGTCAAGAAGCTCTAATTGATAGTTAAATATCATCAAACTTAGTTTTAGCTATATGTAAAAGTTAATATAATGTGCTAAATGAACTAAACAAACATCACGCACACAAATCCAGAATTCTGACGATTCTACAAACAATAGCATTATGATATAATTTTTCAACATAAGGATTTGTGGTGCAAACCCATTTAAATTAATCCATCCAAACTCCCGTAAACATATATTTTTTTTTTTCAATCTCTTTTGAGGTTTTTTTTTTTTTGCTCAACTTAGAGAAATCGTATTGGACCTATTTTGGCATATGATTCTTTTTATTGCCTTAATATTTTCTTGGGGTCATTTAAACGGTGACTTTCACGATGTGATTATTATTCACTCACAACCCTTTCCCATGAAAACTCATCATTTTTCAATTTATGCATCATCAATCCTTACGGTAAACGGTTCCTACATGCACACTTCCTCCTAAAGCTACTTATGCATAGATGACAAAATTGAGATAAGAACGTCTCACCAAACTCAAATATGCATGAGATGTCAGACATTCATATAAACTCGTGCATGTGTGCAAGGATGGCATATATACAAAGTCAATTTCAAATGCATGTCAATGTCGAAACAACCTCCCCCCCCCCCCTCCCCCCCACACACACACACCATTAAGACAATGGTTAAGATCATTCAACGCATCAACAATTATGACCAAATGTCCTAGCCACATGGATAATGAAATAAGGACGGTCCAAGCACACTAATATGCCATATTAAACATAAAAAACTCCCGACACAAAAATAAATCGAAAATATTTTTGTGTCTTTTTTAAAACATTTTTGACCCAAAATAAAATCTCTTTGTATCTTTCTCAAAAATATATATAGAACCAAAAATCTTTTTGTATTTTTCAAAATATTTTGTCAAAAATAAAATCTTTTTGTATTTTTCAAATAAGACTCAATAAATATAATACAAAAGATACACATGTCATAACACTGGCAATATATAAATCATGATGAAAAGACTAGCGTGTGACAAACATGGCAGCACCATCATCTATTAGATTTAGCATGGGAATAATCAAGTGCAACCAAATAAGAACCGTGAAGTTTAATTCATAAAGCCTCTAAGTTTATTTTTTTCTAACACAAGTAGGTGTGAAATTATGCATGGGGGTTTTGGAAATCAAAACGAATTTATTCTTTAACTTCCTATGAGGATTCCTAAGGTCATAGCAAAAACGTCTAAGGTGACCTTTCCTACCGCAATGAGTGCAAGTGTAAACATGGAGGGAATGATTACCAAAATGTCAACCTCTCCTTACGTTCCTAGTCGGCTCTCGGACATGATTGGCATTGGCTTTGGGAATGGGAACAACTCTATCATCATTGCCTATACCAAACCTATCTCCCTATATTGGATGGTTCCTAACATCCTATCCAACTTCTCCGAGCTATCCTCCAAATCAAACTTCACCTTACTCGAGTCTTTCAATCTCTCTTATAACTCACAAATCCTAGACTCAAGCAAACACCTAGACTCCTTAAACTCTAGAATTTCCTTCTTCAAAGCCTCTATCAAACTGCGAAGACAATCTCTCTATTTCTCAACATATCCTAGCTTCTCCCAAAGAGTCTTCCCTTTTTCCTAAGATCCTCAATCAAAGCATCATTATTTTCTATGGCACACACATTCAATTTAGCTGTCAATTTTAATTTAGCCTTTTTCAACTTTACCTCTTTCGCATACAACTCACTAAAGGCAACTTGTAACTATCCTACATCACTCTCCTCATACTCACTAGCTTCACCCTCACTTACTTGGGATTCACACTCAACGGACTTGAAAGTGTCATGCACGTGAGAATATTCATGGGAAGATTTATCGTCATCGCTCACATGACATTCTATGAACGCTATAAAGTTACGTTCAATGGGGGAACTCACTCCCTCTTTCGTTTCACTATCACTTAAGGTGGCATTATATGCTATCGATTTCTTGCCCTCCTTCTTAAGTCTAGTGCGACACTCGGCAACCTTGTGACCATAACCTTCACACCCAAAACACCTATCCGAATCAACCCTCTTGACATTATCACTCTTACCCTTAGGGGCAAGATCTACCTTATTGTTCTTAAATTTCTCAAGTCTTTTGGCATTTTTCAATTGCTTTTGGAACTTAAGAAATTTTTGGAACTTCTTTGCCAATAAGGCTACATCCTCAAAATTGGAATCAGAATCATCATCTGAAACTTTAGTTTCCTCCTTCCGGGATTTCAAAGCAATGCACTTTTCTTTATTTGGCACTTGCTTGGAGGTAAACACATCAAGTTCATAGGTTTGTAAGTCACCTATAATCTCTTCAAGTTTCGTCGATTCAAGCATACCCAAGGAGTTCAAAACGATCGCTTTTGCATCAAATTTACTCGGCAATGACTTTAAGATTTTCTTTATGACTCGGTTGTCGGGTATTTTCTATCCCAAATTAAAAGATGACTTGACAATATTGGACAACCTAGCGTAAAACTCATCAAATGGCTCACTCTCTAATATCTTAAATGCTTCAAACTGTGTAGTGAGGTTTTGAAGTCCAAACGCCCTAACCATGCTAATGCCCTCGTGAGTAAGTGCAAGAATATTCCAAGCTTCTTTCGAAGTTTGACACATCATGATTTTATATTACTCTTTCGGTGTGACATGTGAGGAAATAACGTGAAGAACTTTAAAGCTATAAAGTGCAAGTTTATGTTCGGCTTCGATCCATGACTCAACGAGTTTTAAAATAGTAGCCTCACCCTCTCGTGTAACTGGTGGAGTCTAACCATTTTCGACCGCTAACCACAAACGCTCATCAATTGATTTCAATGCACTTCTCATTCGCATTTTCCAATAACCATAGTTAATGCCATAAAAAATAGGAGCTCTAAAACTTCCACAGTTTTCGAAATTCATCCTTAAACACACAAGGGATCAAAAACAACTTTCTTTTTAAAAAACTCTTTTCCAAATTTGAAACTGCACCAAGTATGTGAACCAATTTTAATTAAGACCAATTTTTCTTGATTAATCCTAAACATGCACCTAGGTGATTAAAGCAAGTAAAATAAATAAGTTCACAAAGGCGACGTTGGATGTACGAGGAAACCACTAAGGGAAAAAATCTCGGATGGTCCAAGCCAGACAATCACTACAATGTGCTATTACGAAGTACAGATGATAGACTTACTCAATGACTCAATCCCCCACAAGTCTTGACGCTCCTATGATACTTCAACCACTCCTCTATAGTGCCCATGCAGAAGTCCTTCTATGATGCTCGTCCACAACACACGCGTCCATGTATGTCTCGGTGTCCACCGATGCAACTTGGTAATGTCTATGATGTTGAGCACGAACCCCTTAGCTTCTTTATCACAAAACCCAACGTTAAAAGAGATGAACAAACTCCAATGGTCCAAACTAAGATCTCTATAGAATATGTGAATGAAAACTCGGACCTTGAAACTCTAGGGATGTTTTTAGACTTTGAAAATCTTATAAAACTTGTGCAGAAAACATATTGTATGGAAACTGATTTTCTGGTTCTACAACTTACGAAATTCTTAGAGAAACACGCCTTAAATAAGAAACTTGAGTCGACGCATATTTCGAACGAGATGAAGTTGTTGTGAGAATGAGTTAGCAATGTCATTTAAATGATAAAGCCATGTCGTTTGAATGTCGTTTGAACCATCTAAACAAAAGGAAAGGTTCTATATGACTCTCAACAATCATTATCTCATAATAAACGAAGTTAAACTCTTTTAAAAACATTTTTTAATAAAAATAACGTCCTAAAACAATTTTTTGAGTCCCACAAACATTACGCATTCATACCTAAGAGATCAAAATGCAATGAAGATGTGAAACGTGCACCAAATTAATCTCGGCATGATAATTCTTTGAAGCTTGGTTGCAACGTCTTCAATAAACTTTATTTCATAAAATTATATGGGATCGTGACAATAAAAATCTATTTATAACTCAAAAACATGTTTGGTTCCGGGAATAAGTCAAATACATATAATGGACACAATTGAAAATTTTGTCCTTACACATCCTTCGAGACTTTGAAATCAAAACGAACTTTCAAAAAAGAAACATGTGACAACCCGCTCACCAAAATAAGGGGTGGCCAGCCCAATACTCCAATATAATAGGAGTCCCATATGGAATCATTCTCAGCATCACAATAAAATATAGAGTATCCAGGATAACCACCCAATATTTTAGAAAATGGGTTGCCAATTTTTTTTTTTTTAGTTAAAGAAAGGATTTAAACAACCCACTATTGAAAAGATAGGGGAAACCCAATAATGTATATATACCACAAAGATAACGAGTATACAGAGAAAGGACCAAATATGTTGTTGGTCGAGAGACTCTACAACAATGATGAACAATTTCAATAAATTATCTAATACATTACATTAAACAATTACAAAGGCTTGGGCCTCACGCCCGAATAAAAGACTTGATCTTAGCTAGAGTGCAAAAATGAAAGCGGCTATACAATATAACCCGTAATACTCGCAAAGCAATCACGGCTCGTCAACATCGTCGGAATAGGAAAGTCAATACAGGTGTCCTTGCGGCGGAGTACCTGAGCGGATACAAGATGCATGCACAACAAGAAATATGAATGGGTCAGGGCCCGATTTTATATGATCACCAGATGAATAAAAAGTATGACAGTTATGAATGATAATCATGAATAAATAATGAGAATATAACTACACCAATTTATGTATAAACTAAGACAATTTAATAAATCATGAATCTAATTAATCATGCAGGAGAATAAGAATAATTAACATTTAAATTAAAAGCTTACATCAAAACCTTGTTCCATTTTATAGTCCATTCCTTAATAGGAAAATACAGTCAAAATTTTAAGCTCTTTATGGCTTTTATCTCAATTACATGCCCTTACTGGCATTCCATTCCTTAGCAGGAATATTATCATAAACAAGTGCTCTTTGTGGCATTTCAATTGTGCTCTTTATGGCACTACATCATGCTCTTTATGGCATATCTCATACATCAAGTCCCACTTGATTATGAATAGTTATATTTATATACATATAACGATTCTAAGACCACCCCTCCGATTTTCCCCACTGGACGCGCCCCTAAATGACCATCATCTTCCAGGGCCTATCTATGCAAGACAACCTGGGCACCTATAATGCAAAACGTCGGGAAGCGGCCATATGCCTGCGGGAGAGTCAAGACCACACCCGGAATCTCCTCACCAGCGCAGAAAACATAACATATCGCTCATATGGCCTATGGACTATATCCACCCTGCATTCACTAGCCAGGGGGCATCACCAAGTGCGCGAACTTCCCTTATGATGTCATTTAGAGAGGTGTGTTTAAGTAAATTAATATTTACGATGTTAATGATTTAGTAAATTATCATTTTATATCATTATTACCATTTCCATTTCATTTTCATTCCATACACATGTTTCATTTTATCCGAAACCATAATTATTTACATTCTTGTAAATGCCTCATGTTATACCCGGAGCCATACTTAATACACCTTATCGTTGTAACCTCGATGAATAAATAAACTTTCAATTTATTCTCCCAAGATTCTTTTATGGTGTTATTATAAACCATAAATACTAACATTGCTCAATAGAGCCTCTAAAGTCTCCCAAATATAACACTACAACTCCTAGTTTCATAATAATAAACTAGAAGAAAAGAATGCCCTAACATCAATTGGCATATCCCCGAAAAAGTCCCCACATAACGCATTCCAAATCTAGAATGGTTACCCCTCACATCTTGGACTCTAAAACTCTAAATTTACTTCATTCAAGAAGGTTCCTGGTCCCTATTGAAGAAAATAAATCTAGGAAACAAAGTAAGGTTTAGGGATGAAAAACAAGGGACCGATCGACCGATCCTGAGACCGCGATCGACCGCGTCTCCGGATTTTGCCTAAAAAGAAAAGCAGAAAGATCAGATGGGAGGGTCCGGTCGACCGGTCAGGGAACCGCGGTCGATCGCGCTCAATGTTTATGCCTTTGTGGGAAAGCAATAAGCCCTCCCGCGAAGGCCCGGTCGACCGGTCCTGGGACCGCGGTCGACCGGTCATAGCAGACCTAGGGTTCCTTCTTCTTCCAAAAACTAAACCCAAGTGATGATTTCTAATCTCCCAAATCTCAAATCTCTCCCATTTTGAACACAACCAACAACCTTTATCTACCCAAAGATTATCCTACATGATTTATAACCATTATAATTCAAAATTTTATCATCAAAACTAAGATTAGGGCTTAAATCCCATAAATTCCATTCTTGATCCATAAATGCAAACACATAACTACCAGGGAAATTATTCATCTTAAATCACATATTAGCAAGTACAAAACTTTCCTTGAAGTTGAAATCCCAGATTTCTTGGTGTAGTAGCAACAATCCATCTTCAATCTTCATTTTCCCTCTTCTTTCTCCACTTTTCTCTTCTTCTCTCTTTCTCTCCTTTTCTCTCTAGGGTTAATAACATACAAATGAGAAATGAAATAAGAGGCAAGACTTAGATCGTGTCCCTCTCCTTAATTCCCAACTAAAATGGTTAAGATCACATTAAAATGACTCGCAAATACGCGTTTAAGTTAAAACCAGTCAAAAGTGTCCGGAATCCAAAAATACAATATGGCACTTATTTTGACTGTCTCGTACATTTCGGGACTAACTACGCCCTCCAGAATGGCATCCAGAAATTTTATAAACCAATTTAAGTTTCGATTTCGATTCAACCATAATGTCATTTAAAACACATGACACTATAAAACATACAACAGAATGATATTTACTTTCTCATGCAGTAAATATGCAATAACCCAGTAAATATTAATCTTCAACTCATTATATTAATATTTACTCCAGTTCCAACATTTTATATAATTACCTCATGCGGTAAATTAATATAAAATTATCCTCCTAAAAGCAAGGGTTGTTATAAAACATAACTATCAAATTTTAAAATGAACGGATATATTGATTATGCAAAGCACCCATGCACGATAAGTTGAGATTGAGAAGTAAAGTTCTACTGTATTTATGAAGTTCCCAATCAAACTTGATTATATTACTTTTGAGACTTTTGTAATTGAGTAAAGTTTTTTAATTTTGTGAGTATATTAACCAAAAATCCTCACGAGAGAAAACTCATCCATTAAAAAAAATTAGGTCGTTAACGACTTATTGTACATGCTAACTGCAATCGTGATTCCTACGAAAGCGAGTTAGATTTGATTTTTTATTTTTTTGACGTCTAGCAAAGTTCAGGTTTGGCAGTATTTAACAAGTGCATTATTTTATATATTTTATACCCAAATGTACACCTTGTTAGTTCCATTGCGTCATAAATATTGTGCTTTTAGAGTTGTTTTTGTAATTTTAAAGAAAAATACAAGTTTGAAAAGAAATTGAGCTTAAAAGGCAATTTTAGTAACCTCGGGGATTAAAATCATAATTTTAAAAACTTTATGGACCTAAAAGTGATTTTAAAATATTTATCTGGGCAAAGTAATTTTTTCTCTGAAATTTGGTTAAGTTATGAATTAAAATGAGAAAAAAATATAAAGTTTGGGGACTAAAATATAATTAGGGGGTAATTTGGTAATTTTATAAAAGACTATGAACCTAATTTTGAATTAATTATTTTTATTTTTCATTTTTACAGGAACTTGAGGAGTTTGGGCAATAAATGAATTGATATGCAAAAATTGTTAGGATACGTCGCGACACGACATAATTGATACAGCGGTACTAAATGATTTTTGTAAAATCGCTTGAGTATCCATTAAGGTTGTACCATAGCTTTTTAGAAAGATCTTTAAAAGACTAACAACTTTGAAGTTTGGGAGAAATTGAGATTTTGAAGTCTTGGAGGTCATAAATGCGATTAAAGCTGGTGTTGTGAATAGTTACATGAATAGTGATGAAAATTGAGGAGAATGATTAAAAATATAATTCTCAATTATTTTCAACTCTTCCCAATACCCCATAATATTTTTATCAACCCAAAACTATGTTAAGATAGATTAAATTAAACCTTAGACCCTGAGACTAGTAAAATTATTTCAAATTGTCCCACGAACTAAGTTTAATTACAATAAACCCTCAAACTAAAAACTCAAATTTAACAAGTCCATTTCTTTAGTTTGGCAGGTAACTACGATGAAAAATGGGCATGTCTAATGCACATGAATTTTTTCAGGGTAAATATGTAAATTGGCTTCACACTGCCACCCAACCATCCTCTTTAACAGCCCTCAAACATGCGCTTATCCAATCACCAAACACATTCACACAAACAATCCTCCAACTAACCTCACACCTAAATACCTCTCCACTTTTCTCTTTGGCCAAAACAATGAACAAGAAACATTGACCAAAAACCCCAAAATATCTCCATCTCCACCTCTATCCACTATGGCATCCACACTTATCCCCACTTTCTAATACTCATCACTACGCACCTTTAACAAATGGGATTTTATTCTTAAAACCATGTATGACGTTTACTCTTCAGTAAAGGTGTGTCTATTCATTTTGAAACAAGAATCATGGTTATGAAAATGCCTTATATTTATGCTTTAAAATATATTGTATATCAATCAATTATACTTTATAGGAATTTCGATGAGTGGGTTTGGTTTTATCACGGGAGATCGAAATTTTAGTTCTATTACAATTAAATAGTGCACAACCTAGATAGGGAGTTGATATCCTATCGGCATGGTTGTGTGTAAAATCCTAGTAGTTTATCTCAAACTACTGAAATTTGTCTGATGGTTCGAGAACTTGTTCGATAGTTCAAAAGAGGGTTGCAATCGATACATCCATAAATTTATTAAACGGATCACCAAATTTAAGTCTAAAGGCTATCTTGATTAGACTTAGCTAATCTCACACCATTTGCAAAGGGGACATAGATTCTTAATCCCGGGAGTTATGAGTATTAAAATTCTTGCATAATTGTTACTTTGATTTCTATGGGTGAGATTCAATTATATATCGGGTCAATAGATCTCCACAAGTTGGGAAATTTTGAGTGAGTAGGCCTGAGATCATAATTTAGAGAAATCCTCATCCAGGAGATGTCTTGGATTATGATACCCCCTTGATAGACTTATATGTTTTGATTTCACTAGTAAAACCCAGTCGGTGGATTATTTTATAATCTGGTAAAGTAGAAAATAAGTTAAGTGTGAGAATTAAGGAATTGATTAGATGTTTGTTAAAATTGGTTAGAGACAAATTAATTTGACCAAGCGGGTGGATAATCCTTATGTGTTGACTTGGGGAATCACATTATGTACCACAATCAACTTTGCAAATAAAATCTCTTTATTCCGAGGGATTTAGTGATAATTTAATTAGAGTGCAGTCGTGGTTATTTAGTGGAATTAATCGTGATTAAATAAAGAAAGGAAAAATTATGGTAATTTTAATGGGGATTCCTAAGTATTTATTTAGAATTCAATTTAATTATTTATCTTGGGTTATAGTATAGGCAAATACCCAACTAGTAGGCTCGAAACTCTCTGGAATCCCAATTAAGGCCAAGCTCAAGACTTATACCTATTTATATTGCTATAAGTTAGGGTTTTAGGTTAATGGTCCATGATGGAGGGTTAGAGAAGGAGAGGAAAAACACAATTTATGTTTTTTTGTGAATGGATAAGGAGAGAGAAATTGATTTCTCTCATATTTCACCATGGTGTCATCTCCAAGAGTAACAACACATAAGGATTACTTTATATGGATCATAAACTAGAATATTTGAGATGTTCCGAGCATTCTAGCAAGCTTTTTGAAGACCTTGGAGGAAAGAAAGATCTTCATCTTCTTCAACCTATTTCTCCATATACGAATAATAACAAGATTCACTACGGTTTTATTTCTTGAAACCTTATGTTTATTCTTTAAACTTAGTTCTTATTTTCTTTCCAATGCGTGATTAATCAAAGATCTTAGGGCTGAAAAGTTTTCACATTTTAAATGTCAATCCAGATTCTCAACATTTGGTATTAGATCCCCTGGCTGTAGATTTATCATGTGGAAGTCCATGTTTCCCAACGATTCAAACCCTAGGTTTCATGTATGTGCATGGATGTGTACATTTTTGTACTAACATGGTTTTGTATGATGTGAATGATTATGTCTCTTCCATCATGGTCATGTGAATGTATTTTGTGTGATTGGATCCTATAGTGGTGTATCATTAATTATTTCTATCTCTTAAATTAGATACGGTGGTGATAATTAGGTTTTTATAATTATTGATTTATCGGTGTATTTGGAGAGAATGTGAGGGGATGTAATTTTTTATTTTTTATTTGTATCTAGGTTTGATCTTGGTGGTGTTATATGGAGTTCCAAATTTTTTTTGGAAGTCCTTCCATGATGATTTTCATGAGCTTTATCAAAATGAACAAGCAAAAATAGAAAATAAAATAATAATAAAGTTAGCGGCGGGATTCCCATGCGCTAATTGCTACAGTGGCTCTGCTAGGGTCCATAGCGACCCTCCAAGGTTCTATAGCGGCGTCCCTCATTCTCTTTAGGTGAAGATTTTTTTCTTTGCACGGTTGCCTTCTGGAATTATATATTATGTAGAAGTCCTTTTGGGTTGGGATTCTTCTTCCAAGATATTTCCATACAGGAGGATTGTTTCAAGGAAGTTTTTTGGGAAAAATATCTCTTTATTCAAAGATTATTTGGGAATTTATTCTTCTACGAGTTGGACACAAGATGGACTCTTCAAGGGGGTTTTGACCTACGAGATTTAACTCAAGGACTATTTAGGTCATGATGGATAGGGGAATTTATGTCCTTATTATTTTATTTTATTTTGTAATTATTTTTTATTTGAATTTATTATGTTGTTTAATTTCGTGTGCTAATTAATTGATTAATTAGGAACACCCTTTTTATGGACCTCATTTGGGGGGGGGGGGGGGGGGGGGGGGGGAGGGGGGGGGGGGGGGAATCCATTCTACTTATTTTCTAAATTGAATTTAATTAAGTAATTAATTTAAAGGTATAAATTAAATTTGATCTTTGAGACTTGTTTTGATTTGAAAATATTTTTATTTTTGAAAAATTGAAATAGTGAGATCGAGCAATTTAATTTGTATAAGTAAATTGGAAAATTACCAAAGATTTAATTCGGTCATTCAAAATTAAATAAATTATTTTTAATAATACCGTCCAATTTAAAATATTAGGTGGGAGAGGGGTTTTCACATAAACCACGTCGTCTTCATTGGTGTCTTTAAGAATGTGATGTGATTACTCCATCATGCATCTTTGGTCTGGCCCCCTACAGATGGATTTAATCACGACATCCAGTATTCTTAAGACACTTAAGTGATAGCTAAAATAATTGAATGTAAGTGAGTTTGGTATCCCAGCGGGGAAGTTATTCACAAGCAAAATGAACCAATGGTATACACTTAAAACAGAATTGACGATATCCTCCCCAATAAAGTCATTGTCATTAATTATGGGACCAAAAAATATTGGGTATTCATTATGTTGGAAAGAAGAATCCTAGAGTGTCCGGATGATATAATAAAAGATGAAAAATTGTCTACTTAAAGGTGGGTGATTTAAGCTCCCAACGAGAAATCTCTCTTTAAGGGAACTAGGATGTCCGACGAAATTAGTTTTTAATTGGAAATAGAGGGATGCCACTTTAAAATTTAATTGAATTAATTCTCGAGTTTAAATTTCAGATTGATTTTTTTTAATAATGATTCTAAGATTTTAAAAATGAATTCAACTTTTTCTCATTATTTTAGTCTTATAGTTTAAACTGGAATGAGTTTCAAGGATTAATAATGTAATTGGACATTGTTCTAACTTGAGAGCATGATTCTCATCAAAGTCTTAAAATTGTGATGTGATTAACTCCTCGCCTCAACTTGTCCCCCCCCCCCCCCCCCCCCCAAATAGATAGTATTAATCGTGAAAGCACTATATAGTAAAATTGATGGTAATTCTTTTAAAAATAAAGCATTACACGTATTCAGTCCCCCCCCCCCCCCCCCCAATGGGAAAATTATGCATATATATGTTTAATTTTAAAGAATTGATTAATGAGAATTTGTAAATACCGGTATTGATTGATGATGCTCAACTAAGAATCATGTTCTGGAAATGATCTTAGTCATTTATTAAGCAAGGGATTCTTTTGATTAAAAATGGATGGAAAATTCGGTTCCATTTCCTAATATGGGAATTAGCATCATTGGTATCCAAGGGAAGAGGGAGGATAAGGATAAGTCTCGGGTACATTGGTTTCGTTTAAGAAATTTTAATTCCACAGTAGCAGTGAAAAATTCAAAAGGCGGGTGTTTTCACTACAAGTAGTTAGAAATTTTATAGCAACGTGTCCAATTTTTCCTAGACTCATAAGGAAGGTGATATGGTGTCATTTTTCTCTTACAATTAAATGCATGATTTATGGTCCGATGGATATGAACCTAGTGTGTAGACTTGGGAGCCACAAATCAGGATTGTAACTCGTTTCAGAGGTTCTAAGTAACCGAAAAATTACTTTAAAAGGAGATGTTCCAAATTATGGGCAATTCAAATAAGGTAGCAGTATAAGAAATAGGAAATATTTTTAGATTATTGTGATGACATAAAAATAATGTAGGTAAATAATTTTAATGTACCTTGTTTTAGGAAAATTTGATTTCAAATTCTAATTTTGTTTTAAACAGATATTTGATTATTTTAACAAAATTGTTTTATCAAGATTGGACATCTTTTATCTATTTTGGTACATAAGAAGATAATTTGTGCATTATAAGGTATGTCTCACCAATACTACTAAACACTGATATGGATAATTTTAATGGAAAAATCATTAAAGAGAAATTTTCCTTCTAGAACCGAACACAATTTTGGCACTTATGATTTGGTTATTTTTTCCTATAAGGAATTCAAAAACTAGTTTAAAATGGACAGCTGATTTCATGGGAAGTGGAGGCACTTCTAATATTGAATACAATTTAGAAGGTAAAATGACCAAAGGTCCCTTCACAACCAAAACCTAAAGAGCCAAAGATTTTTTGGAAATGTTTCATGTGAAACCCCACCTAAATAAATACCGGGTGATCAGTCCTTTATTAAATTAAATCAGGATTTCCAAATTAGTTCATTCTTAGCATCACTGTCAAAACCAAATTAATTACTAATCACCTGTTAGTTAATTAAACCAGCATCAATTTTATCTTTCATTAAACAGATAAAAACTTGCGAAAAACCAAATTAAAGCCATACACCAATATATAGTCTAATCCATCACTAAATATATATAAATAAAGTCTTTCCGAATAAACCATCGGCTAAAACCAAACTAAATAAATCCAACATAATAATAACTGAATAAAATATGAATGGGACAGCATGCCCAAATGAAAATTGTAATACTAAAGTCCTCCCAATAGATCCTACATTAGGAAAAGAGAAAATGAACTGTCTAATCAAAACTCCTGCAAGCATCCACCTATGCTGCAGCTGCATGTCCTTAGAACAAAATATCAAGTCTGGCGTCCCTGTGGCTGGACACCTAAAAGATTTTGAAAATATTTTTATAGCAAGAGTTAGTACTCAACATTTTGAAAATATTTAGCAAGAGTTTATCACAATTCAAAGTTCGGTTATTGATTACACGTGTTAGGTTCACGTATACTCTCTTGAGTTTCCTCAACCCTCAGCTATTGTACATGCCTAACGTTCTCTACTTAGCCTACCTAGTTGTACTATCCAAGTTAACTAGACATAAGTAACTATCTGGACTATTCACATCTCTATGTCCCCGTACCGCCCATACAGTACGCTATCCGAATTAACATTTCTCGTATTTTAAGAGTTGAAATTAGCATTTCAGTTATCTTATCATTTATTCAATTAATTAAGTTTCACTACTTAATTCATTCTTTAGATATACACTATTTATCAGTCTACTGTCACACATAAGTAGAATAATCATGATCATATATATATTTTTATCTCTCATATATATATATATATATATGGTGTCTCTCGATAGGACCACCGTGAAACAATAGGCATACTTTGTTATCAGTCCAAGTACCTCTCGTACTAAATGGGGACTATTGGTTCATCATGTCTCCTCAAACCCAAAATCAAATATTAAGCAGTGGAGGTGAACATAGTTCTAATCCTTTGGGCTACGCATAGACCTAACGTACCCAAATGACACGTTGGTCTCACTAATACACGTCACATAGCGAGCATCCCTAAGTTCTATGTTCTGGAGCACCAATCTAGACCTCACTGGAATCGTCCAGGCAGGATCGCCTACTACGCGAGAACCTCTGGTGATAGCAAGCAGCGTAGGTATGCTAAATCATAACATCAATCATATAGGTACACACACAACCTATATATATATATATATATATATATACATATTCAATAAGTATTCACACAACCTAATTATCATCGTTCGTACGTCGTATAAATCACTCACAAACTCCCCGTACTTATTATTTTACGATTTAACTCACTATCGTATTATTCGAATATTATTCTCCACTCTAAGGGTCCTATTTACCCCTTACGTTATTTTAGTAGCTAAGTCTTCCTTTCCCTACTGGTTCATGCCATAAGCTCACTCATGTTTTTCCGTAATTACATTCTCATTCTTGCGAATTAATTACTTTATCATTAAATCCCGTTTCATCATCGTCTTAATTATCTCGATACGACTAAACTTACATAACCCTATCATGGCCTACTGCAATATAATAGATCCCACATTATATTCAAACAATCTCCCAAAAGTTTTCCCGACAACAATTTAGGAGTTTTAAGCAAAAAGGAAGATTTTACTTCTTTTTCTGGGAACCGAACTGGTTCGCCTCTGATCCGCACCGGTCCGCCCCTCTGTTCTTCGCCTTTTTCGTTTTACAGATGCGTTTTTCACCTTTAATACACTTATAACTTCCATGTTCCTTCACCAAACTCCAAACGAATTGTCCCAAGCCCTTCTCACATGTATTAGGACAGTTTCCAACGTAATTTTTGCATCAAAATATTACAAATAACATTCAAGAATGGATTTAATCATATAATCCTCAAAAACCCTAGGTTTTATGTTCTTTCACCATAATACATCAAAAACCCAGATTTAATTCGTGGATAATAACACAAAATCTCTAATTTATTATCCTATACTGATATCAAATCATTCTACATGCAATCTCTACCCAAACATGTATTCAAATTATTCTTTTCATCCAAGAACATCAAATTTATCAATATAAATGAAACCCTAGTCACATGGGTATTATAACTTCATATTGATTTGAAATAAACACTTGACTTATTACTGTAGAGTCTGATTTCGTGGCTTGATGTTGGGTTTGATTGCTTTCTTCTTCAATCTTCCTTCCCAAGATGTTTGTGGTGAAAGAACACACCTTGATTTTTCAATAACTCTCCCAAGAGCTCCAAGAATGGTCTCTCCTCCTTCTCTAAGGACTCCTCTTTATTTTTGGTGTTTCTAACCCTAACCCCTTTTATTTAACATCTGTTATAAGGCTCCAAAATTTGTAGGTCTCTTTACCCCATATAAAAAAATGGCCAAGATACCACTACACCAAATCTACCGTATTGTCACGGTCATTAACCTTGACAAGTTGGACTTGTCAAGGTCAATGACGGTGACAATTCTGGGGGTGACAACTTTTTTTGTCATGGACTTGTCATGGTCATTGACCGTGACAAGTTTATTAGATTTGTCACGATCCTTAACCGTGACAAGCTTTGTCATGGTTAAGGACCGTGACAAACCCATGACAATCTTTAAAAAATTATCACGGTCATTGACTGTGACAAGTTCATGACAATTATCCTTTGTCACGAACTTGTCACGGTCAATGATCGTGACAATTCTAGGCAGAATTGAAAAAAAAATCTGTTGGGCAGTATGGCCATGGCTACTGCCACTGCCTAGCAGTATATATGTACCTGTTATAGCAACGTTGTACCTGTTCAAACATTATATATCCAAATAAAATAGAGATAGTGCAAATATACATTCAAAATAGAGACAATATGCATCACGATATAATCCAAATATAATTAAAATGTACCAACTTAACAACAATTCAAATATACCAACTTCAAAACAATACAATTCAATTCAAATAATGTCACTACATGTCCTGGGTAAGGTTAAATTCGAGGAGGTGAATAGGCCACACGACATACGAATTGACACACCCACTGATATACATCGTGCCGCATTGTTCGCGCAACCACAACGGGGAGTTCTCCTTCCCGGGTATCACATGCGTAACGAGCACCTTGGATTCGATGTCTTGAAGCTCACGTCCATGAACTAGTCCACCCTGGATGATATTCGGGTCCCTCAACCCCCGCCCTATCCACTGTCCATCAAATATGTCCAGTATAAACACGCTCGGCCAACCAAGTGTCGACATCGGTCGGTCGAAGGAATCCAAATAGGGAAGTGGATCATCAAAGTCTGCACGTGTCGGCGATGAAGCAACGAGGTCCACATCCTCGTCATCCTGCACCTTGTCCTCCCACACCTCCTCCCCCACCACATTCTCCTTACCTTTTCCCTTGCATTTTCCGCCGCCCAACGAACGCTTCATGAATGAGAACATATCTTGAACCGTCTCCTCCAAACGGGATAGCTTCGTGTCATGTGAGTTCACCGTTCGAGCCAACCCAGTGTTGCTCATCTCCAATCCGATGATCCTAGATTTGTCCACCTGCGAGCTCACCCCCCTTGTCCTCCCCTTGCGATCAGAGCCAAGCACTTGGATGAGTGCGTCTGTGGACAAAGATGCCTTGTTGTCATCAGATTGTGACTCATGCACTTCCTTAAGCTTTTCCTGAAACGACAAAAAGCACATGATTTGTAAAATAAGTAAATTAAAAAATTATAACGTAATTAACAAAAAGTAAACTATCGAATTACTTACAATCGTGGTCGCGACGCTCGGGGACACCTCCTTTTCATTCCCCTTCTTCGTTCGAAGAGCCACATAAGTATCGAGCCTATGTGGCCTACCCCCTGGGCCACTCCCTGTCCCCTGAAATAAAATAAAGTAAAATTAGAATCGGCCCCGCAAAGTAAAATAATGCAGAATAATATATTTCTGTAGTTATAGAAAAATTAAATCTTACCATCATCCTATGCTCCACCTCGGCGTAAGACGTCCGTCCGGAGTAGTGCACGTCCGTCTCTTTCTCCCGGTTTTCCCTCCCTGATTGGCGAGATGCCAATTATCGCTCCCGGATCTCAATGTCAACGAACTTTTGCCATTGTGCCAATAAGATTGGCTCCTTCGGCGGGATGGATTCACACCTTTGGATAATGGACTCTCGTGTCTTCCCAAAGTACCGGGTACGCATATTTTTCTTCCACGTCTTGTGTTGCTCCCTCAACTGCTCCAAGACAGAATCGCATAGCTTTGGATCCAGGCTGAATTGTTCATGTCCAACAAATTCAATGTTAGTTGAAAATAAATATAAAATGAAATCGGAATTGAAATATTCATATGAATATAAATATAAATACATTACCTGTAGTGCCACCCAAACAGCTAACTTGAGCTCCTACGGCACCTCCTTCCAACTAGTGTACCCCGGGCCAATGATCGTCTTTACCAGCTCGAGGGATCTCGCTAATAGCCCCGTCTTGTTCTCGATGGCCATACCCAATTTGTCATATTTGGGGAGCCTAGGGCCGAGGAACCCTCGTCGCCTCCGCTACCATCGAGCCCAAACGACATCATCATAACAAACATCATCATCCTCGCCTTAATACCTGAAGGAGACATTTACTGTAAAAAAATGTTATTAGTACATATCAAAATGAATTAAAAGAAGACATGCAAATATGTACAATTACTACAAATAAAAATGAATTGTTACTGTCAAACACCTCAATTCTGAATTCCAAAACAACAGCATCTAGCTCATAATATGTACAATTACTAAAAATCCAAAACATCCCCACCCCCACCCCTACTGCCCACACACGCACACTACACAAGAGTGAAAATGATAAAGTGCAAATCAATTAAAAGCATTAAAAATGGATGTTTCAGTACAAATTGGAATATTTATTACAAATTGAAATTATGCCACTAAGAATATTATTATACAAAAATTATGCAGTCCCAAACTGTCCAAACGGGATAATTCGAGAGATCTCATTACAGGGGTAATGACTCTCGAACGGGTCTAAGGCCTATTGAATGCGTACGCATAAGAACTAGAAGGCTAGTGTATATACGCACTATATGTACTTTCAAGTATGTTTCATTTAATTATCATACTATATATATATTGTTCGATATACAAAGTAATTTTCAAAAAAAGTTGAAAAATCCCACCCCCATATGGACAATAATCCAGTGGTCATGCCACTTTTAAAACTACCCAACCCAACATCGATCCACTATAATCCAATTGCAATGTCAACAACAAATGAGTATCCCGTACTCCTTCTAATTCATCTACTCAATTAATTATTGTCATCAATTAAACTAACAATTAAAGTATACAATTATTAGTTTACTAATTTACAATAAGGGGCAATCCTACTTTCATAATTAATCATATATTAATTTACTAATTTACAATGAGGGGCAATCATATATTAATTTACTAAAAAAATTAATAACCAATCAATTCGTTTACAAGGGACATTACGCACAAACACGCACACTACACACACATACACACACACACATATCCCCCCACCCCTACCCCACCACCAACCCATCCCTGCCCCTCCCCCCCCCCCCCCAACCCTGTCCCACCCCCTTCCACCACCACACGCACACACACCACTACATACACATACACACACACACACACACAAACAACAACAACCTCATCCCTGCCCCACCCCCTTCCCCCACCCCCCTCCCCACCCACCATACACACGCACACACACACATACATACACACACGCACATATATATATACACACACACGTATATATAAATGAGAGAGAGGGAGAGAGAGAGAGAGAGAGAGTAACTTGAAAGTAGAGAGAGGGAGGGCAACGTAGAGAGAGAGATAAAGAACGAGGGAAGAATCGGCAGGGGAAAAAAAGAAGGGGAAAGGGTTTTTTACTGGGACATTTGTCACGAATGTGTCACGGTCCTTGACCGTGACAATATTATACGAATTGTCACGATTAATGACCGTGACAAGTCCGTGACAAGTATAGTTGTCACGGTCTTGTCACGGTCAATGACCGTGATAATACCTTGTCAAGGACGTGTCATGATCATTGAACGTGGTAAAAAATGCGTATTTTTTCGTCACGGTCAATGACCGTGACAAGGCTAGTCGCTGGAAGGGTGTCAATTTACCCATTTTGGTGTAGTGTACCTTTATATGGTCCCAGATTAGTCTAAAATTGACCCATGACTCAATTGACATCCCCGAGTATACTATTTTTATTAATCAACCCTTCCGGACTCATCCGTGACCTCAAAATCATCATTCGAGTCATTCTAAATAAATATTCCATTTCGACCCCAGGTTAGTCTACACGCGACTCCCGATTGAGATAAATTCCAATTACGCCATTATCATTCGCTATGACGTAATTTCTAAACATCAATCATTTACTATTTACTCAGTAAATATAATTCATAATATTAATCATTATTTCACTCATGATTAATATTTAATATTCACACTTATTCAATTCAATTAAATAACTTCTCTCGCGTAATTTAAAATAAAACATTTTAATTATCGAATTAATTAAATCTCAAATATGCAGAAAATACGGGGTATTACATTTAATTTCGATTAGTGTGGTTTTGTGACTATTCGGTGAATAGGTGGTTTTGAGTTCATCGATCTCATTGATGATTACTCAAAGATATGGATTTGTTTACCTTATGAACCACAAGTTTGAAACCTTTGATTAGTTCTGAGTGTATAAGACTAGGGTGGAGCATAGGTGAGGTAAACTAATCCAAGCTCTATGATCTAATCGTAGGGATATAAACCTCTTGGGAGAGTTAAGAAATTATTTATCTAAGTTATGGGATTTTATCCCAAGTTTTCTACACCGGGTATTCCACTTTCGAATGGTGTAGATAATAGGAAAGAGTAAGACTCTTATGTTTACGATAAGGTCCATGGTAATTTATTCAGAATTGCAACATTCATATTGGGATTTACGAAAGATATGGAGATATACATTCTGAATTTAGTTTCTTCTTAATCGATCTTTTTAACTCCCAATAAACATTAAAATGAACGCAAGCACATTCTAGGTCATGTTTGGATATGTGGGTGTCGGCACTTGTGTTGTGAAATGAGCCAAGGAAGTTAAAATTAAGGACAAATGTATGTCTCTTTATTGGTTATCTTAAAGGTTATAGAGGTAGTTCATATCATATTCTTAATAATAAGAAGGTCATTGATTGCAACAATGGTCGATTCTTGAAAAAGGATTATATAATAAACTATATGCCCAAGTGTAAGCTAGTCTTACAAGATTAAAAAGAATCATCGTATTACAGAAGTTGCTAGACCATCTGTATATGATGAATTATAACTTGATATCGATAATACACCACCTGGTGGTCGTGGGAGTATTACATATAATCAAGATACACTTGTCACTTACACTGGATAACTAGTGGATCCACGTCGTAGTGGGAGCATCACGAGAAATCCTGAAAGGTTAGTGTTTGGGATGATCATTTTGATATGATCCCAAGAAAACACGCACCGAATTACTGAGACTACAATGAGGCATTCTAATACATGACTTTTTCTTTGATTTATGACTATGGATACCAAAAGGGTTCGATGTGTTGGAATCAAATTTTGGGACTTCTAAACTTAATAATGGGGTAAAACCCATCGGGTGCAAGTGAACCTACAAGAAGTTAAAAGAAAGATGGATGGATGGGAAAGCGACAACCTTTAAGGAGAGGCCTGTGAAAAGGGTTTACTCAGAAAGAAAGGGATTGACTATGATCAAACCTTATCGACTAAAGCCATGCTAAAGTCTATCAGGATTCTTTTAACGTCAAGATTGCGTTCCCAAAAGATTGTCTTAACATGTACATAGTAAGAAGTCAGAAAAGCAAAGTGATGTAAGCTTGTGATATCCCCATTTATGGATTAAGTTAACATCAAGGTCTTAGTTAAATTTGTTTGATTAGTCAATCAATTTTTTTTATTGGATCGAAGCTCCAATAGCACTTGTTTGTATAACAAGCATGATGGAAATGTGGTGTATTTCGAGTACAATTTGTGGATAATATTTATCTGATCAAAAATGAGGTGGAAATATTGTATTACATAAGAGTGTGGTTGTCCAGGTAGCTCGATATAAATTATTTAGGATGAGTCAAGCACACCCGTGTGATCAAGCTTTCGTTAGATCAGATTAAAAAGGTGTTAGGCTTATCCCAAGTCACTTATATCAATGTTGTACTCACATAATTAGTATAAAATTATATGAAAATATTTCCTTTTCAAGTATGGAATCACTCTGTTTGGAAATCAGTGGAAACACTTGATTAGATAGAGAGAATGAGGCATATACCTAATGCCTCGACGGTGAGCAGCCTCACGTGTGTTGTATTGTGTACTAGATAAATAAATTTCTATGCCTTCAGTATGGCCAACAGACTTCAGTCTCATAGTCTTATTCCTTTAAGGTATAAATACTAGGTTTTTGGTCTGATAAGGATTATAAGTTTTCTACATCGAAATATGTGTTTGCTCAAGGAGTTTGAGCTATGTGAAACGATCTTAGATTGCTAACTCTACAAAGGAGGTCATAGTCGTTGCCATTTTGGTGGAAACTAACAAGGCTATATGACTCGGTTACTTACTAAGTAACTTGGGTGATGTTTCTTCAATGGCAACTGGCTATTACACCTTTTAATGTTCATAGAGGTATGATTACAATTTCGAGAGAACTCGTAATCCATAAATGGGTTAAGCACGTTGAGAGTAGGTTTCACCTAGTGAGAGAGATCGAGCATGGAGGTGATAAGAATATACCTAAGGTTGTATCGGATAACACTCGCTTAATCCTTCTACATTTAGGCAGCAAACTACCAAATAGATGGGTTGGGAGTTATATGCAAAGGTACATGGCTTTAAGACTAAGTGGGAGATTATTGAGTTTTTATTCTTAAAACCATGTATGACTTTTACTCTTCAGTAAAAGTATGTCAGTTATTTTAATATAAGAATCGTGGTTATGAGAATTCCTTACATTTACTCATTAAATATATTGCATATGGTGTCAATCAATTGTACATAATAGGAATTCTTGTGAGTTTGGTTTGACTTGATCACAGGAGATCAGAAGTTCGGTTATAATACAATTAAATTGTTCAAAACCTAGATGAGGAGTTGGCATCTTATTGTCATGGTTGCGTGTATTTAATGGTACGAGAACTTGTGCAACAGTTTAAAAGAGAATTGTGATTGGTACATTCATAAATCTATTGAATAAGACCACCAGTGAGATTTAAGTCTATGGGGTATTTTTATTAGACTTAGATAATCTCACATCATTTGTAAAGGGTGCATAGATTAATAATCCCGAGAGTTATGAGGATTGGAATGCTTGCATAATTGTTGTTTTGATTGTTATAGGTGTGCTTCAACTATATATTCGGTCAATAAATCCTCACGAGTTGGACAATCATTTTGTGAGTATGTCTGAGATCATAATTCGGAGGAATCCGCATTGAGGAGATATCTTGGATTGTAATACTCCCTTAATAGACTTAGGGTCCTGATAAATACACTAAAAATTTTACTTCAAAACACCCTTTTGTACAAAATACCACATAAGTACCCAATATTTGTACAAAACATCAAACACTCACAACACCACATGTACCTTCTACAATATTAAAACCCAAAAAAAATTCAAACATCATTTTTTCTATTTCTTCTATCTCTCTCTCTAAGTTCCCTCCCATACCTCTCTCTCAAATGGAATTATATTGCATAAACCCATTTAAAACCCCCAATATGAACATTGGTAACATATTGCATAAAAAGGAAATAGACAAACTAGGGTTTTAAAAAAAAAATCTGCGAACTATTTTCACGGCTTGCCACCGTAATCCACTTACCACGGTCACTTGCCACCTTAACAACTGTTTTCACAGCTTCTTCCAATCGAAAGTACTCATCACTTTTGGCGACGGGGGGGCATAAATCCAGTAAACCCATTGTTTTTTAATTTGATCTTCGTTTATAAATAGTTTTAGACATTATGTACTTTTTAGAGGTGTTTTGCAGACTATTGCAATGCATTTTTGGGGTTTGGGAGACAAATAACAAGATGAAATAGTTAGGTTATTTTGGAGTTGAAGAGTTTTGAGATTTTGTATTATGTGGTGTTGAGTGTGTGGTGTTAGTATGTGTGTAGTTTTTTGTTTATTTTGGGGTATATTAGACATTTTGAATGAAAAAAAAAGTACAAAACTTTTGGGGGTGGTTAGTAAAATTTGTATTTAATTTTTTTGTGGTGTTTTGGAGTAAAATTTTTGGTGTATTTATCAGGACCCATAGACTTATATGTTTTGTCTCCACCAGTACAACCCGGCTGGTGGATTATTTTATAATCTGGTGGAGTAGAAAATAATTTAAGTCTAAGAATCAAGGAATTAATTAAATGTTGGTTAAAATTGATTAGCGAAAAATTTATTGTGACCAAAAGGGTATGGGACGGTTAACTCCACATGTGTCGCACTTAACTTATTATATAAAAAAAATTGTCACTGTCGATCTCAAGCCTGGATAAGGGAGGAGGGTTGAATTAGGTAGCTGACATCCGACGTAAAACTTTGTCAGATTCTTATAAACTTCAATTCTATGAATATACACGCTAATAGTATGGCATTCCCCTTAACCGATGTGTTGCACCTGCCACCAAGTATCTCGAAAAATAGGCAAGGGGCATTGCACCTGCCATTGGGTGTCTTGAAAAATAGGCAAGGGGCATCGTATCAGTTCCCAGATGCGATGAGAAATAGGCAAGGGATCCTGCAACAATCTGGATGTGTGAGGATAAATAAGTTAGTCCAGGATAGTAGACTTAGGTTAGCGACTTAAAACATATGGACTATGACAAGGAAAGGGATGGAGTTAGTGGATACGATGATAAGAAGAAAAGTTAATGTAGCTTATTTACAAAAACTAAATGGTTCGGTGAGAAATCTACAGAAATAGAATTATATTATACAGGAAAATATAGAAATAGGAACGGAGTCAGAACAATAGTAGATAAGAATCTTAAGGATGATATCTTAACCGTTATTAGGAATGGTGATAGACTTATACTTAAAAATCTGGTATTAGGTGAAAATATAATTAATATTTTTAGCACTTATGCACCCAAGTAGGATTAGATGAGGACACTAAAGTACAATTTTAGGAAAAATTGATGAATTAATTCAAGAAAAACTCGTCGGTGAAAAAATCTATATAGGGAGATATTTTAATGGCCATGCAGAAGAAGATCGTGTAGGATACGAGAGAGTGCATAGAGGATATGATTTTGAAGATAGGAACGATGATGGAGAGTCTATCGTACATTTTTCGATGGCTTATGATTTTGTACTAGTAAATACATATTCTAAAAGAGGCTTGAACACATAATAACTTATAAAAGTGGAACGCATAAGAGCCAAATAGACTTTTTCTTTACTAGGAAAGGAGACCGATTAACATGTAAAGAGTGTAAGGTTATCTCCGGAGAGAGCTTAACCTCACAATACAGGATACTCGTGTTGGATATAAATATTCAAAATCAATCACGAGTGTGAAAAGAGAAGATTAACCCACGAACTACGTGGTGAAACTTAAAAGGAGAGAAATTAAAAATATTTCAAGATAAAATATTAAATGAAGCGCCATATAATACCGAAGATAAGACTAACATAATGTGGGATAAAATGAAAACATACATTAGGAGAATATCGAAATAAATTTTTGGAGAATCCAAAGGCAGGGGGCACAATCTAAAGAAACTTTGTGGTGGAATGAATAAGTACAAAATATAGTAAAAATCAAAAGGGAGTGCTTTAAAACATGGCAAACAACTAAAAATTAAGAAATTTTGAGAAATATAAATGCATTAAAAAGGAAGTTAAGAAAATGGTAAGAGATGTTAAGTTAAAGGCATACGATAATCTTTATACAAAATTAGGAACACAAGAATGGAAAAAGTATTTATAAGCTTGCTACACTTAGGGACAGAAAAATAAAAGATTTTAATAACGTTAACTGTATTAAAAGTGATGATTCGAGAGTCCTAGTCAAGGATGATGAGATTATGGAAAGATGAAAAAACTGTTTTACAATGTTATTGAATGGAGATAATGGAAGTAAATTAAATATAGAGAAACTTAGAGAGACTTGGGGAATATATTTTTTTGCAGAATTAGCACAACAGAGGTTAGGATTGCCCTAAAAAGATGAAAATAGGGAGGGCTTAGGGACCAGATGGTATCCATATTGAGGTACAGAAATTTTTAAGGGAGGACGGAGTGTCTTGGCTTACAAAATTATTTAGTAGAATTATAATGAATGATAGGATGTCCGATGAATGGAGAAAGAGTGTTTTAGTATCTATTTATAAAAATAAAAGGGACATACAAAGTTTTTCAAATTATCGTGGTATTAAATTAATGAGTCATACAATGAAACTGTGGGTGAGAGTGATTGAATAAAGATTGAGACTGAAAACAACCGTATCTGAGAAAATTTTAGGTTTATGCCTGGAAGGTCAATAATGGAAGCAATTTATTTATTGAGGAGATTAATGGAGAGGTATAGAGAGAAAAAAGACCTTCATATGATTTTTATAGATTTGGAAAAGGCTTATGATAAGATACCAAATGGATATAATATGGTGGGTTCTACATAAAAAATGAGTGACTCGTAGATATTTTGATGTGATCAAGGATGTGATGATGGGGTCATGACTATAGTAAGACCATCAGTTGAAGAAAGTAGTGAATTCTCAAATATTGTAGGTCTGCATCAAGGTTCAGTACTAAGTCCTTATTTCTTTATTTTTATTATGAATGAGTTGACTGAAAAAATATAAGATAATGTGTCATGGTGGATGTTATTTATAGATGATGTTGTTTTAGTAGTATATGAGACTAAGATGGAGATTAATGCTAGATTGAAATTATGGAGAGAAAATCTAGAAATAAGAAAATATAAAATAAGCATGACTAAAACAGAATATGTGGAGTGCAATTTTAGTAGTAATTGAAGGGCAAACGAGGGTATGATGAAACCGAGGGTGTCAAGAGATACCTAAAAAAGATTATTTTTTGCTATTTAGGCTCGATTACCCAAAAAGATGGAGACATTAGTGATGATGTTATTCATAGGATTAAAGCAGGGTGGGTTAAGTGGAGAAGTGTTACCGGCGTATTTTGTGATAGGCGTATAACTTTGAAGTTAATAAGAAAATTTTATCAACGGCCATTAAACCCACCATGTTATATGGGACAGAGTATTAGACAACCAAAAAATAATATGTGCAGAAAATGAGTACGGCGGAAATGTGAATGCTAAGATGAATTTGTGGTAAAACTCGAAAAGATAACATTAGAAATGAACAAATTCGTGTAACGGTAAAAGTAGCTCCTATATAAGATAAATTGAGATAAAATCGACTTAGATAGTTTGGACACGTCAAGAGTAGATCAATGGATGCTCCCATAAGGAAGAGTGATTTAGTTAGTATTGATGGTAATGCAATGGATAGAGGTAGGCCTAAATTGACTTGGTGGGATATTGTAAAAAATGACAAGACATTATGTTGTTTAACCGAAGATATTACACTAAACACAATCGAATGGAAAAATAGGATTTAGCTGACCCAAAATAATTGGGAAAGGGCTTTCTTGAGTTGGGTTTGGGACATTTAACATGGAGAAACACATTATGTAACACAATCAACTTTGCAAATAAGACACCTTTATTCCAAGTGATTTAGATATATTTAAATTGAAGTGCGGTCGTGATTATTTAGTAGAATTAATAAAGAAAATAATTACGGTAATTGTAATTGAAATTTTTGAGTAATTGTTTGGAAGTCAATTTAATTATTTATCTTTGTCCCTAAAATAGTCCAATACCTAAGTAGTTGGCCCAAAACTCTCTGAAAGATCAGCTAAGGCCAAGCTCGTGACTTACACTTATTTATATTGGTGTAAGCTAGGGTTTTAGGTTAATGATCCATTATTAAGAGTTAAAGGAGAGAGAGAGTTATTTCTCTCATATTTTCACTATAGAGGGTTGAGGAGAGAGAAAGTTATTTCTCTCATATTTCACCATGGTGTCATATCTAAGAGTGCCCATACACATGGCTTACTTTGGATAGATCATATACTAAAAAATTCGACATGTTCGAAGAATTCTAGAAAGGTTTTTGGAGACCTTGGAGGGAAGCAAGATCTTCATCTTCTTCAACCTATTTCTCCATATGCGAATCACAACAAGATTTGTTATGGAATTGTTTCTTGAAACCCTGGGTTGATTCCTTGTACATAATTCTTGTTTTATTTCCAATACTACCATCTCACTCAACCCGACCCGCTATAGCAGTCCTAACCCAGCTAATCTTAAATCAAACTGAAGATCTCATTAAGATTTTCTAATGGATATATATATACAGTCCTTCTCTTGTGCGGACTAGTTCGCATTTTAAGAATGCGGACCGGACATGTGTCACCTGGCGGTGATCCCAAAAAAGAGAGAGAGTGTGCCTATAATTTATGCGATAATTTCTAGGGGCACCGTTAGATGACACATGTCCGGTCCGCATTCTTAAAATGCGGATATATATATATATATATATATATATATATATATATATATATATATATATATATATATATATATATATAGAGAGAGAGAGAGAGAGAGAGAGAAGGGGGGAGATGGGTGTGATTAGAATGCTGAAGGGGCAGGGGTGGGTTGAGTTGGATCACCATTGAGTTTGAGTTGGATCTCCGATGGGGTAGGAGGAATTGTGGGGTGTGTGGGTGGGTGGATGGACAAGCTAGGGTTTTGCTTTTTTTAATTATTTAAATTACATTTGTACCACTTAAGAATAATGTGAATCATTTATGTCCCTCAAAAGAAGTCATTTGCAATGCATTTATGACCATTTTTTGTCATAATGAACTAACAAAACTAATGGAAGGGCCTTATCATGTTTATGGGCTTATCTGTAACTAAATTTAGTCTATGGGAGATTTCGAAACAATCACAATAATTTAGGGGAGCAAATGTGTAATTTTTTCATTCAAATATATCTCATCTGGAGGTCTAGGATGCTTCTTGAACTTGAACGGGCACTACATATTTCCCACGTTGTCACAAAGTAATGTCACCACAATTTAACGTTTTAATTTTCATACTAACCATTAAATTTGGGATCATTTTCAAGTTTGGACCCGATGTTTTGTAATTTGAAAGGGTTAACTACATTTTCACCCCTTCAACTTTGCACATATTTTCACTTTCACCTCTTGTACTTTCATTTTCAACACTTAAACACCCTCAACTTTTAAAAGCGCATCTTTTGACCTCCTAGCCACATTTGTGTTAAATTTCCATACAAAAAATTGATCATTTGCACAAGTGGTTGGACAATAATACTCTCAAGTGCAGTGCAAATAATTAATTTTTTATCAAAATTTAACACCATTAGTGTTTGTAAGTAAAGTGATGTATTTTTATAAGTTGAGAGGATGAAATTTAAAATATGAAAATACGGGATGAAGTGGAGAGAAAAAAAGTGCTCCTATCATGATTGCATCCCATAAAACATTGCAATTTTAGCTCTGAGCTTGGAGATTTGACGTGGTGGGCGATTAGCCTTCCTATTCCATTATCTCATCCACTTTGTTAAGCCTCATAAGAATGTGATGGAAGTTTTAACATTGCAGTTCTTTTCTTTTTTTCTTTTTTTTTTTTTTGGGACAGCATGAATTTTAAAATATCACGCCTAACATTGCTACTTTTAAAACAATCGGTGCAAAATTAAACATGACATCAAACTAAACAGGATTAATTTTGCATTTACCCCGTTTTATATATTTTAGAAAACAGTGCTCCTATCATGATTGCATCCCATAAAACAGTGCTCATGTACATGGCCATCCATTGCTATCTCACAAACTCGAATGTTTTCGTAAAACATTGCTAATACTGGAATGGCCTTTAATTTGTCGGTTCCATTCTAGAGAGAGAGCCATCCATATAAGAAAAAACATTGCTGCCCGGGGCCCAAACTACTCAATAGCAAAGCGAGGATATATCTACTATCCTACAGGAAAGGATCCATATTCCGAATGCATTCAAAACCAGTGTACTCATTTTCACGCCACCACCAAAGTAATACTCAAGTTGTGACTAGTTACATTAGACATGTTATAATTCAAACCAGTCAATGAAAAAACAAAAAAACAAGGTACACACAACACATGTTGCTATCAACATAGCCACACGATGCGGCCTGATCTATAAATCTTAGAAAAGGGCAATGGAATCAAGGGGACTCGCATAAAATGTAAATTTAAAATACTGAAATAGTCATTACTCTGCCCTAAAGCAGGAAACGGATAAACCTTTAAAAAGCAGAAGCAAAACCATCAAAGATGATGTAGTCACTATCTCCAAGGAAATCAAAATGCTGCATGCCATAACAAAGTATCTCCCTGTGCTACCAGACAACTCGAATCAAAACTCATCGTCATCTTCTTCAGCTATGTGCTGTGCAAGCTCTTGCTCCTGCTGTTGTCTCTCTCTCCTCTTCTCAGCACTCTCTTTCTCCTTGTGGGAATTTGGTGGGAACCGAAGGGCACGGACTGCCTCGTTATGCATGTTAAGGCAGAAAGCAATCCTCGAGTTGAATGCAAATTGAGGCTCATTTGTGGAGTAAATGTCCCCCGTCTCCTTGGATACCATCCACCCATTCGCATGATCCAATGTGGCATCAATTGCACCATCTCGGATGGCCTTCGACACAATACTCTCAGCATCAGCAACAGGGTTTGGGGAGTCCAATCTCAGTTTTTGGGCTACGTCAACCAGTGAGATACGCCAGTAGGAAATACTGAGGTTACGAAGCCCAGTCCTTATGACATTGTGCCGCAGCCTAACAATTAAATTGTGGGTTCGGTCTGACGTGAAAGTGCTAGAGAATTTCTCAGCAACAGTTTTAAATAGCTCCAGATCCCCTATTCGAACAGCCTGAAAGCCCGGCCACACATTATACAGTAAATCAATTACTATACATTTTGTTACATGATTGGGAAAAGATCGAAAAAAAAATATTATTTCTTTGACAAGTTGGAAAAAGAGAGGAATGGCTAGGTGAGACATTTCCAATTTTTTTTAAAAAGAGAGGTCGTACCCAGTGCACAAGGCGCTCCCGCTTAACTGCAGGGCCTGGGAGAGGCGGATGTCAGCGGGCCTTACCCCCATATATGGAGAGGCTGCTCCCATGTCTCGAACCCGAGACCAACCATAGCTTGAGCGAGGACACTTGCCATTGCACCAAGGTACAACCTCTACATTTCCAGTTTTCTATAGAATCTAATTCTTTGGAGCTAGATAGAAAAGGTTTTCCATTGATACTGAGGACAACTAGAGTATGTTCCATCCATAAATATAAAACATTACCCACTTCATATCAATTCGATAGTCCACTTTCAAATCAATTTACCAAATTTTATGTTATTCAAATAAGTTTTTATATTGGCCATTAACTAGATTAAACTCCAACTAATTGGGAAAAAGCTCCGTGGAGTTGAGTCGAGTTGTATTGGCCATTAACCAGATTAATTCGACTTTACAATTATATATATATATAGTGATGCTCTCCAACATACCTCCTGACAACAACCTATGAACATATCCAATTTTAAAAAATAGTAAAAAAATAATAATAATAATTCAACAAAATTTGGTATACATGATCTCCATAATGAGATCATCTACAAAAAAAAAATCATCCAAAAATACTTCTAGTAAAATTTCATCAATTTTCAAATCACCCACTTCCAAGTTGTATTTTTTAATGAAACTTTTTGTAGGTGGATCTCCTCATTATGGAAATCATGTATACCAAATTTGGTTGAAAAATATATATTTTTTACTATTTTTTAAGATGAGTATGAAATTTTACTAAAAGTTGTATTTTTTAATGAAACTTTTTGTAGATGATCTCCTCATTATGGAGATCATGTATACCAAATTTAGTTGAAAAATATATTTTTTTACTATTTTTTAAGATGAGTATGTTGTTAGGGGGTACGTTGGAGAGTCTCTCTATATATATAAATCCAGTGAGCTGTATATATATATGACACACACTCTTAATGTGTGATTTGGGACTGCGAGGGAGTACATGTGTAAGCCAAGTTTCAAAGTCAAACAGACAAGCTTGAACCAAAAGATTCATCCCTTGTTATGAGATTAAAACTAGATGGGAAGGGATATTTTTCAGGTTTGATCAACTCAAAAAGACTGACATTTGTAAGCTCAAAGTAAGGCCTCAAAGCCTTCTCCATGCCTTTCTGCATAAACACTGTTCGCTCGGGGATCTCTCCTAGCAGCAGACGCACTATCACAGCCCACTTATTGCATTGAACTCGGAAACCAAGAGCTGCTACAGGAGCTTTCCGAGCAGCTTGGAGCAGGGACTCTTTTGCATCTGTATACTCCAACTGAATCGTCCTAATCTTTCCGAGGTAAAATAGATAGCGGCAAAACTGAAGGGAGGAAAAAAATACCGAAATCAGAAAAAAGTAGATTGCAAAGTACTGATTCTCCAGAGACATATAATAATCACCACAACATTAAAAAATTGTATTGGATCATTTGCAGCTACATTTACCAAAGAAAAAGTGCATATAAAATAGGTGATGGTGTAAAGGATAGATGATTTAAATTCTTTGTACAAGTAAAAAAACAAGGGACAACGATAAGATTGAGAGAGAGAAGGTAAAAAGCGGAGCACTCAAAAAAGAAATCTGATAACAAGAAATATTAAACTTGAGTTAGCCTATCATAGAATAGCATAATAAACATGGATACTTTGTCCTTTGCGAAGGTTACACATCTGTATCAAATACCAATACCCACCGATACTCTCGGATACATATCAGATATTTCTTTTTACGTATTCATTTAATAAATAAACTTTTAATTTGGATACGTCGTGGATACATTTTGCTACGGGTGAACACAAATATTGTATATTGAACTATAGCTTTTCTTTAGCATGCCAAAAAGGTAGCGACAAATCAAGATAAAGATAATATCACAACAAAAGTAGAATGAAATAAGATTATTTTAATAAATTCGTGTGGCAATTCATCATAAGAATTATCTGTATATCATTTAATGATTAAATTCATAATTTCAGACACGAGATGGACCCTTCTTGGGAACATAAAAATGACAAACATTATTAAGAACAATCAAACTAAATCGGATCTTTTTTACTTAACCCCCACTTTTTAATATGCTATTTGGCTTAACCCCCAGATTGCTAATCTATTTCACTTACCCCCCAACAAATGTGGTCAAATCTAATTTTGCATTATAAACAAGGGGCAAAGTCAAATAAATTATGACTTAACCTCCTATTTTTATTCATTATTTTGAGATAACCCCCTCATGTTGGGGGCAAGTCCAAGAGATTAGCAAACTAAGGGTTAAGTCAAATAGCATATAAAAGTGGGAGTTAAGTCAAAAAAGCTCAACTAAATATTACATTACAATAAAAAATGATGTACACAACTGGTATCTTGGGTAGGCGGATTTCCCAAAATTATTTGGGTTGAAATTATGTTGTAATTTTGTATTTCTATTTTATTAGTAGTTGATATTATTTAGGAGACATATTGGGGAGTAGATATTGTTTAGCAATAAGGATTTTGTCTTTTTTTTTTGCTTCCTAGTTTATCTTTATTTGTTTTATTACTTTAGGACCCTAGTTAGTATTAATCTATAAATAAGCCCTTTGACCATTCATTGTAATCATTTTACATGTTACTTCACTTTCGACATGATAATATTTGAGAGATTGCTCTAACTTTTACTTGTGATTATTCTTGTGAGTTCATTCTTGTGTTTACATCATATTGGTATATCGCCATATCCCCTCACATATTTGAGATGTATCCGGGGAAAATATCAAGATACGTGAATACGTACATAATACGTGTCCATTGACCCTAATTCATGCATCCAAGTATTGGATAAGTGCCCGATACGGGTAAGAGGGCACCTAATGAAGTATTTAAGCTTAAAAGTTACACAGTTACGGTTGATCTCGGGTTCGAGACATGGGAGCAGCCTCTCCATAAATGGGAGTAAGGCAAGCTCCCAGACCCTACACTTAAGCGAGAGCCTTGTGCATTGGCTACGACCTTTTTAGTTAAACAGCTAACATAAGTATACCATTTACACTCATTAAACAAACTCCAAGTCAATTGCAAATGTTGTATACATTTTCTTGTATCATGTATTTCATGTCCTCTTCACAATATACCAAAAAATATTTCATTGTTTCTTTCACTTTTCATAACATCGTTAAAAATCTCCCAATTCACACATGCACTAGTTTAAACCTTGGGATAATAAATCCTACTTTTCGTTTGCAGATAGATGACCAGAAAAAAGATTTTAAAAAAAATAATGCAGCATCACAGTGGCAACTAAGACAGTTTGTCCATATGTGGAAGTAACAGAGGGTCCCAAGAAAAACTGAACCATGTTTTTTACAAAATGGTGTGCATAAGAATAACAAATTATTTTAGAACTTGCCTGTTGATTTGAATGAGCCTCAAAACGAGGTGCCTTTGACCTCAGCTTCTCTGCCTGGTCATATAGATTGTAATGGAGATAATTGCGAAGTAGTAGATTAAGAAGTGTTTCCTGCATATTACATCAGATCAAGTATAAGACACCAAATACCAAGACATCAACTAACTGTTCATTCAATTGAAAACAAACCTGTCCCAACTCATCATGACGCAATGTTGCAATCCGGTGCAAGCCAAGGAGATTACTATCAATAAATGTAAATTTTAATTAGACTCGCAAGATAAAACAAGGAGAAAAAGGTGTCCGACAAAGGATGTTCCATCTAATAGAACTAGTAAAGCTCTAGTTGAGAATTATTTTTATCTAGAATTTTTTTTTTTTAACTATATTGCTCCTTCTGCTAGGACGACTTGTTATATGAAAGTAGCTAAAAATAAGAAATTAATACACATTGATATAGAACTCACCCTCGAATTTCAGCAAGATCACCAGTAAGTTCATAGCTTAGAGAGTAATAGAAATAGATCCTAGAAGCAAGAACATCAACAGTTCGCCTATTCAGGTTCTTCAGTCGGGTAATGCTTGCTGAGGAACAAGCTTTAGCCTGAAGAAAAAGGCAAGCATTAATGTGATTTAATAAACAAAAAGAACTTAGTTAAGAATGTTAGATGTAATCAAATGCTGTTATACCTCACTGTATCTCTTCTGATCAAGCAAAAATATCAGCACAAGCAAGTAGCAATATATCTCGAGCTCTGGCAAGGAGAGTTTCACTGGGGCTTGAATTGCAGATGTTGCAGTATCAACTTCCATATCATGTTCATCTCCCTATAAACATTCTTAAAACTTGTAAACTGGCTGTTCTATATATATATATATATATATATATATACACACACACACACACACAGAAGTAATTATGATGTCAATAAAAGGTCGTACCCGGTGCTCTCAAGGCTCCCACTTACGGGTCTGGGAGAGGTGGATGTCAGCTGGCCTTACCCCATATATGGATAGGCTGCTCCCATGTCTCGAACCCAAGACCAACCGTAGCTTGGGCGAGAGCACTTGTCATCACACCAAGGTACAACCTTTTAATTATGATGTCAATATTAATACAAAACAAAGGCTAAGAAAGATCAACTGACAGAGACAATGGAGATTGTAAACATGGGGCTAGCATGACGTTACACGGCATTAGCAACACAAATTTTGAAATTTCTCCCATTAAAATGTGATGTGTCTATAATGGTTGGCTAATGGCCTTATTTATGGGCCAAGTTATCTTACATAACCAACAGAAGGTACACATTAAAAGAGCACGATTAAACGATATTACAAATAAACCCATTGTTCTCATCGCACCCCCCTTCTTAGAAAAAGCTCGACCTCAAGCTTTGAAAGTTGGCGACAAAATTGAATTCCAAAGATATGCAACCAAGGAGGGAAATGATTAGGGGCCATAAATCAATTTTTCACCAATAAAAAGTTTGGGGGAAAACCCAAAATTTTCATCGCCAAAATTGGGCCATATTTTTTTTAGAACCAACTATAATGAGCCGGGGCAGATCTGCGTCCCTTCCGAATTATCAGGTTTTCTTATTAATATTTATGTTTGGTATTTTCTAATGGGCTATGTCCGCTAAGTTGTCACACCTTAAATCCGATAATTCTCCTATCACATATTTTGTCAAAGTTAGATTTTCCATTGATCTATAGCAGAGATAGCCTTGACAATGTTTTACAATTTATCTCTGACAACAAAATTTTCTATATAATTTATTTGATCAAGAAATTTATTTCAGTTTTCGATTATGACAAATTTTGTCAGGGATATAACCTATGACAAAAATAAATGCAATATTTCTAATGTTTAATATTTTTGTCATAATAAAATAAGTGTATTTCCACCACCACCACCCTCTCAACAAAATTCCTTGATCCGCAGTATCTGCCATTAATAATTAGGCCAACAAATTGACCTAATGCATTAGCAGCTTTGGCCCCAGCCTTGCCCAAGTACTTCGCTCCAATAAAGCCCATTTCCATGTAAACTTAATAAGTTTGTTGGGCCAAAACAGAATAAGCCACATCTCTATTTTATTAGGGGATCACTGCTTTTAGAGTTGCCTAGAAAAGAAGGAAAAACACCTCACTTCCCCCCTGTCGAGGCCGCTGGCCACTTCCCTCCCATTGTTTTCCTCTCTCCGATGGTCAACTCTGGAAATGACCTCATTAGCAATGGGGAGTTCCAATACATCACCCTTCTCATGTTCTTCTTCTCCCTCGACCTCAGCCAAACCTCTGGCCCCAACCTGGATCAAATATGATTTTAGGGCTATTAAGCCTTGGATTGATCCTTCCATGACAACCGCCGGTTAGTAGAGTTGTCATCGGAGGTCACCGAAACCTTTAAAGGGATGCCGGGTTCACATCAATGGCTGGTAATTTTAATTTGAAACCTCTAATGGCTGATTTCTTCTTATTCTACTTCTCTCCTCTCGTCGCAGCCTTAGGGTTACTGTTTTGAGGGTGTACGATGATTGGGAGTGGTGGTTGGTGTGACACCCCGCTCAATAAAATACCGGGTGATCGGTTCTACATCAAATTAAACAGGAGTCTCATTTGGTTCATTCTTAGCATAACCGCCGAAAACTTTTTAAAACTTACTAACCACCTAGTATTCAAAAAGCAACTGTGCCAAATTTTATCTTTTTATCACACAACACAACATGCGGATGAATATAATTTAAACCATTCACATTCACCGAGTCAAACCATACTAAAATGAATAAATACAATCTTTGCAGAATAAACACCGGCTACAAAATTCAAATCAGAAAAATATAAACCACTAGAATGATAAACTGAGTACATCAACTGAATGGAACAAATGAAATAACTAGGGCGACATGCCCAAATGAAATACTGACTGCATCCTACTCTAGGAATGAAATAACTGAAGCGGCTAAGTCTAAATCCTGCAACATCCACATATACCGCAGCTGCGTAACCCTGAAATAGAAACAATTATGGTGTCCCTGTGGCTGGACACCTAAAAGATTTTTGAAAATATTTTATAGCAAGGGTTTGAACCCAAAACATTTTGAAAATATTTAGCAACTGATTAAATCGCAGTAAATTAAAATGCATGAATGCTCCTCATATTTAAGCTTGTGTCGCACTCCCTTGAGGACCGGCTCACACCTAACATTTTCTACAACACCCACCTAGTCCTCTACCCCGTGAATAGTTCTCGATAATATCTTTCCTGGCACACTACTCTAGCCCGAGTATGTTTAATATATGATTTTGAAGTCATTCATCACATTAACTTAATTAACCATTTCTCATTTGGGACCACATAACATTCTCACGAGTTACATGTATAATCAATACAATTCACATAATGTATTTTACCCGTATATAAATATCTGCACCATATATACGTATCATCATATTACAACATTCACACACATGTCGTAAATATATAACCATCCTGTCGAGTAGACACTCACCGGATGTTCTCTACAATGCTATCAATCCAGGTATACTCATCCACCCGGACACCCTGACATGGTTAGCTCTCCGAATCAGTGAAACAAAATAAACGCAGTGGAGACGATCCTAGTTCCCTCCAAAAATGAGACCGAATCATACCCAAGATGTCTCACCCCTAAATACGGACGCTATGACCTGGGGACTATACTCACCCTGCTCTTCAAGGCAGGGGATTCACCCACATCGCGAAACCTCTCATGATAGCACTAAAGGAGTATGTATTCCTATAAACATTATTCCCACTAATATTTATAAAGCACACAAATATATATACTACACAATCACTGCATATATATATTTAATTAATCCAGGCAACTCCGTGCACAATTTACCATAACACTAGCCTAACATCCCCAAGTCTATATACCGACTTGTAATTTAAATAATTCCCACATTTATTTAATTATCACTCGAGTTGTGTCACCCAACTAAATTACACGGACTCGCTCCTTCGGTTCGAAATTTCATCTTGTAGAACTTATTCCTCAATTTCCACATTTTAAGGTTAATACCCATTTTATTTTGAATATTCCATAATTCATTATATAACCCTATAATAAATTAACCCGGCCGAATTCGTGCCTAAGCACTCGTAGCACTAACCCTAAATTATCCGAGTTAATTTCCCGACTCTAAACTTTAATTAACTATGCATTAATTAATTTATTACCTTGGTGTCACTCAACCAATATTCGGACACGCTCCCTTGATCTGTAATTAATTCCTTAGAATTTATCGTCCCAAATTATAAAAATACAAAATGTCACACATAATAATTTATACTCATTCCCCATTTAAAATTCCAAACTCTTAAAAGCCAAAAATCATTTATGAATCAACCCTACCCAAATGTCACACATAATAATAATTTATATAATTTTTTCCTTAACTTGTCCACGTATTGTTCCATAAATTCTAACCACCCAATTTATGAATCAACCCTACCCAAAAATGGATTTCATCACACCCACTATGATATGAATTGAAAACTGCATTTAATTTAAAAGCAAGTTTAACCACTTGCCTTAGGGTTCGTAGGGTCTGAATCCGTTGGTGTAGATGATGATTATTTGATGAAGAACACACACATTTGTTCTTGATTTTGGCTCCCATGGTTTCTCCAATTGCACCCACTTTCCTCTCTCTCAATTGGGTTTTCTAAAATGTGTTATAGCTGCCACACCCTCTCACTTTTAGGGTTTAATAACTCAATCCCGTTTTTAGGCTTGTGGGCTTTATAAAAAGGCCTCTAACACTCTTATTTTTGGCTTAAATATGCCTAAAAATACCCCGAGACCCATGGGTACTCTTTTCCAACTATTTCGACCCATTCGGACTCACCTGCGCACTCAGAATTGCCATCCGAATTATTTTATGATATTCTCCAATTTTTTACCTCAAAAATGCGACACAAAAATTATCTGAATAATTAAATCTCAATTCACCAAATTAAATAGATCCTCTAATTTAAATAAATTCTCTAAATCATAAATTTAATTTCTCCAATAAAATAAATTCTATTTCTCCCAAAAAATAATTACATTAAAAATCCTCGAATTTACAGGGTGTTATAGTTGGAAAGGCAAACCTCTTTGGGGTCTGGTGGACGAGAGTGGAGAGTCGGAGACCCCAAGTTTGGCCACTTTGGGACTCAGTGGGGCAGAAGAGAGAGTGGAGTGGGTGTCGTAGATGCATGTAATACGAGTGAGCCTACCATTGTAACCTATTTTACTTAAATAATGGAATTATTCTTTCTCTTTTGTGGATATAGTCGAGGTAACTTTGTCAAACCACATTAAATCCCTAGTGTTCATCTTATATTTTGTGGCTTGTCCCTATTTTTATCAATTTTGCATATATAATTCCATTGTTCATACCAGAGATTTGGTGCACACAAGGTAATGTGAAACGAAGTGGAAGAACACAAATAACAAATCATTCCAATTCTCAGAAAACTCCAAATATCATTAATAGCAAAAGTAAATACAAGGGGGTTCCCTGGGGCTTTATTTATAGACTTCTTGCAACCTGTAAATTTTAGCGAGGGGCAAATCCTCAATAAGGATCACCTCTGTCTCCGGGTGCAACAGTTTTACCCAAGGCCTTTTCCACCCGGGCTCGATTCGAAGTCTCCATCTTAGCATCAAACACATCAACGACTCCTTTTTACGACATCTTAGAAACCCGTGTGGCTCTTTAATTTGACTTCCGCTCCAAATTTGTCTAGGTCGCTTCAAAAACCTCATCAAAAATTGCTCTGGTGGACCCATGTGGTTGATTTGCATCCCCGGTATGTCGGGCACCCCTCGGCGTAGCAACCGATGGACTGCGACTGCGCCCCGCCGTCCGCTGCCCCACTACCACTCTAGCGAGGACCCCACAAGGTGCGTGGAGGCCGTCGCTGCTAGTTGCGTCTCCTGTCAGCCCTCCCCCTTGTTGGTTGCGACGTCGCCGTGATGGTGGGATTGGCCACGGTGCTGCGGGTGTTGGCCATAAGCCCGTCAGCTTCCATCCTCTCGATTTTTCCATTGATGTGATTATGATGTTGTTGGATACTTTGGACTTGAGCCGCCACGTTAGATAACATCTGTTGAATAATTTTGAGGACGGATTCTTGATCCTTGGATTGTTTCGTTGCTTTGGGAGGCATCATCGCGTTTTGGTTTGCACACGCACTGGGTCTGGTTATCAAGAGCAAACCTAGCTCTGATATCAATTAAATGTGAAGCGCCTGAAGAACGCAATAACAAATCACTCGAATTCACAGAAAACTCCAAATACCATTAATAGCAAAAGTAAATAAAAGGAGGAGTCCTGTAACTTTATTTATAGACTTCCTACGACTTGTTGAGCAAGTATCCTAGTTAAGCTAGGATACTACCCACTACCTAGATAAATATGGAAATAAACAATTAATAGATATTTACTAAGATGATAAACTAAAAATAAATACGTGTGCTAAAAGAAATAAAAGGGATCCCCACGAGGTGGACTCACTGGCCGCGACACGCCACAAGGTGTTTGACAAAAGTTCTAACTTCTAAGTGAGGCTTTTGTGTTAAACTACTAGTGAGACATGATGCCATTCAACTATGTCCGAAAATATTGTTTCACATTGGAAAGGCTTCACATTATGGATTAAAGGTTCTCCTCATTCAACAAGGGGTAGCAAGGGCATTGAAAGGAAGGAGTGGGAAGTCAGAGGAAAGAGTACGGATGATGATTCGGAAGATATAATGACATAAATTAAGTCGTCAGTGGCAATACAAAAAGACACTCAAGTGAGAGATTAATACTCAATTTCAAGAAATGTAGAACGATTTACTATTTGGGAAAAAGGGATATTTATAGGGGGGATGGGAAGGATCTAGAATGAGGACATCAATAACCTAATAGGGAATTGGGTCTAGTACCATGTGATGTCACATGACCTAGGAGCACCCGCTTTACATCCATTTTCCTATAGTGCCCCTTCTAAAAGGCTTCTCATTAGCCTTATAATACAAGCAATAAAAACGTGATAAAAATAAGAAAGAACTAATAAAATAAAAAGGACTAAAAATAACCCTAAAGCTTTACTGATTTTCATCACTCTCCCCTCCATGAAAAAAGTTTGGCCTCGAACTCAAAGGGGAATCAGCATCTAGTGCTGAACCTCCTCCTCAAGCTCCTCGTCCGGCGGATTCATATCATCAGTCACAAGGGAGGTCCCCTTCGTGCCTTAGGGCACTCAGCCGCTCGGTGGACCACAACACCACAAATGAAGCACTTCATAGTAATCGGCGAAGCATCCGAGGCCCGAGGTGGAGGCCTTGGAGCTGTTGTCGAAGGAGTGCGGTGGTAGGCCTCAACCTTGGTTGTGTACTCAACCGCCTTAACGAAGGACGGTATCTCCTGCAACCCTAAATCCTGTTGATTATACGTTTGGAGTCCCTGAATATAGCGGTTGATCCGCTGAGTCCCGATCTCACCCAGACAGGCCCGAGTGCAATGAAATTAAAATTGCTCCGTGTAAGTGGGGACTGAGGAGGTGCCTGCTTAAGGCCCTGGACCCGAGTACAGAGGTCAGGCTCGTATGTTATTGGTATGAAGATGGCTCGCAATTCTGTATTCAACTGAAAGATATTCAAGTGTGAGATTAATACTCAATTTGAAGAAACGTAGAGCGATTTACTATTTGGGCAAAAGGGATATTTATAAGGGAATGGAAAGTATCTTGACTGAGGACATCAATACCCTAATAGGGAAATGGGCTTATACCCATGTAACGTCACATGACCTAGAAGCACCCCCTTTACATCTTTCTCCTATAATGCCCCTTCTAGAATGCTTCTCATTAGCCCTATAATACAAGCAACAAAAACGTGACAAAAATAAGAGAGAACTAATAAAAAAAAAAAAAAAAAATACTAAAAACTGCCAAAATAACCCTAATGTTTCACTAATTTCCATCTTTTAGAGTGAAAGGTATTTGAGTACTATCCGACTCTCTATCGATAAAAATATTATCAACAATGTCAATGAGGAGGACACTTTGTCGAAATTGTGAAAAAAGCTAGAGAAGATTTATTTAGCGAACAAATCTCAATCTCAAGCAGACGCTTTACCATTTGAAGGTGGAGAAGGGGGGAAACCTCATGGATCGCATAAATGTATGTTATGAAATTGTGGATCTAACATAAAACGGTTAGTGTGAAAATAGAGGAAAAAGATGGGACCTTGTTGCTTCTTACCTCTCTTCCATGTTCATACATGGGAGCATTGTGACTAATATTTTGTATGGTAAATATACGATTAAAAAGGATAAGGTAGAGTCGACTCTATTGTCCTCTAGGAATAGGAAGCCTTCGGAGGAGAGTTCGAGCTCAGGTTTGTATGCCCATGGGTAGGAATTGGGGAAGGAATGCCAATAAGAATTCTAGTGAAGGTGGCAGTAGGTCTAAATCCAAAGGGTGGTGAAAAATACCGACAATGTTAAATGTGCAAAGAATGAGGTCACATAAAGCGGGATTGTCCTTTAAACAATAATTGAGGTTGTTGGGATTAAAGCGTTGGTGATATATGTGGAGGGTGAAAATTTTGGAAAGTCTCTCACTCTTAAGGGAACTCCATTTCTCAAAGTGAATGGATATTAGAATCAGAATCTTCGAATCATGCTTGCTCCAAGAGAGTAAGTATAATGCAAAACGTTCCAACGAGAAAAAATGTCTTTGCCTAACAGGAGAAAATGATGGGGTGGGAAAGGTGAAAATAAAATATGTTCAATGGAGTTTGAGTGGTGTGGCCTATACTCCAAAGTTAGGAACAAAATTAATATCCATTAGCCAATTGGATTCGAAGGACTGTCGAGTGTCGATAACGGGTGGAGTCTTGAAAGTCACACGTGATTGTATGGTCCTAGCAAAGGAAAATAAGAGGGGGTTTGGATCGTCTCAAACAGACTTCGAGAGTAATAGGAAAGCGGCGTGCACAAGTTATCGAGCGCTCGAAGCATGTCTCGTTTGTGATAGAACAGAGCCATCGATTGCAAATTTCCCGAAAGAAAACGCTGGTGGCAAAAAAAATCCTACAAGGGGAGAGGATGGTTGCAGGGACCTCCAAGGTCAATGGATGACTTCGGTTGCACGCATGCACTGGTCGTCGATGAATCAATGAGCGTTAGGGTTTTGTTTGATTTGAGGTGCGTAGCTAGTACTACCAATGGGTGATCGCCTAGGGTTTGCAAGCGAGGAGTCTCAATTTGGTGGAGTAGCTAACTATCTTAAATTTCTCGTCAATGTGGGGGTTTTCACATGACCAATAGAATGATGAGAGGGATATCTCTTTGGGATTTTATTAATTTTGAGAGAGCTATTCATCAAAAGAGGCAAAGAAAGTGAGAGTGGCTAAGGATTTCTAACTTGATTCCACGGTGAGATTTAGGTGCTTTGGTTTGAATTGAGAGTGTGCATAGCTCTTGTAATATCTTACCATTGAAACCTATTTTTGTCAAATAGTGATATTATTCTCTCTCTAGTGAATATAGGCGATAAGTTTGCCAAACCACGTTAAATCTCTTGTGTTCCATCTTATATTTTGTGGCTTGTCTTTATTTTCATCGATCTTGCATATATATTTCCATTATTTTGGTTGGGTGTGGTGCCATTAGAGAAAAAAAGTTGTATTCACATTTTCTTGAGAAGACCAAGTTCAATATGATAATACCTTCAAAGACTTATGTCATAGAAATATAATTAATAAAGTAAATTACATCGAGTTATTAAAAGGGTAAATTACATTAAACACCTGATGCTTCAGGGTTTGGTAGATTGCTCTGTTAAACTATTTCACCAGACCCGTTGCTCCCTCCAATTATTGACACGTTACACTTGACCACATATACATTTGGATTCCGTACTGAAATTGTACATGTGCATGCCACACATGTCAGACAATTTTTTCAAAATGACTAAAATAGCATATTTGCAGTATGAGGTTCGGTACCTATGGGTAATTTTAGGTTTTAAGGTATGAAGTTTTGCATATTTGCACTTTGAAGTCCATTTTTACTGTTTGCTGCACTTTTGAGAGAAATAATTTTCAGTAAAAATACTTTAAAAAATGTCTCCAGAAGTGATAATTGACCCATGACCACAATATGAAATACTTCAGAACCCAACCAAAATTTACACAGTACTAGACCTAAAAAGCAAATGACCCTTAATTAAATTATACAGCATTATAAATTTAAAATTATTGACAGCCCTATTACCGCCACCTTCCATTACCACTGCCACCATCACTCCCAATAAGAAAAAAGGTCCTTAATCAATTTACTGCCCAAATCAAACAACCCGATCCATTACAACAAATCTACATAAAATTAATTTTCCAAAATCATCTACACATTCGTATCGATTTTCCAGTTGAATCTAGGGCTTCACTTCAATTGATTTGTGAAAATCGATTTTACATACCTTTTCTTCAAAACCAAACCCATCAAATTGAAAATTTCAACAAATCTACACAAGAAGATTTCTGTATTAATAAATTTCCAAAATCGAGTTGACCCTGGGGCTTCACTTCAAATCTATTTTTGAAGGACTTGGCACCCTAGACTTGGGGTTTTCTTTTCATTTGTTATTTTTACTTTTTAATAGTCTTTTGTTGATTAGGGATACATGTCTTTTTTTGTTGCCTTTTTTTGTTTTCTTAATGATGTAAAGCCCTTGGCTTATAAAAGGGTATTTTTGTCATTTTTAGTATTCTTACATCTAGTACGATTAATAAAGGGTAGTTTAAACATTTTATAAGCAAAGCTTGATTAGCAAGCTAACTTCAACTGTAAATATATTGTACTTGCTTCATTAATACGATACGTTTTAGTTGGGAGAGAAAGATAGACTTTGTCTAGTGAATTTCTTTGAGCCATTTTTGCACTGCTTGTTTTCATCAAAAGTGAACCCATCAAAAACTTCTCACCAAAGATCCAATCGGATTAAAAAATTCAAATCTATCATCGAAAGATCAACGGCATGACAAGAGAGAGAGAGAAAGATCAACAAGGTTGCAATTCCTTTGTTATGGATGAAAGGGGGGTGAAGAGTCGTGGATGTAAAGGGGTGGATATGTAGGGCCATCGGTCGTTGCAAATGGAGAATAATTTTATGTTTTAATAAATTAGGGGTTTGGGTGGTATTTGGAGATGGTTTGATTTTAAAGGGTGTTTGGAGATGGTTTGACTTATATATTAAAGGAATGTAGGTAACTATGACCTTATAATTTTGACTTTGAAGGGCACACGTCTTTTTCATCTTTTTGTTAACGCCATTGGACATTTTGCGCGAGTCAACACTTTAAGGGCAACTTGTCGGCTATAATAGTTTAGGACGCAATCTTTTGCGGGGTTAATGTAATTTACCCTGATTAAAACATAAAGTTTGAGTGCAGTTTATAATAAAGTTTCAACAGTTACAGGAGCAATTATAAACTTTTGCCATATGTCACAATGATTAAAGGCCACGCCACCAAGATTGTTCAAGAATGAAAAAATGCACCATTGCACACAAACAGGGAATGTTGGATATGGATGGAACCAGGAAGACAATAGAGCAATACAACCCCTTGCACAACCAGAAACATTATAGTTCATGTTATATAATAATTTAAGCATATATTCATAAAAATCATATAGATGAAATTAAGGCGATTTCTCAAAATCAAGGAAACATAAGGTTGAGAAGATATCTTTGTTTATTGTGACATAATGCAGTTATAACCTCGTCATTCATAGTTTGGTGTCACGATAGACACGTCATTTCAATATATTTCCTTTGTACAAACCACAAAAAAGTAAAAATAAAATCGTCTCTTGCAGTTATTTTTGGGGCCTTGTGCTTGTTTCTGTTATTTTTATCACATACAATGAAAATCGACTGGCCTTTACTAGCAAAGCCTCCGCACCATTAAGTTTCAAAATGATAACTTCTAAACATTAAAATACGTTGATCACACGAGCTACTTTTCCTACTTCGTTAAACATTTACAAACCCTATCTTCTAACAAAAAGCCTATATTCAAAATTTGTTCTGTGTTGTCAAATAATTCGTCATGCCACAACGAACCATCAATAAAGACTTAACTGCAACAAAATTAAAGGCACGGTTCAATCTTCTTTCAAAATTCACTCACACTGTCAAAAACAAGTGATTCAACAGAAATTATTCCACTTTAATTTGTCAATTCTCAACGTCCATTGTGAGTTATGTGTTTCCATAAACCTAGAGAGTAATCACCTCACTCTCATAAAGCATGAAAAGAAAAACAACACTCATAGTATAACTTGCTGGGGTAATAGTTAGCAAGTCTAATCACTTGGTCAGTGAGGCAGGAGATTCTTTGACTAAGTCAATAGTGTCAAAAGGTCCTATTTATCAACTCAGCACATTAAAATGACAAACATAATAAAACATAAAAAGAAAAACAACACTCATAATATAACTTAATGGATGTAATAGTTAGCAAATCCTATTCATTTGGCCAATGAGGCAAGAGATCATTTGACTGTCAAAGGTCCTATTTTATCAACTCAACACATTAAAATGACAAATACACTCCCAAAATATCTCTGACAGTTGTTACCTAGTTTTTTGCAAAAAAAAAACAATCAAATCTTCAAAAGTTCATAACTTTAAATCTACAAATCCAAAATTTACAAATTATATATATGGGATCTAATCGTCAAGATCAATCAAACAACACCAATATTCGATATTTTTTTACGAAAAAAATCGAAACAGATAAATTTACTGTTTATGTAAAACCTCCATTTTTTCCGCTCAGGCGATGGTGTCGCTGGCGCGGACCAGAAAAAACAAAGAAATAGACAAAAATAAAGAGAGAAACACTCCGACGAGAATTCCGGCGGCCTCCGACGAGATTTGTCGGTGATAGCGAGTCTCCGACGGGGTGGGGGTGGGAGTGGGGGTGCTAAAGAGAAAAAAAGTGTTGGATTATGTGTTTGTCTTTAAAGAGAGAGAAAAAGTGGGTTTAAATGGGTATATCTGAGGGTACATTTGTCTAAATATATGTAGTCTATATATAGTCTATAATGGAAAAGGACTTGATACATTAAAAAAAAGTCAATGAAACTTGATGCATCTTTGACCCAATAAATGGGACTAGCCCTGAATTATTCCTAACTTAAAAGTCAATGGAAATTGATGCATCTTTGATCCAATGAATGGGACTAGCCAATTATTCCTAACTTAATAGGTCATAATAGCATGTGCCCTAAGATCACACTAAGATCCTACAATTAACATGGCACATTGCTCTCATATGTACTTAGGGCACGAGTTATCATTATCCAACTAAAAGTTTTAGTACTTATTCCATAAACACACAAAGGGAGCCAAATTCACATAAGTAAGAAAGTACCTTGGGAAGATAGGAAGATAACCTAGTGTGAGTCTCAGATCCAGGTAAAAGGGCAAAATTGAGAAATGCAGTTATCACTGATGCCTTCAGCTTCTTCCTCAATGCGATGGTTAACCGAACAGCACGCACAATCCGGCGAACCTCTCGAGCATAAGCACCAGTCTCGATAAGTGAAGCTATCTCCTTCAAAACTGAAAACAACAAATTTCACTACACTATTTTAATTACTCTTTTTTTTTATAATTTGAAGTTTATATTGATTCTTACGCAGTAAAGTGGAGGGAACAGGAGGTGTAACAGAATTAGAAGGAGGTGGGAGGTCTTTCATCTCCACATCTTGAGTCATTTTGCAGAAACTGCGTAAAATAAATGAAATGTTAGCAAGTTCATTTATTAGATTTAGAAAAGAATAAAAGGCGATATGGGCACTATTAATTTGGACATGGAGTTACCTTCAGTTTCCAACGATGTTGATTCCGACAGAAAGAAGGATGGTGCAAGGGCTGAGATTCGGTGAGTGGGGTTGGGAAAACCCTAAAATTATACTCTTCTTATGTGTTAGGAGTGTAGGAGCAAGTAACTACGTCCGTGATTTTGTAAGGAACTTGGAATTTAATGGCTCAACAAACAATTAATATTTCCACACGTTAAAATTAAAAAGTACTAAAAAAAAAAAATTTACATTTACACAAGACAAAAATTTACGTGCTTCATCAATTTGATTACGTTTAAAGCTTACCTCTAGATTCAATATAATAATGACGCCTTACAAAACACACAATCGCTCGTACTCTAAAAAATACGCACTCCGTATTTTCTGGCTTACACTTACTGCACCACTCGAAAAATACTTACTCTGTATTTTTCTTCACTCTAAATCTTCCTACACAATGCTAACTCTAGTGTATTATTACAACTTGATGTTTTATGTTGGTGTGTTGATTGTGCTCAATGGACCTCTATTTATAGCAATCCCAAATAGACATTAGGAGCAATTTAAGGAGAAAAAATTTCACCCCCTATAATAGCTAGGGTGGCTTCAAATTTATTGCATCTTTGTTTTTCCAAGTCTTCATTGTGGGCTTGTTGGTTTTACACCATAGGAGCCTATCTCAATAGTTTCCATACTCCAACAATCTCCCACTTGGAGACTATTGAGAAATGTTTTCACCATCATGTATATCAGCGAATTTGGGTGTGAGACTTTTCGATCTTCTAACCTCGAAGACTCACTGAAGATGAGCACAACCTCAGTTTATCTGTAGTCACTGTTTGGGTTAACATGTCTGCTAGATTCTTGTTTCCCTAGATCTTCTCAAGTGTTAACGCCCCATTATTTAAAGGTGATCTGACGAAATGATAACGAAGTCTGATGTGCTTGGTCCTCGAATGAAATGCTGAATTCTTTGCCAGATGTATAGCCCTCTGGCTGTCACTGTGCAAAACATTCTTCACATGTTTGAATCCCAACTCTAACAATAATCCTTGTAACCAGATCATCTCCTTGCTAGCTTATGTCGCAGCTATGTATTCTGCCTCTGTAGTGGATAATGCGACTATCTTCTGCAGTTGCGAACCCCAACTGACTACAGTAGTACCTATTATGAAAACTTAACCTGTAGTTATCCTCATGTGATTTACCTCACCAGCAAAGTCAGCATCTACATACCCCTGTAATTTTGTCTCACCTCATCCGAAGCATAGACATCTATCGGTAGTACTCGCAAGTACCTTAGTATTCACTCCATTACTTCCCAATGTTGCCTTCCCGGGTTGGTCATGAATCTACTCACTGCTCCCACTACATGGGCAATATTTGGTCTTGTGCAAACCATTGCATACATCAAACTTCCGATGGTTGAGGCATATGGAACCTTAGCCATAAAAAATTTCTCGTCCTCTGTCTCTGGTGACTGGTGCTTGGATAGTAGAAAGTGACTAGCCAATGGCATGCTAACAGCTTTAGCATCACCCATGTTAAACATCCGTAAGACACGACTGATGCACTCTGCCTGAGACAATTGTAAAGTACCTTTTTATTTTTCTATGTTGATCCTTATCCCAAGAATCTGCTTTGCTGCGCCCAAATCTTTCATGTCGAACTCACTCGATAATTGCTTCTTCAAATTTATGATTTCATGCATATTTGATCCTGGCACTAATATGTCATCAACATATAGTAGCAAAATGATGTAGCTAAAGTGAAATCTCTTGAAGTAGCAGCATTGCACTTGTTGTAGCCATTTCTCTACATAAAACCGCCGAACATTTTATACTACTGTCTTGGGGCCTGTTTTAAGCCGTATAAGATTTTCTTTAATTTGCACACTAGTTTTTCCTTCCCTGGTATTGAGAAATCCTTCGGCTGTTGCATATATATTTCCTTATTTAGGTCACCATGGAGGAAAGCAGTTTTGACATCTAATTGCTCAAGATGTTAATCCTCTGCTGCAACAATGCTTAGAACTGATCGAATGGTAGTCAGTTTTACAACCGGTGAGAAAATTTCGGTGAAGTCAATTCCTTCCTTCTGCTGGAATCCTTTGGCCACTAGCCTTGCCTTATATCTCTTGGAACCATCACGTTCCTCTTTGACTCGGTACACCCATTTATTGTGTAGAGCCTTATTTCCCACGGGCAGCTTAGTTAGTTCCCATGTATTATCACAGACAAGGGACTTCATTTCATCATTCATTGCAAGCTCCCACTTTCTCGCACCCTTCATTTGACATGCTTTATCATAGCATCCAGGTTCACCGCCATCAGTGAGCAACAAATAGTTCATATACTTCCTATTTGGTACATGAGGTCGGGAGAATATTCTCAATTCATGAGCAGGATGTGGAGAGTGCGGTGTGTCACTCTGTTGTAGGCTACTATGCGGTGTTAGTTCATCTGACTGAAAACTTTCATCTGTTCGATGTGCCACATAATATTTTAGAATATCCTCCAAATCAATGTACAGTGGGTCATCTTGCCTTGGGCCACTAGACTGTGGTGCATCTCTGTCCTTATACATCACATTTTCATTGAATATCACTTCCCGACTTCTGATTATTTTCTTTGTTTGGTTATTCCAGAATCAATAACCAAACTCATATTCTCCATATCCAACAAAAGTGCATTTTAGTGACTTAGGGTCAAGCTTACCCCTTGCATAATCACTAATATGCATATATGACACACAACTAAAATCCTTTAAGTGTGAAAGTTTGATCTCATTTCCTCTTCATACCTTTTCTGGTATTTTGTACTCCAATGTTACTGATGGCCCTCGATTGATTAGGTAGATTGTTGTATTGAGTGCCTCTGCCCATAACTGCTTGGGTAAACCAACATGTATGTGCATACTTCTGGATCTCTCAGTCAATGTTTGATTCTTTCGTTCTGCCACGCCATTTTGTTGTGGTGTCCCTTGTATAGTCCTCTCTAATCTTATTCAATTTTCATAATAGAACTTATTAAACCCAATGTCTTCGTACTCACCATCGTTGTCGGATCTTAACTTCTTTATCTTCAGTTATGTCGCATTCTCCACTATAACCTTTCATTTCTTGCACACCTTGTACACCTCAGACTTATGTCTCAAGAAGTAAACCCACACCTTTCTAGAGTGGTCATCAATGAAAGTTACAAAGTAAGACTTGTCGCCGATGGATGAGACTGGGGCTGGCCCCCAGACGTCTATATGAACCAACTCAAACTTCTATTTCTTTGGGTTCTGCCACTCTTCTGGAAGTTAACTCGCTTTTGCTTCCCAAATATGCAACTTTCGCACAAGTTAATATCAACTGACTCTAATGCTGACAGTTTTCTCCGAGTGTGCATAATTTTGAGCCCTATCTCATTCATGTGGCCAATTCTTTGGTGCCATAAGTGTGAGTTTTCTTTGTTATCAATAACTGCAATTGACCCGCGAGTGTTTTGTGGTCATGCAGAGTGAGCCATTTTTCTTGCCACGTGCTATAGTCATGGTGTCTTTAGAAAATTTCCATTATCACCACTGAAGGTTGTAACATAACCTTCATTTGCCAGTTGGCCCACAGAAATAAGATTTTTCCTCAAGTCAGGGATGTGTCTCACGTCCTTTATCTTCCCCATAGAACCGTTCAACTTGATATATTTATCGCCTTTACCGATGACGTTACAAGGCTGGTCATCACTAAGATACAACTTGCCAAGGTTACCTGGTACATAACTCATTAAGAGTTCTCTGCTTAAGGTAGCATGAAAAGAAGCCCCTGAGTCCAACACCCAAGTATCTGCCTTGCTCTCCAAAGAGCATATCAGTGTGTCGCCTAATGCTTCTGAAATGATATTGGATTCAGTCTTCTGTGCTTCTTTCTTCGGGGATCTACATGTAATACCCCGTATTTTTATAGCTTTTAAATTGTGGGATTAATTAAATTTAATTGAGATAAATTAATTTAATTTTAATCTGGAATGTTGTTTTAAATATTTACTAGCGTGACGAGAGTTAGTAATTATTGGAAATTTGGTATTTGTTGAATATTAGTGGATGAGTATAGTAATATATGAGATTTATTTTTATAATATTTTCACGTGTGAATAAAATAACATTTATGGAAATTTAAGTCGGGACTCGCGTGTGTCGTGTCGGGACTAAATGTTGATTAATAAAAGTGAATATTTTATAAGTTGTTCGTATGGTCGTTTTGAGTGCGCCAACGCGTTTGGAAGGGTCGAGATAGTCAGAAAAGTGTACTCGGGGGTTTAGTTTGAGTCTCGGGGCTATTTTAGGCTAAATTAGTACCCCGGGAGGGCATTTTAGTCATTTTGTATTTTTGGGTAATTAAACCCACGAAAATTAAAAGGGTTATATAAGATATCTAGGTTGTCTTCTAGGGTTAGAACAACCAAAGACAAATGACGGCCATTGGAGAGGAAGAGGAGAAGCTCTCCAAGGAGTTCTAGGCCAAGAACACATCCGATTGCATCGCCGTCACCACCAACGCGTAGATCGCGCGACGGGGAACGCGACCACACCAAAACCGTCCGCAAATCAGAACTGAAATTTTTCAGGCAAGTATCTATCTTGCTTTTATCAAGTTAATGCATCCTTTTATATTAGTCTTAGGTTGATTAGATTAGTATTCTTGAAGAAAAACATAAATTGGGGACACAAATTGCATGATATAATGTTAGAGATCATAATTCTGGAAACCCATTTCACATATAGAGGATGAGCCACGAAATTCCTTGATATTAGAGATAGAAAATATGGAAAAAGAATGAAAGAGATTAAGTTAAAGGAGAGATTAGGGTTCATAAGAATTATGTAGAGTTGCCCCTTTTTAACCCATGATTCTTGAGGAAAATTCGCATGTGTTACGTAGGAAACTGTTTAAATGGGTATACAACACTTATAGTATAATTGATTGGGAGTTTGGGACTGTAACATGATGATTTGTAGGAGTTTGGGGTGAGAATCCCGTAACTGGGTTGGCTGTAGAATCTGCATAACTGCTTGATCGATCGATCGAGCCCAGAGCATCGATCGATCGAATATTCGATCGATCGACCCCTTTTATCGATCGATCGACCCTCCTGGGAAAACTGCATTTTTGCTCGTGTTAGCTTAATCCGATTTTATGCGTAGTAAAACTTGATTATGGTTGCTAGAATATAATGGAACATAAAGAGGACCAGTAGGGTCAAGAGAAAATCCCATAAAGTGGAAATTTAATACGAAGGGAAATAAAGGATAAACGGGGAGATTTTTAGACTTAAGAAATCATACGTGTGTTAATTAAATAATCGAAACATCTAATAAGTTGGATTAGAAGGCGAGAGAGGACCTACTGAAATTGTACTTAAATAAAGAAAACACTTCGAGTGACAAGAAGTGAGTTTAGAATGAATTAATTATGAGGAGAGAAAGGAATGAGGCCGTTATACGATATAATTGAGAAAACGTGTAATAACGGATAATGATAATTTTGGGTCGTGAGAGTAACTAATTTAATAATGTGGATGTGATTACATATCTATATATGACGGTGTGATTGTGCATATATTATTTCTGTGTAAAAATCGTACACGCGCTACTTGCTATCCCTGAGGTTACCGTGCTGGGACAGTCTTATCTCGATGTGACCTTTATGGGGGATATTGACTCGTACCCTAGAAGATAGATATCCTTGGTACAGGCTATCGAATCGATAGTTCAGACGGTCCTAAGAGACGTGAGGGTATGTACTGACCTCTTAGAGACTTGGAATCTATGCTTCGCCTCAATGTTGTTTGTGTTTGTGTTAATACAGTTCGAGAGTGATTCCGAACTAGTATTTCCCTTAGTTTGTGTGATACGGGGACTTGATAGCAGAGTATGCCAGCACCATAGATTTTATGTGGGGTACTGTTAGTATATATATATTTATGAGTGAATGGTATATATATACTTATATATGGAAGTCTAGCACCATAGATTTTATGTGGGGTGCTGTTTGTATATATATTATACGAGTGATTAATATGTATACGTGTAAATATATGAGAACTTTTTACTGAGTAAAATAGTAGTTAAGTAAAGTATGAAATTTATCAACTTCACTGTAAGTATTCTGAAACGTTATAACAATACGAAATTATTCTAAAACAACGAAAGACATTTTGAAGAGATAGACTTCTCTAAAGTGAATATCATAACCTTAATTCCACGTGTTAAAACTTATGGAGAATAAGTTAGAGAGATAGATGGGGTTCATTAGTACGATAAATGTGCACACCAGATGAGAGGTGAGAATTCTCAAGAGAGTGTCGCATACTAATATGACTGTTGCATTAGCCGGTAGCATTTTAAATACTTGCTAAACTATTTTAAAACTGCTTTACATTCGGGCTCTGACCCGTTTGTTGTCACCTCTTCTCTCTTGTGTATATATATATATGTAATACAGGTGCCCAGCCACAGGGGCGTCTTACTTGGAATTCTTGGGATGGAACGTGCTGTAGCTTTTGTGGGAGTTGCAGGCCATTGCTTAGACGACCTCATTGTTGACACTACTCATAGTTCAGTTTTATCCAGTGGGGCATGTGTCGCCCTTTTCCATTATTTAGTTGGTATTGTCAGAGACTGTAATTCTTTTTACTTTCAGCATTTTTATTTCAGGATTTATTACTGTCAGGATGTTTTCCTTTAGTGTTGTAAATTTCGGGATTATTTATTGATGGTCAAATTCTTGAATGTTCATTTCTATTCTCATCCTTAATGTGTGACTCTTAAATATGTTAATGATTAAGGGTTTTATTATTAGATTTAAATAAAATGGAAATAAAGTCTTAAATGGTTTTGACACTTAGCTTAATTATTTAGGGTGTTTAATTGGAAAAGACTTTCATTTGTGACAGTGATGCTAAGAATGAACCAACTGTCCACCTTGATGTTAATTTAATAAAGGAGTGATCGCCTGGTATTTAATTAGGCGGGGTGTCACACTACATTGATTTTTATAGTTCCCGATCTTGCCACAATTCCAACACTCAATCACCTTCTTGTTCTGATTTTGGTTATTGGAGTTAGGATTGCGAGATTACGACCAGCCAGTTCTCGATCTGAATTTGCTACGCCCTTTGTTCCTGTTTGATTCTCTGCCTCTGTTTTTCATGTTCAACATTGATGCCGAAGTGAAGGTTCCGTCTGATTATTTTCCGATTTCCTCTGTCATGATCATACTTACGACATCATTGAGCTTAAGTTTGGATTTTCCTGCAGAACTACTGATTGCAGTAATTGTTCCGCTCCAACTCTTGGGCAACTGCCTAGAATTAATGTAGCTCGAATTTCATCATTAAAATTGATTTCGACCGATTATAGTTGACCAATCACTTCGTTGAATGCATTTAGATGTTCTCTAAATTGTCCACATTCAACCATTTTCAGATTAAATAATTTTTTAATCAAATGGACTTTATTTACTGTAGAGGGTTGCTCATACATGCTGGAGAGGGCATCCATGAGAGACGCCGTCGCATTCTCATTTTTTTATATTGATGCCGCCGATTTTGAGAGTGATAGCCTCACGGTGCTAAGAGCTTTATGATCAAGCAACTGTCATTCGGAATCCTTCATCTCTTCTGGCTTTTCACCCAGTGGTAAATATAAATCTTTTTGTAAGATATAATCCTCCGTTTGCATTTTCCAAAATCCAAATTTTTAACAGTCAAATTTTTTGACTTTAGAATTTTCCCTTTCTGACGCCATTGCTCCCACTCAACCAAATATGTTGAATACAAAAAAAAATCCGCAGAGTATTTTTGTCTGACAGCTTCGTCTACTTAAGGTTGTCAAACCAAGAGCTCTGAAACCAATTGTTAGGAGATTAGGTGCAACTAATTCTGTCAATAATTTTACCAGGACCTTGGGATTCAATGGGTCAAGAAAACAATTAATATTACCACGCGTTGGAAACACCACTATTTGAAAGTGTGTCAAAAAATATACCGCAAACAAAAATAACACAAAAAATAGTGCAAGAAAAATTTACACTCACATAAGATAAAATTTACGTGGTTCACCAATTTGGCTACGTCCATAGCTCACACCCAGATTCACTATAATAATGATGTTTTACAAAACACATAGTGTATCGCTTACACTCTGAAAAATACCCACTCCGTATTTTCTGGCTTACACTTACACCACCACTCGAAAAATACTCATTCCGTATTTTTCTCCACTCTAAAACTTCTTACACAATGCTAACTCTAGTGTGTTACTACAACTTGATGTTTTGTGTTGATGTGTTTATTGTGCCGAATGGCCCTCTGTTTATAGCAATCCCAAAGGGACATTAGGAGAAATTTAAGGAGAAAAAATTTCACAACCTATAGTAGCTAGGGTGGCTTCAAATTTATTGCATCTTTGTTTTTTCAAGTCTTCATTGTGGGCATGTTGGTTTTACACTATAGGAGCCTATCTCAATAGTTTCCATACTCCAATATTATGCTCTTCTAAATAAACTCTGAATCCAAACTAATAAAGGATGAATCTTCAAAATAGTATATTTGTTTAAATGATTAAGACCCTAACTATTATTATTGAATCAGTCTAAATACATTTATTTGGATGTTCACACAAATCGAATCATTATTTTTTGGGTATTTTGACTTGACTATACATTTAGTTTTGGTAATTATACTTTACTTACCATTTTGTTTCTTTTAAAATTTGTGATTCTTTTTAGTATTCGTCCATTAAACGTTAGGCATGTGACTGTCATGTGCCATTTTTTTTATAATAACTCAAAAGTACCCCTAATAAACATTACTTATTTCATTCCCCTATATTCCATCTAACCCAAAAACTATCGATCTCGATAAAATTTTAATCCCTAAATTGTTCTCCATCAAATATATTCGTTTCTGGAAGGATTTCGATAAAGGTTGTGAAACTTTGTTTGTGGGAAGCTTTAAAGACAAATTATTTGAATTATGCACTGTCTTGGAAAAATTCACATAAATGCCTCATCAATTGTTTATATTTTTCTTTCAAACTTTAAACACCAATCGTCCAACATTTCACTTGGCAACTGTAGTTAATAGCCACTTAAATTTACCATAATTCATATATTATAAATTTGGTTGAAGTAAAAAATCTCATATATCCAGCACAAAATCTTGAAGATTTGAAGTTTTTCCAATGAGAGTTATTAGCTTACTAACCATACAACTTACACTTAATGCATGCTTGTTGGTATTGTGATGAATTTGTCGATTGTATTCTTTTCATTCCCCTCCATCATAACATCTTCAAAAATAAAAATGTCGCTTATATGTGTTGAATTGACACTTTAGCAGCTTACTCAAACTTTAATCTTATTCATATAAGATCATCAAACCATTAATTATGGTTCTTTGCATTGCATACAAATCCACGGACACTTAGATGCTATGCCCTTCAATGTCATAAAATTGACACGTAATTACCTCTTGTGTTGAATCTTCTACATTTCCCTTGTCAAATTCACCTCCTATGTTGATTTCTTTATCTGTTACTTGTTTGGTAGCCTTGGCGTGATGAGAAAATGTTGCCTTATGTGGTTCAAAATTTGGTTTTTATAAAGACCGTGGGATGGTTTCCAATAGCTATGTTGATGGCAATATGTTGTAATCGAACAACTATATTATAATTGCATTTAATGAAGTGGCAGTTGGAATGACTTTTAAACCATTAATTTAGTATTTAACAATAGTTTGTATTTTGATCATTTTTTGTTATTGATATTAGAGTTTAATATCGGGGGTATGATGGGAAAGGTTAACATCCATTAATGAGACCGTAAAAAAGGGTGACAAAATCTTAAAGAAAACAAAATAGTGGATAAAGTTTAATTATCAAAACTAAATAGGGTGGTAAAGTCAAACTAACCCTTATATTTATTTATAGTAAAAATCAAGTCATCCGAAAAAACTTTTTCATAAATATGGAATACTAGTGGACATCCACTAAAATACATATTTTACAACACTTCCCCTTGGATGTATATCATATCCACCATTTAATGATTGTTGACTTATTAATATATTACTAAAGAAAAAACCAGTGGGAAAAAATCAAAGTGAAGGAAAAGTAATACAAATTTTTTGTGATCATTATTTTTTTATTGTACGCGCTTGATGTTGCCTCATTAAAGCATTTACAAGAAAAAACTATTGGGAAAAAATTAATTAAAGGAAAAAAAATTACAGTGCGCATATGTCCCCAATACGTGTTTCTTGATTCTCCCCGTGATAAGAGGCTCCCCCCGATTGATGGGTATCAATTTTTCTATTGATGAAGTTGACCCATTCCAATCCCATATACAAGCTTTTGGAATATTGCTTTCGAAAGTGACTTGGTGAATACATCAGTTAGGTTGCCCCTTTAATGCACTTTTTTTACTTTAATTTCATTTTTCTTCTAAAGTACGTGCGTGAAGAAAAACTTATATGAAATGTTCTTAGTCATATATCCCTTAATGAATCCCTTCATGAATTTGGGCTATGCATGTTGCATTGTCTTCGTATATGATATTGGGAACATTTGTAATGACATTAACTATGAATATATTGAATTAAAGATCTCAGTCATAAACATTTAAGACTAGCTTTGTGAAAAGCTAAAATTGAAAAGTAGTTAGATGAAGTAACTATTAAAGTTTTTTTAGTCAAACACCAATAAATAACAATATTACCACTAAGAATTACATAACGTGCCTGAGATCAACTCTCACGAGGATCAGAGAGTTATCCAGAATCTCCATAACCTACTAACTCAAAATTATTATAATAGAATAAACATGTCTCACTAGTTCCACACAAATATCTTAGGAGTATACTTGATAATAGTCCAATGCCTTTTTGTGGTTCATAAGTATATCTAATGAAAATTCACTCATAATGAAATATTCAGTTTAGTGCAGTGTGCCAAGTATAATAAAGCACCAACTGCATTTAGATAGGGTGCTTTTAGACCGAATATTTCATCATCATCCTCTCTAGGATGATATGTATATTTATTTTGTTTAAAGATCATATAATCATGGGAGTGTTTTGTCCATACTATAATTTCTCTCGACCTGTAGGCCGAGATTTTTTTTTTGTTTTCCCCATATCTATCATCTCAATTTCGTTCTTTAAATAATTATAAGCTTTCGCAAGCTCTTATAAAATCCCGACTAAATTTATATTACCCATATAAAAAGATGTTATCGTAAATCTCATTGAATATTTCTTTAAAATTATAAATGGGCAAATTACATTGTTTTCATACCCTTCCTTAGATGAGTATTCACTAAGTTAGTTGTACCACATCCTTTAGGATTGCTTTGAGTAGTACAATGAACGTCTTAGTCGAATTGCGTAAGTACTCATTGTCTATTCTTTAGGCAAATAAAATTGTTTAGGGATTTTCATATAGATTTCAGTGTCTAAGCCCTCGTATAAATAAGCGGTCATAACATCCATGAGTCTTATATCAAGAATTTCAGAGACCCTAAGTTAATTATATATATGAAAGTTATCACGTACATAATGGGTGAATATGTTTCCTCATAATCAATAAAAGGTTTTTGCAAAAAAAACTTGTGCCAAAAGTCATGCCTTATATCGAGTAATTTTATTTTTCTTATTGCACTTTCTTATTAATACATATTTGTAACCTACTAGGTTTACATCTTTTAGGTTTTATACCATGAGTCCATATACACCGCGTGTATTTAGAGACTTAAGTTCTGCCTTGATGATTACTTCCCATTTTGGATAGTCTTATTTTTGTCGACATTCATTTATAGTACGTGGTTCTAAATCTTCAACATTACCTTTTGAAATTTGCATAGTTACTTCATATTTAACTATGTCTAAATGACTATTTCACTATGATACAATATTTCTCTTGGATATGTATAAAACATAAAGACCTCATTATTATTATTAGGTATCCCTCTTCAGGGGATTGCATAGTCACTTCAAGGACTTGTGTCTTTTCAAAGACAATAACCGCTTCAGGTTTTCAGAGAAAGTGGATCTTTTATCCATAACCTCTTCTAGAAAGTTACGGTGGCATGATTTTTCATTTGATCTCCACTTCTAAGGAGTAGAATCCATGGGACCTACATGTCTAATAAGCTTCTGGCATGCAACAGATTCATTAGTTGCTGAAATCAAAGTCTATTCTAATAGAAGATCATTTAGTTTTGGTAATTATACTTTACCCACCATTTTGTTTCTTTTTTAATTTGTGACTCTTTTTATGATTCGTTCATTAAACGTTAGGCATGTGACTGTCACGTGCCATTTTTTAATAATAACTCAAAAGTACCCATAATTAGCATTACCTATTTCATTCCCCTATATTATATCTCACCCCCAAAACTATCAATCTCGATAAATTTTAATCCCTAAATTAATCTCCATCAAATATGTTCATTTCTTGAAGAATTTCAATAAAGGTTGTGAAACTTTGTTCGTGAGAAGCTTTAAAGACAAATCATTTGAATTATGCATTGTCTTGGAAAAATTCACATAAATGCCTCATCAATTGTTTATATTTTTCTTTCAAACTCTAAACACCAATCATCCAACATTTCACTTGGCAACTGTAGTTAATAGCCACTCAAATTTACTATAGCTCATATATTATAAAATTTGGTTGAAGTCAAAAGTCCCTTATGGCCAGCACAACTCTTGAAGATTTGAACTTTTTCCATGGAGAGTTATTAGCGCACTAACCATACAACTTACACTCAACACATGCTTGTTGGTATTATGATGAATTTCTCGATTGTATTACTTCCATTCCCCTCCCTCGTAGCATCTTCAAAAATAAAAAATCGCTTACATGTGTTAAATTGACACTTTAGCAACTTACTCCCACTTTAATCGTGTTCATATAACATCATCAAACCATTATATTATGGTTCTTTGCATTGCGTACAAATCTATGGACACTTAGATGCTTTATGACCTTCAATGTCATGAAATTGACACGTAATTATCTCATGTTGAATCTTCTTCATTTCCCCTGTCAAATTCACCTCCTAAGTTGATTTCTTTAACTTTTACTTGTTGGTAGCCTTGGTGTGATGAGAGAATATTGCTTTATATGGTTTAAATTTTATTTTTTATTAAGACTGTGGGATGGTTTCCAACGGCTACATTGATGGAAATATGTTGTAATCCAACAACTATATTGTAAATTGCATTTAATGAAGTGGCAGTTGGAATGATTTTTAAACCATTCATTTAGTTTTTAACGATAGTTTAAATTTTAATCATTTTTTGTTATCAATATTATACATCTAATACGATAGTATTAGAAATGTAAATGATAATTCATATCTAGATACGTCCCCTCCTCCTAAAATGAATGTCCTTTTTCACCTAAATGGATTAATAAAAAATCTATTCGAAACAAAAAAAAATGAATAAATCAAAAGTCTCTTGCAAACTAAAAAGATGATTCAGTATAGACTCCATTAATTAATCTCTCGATCCAATACAATATAGATTCAATTAATATTTTTTCATTATTTTCCACTCAAATCACATCATACTACTACTAATACTACTACATCTATATAATGTTTTATTTCTTTGAAAAAAGTTTTTAAATGTTTTCAAAATTTAAAAAAAATATATATAAAGAAAAAGGGTATTTAGTTATAAAAAACATTTTTTAACACTGTATTTATAAAAAAAACTTTAAGTTTTTATTTATAAATGGCATAAAGTTTTTTAAACAAAAAACAAATAAAAATATGTATAATTTGTTTATATAAAATATGTACAGCTGTTTTGAAGTTTTTTTTATAAAAAATAGTTTTTATATGATGAAAATATTTAAAAAAAAATAGACAAGCTTTATTTATGAAAAAATTAACCTTATATAATGGCTTTATGATAAGATGTTGAATTTATGCTATATACTAATTTTTATAATTGTCATTATATTTGTTTATTTTACATCGTCCATGCATCACACGGGTTGTATGCTAGTTATACCTCTAATATAATAGTATTAGAGGTATTAGTTTCCATTAATGATACAAACTTTAGCGTGAGTATTTCTTTGAGTAAAAATCGGCCCCTCTCATTAATGATACAAAGTTAACTGTAAGCCTTTCTTTGAGTAAAAATCATCCCCTCCCTAGGAATACAAAAGGCCTCCAACCCAACCTGCAAAAATAGAGTTTGTTGACTCTCCAACTGCCATTCTCATTTCAACTTCCACGTCCAACCCAAAATACAGAATGAAAAACTCTCTGACTTTCCAATTTTCATGTTCCTTCAACTTTCGGTTGCCCTCTACACAATGAATACATACATTATATTGGAAGATGTAAAGGTTTCTTTGCCACATTTATATTTGGAGATTTCAACCTCAACAATCTGCAATCATCTTCAGGTATTTCGAATCTCTATCATACTCTCTTTTGTGTGAATTTTTTTCAATATCTTTCCTCATATATTTTGTCATTCATTTGGTTGTAAGAAAAAATAAACGAACATAATTTCTATAGTATATTGGGTTGGAGAATACCTTTAGTTATCAATCAATCTTCATCAAAATTAAGGTACTTACCACTCCCCTCACATCATGATAAATTGTGTCATTGATTGTTGCATAGTATGTGTTTGATATTTTCACTCTTTGATTCTTATAGCCCACTGCAAAAACACACTAATAATGATATGGCATCTTTTGCATCCCTATAATTCCTTACTACAACATCATTTTATTTTGGTTTGGATTCAATAAAAGTGTGAATGGGAAGAGTTTAAGGTTTTACAATTTGAAAAAAAATTAGATCCGTAAATCCCCCATAAACTGAAGAAGGTACAATATAAAGATTCTCAAGTTTGGAAAATAATTTGTGATACTGATGGAAATTGAGTTTTAGAGGAGATATCAACATTTTAAATAGCAATAGAGATACGAAGGAGATAAAAGCATGCTGAAAATTAATTGATGTGGCAAAGCACAATGTTGAAGAAGATGTTAGATAATGATAATATGTAAAAGGATATTGTTACTAAATGTATGAATGGATTTGTATAAATGCAAAAAACACTAGCATTAAAAATACTGCTATGAGAATGCATGAGCTATGGGAGAAAATCTATATCATACCTACATTTACATATATAATTGACATGGAATAAAAAACGATTGAATTTAGGCGTTTGTTTCGTCTTAGGGATGATTTCAGACTCTTAAATTTTGTATTTCACATGTTATAACAATGTTACGCGAATGTCCGTGTATAGAACTGTTACTAATTTTAAATTCCTTACGCTGCCCAAAATAAAAGAATATACTCTACTCTAATTTCTTCTTATGAGTGCATTACTTTGTATGAAATATGCCCAAATCTATGCGTTGTTAGGGCCGCTGTATCATAAATAATGAGCTTTTAGAGTCATTTTCGTAAATTAAAAGAAAAATGCAAGTTTGAATAAAATTTGAGTTAAAAATGTTATTTTAATAACTCTGGGGGGTGAAATCATAATTATCAAACTTTATGGGTCTAAGAATAATTTTTAAATATTTATCTAGGGAAAATAAAGTTCGCTTTGAAATTTGGTTGAATTCTGAATTAAAACAAGCAATTTTTGAATTTCGGGGGCGAAAATGCAAAGAAGAGTAATTATGTAATTTTTAAATATTTATGACCCTAAATTTGAATTAATTATTTTTATTTTTCATTTTTACAGGTACCCCAGAAATTGGACAACAAATGAGACAATGTGCAAAAATTGTCAGGATACATCGCGACGCGACACGACACGGATGACACAACTGTACTAAATATTTTTTTTATAAAATCGCTCGAGTGCCTGTGCCATAGCTTTTCGGAAAGGTATTGACAAGACTCACAACTTTGAAGTTCGGACGAAAATGAGATTTTGAAGTTTTGGAGGTAAAAAATGCGATTAAAGTTGGTGTTGTGAATAGTGACGTGAATATTGCTAAAATTGGGGATAGTTATCTCCAACTTTTCCCAAGACTCCATGAGATAATTATCAGCTCAAATACAACCAATCAGGGAGAGTCCCACCCCATCAAAATACCCTACCACTAAGCATATAAATAGGACCATTGGGTTCATTATGTTGGACAGAGAGTTGTAGAGAACCACTTCAGAATAATTGTTGGTAGTTTTAGTTTGAATGCTTTATTTATATTTACGGGCCAATAATTATTTTGTTGAAGGAATTCTGTCAAGAATATTTGTGACACAACATTTGTAAGTTTTTTTATTTAATGAAAATTAGTATTCATTCTTACAAATTTATTATGCCTACAATTATGTTCGCTTAATTTCCTTATTAGGACTAGGTGTAATTTATCATGTGTGATTGATATTGTGTGTGATTTAAATTCGTTTTTGTTTTCGATATGTGCTAAATGTTTAAAAAAAATTGGTATTCATTTAAAATGACACGAGTGTGCGTTTTAAACCTTCGACATTGTTTGAAAAAAATAATTTTTTATTTATTTTAAGTATGAGTATTTTTTTATGGGTTATACTTTTATTAAATTGATTGAAAGCCCATGCTTAAAGACTATATTTTGAAATTTAAAAGTGAACTTTTTGAGGGAATAGGAATTTTAGGCGTCTAAATTTAGAGTCGTTAAATTTCATTTTGGACTTATAACGTGTTATTTTAAATATGACGAGAGTCGGTTTAATTTGAGTTATAAAATCGGGAATGACGAATTTAAATTATTGAACAGTGTTAGTTAAACGTGATAAATGGATCCAACGTCCTAGTTTTCACGCTCCCTTGATTATATCTCTCGTGGTCTTACTTTTTGTTTGTTTTGCTTAGTTAATATTACATCCCAATTCCAAACTCATTTTCGTCTAGTTGGACAGTCACAATAATTTTTAAAGAAAAAATTTGATAAATCCTAGTGGGTTCGATCCGTACTTACACTCGCTATTCTATAATAGCCCGTGCACTTGCGATATTTTACAAAATTGACAACATCTTCCGTCAAAACTCATAACTTTTTAATAGCGATGCATACATTATAACAATGTTATTGTATCTTTTAAATCACTAATGATGATATGGCATATTTTTCAGGAGGTTGGTGTGGGGGGAGAATAGGCCGCACAATGCAACTTTATTAATTATTTGAGCAGTGTACTTTCTCATAGTATAGGACTTTGATTGATTACACTTGCAATTGCCCATTACAGTTGGATATTGAACTTACTCAGCGCATACATTTGTAACATTTACATAGATAGTTGATTTGAGATGTAAAATTATAGAATTTAGGTGTTGGTTTCATCTTAGGGAGGACTGAAATTTTACATTCTGTTCATTTCAGCTTTCATAATTTGAATGTGAACTATGTATTATCTAGTTACATATTCATTTCCAAATTCAGTTCTTTATATTTTTGGTTAATAATAATGTTTGACTGCTGCACTGGTTGGAGTGTTTATATGTACTCTATTTAATATCTCATATTATCATTAATGTAATATTGTTTGATTATTTTCTTAATCGAGTAGTTAGCGAGACATTAACACACACACACACACACACACACACACACACACACACACAATATTGCTAATGTGCAGACTGACCCGCACATTAACAGTCCGGACTGGACACGTGGCACTTGGCGGTGAGCCTCTAGGAGAGAGAGGGAGTCGATAATTTGTGGGCATGAAAAAATGTGTATAATTTGAAGGGTTTGTATTATACATGTGCAGATCAGTCCGGATAAGTTATGTAACCTGATTTGCAGTTATTTGATTTATTTTGTTTGAGTTCAGATTTATTCCATAGATTTTCATTGTATTTCATGCCCTGCCTATAGAAACTAAATGTCATTAATTTGTAAGGGCAAAGGAATAGAGGTCAAGGATTGGGGGAGTTAATAACTTCTATATTGCTGAAGATTTTTTCTCATTTCAATATTCATTACGTTGCGTGTTTAATTTAATGCTCAAAATGTTTTATCATCTCAATAAAATTTGGGTTATGCGTTCAATTTAATATAATATATATGATATCACCTTTTCGTTACGTAATCCCATGACATTAAAATTATATTTTGTTATACACATGTATGTCCGCGCATTGCGCGGGTTACATGCTAGTTGATATTAGAGTTTGATACCGGGGGTATGATGGGAAAAGTTAACAGACATTAATGAGACCGTAAAAAAAGGGGTGACACAATCTAAAATAAAATAAAATTATGGATACAATTTAATTATCAAAACTAATCATCCGAATTTTTTTTCGTAAATATGGAATACTAGTTGACATCCACTAAAATACATAATTTACGACACTTATCCTTGGATGTATATCATATCCACCATTTAATGACTGTTGACTCATTAAAATATTACTAAGGAAAAACCCGATGGGAAAAAACCAAAGCGAAGGGAAAATAGTACAACTTTTTTATGATCATTGATTTTTTGTTGTACGTGCTTGAAGTTGCCAGTGGGAAAAATCTAATTAAAGGAAAAAGAGAATAGTAGGCACATGTCCCCAATATGTGTTTCCAGATTCTCCCCGTGATAAGAGGCTCCCCCTGATTGATGGGTATCAATTTGTCTATTGATGAAGTCAACGCATTCCAGTCCTATATACAAGCTTCTGGAATATTGCTTTCGAAAGTGACTTGGTGAATACATCAGTTAGGTTGTCACTTTAATGCACTTTTTTTACTTTAATTTTATTTTTCTTCTAAAGTACGTGCATGAAGAAAAACTTATGTGAAATGTTCTTAATCATGTATCCCTTAATGAAGCCCCTCTTGAATCTGGGCTATGCATGTTGTATTGTCTTCGTATATGATATTGGGAACAACTGTAATGTGAGATAATTGACATGAACTATGAATATATTTAACTAAAGACCTTATTCATACACATTCAAGACTAGCTTTGTGAAGAGCTGAAATTGAAAAGTAGTTAAAGGAATTAGCTATTAATGTTTGTTTAGTCAAACACCATTAAATAATAGTATTACCACTAAGAAATACATAACGCGCTTGAGATCGACCCTTGTGAGGATCAAAGAGGTATCCAAAATCTCCATAACTTACTAACTAAAAATTATTATAATAGAATTAACATGTGTCAGTGGTTCCACATAAATATCTTAGGAATATACTTAATATTAGTCCAATGCCCTTTGTTGGTTCATAACTATATATAATAAGAAAATTCACTCATAATGAAATATTCAGTCTAGTGCATTGTGCCAAGTATAATAAAGCACCAACTCCATTTAGATAGGGTACTTCTAGACCCGATATTTCATCATCATCATCATCTTTATGATGATATGGATATTTATTTATATCTAAAGATCGGACAACCATATGAGTGCTTAGTGGGTGTGCTTTGTCCATACTAGAATTTATCTCGACTTGTAGACCGCGACAAAATTTTGTTTTCCCCATACCTCTCATCTCAATTTCGTTCTTTGAATAATTAAAAGCTTTCTCGAGCTCTTATAAATTCCCGACTAAATTTATATTATCCATATAAAATGATGTTATCGCAAATCTCATTGAATATTTCTTTATATAGTCATATGGGTGAATTGAATTATTTTCATACCCTTCCTTAGATAAGTATTCACTAATACGGTTGTACCACATCCTTTAGGATCGCTTTAAGTAGTACAATGAACGTCTTAGTCGAATTGAATCGGTAATCATTGGCTTTGCTTTATGCAAAGCAAATTGTTTAGGGATTCTCATATAAATCTCAGTGTCTAAGCCCCCGTATAAATAAGTGGTCATAACATCCATGAGTCTCATATTATGAATTTCAAAGACCCTAAATTAATTAGATATCTTAAAGTTATCACATCCATAATGGGTTAATATGTTTCCTCATAATCAATCAAAGGTTTTTGCAAGAAACCATGTGCCACAAGTCGTGCCTTATATCGAGTGATTTTATTTTTCTCATTGCACGTTCTTACTAATACCCATTTGTAACCTACTAGGTTGATATCTTTTGGGGTTTGTTCTGTGAATCCAAATACACCACGTGTATTTAGAGACTTAAGTTTTGTCTTGATGATAACTTCCCATTTTGGATAGTCTTATTTTTGTCGACATTCATTTATAGTACGTGGTTCTGAATCTTCAACATTACCCTTTGAAATTTGCATAGCTAATGCATATTTAACGATGTCTAAATGGCTATTTCATTATGATGCCATATTTCTATTGGATATGTATAAAACATACCTCATTATTATTATTAGGTGTCTTTGCCTCTTTAGGGGCTTACATAGTCACTTAAGGAACTTGTGTATTTTCAAAGATAATAACCTCTTCAGGGGTTTCTGAAAAAGTGAACTTTTATCCATAACCTCTTCTAGAGAGTTACGAGGGCATGGTTTTTCATCGGATATCCACTTCCAAGGAGCAGAATCTTTGGAACCTAAATGTCTAATAAGCTTTTGGCATGCAACAGGTTCATTTATTGCTGAAATCAAAGTTTATTCCATTAGAATATCAATTATTATTAGGGCATTAGCTCCGGATCGGGTTGTGTCGCAGTCGCATCGGATCGGAAAAGGGGTGTTAGAAAAAATTTCTAAAATTTTTGGAATTTTAAAATCCTTTTCAAATCGGGAAAAAAATTCAAAAAATCATTTTTTCCAATTCGGCTAATTTGAAATATTTGAAAATTTAAGAAAATTTATTATTCAGAAAAATCTCGAAAAACTTAGATTTATAATTCAAAAAATTATCGAAAAACATTTTTTGAGGCTATCAAATTTCCCATATTATATTGTTTGTTTTGAGTCCTTTGGAGATTGTCTTAGTTTGAAATAGTAGTAAGTCTTTGTGTATGAACTGCAGAATGACCTTAATGATACCGAAAATTTCAAGAATTTAAAAAGTGTGTCAAAAGTTTTAAATCGGGATGATTCGAGTAGGTTATAATCAAGAAAAACTATCAATTTTGCATATAGCATTTATATAACTAAGTATGGATAGTTTACATATGTGTACAAAGTTAGGTTCTACAATGGATTTTAAAGAAATGGTTGCTCTATAGTTTTAACTTAGTTTAAGTATTTTATATTTGAGTTGTACACTAGCTGATAAAAGTCCAAAGTCCAAATGCAACGACGCTCTTTTTAGGTCATATACATTAATCAGTGTCTCGATCAAGGTAAAAAGTTATTGTTTATTCTTAATACATTCCCTTAATTTTTAGGATTGTTTTAAATGGACGGTTCTGATTAAACTAACAAATAACAAACTTTAAATATAAATAAGGTTAGCAAAAATGACAAGTAAATAAGTATTAAAATAAATAAAAATATTATTATTTCGAAAATTTAGAAGGTACGTTTGATTTCCAATTCCATTCCATTTTTTGAAAAATTTAGAAATTGGAAAAATTCGGACCAAAAATAAAAAAATTCGAAAGTTCAAATATAATTAACACCCATAGCTCTAGGCGTAGACACCCCATTTTTCTCCCTAAATAATCAAAGGATTATAGCACAACTTGTCATAAGCTCCTAAAGCCAAATAAAGCCCAAATCATAGGGTATCCCAAATAATAATTTAAAATGCCAAAAAGCCTTAAAAGGCCCAAAAGGAAATAATCCAAATGACCCAAAACTGGCTTTGGAATAGACCGTGATAAAAAAATAAGTGCCCATAGTTGATCGGTCCTGATGTACAGTGTACATGGCCAATCAGTCCTGTCAGAGGGATAATCGGTCCTTTGCCCTAGGTAGTTTGCCTATAAAAGGGCCTTCACCTACCAGTTCGATACAACAATAACTCGACCTTTTAAATTTTGAGTTTATGCACAATGGTCTTTTATCTCATACAAAACCAAGATCTAGAGTCATAACCCAAACCCTAGCCTTATTCTTCTCACTTAAACCCCCAAAAGACTAAAAGACCTCTTTTTCTTTTTTTCCTTTCAAAAGGTACTTTACTTTAAAGTAACCTTAGATCTACACGATGAAAGTTTGATTTCTTGTCGAAACGTTGTAAAAACGAAAAGGTCCACGTGTAACATTACAGGTACGTCTCTTACTACTCTTTTATTTTGAAGTCCTGACATAAAAAGGGTGGTGTTGTATCACAACACCACCCCAACTCTTATTTTCTTTATCTTTTTTATTTTTTTAGGCATGACTTTTGTCTAAAGGTCAAGCCCGAACTGCGTTGACTTTGACTCCGCTAATGGTGGCAATGTAGCCGTATTAGAGATGCCCGATCTCTAAGACTCAAGTCAAATACTGTACATATTCATGTATTTTCACATTTTTTCTCATAAAACATCCAAAAGCCAAAGAAAAAGCTTCAAAACCCATAAAATATTCTCATATAGGTCATAGGATCACTATATCCAGGAATTCTACCTATTATTTTGTTATTGATGGTGGAAGTTTCAACATTCTTTCATCATTAAAATGAATTTACGAGTGAATGTATACCCTTCAAGTCCTTCGTAAACATAAATCATTTACATTTTCAGATTCGATCATGTTTCACTCTAAAAACACCTTGAAATACCAATGAAAGTTTGGATCTCTTACAACGATCCTCTATAAGATGTAAAATCCCTCTTGTCTCAACACAAACTACGTGGACTTTAAATCGCTTCGTGAAAGTGCATGGGCTCACTCGGACTGTCACCCTAATGAGCAAGTCTAACTTTGTACATATTTATCCTTTGTCGATATCATTTACACACACACCCCACACTACAGTGCATAGTATATTTACACACTAAATATTTTCATTTTATTGTTTCTTTGTACACCATAATATGTTAATATAAAATTAAATATCAACATTTGAGACTCAAAGGGTGAAGCGTGTGTATAACACCTTCCCAATCCGTAACCCAATCCTCGAACCTTTGACTCTCTGATTAAATAAATAGATCACTTGCCTTCACTAGATCTCAACGGAGGCCTACCCCTTATTTTATTTGTTTTGTGTAAAATAAACAGGTGACTCCATTTATTTTCAAAGAGAATGGGGCGATGACCACGCGTCAATGCCAATGACCCCTTTCCCCAACATTATGTCCAAGAGGACACGCGTGCGGGGGTAGGAGAGAGGTGCGTTGCCTCGGGTCCGGTTCTCACAGTGACGACTCCATTGGAGACGTATTTTTTAAGTGAACTAAACTCAATTAGATGTAGATATGTATTTATTTTAGCATGGTATTCTTGTATATTATATTCTTAACTATTTATTCGTAGATACCTGACCAGATAGAAAAGCACTCGTACTCCATACTCCTGTAAGGATAAGATTACACCCTAGGCATCCCTTGAACCTTATTTGTGATTTGTATGTCAAGATATGTAATAATCTAAAGTAAAAATGGTTATCGTGAAAAGTAAAAGACTTTCCAAAAGAAGCACACTACTTCGCTGCATAACATCTACATATCACTACATAACCTATTACCCTAGGAAGCCTAGCTACGGGACTTGGGCCTGTGACACCCCGCCTAATTAAATACCGGGCGATCACTCCTTTATTAAATTAAAATCAAGGTGGACAGTTGGTTCATTCTTAACATCACTGTCGTAAAAATACTTTTCCAAATTAAACACCCTAAATAATTAAGCTAAGTGTCAAAACCATTTAAAACCTTATTCTCATTTTATTAAATCCGATTATAAAACTTTAAACCATTAACGTCTAAAGAATTATACAATAAGTAGAAGAATAAAATGAACATTCAAGAATTTACCTAACAATAGTAAATCCCAACACTAAAATACTAAGGAAAACATCCTGACATTAACAATCCCGAAATAAAGATACTGAAATAAAAGAATTACAATCTCTGACAATCCCAACTAAATAATGGAAAAGGGGCGACACATGCCCTGCTGGACAGAGCTGAACTAGAAGTAGAGTCAGCAATGAGGTCATCTAAGCAATGGCCTGCAACTCCCATAAAAGCTACAGCGCGTTCCATCCAAAGAATCCTAAGTAAGACACCCCTGTGGCTGGGCACTTGTAATACATATATATATAGACACAAGAGAGAAGAAGTAACAGCAAACGGGTCACAGCCCGAATGTAGAACCGTTTTAAAAATAGTTTAGCAAGTATTTAAAATGCTATCGGCTAATGCAACAGTCATGTTAGTATGCGACACTCTCTTGAGAATTCTCACATCTCATCTAGTGTACACATTTATCGTACTAATTAACCCCATCTCTCTCTCTAACTTATTCTCCATAAGTTTTAACACGTGGAATTAAGGTTATGATATTCACATTTAGAAAATCTAACTCTTCAAGATTTCTTACGTTATTTAGAAAAATTCCGTATTGTCATAACGTTTCCGAATACTTATAATGAAGCTGATTAAATTTCATACTTTCCTTAACTACTATTTTACTCAGTAGAAAGTTCTCATATAGTTACACGTATATATATTAATTACTCGTATAATATATATATATATATACAAACAACACCCCACATAAAATCTATGGTGATAGATTTCCATATCTAAGTACATATATACCAATCACTCATAAATTATATATATACTAACGGCACCCCACATAAAATCTATGGTGCTGGCATACTCTGCTATCAAGTCCCCGTATCACACAAACTAAGGGAAATGCTAGTTCGGAATCACTCTCGAACTGTATTAACACAAACACAAACAACATTGAGGCGAAGCATAGATTCCAAGTCTCTAAGAGGTTAGTACATACCCTCACGTCTCTTAGGACCGTCTGAACTATCGATTCGATAGCCTGTACCAAGGATATCTATCTTCTAGGGTACGAGTCAATATCCCCCATAAAGGTCACATCGAGATAAGATTGTCCCAGCGCGGTAACCTCAGGGATAGCAAGTAGCGCGGGAACGATTTTTACACAGAAATAATATATGCACAATCACACCGTCATATATAGATATGTAATCACATCCACATTATTAAATTATGTACTCTCACGACCCAAAATTATCATTATCCGTTAATACACGTTTTACTCAATTATATCGTATAACGGCCTCATTCTTCTTTATTCTCGTAATTAAGTCATTTTTAACTCACTTCTCGTCTCTCGAAGTATTTCCTTTATCTAAGTGCAATTTCGGTAGGCCCTCTCTTGCCTTCTAATCCAACTTAATAGATGTTTCGATTATTTCATCACCACACGTATGATTTCTTAAGTCTGAAAGTCTCCCCGTTTATCCTTTATTTCCCTTCGTATTAAAGATCCACTTTATGGGATTTTCTCTTGACCCTACTGGTCCTCTTTATGTTCCATTATATTCTAGCAACCCTAATCAAGGTTTACTACGCATAAAATCGGATTAAGCTAACACGAGCAAAAATGAAGTTTTCCCAGGAGGGTCGATCGATCGATGCTCTGGGCTCGATCGATCGATCGATGCTCTGGGCTCGATCGATCGATCAAGTAGTTATGCAGATTCTGCAGCCAACCCAGTTACGGGATTCTCACCCCAAACTCCTCCAAATCATCATGTTACAGTCCCAAACTCCCAATCAATTATACTATAAGTGTTGTATACCCATTTAAACAATTTCCTAAGTAACACATGCGAATTTTCCTCAAGAATCATGGGTTAAAAAGTGGCAACTCTACATAATTCTTATGAACCCTAATCTTTCCTTTAACTTAATCTCTTTCATTCTTTTTCCATATTTTCTATCTCTAATATTAAGGAATTTCATGGCTCATCCTCTATATGTGAAATGGGTTTCCAGAATTATGATCTCTAACATTATAACATACAATTTGTGTCTCCAATTTATGTTTTTCTTCAAGAATACTAATCTAATCAACCTAAGACTAATATAAATGGATGCATTAAATTGATAAAAGTAAGATAGATACTTGCCTCGAAAATTTCAGTTCTGATTTGCGGACGATTTTGGTGTGGTTGTGTTCCCCGTCGCGCGATCTACGCGTTGGTGGTGACGGCGGTGAAATCGGAGGTGTTCTTGGCCTAGAACTCCTTAGAGAGCTTTTCCTCTTCCTTTCCAATGGCTGTCATTAGTATTTCATTGTATTAACCCTAAAAGATGACACTTTCCATCTGATATAACCCTATAAAATTCGTAGGTTTAATTACCCATAATTGCGAAATGTCCAAAACTCCCTCCCAGGGTATTAATTAGGCCTAAAACTCCCCGAGACCCAAACTAAACCCCCGGGTACACTTTTCTGACTATCTCGACCCTTCCGGACACGTTGGCGCACTCAAAACGACCATACGGGCAACTTATAATTTATTCACTTTTATAAATCAACATTTAGTCCCGACACGACACAGGTGCGTCCCGACTTAAATTTCCATAATTGTCAATTTATTCACACGTGACAATATTATAACAATAAATCTCATATATTACTATACTCATCCAGTAATATTCAACAAATATCAAATTTCCAATAATTACTAACTCTCGTCACGCTAGTAAATATTTAAAGCAACATTCCGGATTAAAATTAAATTAATTTATCTCAATTAAATTTAATTAATCCCATAATTTAAAAGCTATAAAAATACGGGGTATTACATACTTCCCCCCTAATAACGGAATTTCGTCCCGAAATTCGAAAAATAAGGCCTATCCGGTAGCACAATTCTGGATATCCTTTTCCGTACACAAATTAACTACACATTACAGCTCAATCACTATAGCCCTTTCTTCGCAGCAACATTGCTTTACATTCTCATTTGAGACACTTCACATTATGCTCCCAACCGACAAAATTCGCATAGGTCATGCCTATACGTTATAAATTTCATTATCTCATTATCATTTGGAGGCCGTACCTCACTACATGACAAATACTCGGATTTATTCATATACAAAACTCCCATTCTGAGAAAATTATATGAACATTTGATCACTCTTGCTCGCCTAAAACAGTCGTGGAATTCTATCACATTTATCGGATGTTCTCTCGACCGATCCAAAAATTCTGATTATCTACTCTCCTCTAAACATACGGAAGGAGAATAGTCGAGGTCCTTCCATAACAAAACCTTAATAAGTACCTCGTACGCGACAAACAGGTACGAGTGCTTCTACAGAGCATTCTTGAAATCATCGTACTAAGATTCCAACATCTCCTTCACGTGGCTCCACTAATCTTTAATCGCCATGCGCTTATTCGCTGGATAAGGGTGCTACATCCTACTCGAAACGAAATCTTATCTCCGCTGGTTTCTGAAATCCCATATCAAAGGTGGGATTTACCAATCTCATCCTGATTCAGAAATTTATACTGCGCCGGACAATGCACTGGCGCGATCCTTCCTTTCAAAGGAAGTCTGGGGCATACTAGTTAATATAGTAAACGATCCCAAAGGAATATCAATCACTTCCTTCTCAGCGGATTAATTCACATGTTCGGGATGAACCCTTGATCTTGTTTTGATGATGGCAACCCATCCAAGAACTGTACCGACCTCTTCCAAATTCAGGAATTGTCGATAAACACAAAATTCTTTGGTTGATTCTCCTCTTTCAACCAAACCTTACCTATGGGCGGTGCGTGTAGAGACTACTCACTACGTCCCGCTAAACATCGATTCTTCCTTGAAATGTCTCACATTAAGTGACACGTAATACTCCCCTTCCTTCCTTGGAGTATGCCGAAAGTTCCACCCGTGCTCTTCTCTCCACGAAGAGCACTTTTGGATCTCTTATACCATACCAACATCATCACCCTTTATATGTGTGAGTCTCTCTCACACTTGCCTACTAACAACTCCGCTTCGAGTGTTCTTCATAATCATTTAATTTTGCTCCATTCAAGGAATACTCTTCTTAAATGACTTCCCACAGTCTTCCAATTCAAATATGGGTGTGCTATTCTAATTACACACCTATGTATGGATTATCGCCCCTCATGTGACGTTTAATCCACTATATCACTTGCACTTCGTTCTGTTAGGCCCACAAACACATTTTCCACACGTCCATTGCCACGCCCCTTCATCTTGGACGAGTTTTAACATCAATTAACCAGGATGTCTACACACCGTATAAACCGGGCATACTAGCGTAAGCATCACATACGCTCCATACTAATAAACAAATTCTTTGTTTTTCCCTGGTTCTTGCAGCGTGATTACAACACTTTAATCACCCTAAAAATCAAAATTTTAAATCTTCCTTATCATCGTTCCACCCCTCAACTCGTGGGGTAATTTTCAATGCTTTCTTACCACAAGATCCGACTTCCAATAGCTTTAAGACAAAATTCAACTTCCAACTCACATACATAATTACTGGATCCCATTTCGACCAGGGTACCGAACTCCTGGAATAGTGACCAAACGTCTCCCTATTTCCAACCTTACACTAAGTTTCATGCGTGGGATGTCTCGCAAAGCGAAATCCAAACAAGGAACCCCCCCCGATACACTACTACCTAACATTGTCGGTTATCGAAATTCGTTAGGTCCTCCGTCCATAGCCTATACCCCTTTATTCCGTCCCTTGACAGAAAATTTACAATTTCTCCCGTAATTATGCTTAACAAAGAACGTTTCACTAATTGCACTATTGTTCAGTATAGGTTGGTGGTAATAGCATTCCATAAACCTCGAATACATACTATCGGAATTCTCGAAATTCCTTTCCCTAATAATAGGGGTATAAACATTAACTCCCACATTTCTAAAGGATAAATATAACAATGCACTCTTCCCATCACTAAGTCCGGAGTGCTAAACATAATACTGAGTCAAATCTTTTCGCCCAACAGTAAATCCCGATACATACAGAATTATACTGGCAAAGTCTATACATGCTTTGGAATCAAATATCTCGAGCCCAGTATCTCCTCCGAAGTCTCTAGGATAGATAATATAAGTGCGAGTCCAACCTTCTCACAGGTAAAGCCTCGCCAAAACAAACATAAAACATGTTGCGCTAATGCAACCACTCTGATAGTCTTGCAATAAATTCCCACTATCGTACTAACCAATTCTATAACATTTTAACACAGATAATATCATACTCGTGTATCGCATCACTACAACGAGTAACCTCAATAAAATACATAACACTGTTAATGTACTCATTCATCCTCCGCGGATAGCACTAAAGAAAAATCCCGCTACACTAGGGAAAAATATTCACATTTTAATAACGTTTATAATGATATGCATTAAGCTCGTCTCACATGCTAATCTAGCAAGGAACAAAATATAGCGACTCGCTTGTGTCACATAAACACGCCTCATCCTCTCAGGATACAACTTACACTTCTACCTTGTCAATCGTCTTGACTGCGCAAATGGTTTCCGGACGTAACACGTGTATTCAAACCAAACAAAATTACTTTAATCGTTGCCTTTTAATAGGCACCGTATTCTTGTCCTTTTTCTCACTTTGGAACATATTATCGTGAGCGATCTCACTCCGCATAAAATACCTCAGTACATAATCCACTTATCACCTGTCCTACTAACCAGGTTAGGATTGTCCTTCTCTCGGACTTTAGTAGACTCGATTCCCATTAGCCATCCCGATTGTTCCTTCAACTTTTTAGGCCATAAAGATCATGTTACTATCTATAGTAGTACTTACTGAATTTACCATCACTTGGTAAGAATTCCCTTATCCGAATCATTTAAATGGGTCCCTTGATGTGTATCCACATCCCTTTGTGGTGCTACACTACCACCCTCGTATTCAGTCTTATTCTCGACTAACTTGTTTGATTCCTTTAATCTTCCCACACAAGGAGCATTATCATCTTTATTGACAAAATGCAACATTGTCAACCTCTGAATCAGCCGTCCATCAGAATTTCCTCCTCGAGTATTATCAATTATTATTAGGAGTTGGTCTCCTCCACTCGTATCTACATCTTTCGATACAAAATTTGCTAATGATTAGGATTCATATCTGCAATTAGACTTCCGTCATGCCCTCCTGCGATGAGTTCAGAACCACGTTTGTTTCTCACCCTGAACAGTTGAGGAAAGAACATACGGTCAACACTGTACCTAAGGTTCTCCTATATGCATATTATTCCACTTCTAAAATTGGTGGTTGACTCTAACCATTATAATTTCGTCCCAAAAGCCAAGAAAATTTTCTCTAAATTTTCACTTTCAGTTTGCCACACTTCGTCATATATTTAAGCCTTTGGATACTTTACCTCCTTTGGTTTCGCGTTTCTAAAATTTCCCACTGACAGTCTCTACACGTTTTTGTAATACGTTGGGTAAGTTTACCCTCGCACCTCATTTGACTATAATAGCCTTTGAAAATCATTGCTGCACCTTAGTCACCTTTTTAGTCTTGGCTTCTCGTGCCATAATGGAGGTGACCTCAACTACGGTCATCATCCTCGGATATATTTTATAAACTCAACTGAGCCCTACCTCCTCATGTACGCTTAACGATCCTCTTCTGACATCCGTCATCGCTCGGCACACGCACACATCCAAACGAAATTAGAATTCACTAGTGTATACACATTATAGCAGGAGAACGAAATCTTGTCAAAGGAATTGACAATCCTAAACATAGGGCTCTATAACAAACAAAGCAACACTGAAAGCATAATAAGCCGTACAGATCCTAAAGGACACTAGAACCTGATGCTCTAATACCACCTGTGACACCCCGCCTAATTAAATACCGGGCAATCACTCCTTTATTAAATTAAAATCAAGGTGGAAAGTTGGTTCATTCTTAGCATCACTGTCATAAAAATACTTTTCCAAATTAAACACCCTAAATAATTAAGCTAAGTGTCAAAACCATTTAAAACCTTATTCTCATTTTATTAAATCCGGTTATAAAACTTTAAACCAGTAACGTCTAAAGAATCATACAATAAGTAGAAGAATAAAATGAACATTCAAGAATTTACCCAACAATAGTAAATCCCAACATTAAAATACTAAGAAAAACATCCTGACATTAACAATCCCGAAATAAAGATACTGAAATAAAAGAATTACAATCTCTGACAATCCCAACTAAATAATGGAAAAGGGGCGACACATGCCCTGCTGGATAAAGCTGAACTAGAAGTAGAGTCAACAATGAGGTCGTCTAAGCAATGGCCTGCAACTCCCACAAAAGCTACAGCGCGTTCCATCCAAAGAATCCTAAGTAAGACACCCCTGTGGCTGGGCACCTGTAATACATATATATATAGACACAAGAGAGAAGAAGTAACAGCAAACGGGTCAGAGCCCGAATGTAGAACCATTTTAAAAATAGTTTAGCAAGTATTTAAAATGCTACCGGCTAATGCAACAGTCATATTAGTATGCGACACTCTCTTGAGAATTCTCACATCTCATCTAGTGTGCACATCTATCGCACTAATGAACCCCATATCTCTCTCTCTAACTTATTCTCCATAAGTTTTAATACGTGGAATTAAGGTTATGATATTCACATTTAGAAAATCTAACTCTTCAAGATTTCTTATGTTATTTAGAAAAATTCCGTATTGTCATAACGTTTCCGAATACTTATAATGAAGCTGATTAAATTTCATACTTTCCTTAACTACTATTTTACTCAGTAGAAAGTTCTCATATAGTTACACGTATATATATTAATTACTCGTATAATATATATATATATACAAACAGCACCCCATATAAAATCTATGGTGATAGATTTCCATATCTAAGTACATATATACCAATCACGCATAAATTATATATATACTAACGGCACCCCACATAAAATCTATGGTGCTGGCATACTCTGCTATCAAGTCCCCGTATCACACAAACTAAGGGAAATGCTAGTTCGAAATCACTCTCGAACTGTATTAACACAAACACAAACAACATTGAGGCGAAGCATAGATTCCAAGTCTCTAAGAGGTCTGTACATACCCTCACGTCTCTTAGGACCGTCTGAACTATCGATTCGATAGCCTGTACCAATGATATCTATCTTCTAGGGTACGAGTCAATATCCCCCATAAAGGTTACATCGAGATAAGACTGTCCCAGCGCGGTAACCTCAGGGATAGCAAGTAGCGCGGGTACGATTTTTACACAAAAATAATATATGCACAATCACACCATCATATATAGATATGTAATCACATCCACATTATTAAATTGGGTACTCTCACGACCCAAAATTATCATTATCCGTTAATACACGTTTTACTCAATATTATCGTATAACGGCCTCATTCTTCTTTATTCTCGTAATTAAGTCATTTTTAACTCACTTCTCGTCTCTCGAAGTATTTTCGTTATCTAAGTGCAATTTCAGTAGGCCCTCTCTTGCCTTCTAATCCAACTTAATAGATGTTCCGATTATTTAATCACCACACGTATGATTTCTTAAGTCTGAAAGTCTCCCCGTTTATCCTTTATTTCCCTTCCTATTAAAGTTCCACTTTATGGGATTTTCTTTTGACCCTACTAGTCCTCTTTATGTTCCATTATATTCTAGCAACCCTAATCAAGGTTTACTACGCATAAAATCGGATTAAGCTAACACGAGCAAAAATGCAGTTTTCCCAGGAGGGTCGATCGATCGATAAAAGGGGTCGATCGATCGAATCTTCGATCGATCGATGCTCTGGGCTCGATCGATCGATCAAGCAGTTATGCAGATTCTACAGCCAACCCAGTTACGGGATTCTCACCCCAAACTCCTACAAATCATCATGTTACAGTCCCAAACTCCCAATCAATTATACTTTAAGTGTTGTATACCCATTTAAATAATTTCCTACGTAACACATGCGAATTTTCCTCAAGAATCATGGGTTAAAAAGTGGCAACTCTACATAATTCTTATGAACCCTAATCTTTCCTTTAACTTAATCTCTTTCATTCTTTTTCCGTATTTTCTATCTCTAATATTAAGGAATTTCATGGCTCATCCTCTATATGTGAAATGGGTTTCCAGAATTATGATCTCTAACATTATAACATACAATTTGTGTCTCCAATTTATGTTTTTCTTCAAGAATACTAATCTAATCAACCTAAGACTAATATAAATGGATGCATTAACTTGATAAAAGTAAGATAGATACTTGCCTCAAAAATTTCAATTCTGATTTGCGGACGATTTTGGTGTGGTTGTGTTCCCCGTCGCGCGATCTACGCGTTGGTGGTGACGGCGGTGAAATCGGAGGTGTTCTTGGCCTAGAACTCCTTAGAGAGCTTTTCCTCTTGCTTTCCAATGGCCGTCATTAGTATTTCATTGTGTTAACCCTAAAAGATGACACTTTCCATCTGATATAACCCTATAAAATTCGTAGGTTTAATTACCCATAATTGCGAAATGTCCAAAACTCCCTCCCAGGGTATTAATTAGGCCTAAAACTCCCCGAGACCCAAACTAAACCCCCGAGTACACTTTTCTGACTATCTCGACCCTTCCGGACACGTTGGCGCACTCAAAATGACCATACGGGCAACTTATAATTTATTCACTTTTATAAATCAACATTTAGTCCCGACACGACACAGGCGCGTCCCGACTTAAATTTTCATAATTGTCAATTTATTCACACGTGACAATATTACAACAATAAATCTCATATATTACTATACTCATCCAGTAATATTCAACAAATATCAAATTTCCAATGATTACTAACTCTCATCACGCTAGTAAATATTTAAAGCAACATTCCGGATTAAAATTAAATTAATTTATCTGAATTAAATTTAATTAATCCCATAATTTAAAAGCTATAAAAATACGGGGTATTACAGGGCCTAACCAACGCGAGTCTGTAGTAACATTTTCCACTATTTTTAGCCTTATACCCCGGTATATATAGAGCCATCACTCTCGTACCTCAAGTATATCGAGTTAATTCTCCCACGTACTATCTCCATGAGGTATATCGGGAGGCTCGATTCACGTACATTCGGGTATCTCATTATAACCTTCTCACACGTACTCGTGAGGTATATCCTGAGGGATAATATCCAAAGAAGGGAGACGTTAGACTTGTAGAAAGCCTTGCATAACCTTATATAGTATAATTTCAGGACACAAACAAAAATAAAATAAGACTAGAGATTCGATAAATGGTGACATCTCCCCAAAAGGTTTTTCATCCCCTAAATTTTTTTCCTAAAATAGGGTGGAACTCTAGGATGCGATAAAAATCCACTCACTTTTCACAACTCCTAACCAAGGGTTGTAAGATAAGTGAGGAGTAATGTAGGAAATGGATTATTACGCGATCTGACCCAAACAAAATAACTATGCTTGTTTAAACTCACGATTCTTCTTCTTAGAATAAAGGTTAGGCAAAATCTTAATTCCATGTTTCTCGTAAACATTATCGTTATTATCTTGGATAAGGGACAAAAGTCTCATCTATCAATTTCCCCTTTTTCATAGTCTTGACAACATGCAAAATGAAGAAGGAATATCACTAACCGACATTCTGGCTAGCCTAACTGCCTTGAGGAGATAAATGTCAACTCTAAGTGAAGAAAAAGTATCTCTTTGTAACCTATTAGAGAATACTGAGGGGCATGGAGTGAATCTACTGATGTATTAATTTCAATTTTGTGAAAACTATCACACAAACAGGAACATTCATATTGAATTATCAAGAAATATAAATATTGATTTCGCGGAAGCGTACCTGAATCCATGACAGAAAGTTAAAATATTTGAGTCTGAGGTCTTATGCTCTTCCAGATCAGCACTTTTATTTCCTCTCTAAATTTCTCTCTGATAATGGGAATCAAAAGATTAGTGTTGTGTGATTTGGGGACCATGACCCCTATTTATAACACAGTCGTGTCTTTTCATATTTCATATATTTCTATTTTAACCCATCATAAAAATAGAATTTACGCTTGTCTCTACACAATAAAACCCACACTTTAATAATACATTAGTAAGGCCCCAAAACTTAAATTAATCACTTTAATTGGCCTACTTTTATTTGATAGCATATAATTCATATTTATTTTATATATAAGCCCATATATTAAATTTTACTCTAACAATCTCCCACTTGGGCTACATATATATGTAACTTTATAAATTTGAATTATACTTTATGAGCTCATGAGTTTTAGCTATCAAAACTTTATGTATCTTAACAATCTTGTCCATTAATTGCACCAATATAGAATCAAAGCGATCGTCATTACACATTTCGTAAGTAGACCCATCAATGATCACATATATCAATGCAACTAATGACAAAGATCAAGTGTGGATGTGTAGCATGGAAATTTCATGCAATGTGATCTTAACATGCCTATTTACAACTGGTCCTCCTTAAACCTTAGTGAGATCAAACCATATACAGTCAGAGTGAATATAAACTTAATACTTTACTGCAGTAAATAACCATACAATATCCATTAAATCAAATATGTCTATGAAAGCATATAAAATACAAACTCCCACTAAACTGACATATCCTGAAAAGAAATTACACCCATATGAGTAGTGTGCTCATGAAAGACCTTGGGTGGTAATCCCTTAGTCAGCGGATCCGCAATCATGGAGTTTGTTCCAAATGTGCTCTATAGATATAAGTCCACTCTGAACTCTTTCTTTTACAACTAGGAACTTAATGTCAATAAACTTTGACTTCGTAGAACTCCTATTGTTGTTGGAATACAGTACTGCTGATTTATTGTCACAAAATAACTTAAGTGGTCTTTCAATGCCATCCACAATACGCAACCCCGTGATAAAATTTGGCAACCATATTCCTTGATTGGACGCCTCATAACAAGCTACAAACTCAGCCTCCATGGTGGAAGAAGCTATAATAGACTGCTTAACACTCTTCCACGATACAGCACCTCCAGCAAGTAAGTAGATATAACTTGAAGTAGATTTCATGCTATCTTGGCATCCAGCAAAATCAGAGTCAGAATATTCGATGATCTCTAACTGTTCTGACTTCCGATAGGTGAGTATGTAGTCTTTTGTTCTCTGTAAGTACCTCATGACTCACTTGGCTGCTATCCAATGATCCTTTCCAGGATTACTTAAGTATCTTCCCAACATACCAACAATGTACGCAATATCCGGACGCGTACATACTTGAGCATACATAAGACTTCCTACTACTGACGCATAAGGAATCTTTTGCATCTCCCGAATATCAAAATCATTCTTGAGACATTGATTGAGACTAAATTTATCTCCTTTAGCTACAGGGGTGTCACCTGGTTTACAATCATGCATGCCAAATCTTTTAAAAACTTTCCTGATATAGCTCTTTTGTGATAAACTAAGTGTACTCCGAGAGCGATCTCGGTGTATTTGTATAACTAACACAAAAGAAGGGTTACCAAGATCTTTCATCTCAAATTTCTTTGAAAGAAATCTCTTGGTTTCGTGCAACATACCTATATCGTTGGTGGCAAGCAAAATGTCATCAACATATAAAACCAAGTAAATATGCTTACTCCCACTGAACTTGTGGTATATACAATCATCAACCAGATTCATCTTAAAACCAAACGAGATGATAGCTTGATGAAACTTGTAATACCATTGACGAGAAGCTTACTTAAGCCCATAAATGGATTTCTTTAATTTGCAACCTGTTTTCTTTGCATCTCCCGACATAAAGTTTTCTGGTTGCACCATATATATTGTTTCATCAATGTCACCATTAAGAAACGCAGTCTTAACATCCATCTGATGAAGCTCAAGGTCAAAGTGCGCCACAAGTGCCATTATTATCCTAAAAGAGTCTTTCGATGAAACCGGAGAGAAAGTCTCTTTATAATCGATGCCTATTTTGGGTGTAAAGCCTTTAGCGACAAGACGAGCTTTGTATCTCTACACATCACCTTTCGAATCCATCTTGGTTTTAAATATCCATTTGTAACCAATGTTTTTTTTACCTTCAGTTAATGGGACAAGAACCCAAACGTCATTGTCCTTCATGGACTTTATCCCCTCATTCATGGCATTAATCCACTCTTGAGATTTAGAACTTTCCATGGCTTGACGGAAGGTAATAGGATCATCTTCCACCGCACCAATGCCAAACTCATGTTCTTGTAGAAATAAAATGTAATTATCTGGCACAACACTTCTTCTTTCTCTAGTGGATCTCCTTAATGACATAGGTTCTGGAAGTGGTAGAGTTTGGTCTTCTAGAATGGGAGATTCTTGGATATTGTTTTGATTAGGATCTGCTTCTTGAACAATGTCAGGAATTCAGATCATGATAAATATTAATAACAACTGTGGGAATATCAACATATTCCTCTTCAAAACAAAAATCCTTAACCTTATCCCCCTCAGCAAACTCAACATCCTCAAAGAACCGGGCATTTCCCGTCTCAAAAATTATTTTGGTAGTAGGATCATAAAATTTGTAACCCCTAGATCTTTCAGAGTATCCAACAAAATAGCAACTAACTGTTCTGGAATCCAGTTTCTTTTCATGTGGCCTATAAGGCCTCGCTTCAACTGGACATCCCCAAATATGAAGGTGCTTCAGACTAGGTTTCTTGCCTGCCCAAAGTTCAAAAGGAGTTTTAGTAGTTTCTTTAGTTGGTACTCTGTTAAGGATATACACTGCAGTCTTTAATGCTTCACCCCAAAGTAAATCTGGTAAGTTAGAGTAACTGATCATACTCCTTACCATGTCTTTAAGCATTTTGTTTCGCCTTTCTGCAATACCATTCATGCTTGGAGAACCTGGCATGGTGTACTACGGGACGATACCTCACTCCTCTAGGAATTTAACAAATGGTCCTGCGCGTTGTTCACCTGAACCGTCATACCTACCGTAGTATTCACTACCACGATCAGATCTGACGCTTTTAATCATTTTACTGAGTTGATTTTCAACTTCAGCCTTGAATGACTTGAACACGTCCAGAGATTGGTATTTTTCATAGATGAGATAAAGGTAGCCATAACGTGAAAAATCGTCTATGAATGTGATAAAATATTGTTGACCGTTACATGAAACCGTAGGGAATGGCCCACAAATATCTATATGTAGAGACGTCTGTAGCCCTATTAGCACCAGATCTCCTTATGTTTGTCTATTTTCCCTTTATGCAATTTTTGCAAATTTTAAAATCTGAAAAAATCAAGGGAATCTAGAATTCCATCTGACACAAGTCTTTCAATTCTCCTTTGGGAGATGTGACCTAATCTCTTATGCCATAATGATGCAGAATTCTCATTGGTTGATTTTCTTTTAATACCTCGAGTACTTAATTGCAAGGTTTCATGATATAAAGCAATAGTATCAAGCATATAAAGGTTATCAACATAAGATAAAGAACCAGTACCAACCAAATTTGAATTATGAAGAAGACTAAATTTATTATTTCCAAAGGAACAAGTATAACCAAATTTGTCCAATACAGAAATAGAAACCAAATTCCTTCTAAATGACGGTATGATAAATGTATCATTCAAATCCAAATAAGTACTAGACTTCAATAATAACCTAAATATCCCAATTGCTTCAACTTCAACCTTTTTGCCATCGCCCATAAAAATGTATCTTTCACCATCATTTGTCTTTCGACAACTCAGGCAACCCTTTATAGACACACTGATGTGAGTGGTTGCACCAGAATCTATCCACCAAGTGTGTTTAGGTACCGAAGTCAAATTAATCTCAGAACAAACTAGGTTAAGAAGTGTACCTTTCTTGACACGCCAAGCATGATAGTTGGTAGATTGCTTCTTCCTATGTCCCGCAGCTCCATAGAAGAAACAACGATTAACAACTTTAGCTATCAAAACTTTATGTATCTTAACAATCTTGTCCATTAATTGCACCAATATAGAATCAAAGCGATCGTCATTACACATTTTGTAAGTAGACCCATTAATGATCACATATATCAATGCAACTAATGACAAAGATCAAGTGTGGATGTGTAGCATAGAAATTTCATTTAATGTGATCTTAACATGCCTATTTCCAACTGGTCTTCCTTAAACCTTAGTGAGATCAAACCATATAAAGTCAGAGTGAATATAAACTTAATACTTTACTGCAGTAAATAACCATACAATATCTATTAAATCAAATATGTCTATGAAAGCATATACAATACAAACTCTCACTAAACTGACATATCCTGAAAAGAAATTACACCCATATGAGCAGTGTGCTCATGAAAGACCTTGGGTGGTAATCCCTTAGTCATCTGATCCGCAATCATGGAGTTTGTTCCAATGTGCTCTATAGATATAAGTCCACTCTGAACTCTTTCTTTTACAACTAGGAACTTAATGTCAATAAAATTTGACTTCGTAAAACTCCTGTTGTTGTTGGAATACAGTACTGCTGATTTATTATCACAAAATAATTTAAGTGGTCTTTCAATGCCATCCACAATACACAGCCCCGTGATAAAATTTCGCAACTATATTCCTTGATTTGACGCCTCATAACAAGCTACAAACTCAGCTGCCATGGTGGAAGAAGCTATAATAGATTGCTTAACACCCTTCCACTATACAGCACCTCCAGCAAGTAAGTAGATATAACCTGAAGTAGATTTCATGCTATCTTGGCATCCAACAAAATCGGAGTCAAAATATCCGATGATCTCTAACTGTTCTAACTTCCGATAGGTGATCATGTAGTCTTTTGTTCTCTGTAAGTACCTCATGACTCGCTTGGCTGCTATCCAATGATCCTTTCCAGGATTACTTAAGTATCTTCCCAACATGCCAACAATGTACCCAATATCCGTACGCGTACATACTTGAGCATACATAAGACTTCCTATTGCTGACGCATAAGGAATCTTTTGCATCTTCCGAATCTCAAAATAATTCTTGGGACATTGATTGAGACTAAATTTATCTCCTTTAGCTACAGGGGTGTCACCTAGTTTACAATTATGCATGCCAAATATTTTAAGAACTTTCTCGATATAGCTCTTTTGTGATAAATTAAGTGTACTCCGAGAGCTATCTTGGTGTATTTGTATACCCAACACAAAATAAGCGTTATCAAGATCTTTCATCTCAAATTTCTTTGAAAGAAATCTCTTGATTTCGTGCAACATACCTATATCGTTGGTGGCAAGCAAAATGTCATCAACATATAAAACCAAGTAAATATGCTTACTCCCACTGAACTTGTGGTATATACAATCATCAACCAGATTCATCTCAAAACCAAACGGGATGACAACTTGATGAAACTTGTAATACCATTGACGAGAAGCTTGCTTAAGCCCATAAATGGATTTCTTTAATTTGTAACCTGTTTTCTTTGCATCTCCCGACACAAAGTTTTCTGGTTACACCATATATATTGTTTCATCAATGTCACCATTGAGAAACGCAGTCTTAACATCCATCTGATGAAGTTCAATGTCAAAGTGCGCCACAAGTGCCATTATTATCCTAAAAGAGTCTTTTGATAAAATCGAAGAGAAAGTCTCTTTATAATCGATGCCTTTTTTCTGTGTAAAGCCTTTAGCGACAAGACGGGCTTTGTATCTCTCCACACCACCTTTCAAATCCCTCTTGGTTTTAAATATCCATTTGCAACCAATGGTTTTTTTTACCTTCAGGTAATGGGACAAGATCCCAAACGTCATTGTCCTTCATGGACTTTATCTCCTCATTCATGTCATCAATCCACTCTTGAGATTTAGAACTTTCCATGGCTTGACGGAAGGTGATCAGATCATCTTCCACCGCACTAATGTCAAACTCATATTCTTGAAGAAATACAATGTAATCATCTGGCACAACACTTCTTTTTTCTCTAGTGGATCTCCTTAATGGCATAGGTTCTGGAGGTGGTAGAGTTTGTTCTTTTAGAATGGGAGATTCTTGGATATTGTTTTGATTTGGATCTGCTTCTTGAACAATGTCAGGAATTGGATCTTGATCAATGTTAATAAAAGTTGTGGGAATATCAACATATTCCTCTTCAAAACCAAAATCCTTAACCTTATCCCCCTCAGAAAACTCAACATCCTCAAAGAATAGGGCATTTCCAGTCTCAAAAATTATTTTGGTAGTAGGATCATAAAATTTGTAACCCCTAGATCTTTCAGAGTCTCCAACAAAATAGCAACTAACTGTTCTGGAATCCAGTTTCTTTTCATGTGGCTTATAAAGCCTCGCTTCAGCTGGAGATCCCCAAATATGAAGGTGCTTCAGACTAGGTTTCTTGCCTGCCCAAAGTTCAAAAGGAGTTTTAGCAATTGCTTTAGTTGGTACTCTGTTAAGGATATACACTGCAGTTTTTAATGCTTCACCCCAGAGTAAATCTGGTAAGTTAGAGTAACTGATCATACTCCTTACCATATCTTTAAGCGTTTTGTTTTGCCTTTCAGCAACATCATTCATGCTTGGAGAACTTGGCATGGTGTACTGCGGGACGATACCGCACTCCTCTAGGAATTTAACAAATGGTCCTGGGCGTTGTTCACCTGATTCACCACCACGACCAGATCTGACGCTTTTAATCCTTTTGCTGAGTTGATTTTCAACTTCAACCTTGAATGACTTGAACACGTCCAGAGATTGGGACTTTTCATGGATGAGATAAAGGTAGCCATAACGTGAAAAATCGTCTATGAATATGATAAAATATTGTTGACCGTTCCATGAAACCGTAGGGAATGGCCCACAAATATCTGTATGTATGAGTTCTAAGACGTCTGTAGCCCTATTAGCACCAGATCTCCTTATGTTTGTCTGTTTTCCCTTTCTGCAATTTTTGCAAATTTTAAAATCTGAAAAATCAAGGGAATCTAGAATTCCATCTGACATAAGTCTTTTAATTCTCCTTTGGGAGATGTGACCTAATCTCTTATGCCATAATGATGCAGAATTCTCATTGGTTAATTTTCTTTTAATACCTCGAGTACTTAATTGCAAGGTTTCATGATATGAAGCAATAGTATCAAGCATATAAAGGTTATCTACATAAGATAAAGAACCAGTACCAACCAAATTTGAATTATGAAGAAGACTAAATTTATTATTTTCAAAGGAACAAGTATAACCAAATTTGTCTAATACAGAAATGGAAACCAAATTCCGTCTAAATGACGGTACGATAAATGTCTCATTCAAATCCAAATAAGTACTAGACTTCAATAATAACCTAAATATCCCAATTGCTTCAACTTCTACCTTCTTGCCATCGCCCACAAAAATGTATCTTTCACCATCATTTGGCTTTCGGCAACTCAGGCAACCCTGTCTAGACACACTGATGTTAGTGGTTGCACCAGAATCTATCCACCAAGTGTGTTCAGGTACCGAAGTCAAATTAACCTCAAAACAAACTAGGTTAAGAAGTGTACCTTTCTTGACACGCCAGCTCCACAGAAGAAACTACCATCAACAATTTTTTCTTTATGTTGTTTCTTTGGATATGGAACCACTGTAGCTTCTCTATCCTTCTTTCTTTTCTTCCCCTTGTCCTTGGAAGTACTAGCCAAATGAACACTTTCTGTCTTATCTTGCTTCAGTCTTTCCTCTTCTTGCACACAATGTGAGATGAGCTCATTAAGAGACCAAGTCTCCTTTTGGCAGTTGTAGCTCACCTTAAATTGACTGAATTGTGTGGGAAGAGATATCAGAACCAAATGCACAAGCAAATCCTCAGAGAGATCAAGCTTACGTGCTCTTAACTTTGAAGCAAGATGAGACATTTCCATAATGTACTCCCTAATGTTCCCATTACCTTTATATTTCATTGATATGAGACTTGCCAAAAGTGTACTTGTTTCAGTCTTTTCATTTTTGGCAAATCTGTTCTTAATTTCTTCTAGGAACTCTTTGGCTGTCTTTATCGTTTCCGATATTGTGCCCCTGAATGCTTCTGGAATGGCCTTCTTTATGATCATCAAACACATGCGATTTGACTTCTCTTACATTTCAAAGTCCTTTTTGGCATCAGAGGAACTTTTATCCATAAGAGATGTAGGAGAAGGAACCCTTAATGCAAGGTCCAGATCCATGACACCGAGAACTATATGAAGGTTCTCTTGCCATGACTTAAAGTTTGTGCCATTAAGCATGAGAATAGAATTAATACTGGCAGTAATGTTGGAAGCAGAACTGATAGCTGAATCAGAGAACAATAAACAAATAAAACTAGCTCATATAAGTCTTAAATCAAAAATAAATTCAAATAAAGGACAAATCTCATTTTAAGATATCGGACACTCTATTAATATTTTATCTTTGGAAAAAATATTAACTTGTAAGTGATATCTTGCCGTAATAATCAAACACTGATAATAAGAACATATTGAATAATAATTCTTACTTTGGGCCGATTTATTATTCATATGTAAAACTAAATAATTATCACGTGCTTATTATTAAAGTGGCACATGTAATTTTGTTAAAAAATAATATTCCTTTGGGCCGATTAATATTCACATAAATTACATGCACATAATTCTTTTTATATTTCGAAATAAAATTAATTTTTTGAACAAAAGAGGTCACTTTGGTGACATATTGTTTAAATTAATTTATCTCGAAATATATATATAAATACACCAAAATTTGAATTTAAATTTGAAAGGTCATGGGTTCAAACCCCCCTTGGCTCCAGACTTGAAAGGTCATGAGTTCAAAACCTCTTGAGATCCTTCATAATTTTCATCATTTAAGAGACTTAAATATGAAACACCAAGAGTCGAACCTTTAACCTTCCACTACAATCAAATCAACCGCTAGTCCAAATTTCATGAATTTTATATCGTTGGAATCGTAATGAAACGAGAATATTTCTGAATCCAAAAATTTTCTGAAATATTAAACCTTTTTGAAAAATTATTTACAGCCGAAAATTAATATCAATACCTTCCTAATATATTCTCAACAATTCAACATGAATTAACTCTGATACCACATGATGTATTAATTTTAATTTTGTGAAAACTATCACACAAACTGGAACATTCATATTGAATTATCAAGAAATATAAATATTGATTTTGCGAAAGCGTACCTGAATCCATGACAGAAAGTTAAAATATTTGAGTCTGAGGTCTTATGCTCTTCCAGATCAACACTTTTATTTCCTCTCTAAATTTCTCTCTCACAATGGGAATCAGAAGATTGGTGTTGTGTGATTTGGGGACCATGACCCCTATTTATAACATAATCGTGTCTTTTCATATTTCGTATATTTATATTTTAACCCATCATAAAAGTAGAAATTACGCTTGTCTCTACATAATAAAACTCATAATTTAATAATACATTAGTAAGGCCTCAAAACTTGAATTAATCACTTTAATTAGCTACTTTTATTTGATAGCTTATAATTTATATTTATTACCGTATAAGCCCATATATTAAATTTTACTCGTGCCAATACCATACCCCCACCAATAATAGTCCAATCTACCAATAACCTTCCGGTTGTAACTACCGAAAGCACAACTATAGCTAATGCAGTTGAGGCTCCAACGGATACTAGATGCCTCATAATGGAGCTTTAAGCACTTCAGTATAATTTACCATAACTCCAACCTACTGACAACCTTACAAACATCCAACGCCTATCCCTTTAACCCAATGTTAGAGTAGTTGTCAAATATCGGATATTAAACAGTTACGAGAATATGATCACCAATGGTCCACCTTAAACTCTACGTCTGAGCCATGTGTATGCTCCCATAGATACAATATACGAAGGTCGCAAGAAAAATGAGCTTTTAAAGTTCCGATATCCCAAGCCATTAGTTAATCCCCCGCCGAAAGGCTTTGGAAATGATTTATACTGCGAATATCATCATATTATCAGGCACACTTTGGAAGGGTGTCGGAATTTAAGACATGACGTGTAAAACCCATTGATCAAGGAGATTATTGCGCCTACCAAACTAAAGCCTAATGTTAGTAGCAATCCTTTTCCTGACCACAACTCATTCGTTAATGACATTACTACAGAATGAGAATTTGAAGACCCGTCTCTCTTGATCAAGCCCATGGACACAATAAAAGGAGAAGAATAACTAAGCCTCGTAATTTAGTCAATAAACATTTAGATCATGCGGTGCCCACAAATACACACATGGATCTCATGGTTCAAATGCTTGGAGCTTTGAAAGCTAGCAATCGGGATCCTTTGGAAGTTATCCCGTTCCTAGGGATGGCAACGGGTCGGTTCGGGGTCGGGTTTTAACTCCCCATCCCCGTCCCCGCCCCGTTCCCCGTTATAACGGGTTCGGGGATCCCCGTCCCCGTTTAAAACGGGTATCGGGTTCCCCGCGGGGAACCCATTTTAATTTTTTTTTAATAAAAATTAATCTGTTAAATCTCAAAAAAACAATTACCTGTTAGATTTATCTAAAATAAAATAAACCAAGCATTTCAGCGGATGAGTAATTTGAAAAAAAACAACTATGTTTACAGTACAAAAAAACAACAAAGAAAGGGGATGAGTAACAACAATCACATATTATGTCCAAAAGAAACAATAAGGGGATGAAAAAAATTACTAAAAAAACAACTAAAATCTCAAAAAAACAATTAAAAAACAGGTTGTAACGTTAAGGAAATGAGTTTACAGTAAATCGAAATAGTAACATAACTTTAATCAAGAGTAAAGGAGGGGATGGGTTTACAGTAAAAAAGAATCACACAACATAACATTTTATATTTTTACCAATCTCCAACATAACAGTTTATCTCTTTACCAATCTCCAACGTAACAGTAACAACGGATAGTTTATCTCTTTACGGGATGGGTGATATTTCATCTCTTTACCAATCGTAACAGTAACAAACAGAGAGAGAGAGAGACTTTACTTACACGACCTTTGTATGGCAAAAGCGGCGTGAGGATGAGGGGATGAGCGTCGCCGGCATGAGGATGAGGGGATCAGCGGCGGCGGCGTGAGGATGAGGGGATGAGGGAGCTGCGTGCGTAAAGAGAATTAGTTAGGGTTTATTTTTTAGATGTTTATATACTTATATATTTATTATAATATAAATATATATATTTTTTATTATATATTAATAAATCGGGTATCCCTGTGGAGACCCGAGGGTAGACCCGAAATCGACCCGAAATTTTTCGGGGATTTTTTTTACTCCCCGAACCCGACCCGATCCCCGAATTTTCGGAGATTTTTCGGGGATTTTTTTTCGGATAACCGCGGGAATCCGAAATTTCGGGGGAAATTGCCATCCCTACCCGTTCCAGTTGATGTACCTAGTGTTCTGAGAAAATTTAGATCTCCTTTATCAGACACTATTCATAACCATGAGAACCTCTCCAAACATTTGGAAGTAATGTATGATGATGCGCAACAAACTGCATGATATATAAGGGTAGCCGAGAATATAAAAATCATCCCTATTGGGTGGGGAGAAGAATTTAAAATTGAAGACAACCAAGTCTTATGGAAATGGTCATTACCAAATGATTAAATAACCAAAAAATTATCCAAATAAGACCTGATATTTCACTATAATGACTCTATTATCTCCCCTCGTAGGGAAGATGGTGATTATTTTTATAATCTGAACTTCGATGAAATCATGGCTGAATTCCTCACCCCTGATTGGGAGTCTATATGAGTCAATCATCTTACTTGATTTAGAAGGTTCTGCAAAGACCAAGTCCTTAGCCCTATTCCTTCTAAGGAAAGGACGGCAACAAAGGAAAATATGTTCTTAAAGAATACCCGTTGAGTGAAGTCAAAGAAAACTAGGGCTTAGACCAGTTGAAGAAAACATAAGCCAATGTCTCTATATGAGGACTCCTCATGTCCTCTCAGACCCATATAAATTTCATTCTAAAAAAATTTCTCTCAAAAGGTAGTGCCATCACCTTCAGCCCTAAAGAGCTCATGGAAACATTTGGGAGCTTGAATTTTGCAAAATGTATATTAGTTGCCAATACTGAACTGCCAAAGACAGGACCATGTCATATTATGGCCCTAAACATTACAGTGAATTTCCAAGGACAAAGGGTTTCATGGTACTCACTGATAATGGATTTATTCTAAATGTATGTCCACTAAGAACAACTAAATGCTTTAGAATTAATCATGATGACCTCACGCCCACTACTGAGGCTGTAAGGCTTTATAATAACACTAGAAGAGAAGTAGTGGGTTCTATTAAACTCAGTCTAGAGATAGGACCACTAGACATCCTCAGTGATTTCCAAGTAATTGACGTACCTTCTTTTTCAATTTATTTTGATGATGACCACGGCTTCATGATATCGGAGGTGTCACTTCATCGCTACATCAAAAATTAAAATTCTTTTGTGGGGAAAATTTGAGCACTATATCCAGAGATGTTAACTTGCTTAAAGGGGGAAAGACCCAACACCTCAATCCTGAAGATCCAACACGAGAATGTAGATATCCACATCAATAATTTTCAACTAGGCTTGCCCATACAGGTTATTTTAGTCAATAATAATGAACAAATCCTGCTAGTGCACTTTGAATATGGTTGTTGTAATGTCACCCATATGACGAAGAAGATGAAATTTGTATTAGGAATGGGACTATAAATATGCTCAATAGTCCAAGATCCAGGTTCTAGAATAAACAAGAAATAGTGATGATCTCATTTCCAAAGCACTGAAGGATAAATTCAAGAAATCAGGGGTTGCATATGCACCACTCAAAAGACACCTTGTCAAGGAAGGACAGGATTTTCCCTTATGCGGGTTGCTCAAACTATGGATGGATGATTACTCTAGAAAGTAGATGACATAGTGGTAGATTTTCTTCGAGGATCATCCCATGTGGATAGAAGTTGAATGCATATAATAGCATACTTGATCATGAAGTTAGATAAGCCCTCTACACATTTGGATCCTATTGAAAATCTGAAGAGCACCAATCCATTTCAAGAGGTAATGATGTAAGACTAGAAGAATTGGACGTTCTACCACCTACCAATAATCGAGAAGCCTTTCGAATATGAGGTTGCTTATGTGCTCCAAGAAGAACCGCCAACCACTATCTGCAACCTCCCATTTTAGGAGAATGCTTTAACGGCAAATTGATTTGACGTGTGTGCAAAATATTGATGATGATGAATGTGTAATAAAATTAATGAATTTAATTTACATAATGAAGAATTAAAAAACCACGTAAAAGAGATTAATGACAAATAAACCAATCGCGCACAACATATTGACAAAAACGACGACTAAGATAAAAAAACAAACATATTTTCTTCATTAGATAATCTAGAAAATTCTAAACTGCTTCCAGCTCTCAAAGAATTTATCGATGTCTTTACCTAGTCCTACGTCGATATGTCAAGAACTGATCCCAAAATCATTATCGTTTGCATACCTACATATCCAAACTCCAAGCCAATAAAGCAAATATTTTAAATGCTCATACCTGAATAGCCTTTCAAGGTCAAAGAAGAAGTGATGAAATAGCTTAGCGCAGAGTTCCTAAGAGTGGTCCCACATGGATGGATAACATCGTAACCGTCCCTAAAATAGGAGGGAATGTAAGGATATTTATTGACTATAGAGATTTGAACATAGCCAGTCCCAAGGATGATTATCCATTGCCAATTATGGATGTGATCATTGACATAGTTATTGATCATGTCCTAAAGTCTTTCATGGATGGCTTCGTCGGTTACAACCAAATCAAGATGCACCCAGGCGATCAAGAGAAAATGACTTTCACTACTCATTGGGGAGCCTTTTGTTACACAGTGATATCGTTCGGGCTCAAGAATGCTGGTGTGACTTACCAACAAGGGGCTACTACCCTGATGCATGACTTGATCCATAAAGAATTCGAATCTATGTGGATGACATGATCGTCAAATCCAAGACATGGAATCGGCTTTTTCCAGCATTAAGAAAATTATTCGAGGAACTAAGGATGTATAAGATTTGCCTAAATCCCTAAAAATCAATCATCGGATTTACCAAACGAAAGTTGTTAGGGTTTTCATCATCGAAAAGGGGTGAGGCAGGCCTAACCAAAGTTACAACGATTCTAGAAATGCCACCCGCATATACTGAAAAAGAGGCAAGAGGTTTCTTAGGAATGCTCCAATATATCAGTAGGTTCATCTCTCAAATCACTTCTATATGTGAATAAATTTTTAAACTACTCCACACATATTCTCATAACATACGAAACTCTTCATGCCATGAGGTTTTTGATATAATCAACTAGTATTTAATCAATCCTCCTCTATTGGCTCCACCTTGACCTAGGCATCCTCTTCTCCCATACCTAATAGTCAGGGATACCGTAGTAGAAGCTATATTAGCTCAATATGTCGCATAATCACAAAAGGAGAAAATCATATACTACGCCAATTGAAAGCTCGATGCCTGTGAGGAATGGTACGCAACCTTAAAAAAATCTGGCTTGTCTCTAGCTTGGGTAACTGACCAGGCGGAAAAAGTGTGTTCGTGTGAGGACACAATCGTTGTGTGTTTCGCCGCCGCGATACAAAAAAACCTAAGCTACTACTACACTTGACAAGCAAGCACAGCGGTAAGTCGGGTATCGTAAGAAATCCACAGGGAGTGATTGAATTTTAGATTTTAATTGTTTAATTACTTCTGTAATAAAAGTGTAAAATAAATAAATGAAAAGGTGATGGGTGGTTATGGTGGAAAAACAAAAGAGAAGTTAACGCTAAATTAAAGGAAAGCGAGGATCGGGATCACATACACACATTCACGGGCTAAACAACTACCAATTAGAGTTAAGGCTCAAAAGCAATTTAATCGAGCATTTTCAATTAAGCATAAACATCACACAATAAGGAATTCAATCCAAAGTTGCGAGATTAAACATTTAACGAAAAATGATCACACACGGATTAAATTCGGATTATTGTTATAAACACTAACGTTGCGTGACAAAGAAAGTTAAACGCATGATAATCCGACTTTAATACGCGAGGTTTCAATTAAATGCAATTTTACACGAAACCCTAAATTTCGAGGTCCAAACCCGTAAATTGCGAAAACGCAATCCCGACCTGTTATCTACGGACTATACATGGAAACAAACTAAATTAAACTAAGAAAGCAATAAATAAACACAATAAACTATTCAACAAGCATGAAATCTAATTAACAAAGCAAGAAATGAAGAAATACAACTATATTCAAATGGTAGGGGAGATCAATAGTCAACTTACAATCCAAATGGGGTGTCAAACCAAAGAGAAATGAAGAAGAACCAAGCAAAAACTCAAACCCTAACCTAAACTAACCTAAAAACGTGTATCTACTGCTATCTTCTTATTACAACAAAAATTGTATTTATAGTAAGTTGGATTAAAAGAAAAGAAGAAAGAAAAGAAATGAAAATATCTGTTGAAAAAAAGGGGATCGATCGATCAAGGCTAAAAGTCGACAATTTAGAATGGTCGATCGATCGACCAAAGGGGTCGATCGATCAATCAAGCAGGTCAGATTGCAGCAGCACACTGCATTCCTTTCTTCCACCTTCTCTTCTCCTCTTTTGCTTTCCTTGTTTTTCCTCCGCTGAAATCGCCGTAACTTCTTCGTTATGAATCAGAATCGCGCACCGTTCGTGGTCAGGCGAAGCTAGCGAGGAGGGCTACAACTTTCGTGAGATGTCGGGCTAGGTACCCAAGCTGTGAAAAGACTAAAATGCCCTTGAACGTGCGATTGCGTACGGAACTTCACCGGAATGTGTCCGAACTTCATACTAAGCATCCAAATACCTACAAAAACTCAATTAACCCCTGCAAAACATGTTAACATAGAAATTCGAGGTTGTCTGGTTAACGAACATAAATATAGGGATTAAGATACCCGAGGGGGATAATAACGCGTAGGTTAACGGGTGAAATACGCAATATTTGCGCTGTATCACACCCCCTAACTTACACATTGCTAGTCCCTAGCAATGAAATAGGAAACAACAAGAACTACAAGAAAACCAAAAGTAGGATACAAGCACAAAATGGGATGAAAAAGAAATAAAAAGATAAGGCCACTTTCACGGGCGAACGATTGCATTTAGCATATGCATTAAGCCGTTAAACCCCTAGGTTACCCTAGTGGACGAGTGTCGTCTCGTGAGGGTTTTCAGGGATGAAACCCACAAACATCATATGGTTTCCTCAAAATATTCCCAACCCAACATGCGACAAACTCAACAACAACGAAAAAGATTTCAAACATGTTTTTAGCATATTGAACGAATTCAAGTTAAAGTCCGTTGTTATTAACAAGTTGAATGCACCTCATAGAATTGAAACTTTAAAAGTGGGAGGGGGGGAGAGCACATGCATAGTGTGATTTGGTGAAAAACTTATATAAACCGGATACTAATCAAAGCAAGCATACATTCAATCCTCACGGGCATTACGCTCAACAAATGAATTCACTATGGAAAGGGAGGTAATACACGGGACATGCAGGCATAAAGAGTAAATGTAAATGGAAACTAGGCCGCGCACATGTCACAAATGAGGAACGCTATATAGGAAATGAAAAACTTGCAATCTCAATGAAAGGATACCACACACTAAAAGAGGCGAAATGCATTTTCACAGATTATCAAAACTATTATGACTTTTAAATTAAATGCACCCTAAGATCATATAGGACTTTATAGGGTTGTAATGTAGGTTAGGCTAGGGTACGAAATGAAGGAATGCATATACGAATTCAAAGTGTTCGGGATGAAAACTCAGGATAATGGGAAGAATGCGGGCAATATCAAAAATGGAAAGTAACTTCCAAACGAGAATTAGATATATCATCGGGGAGAGTAATCAAATCTTATTGAACATTATACACAACATACAACTTTCTCTTTTCTTTCTTTTCTTCTTTTTATCTTTTTGTTTTTGTTTTCTTTTGCTTTTGATTTTTTCTTTCTCTTCACTTTTTTCACATCACTTTTCTTTACTTTTCAAACTCTCATATGCCTAAATTGCAAACGACATCACAATAACATCATTCAATCCCAAGTATCATTCCAAACAAAGGTATGGAACGTGTATGTATGGGCTAAAACTCCAATGCGGAGTTGGTTATGGGAATGGGGTTATGAAACAAAAGGCTATATTTTAGCTCAAAGGGGTTGACTAGGGAAACATATAAGGTGAGGTCAAGGCTAATATGGGTGATATAACAAAGATTGCCTATGATCATTTCACAAAGTTTACGCAATTCTCAAGTCAAAACAATATATGAAAATCATGATCAAGTAACACATTTCAAGCATGAACTCAATTAATGAACGGTCAAATGAAAGAATAGTGAGATTACCAACGAATTCAGCATTTTCAATGAGAAAAGAATAGTGTATAACACTCACAAACGACGAAAGGTACGAAGCTTACTCGGTGTAAGTATATACAATGCAACAAAAGATTACCGAGTTATAAAATTTTTAAACCAAATCAATATGACAAGGAAAGTGCATATGCTCATGGGATAAAGTTTAATTCATGAAGTTATTCACAATATCAATGATTTGAGGACTAAAGTCCAATAACTTCTAAAATCGAGAACATGCATCATTGAGTTGTCTATTGGATAGGGCAATTATTGAAATTTATCACTGGAAACAAGGCAAAATGCCCAACAAAGGAGAAAAAAGAAAGAAAATATTTTTGAAAATTTTCAAAATTTTCACAAAAAGACATACTTAGTAACTAAATGTGAGCAAATCCATGGACTACTCATGAAATGGATAGAATATCCTACACCCCCTAACTTAAATGTTGCATTGTCCTCAATGCGCATTAAGAACACAACACAAAGAGAGGAAAAGAACGATATTACCCAAAATTGGAGCGATCTCCATAAGCGCGAGTCCAAAGGAATCTACAAAACAAGTTAGTACCGAGCATAGCAAAAACAAATAACAAAAAGTTAACTAATTACACTAGACTAAATTAAAAATGAAAGAAAAAAAAGGAAAGAAAGAAAATTAAAAAGCTAACTATTTACAACCTACTATTTAGGCTTCACACTAACTATACACTAGAAGTCTAAATAGTTGAGGGTCCACCCAAAAAGGGATTTGACTTTGAAAGATCAATGGTGGACCCTCCAAAGCGAACATGCCTCCCGAAAAATAAGAATTCCGTTTGAACAACGGAAGGCATGTGGGTGGTGAAAAAAGTGAACCATCGCCAATTTGAAATTTTGGGAGGACGATGGGGGATTTGGATAACAAGGGGGAAAGATACACTTGAGGTCCAAGAAAAATAGACTCTCCTCCCAAAGTTTTTTCAAATGGAATGGGAGGTGGTGCACACGTGGGGATAATATCCATCGAAAACAAGTCCGGCAAGGAGTCCTCATCGGCAAAAAGTGTAGAAGTTTTAAAAGTTTCTACCGACTCATAGGAATCAACCGGTAATTCTAATGGTTCAATGACGAAAAACGTAAATGGTAATGAAATAAATTCAATCTCCGTCAACATATCGTCGGAAGGAGATTGAATTTCGGGGGAGAGAGATTCACATTCGATGAGAAATTCATCAAAAAATTTAGGTGAAACACAAGTTTCCACCGCCTCGTTGTTTTGTGCATAAGAATTCATTTCATCGCAAAGTGCTCCAAGTCTCATTCCAGCATCATTTAAGCTTTCCAAACCTTGGGAGTAAAGAAGAAAAGTTTCTTTCAAAGTAGGCTTCGTCGGCTCAAGAGCCTCGAACTCCTCATTTGGTAAAATCTCATCTTCTAAATCATCGGAATAAAAATCATCATTGGTTTCAAAATATGAATCCAACTCAAACCCCCAATAACGATTTTCATTGCGATAAATGTTTTCAAGTCTTTCATTTTCAAGAAAATCTTGAAAATGAAAAACTTGAAAACTATCCCCAAAGTATGAACCATTAGAATAACCGTAATAACTATAATAGTAGGACATGATTACCTCGTTGTTTGTAGATGAAGAATCCGAGCAAGAAAGTGAGCAACCGCGAATCAAAGTTTCTTAGCGCTCAAATATGCTATCCTGCAAAAAAGGTTAAAACAAAGAATACAAATACAAAAGGAAAAATACTAAGAAATAATAAAACAATTACTATCTAAAATACAGTCCCGGCAACGGCGCCATTTTGTGACCGGGCAGAAAAAGTGTGTTCGTGTGAGGACACAATCGTTGTGTGTTTCGCCACCGCGATAAAAAAAACCCTAAGCTACTACTACACTTGACAAGCAAGCACAGCGGTAAGTCGGGTATCGTAAGAAATCCATAGGGAGTGATTGAATTTTAGATTTTAATTGTTTAATTACTTCTGTAATAAAAGTGTAAAATAAATAAATGAAAAGGTGATGGGTGGTTATGGTGGAAAAACAAAAGAGAAGTTAACGCTAAATTAAAGGAAAGTGAAGATCGGGATCGCATACACACATTCACGGGCTAAACAACTACTAATTAGAGTTAAGGATCAAAAGCAATTTAATCGAGCATTTTCAATTAAGCATAAACATCACACAATAAGGAATTCAATCCAAAGTTACGAGATTAAACATTTAACGAAAAATGGTCACACACGGATTAAATTCGGATTATTGCTATAAACACTAACGTTGCGTGACAAAGAAAGTTAAACGCATGATAATCCGACTTTAATACGCGAGGTTTCAATTAAATGGAATTTTACACGAAACCCTAAATTTCGAGGTCCAAACCCGTAAATGGCGAAAACGCAATCCCGACCCGTTATCTACGGACTATACATGGAAATAAAGTAAATTAAACTAATTAAACTAAGAAAACAATAAATAAACACAATAAACTATTTAACAAGCATGAAATCTAATTAACAAAGCAATAAATGAAGAAATACAACTATATTCAAATGGTAGGGGAGATCAATAGTCAACTTACAATCCAAATGGGGTGTCAAACCAAAGAGAAATGAAGAAGAACCAAGCAAAAACCCAAACCCTAACCTAAACTAACCTAAAAATGTGTATCTACTGCTATCTTCTTATTACAACAAAAATTATATTTATAGTAAGTTGGATTAATAGAAAAGAAGAAAGAAAAGAAATGAAAATATCTGCTGAAAAATAGGGGATCGATCGATCGACCCCTTTGGTCGATCGATCGATCAAGGCCAAAAGTCGACAATTTAGAATGGTCGATCGATCAACCAAAGGGGTCGATCGATCGATCAAGCAGGTCAGATTGCAGCAGCACACTGCATTCCTTTCTTCCACCTTCTCTTCTCCTCTTTTGCTTTCCTTATTTTTCCTCCGCTGAAATCGCCGTAACTTCTCCGTTATGAATTGGAATTGCGCACCGTTCATGGACACGCGAAGCTAGAGAGGAGGGCTACAACTTCTGTGAGATGTCGGGCCAGGTACCCAAGCTGTGAAAAGACTAAAATGCCATTGAACGTGCGATTGCGTACGAAACTTCACCGGAATGCGTCCGAACTTCATACTAAGCATCCAAATACCTACAAAAACTTAATTAACCCCTGCAAAACATGTTAACATAGAAATTCGAGGTTGTCTGGTTAACAAGCATAAATATAGGGATTAAGATACCTGAGGGGGCTAATAACGCGTAGGTTAACGGGTGAAATTCGCAATATTTGCGCTGTATCAGTAACACAGAAGCTGAGACACTATATGGTCACATTTATAATCAAGTTAATTTCTCGAATGGATCTTTTGAAATACTTACTCAAAAAACTTACGTTGAGAAGAAGAATGACCAATGGTTATTCTTGCTTACATAAGTTGACATTGAGTATTGTAAGGGCAAATTTCAATTGAGTAATTTGTATGTAATTGGATTATTTCTTTGGTCAAAACACCAAGGTTAGTTTTGTTATATATCGTATACTCAAGCTTATGAATCGAGACACACAATTGGTTATAATTTGCAAAGTATTGTTCTACATCATTGGATGCATTACACACATCTTGATAATAAAGGTACATGACTTTATTATTCAAAATGTTCATTAGTGTATTTGAAATTTTTACTCTCAGGCTTTTTTTGTTTTATTTTTTTTAACTTATTGTTGGAACAGTCATTAAATGACAATATAAAAGAGGTTCGAACAGTCTCTATATATGTAAGGTCATTCGAACAGTCTCTATATCCTCGTTTGAACGAGATACGCAAATTTTGAGAATATAATTTTTTGACCTATTCTTCATGTTAATCTTTTCATATGAAAGATTTTTCTAAGAATTTTTATTATTGGCTTAACACAACTTTTTGTAAGTCTCTTGAGCCATAAAACTCTTATATTTCCAAACTCCAAATACCTTTTGATCATTGGTATTAAAAATGAGGATGAACTAAATCCTTTTTTCTTAAAACCATAATTTACTAACCTTTATAACAACATAACAAGGCTTTGATACCAATTACTCAAATGCGAAATATAGGAACTGGAAAGGTTAGAAATATTGATTGCAAACTTTATATTACAAGTGGAGAGGAATTTTACATGAGAGAGAAAGAAGATATTACAAGATATTTGATTCGATGATTTAGGCTGAATGAGTAACTCTTCTTTTATAGCCATGAAACTCAATCATCTTTCAATTACAATTGATAAAGTAAAAGAAGGGAAACAAAAGAAAATAATGTCATCCGACAGAATATTTTATTTTGTCAAAAGATGAACAATAAAAGTGCATAGTAATATAATAATTCAAAAAGTAAATAGTAGCTGACGTGGATATTTTATTTTAAACGTCCAGTCGTCATTGCATGCGTCAGCTGGTTACTTATCCGCTTGCGGGCGCCACTGCATGTGCTGGATAATTTGCAGTCGACCATGTGGGTTATTCATATTTGTCCATTTATCAAGCATCAAATGCATTGACAATATTAGCCTCAGCAACAGAGTCAAATGACATGCTGTCCATTGAACTTTGATTTGGAGGTCCATGTAGTTGGGTTAACTCATATTTTTCTGCATGACTCAGTTGTTCATAAGGAACATCTAAATTGTTTTTATTTTTCAAATTATTTATAAATTTCCTAACGGCCGCTCGTTGTTCAAGCGACATGGCATAATTTATTGGGAGGTCAGTGATAAATAATCTTTTTCCATCAATTACCATGAATTTTAAAGCACTTTCTCGACAATGATAAGATGCCAAATTTGAAATATTGATCAAGTTTTGTGACCAATATTTAACCGTATTCAATTATTCCAGAGGTTGTTCAATGCACCAATTTTGTTCAACCTCATCCCATTCATAGTCCACAGCGACTCTGAGGTGCCAAATTTGGTAGGGCTAGTAGAAAATTTTTCGAACCCTCCACCCAATTGTACTAGTAATGTGAAAGGATAAATAATGGGTATATTTGTACCCTCTTTTTATTAGAACATGATTTTGATCATCATGGGTAATGGTTCAAAATTATCAAAATATACATTTGATAAGATTAGTTTGTTTATAAATCCCCACTCAATAGGTTCAATATCCTAGCAGGGATAACCATTTTTAGCAACAAAATGTAGTTTTGGCATTTCATCACTATAATTGATATAATGATCAAAATGGATTAAAAGACTTTTTATCTTTTATCCTGATCCTCAATTTTTGGTAAAATTTCTATCTGAAATAATGGCCTAGGAAGAAGTGCCTTTGCTTTTTCGAATAGGCAAATTCTTCAAATAGTATTGAAGATTTTATCTGAAAAATTATTTTTTAATAAATCAGCAAATTCCAGAAAATTATTGATTTTTTTCAAAGAAAAATCTTCATTCTCATTATTTAAAGCTTTTAAAACCTTGAGGCTAAGGTTTTTAAACTTGTCTAAAACTGCTGTTTGTTCAGCAATTTTATCAGCAAGGATACTCATATTTTTTCTAAAATCTTTTCTTTTTTCTCGAAGAAGAGATTTCCAAAATTCATTTAAAGGTTTATACAACTCATAGGAGATTCCTGGGTTGTGAAAATCATATGTTTCAGTATCAAGGAGGCTTTCCTTTGTCTGAAGTTTTGAAAATTGATAAATTATATTAGGGGGTGCCAATTGTTTCATCCAATTTTCCCATGCTGTTATGGCTTCTTGGATGGTATTGAATTTTTGGTGATATGCACCTGAAAAACCATTTACTTGACTAAAACACTGGTGCCAGTTATGGTAAAGGCCTGGTTGGGTCCACTAAATACAACGTACACAGGAATTGATTGAGTTTATGTACTTGATGATGATGATTGGATTTTCTCCTTTTTAGCAACAGTTACCCAATCTCCCTTTACTTCCCCTGGATGCTTGTCTCCCATCCTGAAATTAAAATATTCCACTTGTTTAGTGGGTTTTATTATTCCACTTGGTTAGTGGGTTTTATTCAAAATATTCAACTTGTTTAGTGGGTTTTATTCAAAATATTCCACTTGTTTAGTGGATTTTTCTTCACAATTTCTGCTAAGATAATCTGCAAGAAAATTGTTAGTACCTTTTAAATGTTCGATTTCAAAAGTATAAACAACAATTTCTTTATACCATTTGAGTCTTCTTCCTTCTAAAATATTTCTTTTATTTATAAGGAAGTCTTTTACTGCTTTATTATCTGTTGTGACAATAAAGTCTTCTGGTGCTAAAAAAATATGGAATTTTTTAATAGCAAGCTTAATTGCTAGTAATTCTTTTTCAAAAATGATATAATTCAATTCATTTGGTTTAAATTTTCCATAATTATATCCACATATCAATTCATATTTTTTAATTGATTTTGGTATAGGTTTTTTTTACCGCGGATACCAAAAGTATTGAAAGTGCTTTCATTCCAATGTTCTGCAGGAATTGCTTTGAGAACACATCCCCAACAATTATCTGAAGCATCAGTTTTATGTATTAATTTATCTTCTGTTTTAGGAAAATAAACTTTTGGACAATTAATAATTATATCTTGTTTCATTGTTTTAACAACAAGAGTATCATTTTCACTCCATGTAAAAACTTCATTCTTTTTGAGTTTTTCAGGAAGTGGTAATTCTTTTTGTGATAATCATTTTATGAAATTTCTTCCATAATTAAGGATTCCTAAGAAACTTTATAATTATTTTTTATCCAAAATTTCTTCATTAAAATCTCTTATTTTAGAGATTATATGATCTTGTAATTGTAGTCCATCCTGGTTTAGGATTATACCGAGAAAATTAATTTCTATTTTTTCAACATCAATTTTCTTTGGTGATAGAATAATTCCATATTTTTGGAATTTTTTGCAAATTATATTTAGATGATGTCTATGTTCTTCCACTGTTTTTGAAAAAACAAGAATATAATCTATATAGACAACACAAAAATCTTTAAGGTCTTTAAAGATTTTGTCCATCCATCGTTGGTATACCTGTGTAGCTGTGTTTAGTCCAAAAGGCATAACATTTCATTGATAGTGTTCTCTAGGAGTACTAAAGGTTGTCAATGGTTTTGATTCATCAGTTAATTTTAACTGCCAAAAACCAGATTTACAATCAAATTTACAAAAGAACTTTTTTTCTTTAGTTTGGTTGATTAAAACATCCTTTCTTGGGATGAAGTAACCATCAAATTCCAATTGTTCATTTAATCTTTTATAATTTGTAATCATTCTAGCTTTTTCCCTTGTGACTTCATTGTGTTTTCTCACCATGAAGGCAGGGCTAGAGTGTGGACTTATTGTTTCTTCAATAAGTTTTATTTTCAATAGTTCTTTGATTTGTTTATCAAATTCATCTATATAATTTCTGGTATAGATCATTGTTTTTACTCTTATAATGATATTGGGATCTCTTAATTTGAGATTACAATATCTTGGGCTTTTATCCTATAATTTTAGTGATTTTTCACTAAAATTATCATTTAAAATTGTATAGAGCCAATGTGTTTCTTCAAGGGCTTTAATAATTTGAGTCATATCTCCTTTCTTAATAGGGTGAAACTCTTTTTCGCACTTATATTTATGTTGTTGCAGTAAAGGTATTTTTACTGGTTCATTATTGAGAGTTAAATTTATTGTTCCCTCATCAATATTTATAGGTAAATATTCTAAGATAAAATTATTACCTAATATAAAATCTCCATGCATTTTAGGAAAGCATTGAATTTTTGGAATAATGAATTTCTTTTCATTAAACCAGATAGCTACTTTTGTAGCTTTCAAATTAATGAAATTTTGTGTCCCATTGATGCCTGTTACAATAATAGAATTTTTCATCTTTATCCACTTTTCTGGTGGTAAAGCATTAGGTCTACAAGAACATATTGTTTCTCCCGTATCAATTAACGTGCAAAGACTATATGGTTTATAGCCTGCAAAATTGAAATATCCTAATGCATAAGTATATCTTTTCTTTCCATATCTCGGTGAAAAGATAATTTCATATTTTCCTAGTTGGAAGTGATAAATGTGACTGGATTATCTTCTTTTAGATAATTTGTTCCAGGTAATATTGGTACTTGTATATTTTTTTTTATAGCAATAGGTGGTTTACTATTACTACTTCCGCCTTTTAAAAGGTTTTTTCCTTTTAATTTTTTCCAATCATTATCAGGAAAATTCTTTTGCCAGTTGTTTGAATGCTTATTTTTAAAATAAACATTATTTCCAGATACTTGTAATTCAACGCTGTTTCGTTGTTTTTCAGGTGGTGCTTCTGTTATTTGGGGTAGTATCCATTGTTTTGGTACTTCCAAATCTCTCCAATTGATTAATCTTGGCTGTATTGCCGAATCAAATGGTCGAGGTTCAAATATTTCTATAATATTTCTATCCACATTCTGTGTAGTAGTATGTGGTAGAGTTGTTAATTCATGAATTGTTTTCTAATGTATTGACATATTTCTAGAGGTATCTTTCATGCCTATCCCTTTGGTTTGAATTTTTATGATAACAGATTCCTCAATATTTGGATCATCAATAGATATGAAGAAATTTGGTTTTACGTTAAACCAAATAACTCCATTTACCTAATTGGATTGAACTCTTCCAATTATGGCATTCATAGGATTACTGAATCTTTTGTCTAAGACCAGTATCGCTACAAGTGTATCCATACCTTGTCTGAATAAGGCAGTGATACATATTTGAATAAACCCAATATGAATATATTTTATATTTGGGTGATTTTTCTTCCATCTTTTAATCTTTTTTACATCAAAGAGTTTTATATCTGCTGTCTCGTCGTCTGTTGACCCAGCAGTGGTGTTTCCATTGAATTGTTCAAATATTCTTGTTAAGAATAATTTGAATTTTGATAATTTATAGACATCTTCCTTTTTGTTAAGTTGTCTTTGATTATCAAATTCTTGCAATTGTTCATTGGTAAAGGTTATTTCCTCACCAACTATTTCGCGAAGGGCTATTGTTTGTAGCTCATCTTCACTACTTCCTCGTACTTCTGTAGTATTATACATAATTACGAGTTCTTCATTGGATGTTTTCGAATCAGATTCTAGTTCATATAAAATTTCACTATGATTAGAAATATCAGAATCAGATAAATCTTCTCTATAAAATATTTCTAATTCTTGTTCGTCAAGAAATTTGATCATTTTATTTGCACTTTTCCCTTTTTTGGGGCATTTGGGTGCATAATGGCTTTTTTCATTACATATATAACATCTACACTTCTTTTTTAGAAGTGTTTTTTTAGGAAATTTCTTTTTCCTAATATATTTTTTATTCTTAGAAAAAGTTGATTTCTTTTTTCAAGGTTTCCACTTAAATTTTCTGTTTCGAGATTTTTTGAAAATTCTAGGAGGTGGATTACATCCTATTTTCCAATTTTCTTTTAAAATCTTATCACAACATTCATATCCAGCTTTGGAATTTTTAATTTGATTTTTAACTTGATTTTTTACTTTTATTTCAATACATTTATTGGATATTTGTCTTAATACCCCATTAATGTGAAATCTAAGATAATCTTCCTTATTGATTATTTTTAACCAAGCATGATAAGTTTTTAAAGACATTTCATCCCATAGGTTTGGGAGTTTATGAAAAAATTGATCCAACCAGTGAATGGTTTATGGATGCTTTAATTTGAAATAATATTTTTTTTATATATTTTAACAAATTTTTCAAATTGACAAACGTTACATAATTCTAGTTTAAACAATATGTAACACGCATTTTCTTGGATTCTGGGTTTTCCAGTATATTCAATTTTATTTTCTTTAATTATATCAACAAAACCTTTAAGGATTTCATCAAAAGTTTTGAAGTTTTGTAGGAGCTCAGATTTGTGCTAAGTTCCTTTATCTGAGTTTTTCCATTATTGCAACCATTGTAGAACATCTCCTTGAAGTGTTGCAGCAAGGTAGTCTAAATTTTTTTCTTTAGGCCATGTACTCTTATAATTAGTAATGAGTATAAACATGGATTCTACCCACTCATCAATAGTTTGTTCTTGATCTTTAAAGGGTACATGCCTTAGATCAAGCTAAATACCATGTTGAGATATATTTTATTTGTTCAAATTATCTCGGCTTAAGAAAAAAGGATTTGGTTCATCCTCATTTTTAATACCACTGGTAGATGGTGTAGAAGTATTGCCTATTTTAACAAAATCTTCTTCTTCATTTTCATATGTAGGGGTTTGCATATATTCTTCAAAACCTTCCCAATTTTGGAATTCCTGAAGTGGTTCTTCAGCCTTCCTTTTTCCATCACTAGTATTTACTACATGTGGTGGATTTTCTTCCTCATCAGATGAATATTGGTTTAATCCATACTGATAGTGTTGTAATAATTTTTCATTTTCCAAATACGTTGTTTGTATTTGTTCAATGAGTTTATTACGTTCTGAAACATTTAATGTTGGGTCTTTATATAAATGTCTCCAATAATCTAATATCTCACAAATATTTATATATTCAGTATAATTAAATTCTTCTTTTTGAAGAGATTTAATTTCCTCCGAACCATAATACAACCTAGGGATTTTATTATCTCCTGGGTAATTCATTCCAGTTTCTTCTGAATTTTGAGAATCTATTTTGGTTAATAGATTTTCTATTTTTTGCTTTGTTTCCTCTTTTAAGTCTAAGTTTGAGACTGTTCCGAGTTGACTAAGTTTTTGATCAACTTTATTTAAGTTGAATTCAATACTATCTAGTTTTCTTTCTACATAATTTTGACCAACGATCTGATGTTTTTCAGTCCGTTTTACCCAACCAAAAACTATATCAGTTGAACTATTTAAAGTAGTACTTATTTTACTAATATCATTTTCGAATTTTTTATCAATATATAAAATATGATTATACATGGACTCATCTTTTTGTAACCATGGTGCTAAACATTGTAATATAATATTATTATTTTGATCATCCATTTCAGATTTTATGGGTACCTTAGACCTCATATTATATTTTGTTTCAGGTGCCTAAAACTAGTTTTCCTGACGCCTAATGCTAACTACAGTAGCTTAAACGCCAAACGAAAATATGGGCTTTGAAACAATAATAGGTATATGAATTTTATGAAAACTTAAAGGATTTTCAAAAGATCATAATATGATTACCTTATTTAATTCACCTTAATTACAAAACAGACGTGCATACAAACGGTATATTAATTTATACAAACCTTACAACAAACATCAAACTTAATTAAAACCATAATTTACTAGCATTTATAACATCATAACAAGGCTCTGATACCAATTACTCAAATAGTTTTTGTCAAACCATTACAATACCATTCTATAAACTATTTTGTATCTGTAAATATTTTAGCTTAGGTTGTTTATTTGTAGTTTGGGACATTTGGCGTATCCCGTTACAAACTGTCATGTACCAACACGTCGAATTAAGCTTTAACATCTCCAAGATTGAAGACTTTCCTACATCTTGAGAAGGTATAAAACTTTTAGGAGTCTTAAATTATTCATAATTTTATTTGGGATTTTATTTTTTATAAAAATCAAGGCTGAATTTTTAATTAAAAAATAAAAAAATTAACCTCGTATAAACTAGATCGAAATCTCGTTCAAACGAAATTTGATTTTCATTCGAAGGCTAGTTAGATCCTACATCGAACGAACATATAACGAGGGCCTTCTGTTTGAATTCGTTTGAATCTCATTAGATGCAGGTACAAACGAGTTTGGAGTTTCGTTCGAGCGAACCGTTTTTTCGTTCAAACGACTTCTATTTTCATTCGAACGAATTTGTCGCCTCGAATTTCTGCCGAGTCTATATATACTTATTTCGACTCTAAATTTAGTGGGACTTTGGAAAAAACGTAAACATAATATCTTTACCAAAGTTTTTCCATCTTTTGGGTTCCCAAACACTTTTTGATTCACATTTTAAATCCCAAATAGGTTTGTGAATCTTTTAATAACCCTTAGAATGTTTTGTATCTTGTATACACACTTGTGGAGAGAGATCTCTATAGCTGACCTTTTGAACCCGAGGGATTATGATCGAAGAAGGCATACGAAGATTGAAGGTTGATCGGTGATACCGATGGTGGATTGCCACCTGTGAACGACTTTGGACTGAGCCATTTTCCTTAGAGGTTTTGTAGACACTACGCATTATAGTTGTGGGTGTATCAAGTAGTTTTACGTCAATAGTCTTATAAAAATTTCTAAAGTTATGAAATATAGGTTTTGCCCTAAAAAGGGATTTTTCCTCGATGTTTGTGAGTTTTACATGCGTAGTTTAAATCATTATATTTACAACACATATTTGCTTTCACACATAATTTAATAAAAGATTAAACTTTGGTATAATTGGATTTTGTGCGATTGGCACTTAAATTGATAAAAATACAAAAAAATAATTCTTTATTATGACCATCCTTCTCAAGCATGTTCATATGCACTAACTAAGTGGTATCAGAGCATTCCACCTTTAGACATTTTGTGTGGTGGAATCCGTACTACTGGGTGACGGTCAAGGTTATTGGAGGATTTCGGGGCATGGATTTGTTGTGTTGTTGACATTGGACTGCGCGATTACTGTAAATGAAGAATTGAAAATTGTATCTGTATAGGATTGAGGAGTCAAGTGTTTGTAAGACTTTTGTGTCTTCTGTAAGACCTTATTTATAGTGAAATTTGTTTAGGCTTAGCCGTTCAAGGTTTTCCCGTTATGATTTTCCTCATACATCATGGTCTCTATGCAGTCGTGCTTCGTCATTTACCTATCACTTTTATATCTTGCCTGCTCACTTAGTAAATAGGTTAATCAAGATAAAAAAATGTAATAACTTGAATCACAATTGCTAACCCTAGAATTTGTTTACGCTATTTATTCATTCTAATTGATAAAACTGAATCGTAATTAGAAACCTAAATAAGAAACCACACCTTCAATTGGTATCAGAGTGGGTGTTTATAGTTTATTTATGCATGAATCCTGTAGGATTTCCTATGGACGGTCAATCGATGACTAGGCCACTAATTTTGACGAGTCGAATTATGTATATTAGAAAGCGCGCATAAAATCTATAATTAAATCTATTGACAAGTGGGTTTGGGTAGCTGTAGAAAAAGGGTGGAGTCCACCCATAACACAAGTGGTTGATCTTACTGTCTCTAAACCCGTTGAGAGTTGGAGAGAGGATGAACTTAAGTCATGTAACTTCAATTCACGTGGTCTTAACGCTTTATTCTGTGCAGTTATACCTGAGGAGTTCCGTCGAATCGTGATGTGATATTTTTTTAACTCACTCATTAGTGAACTAATGCGCTCAAAGGCTCTAAGCTTAAAATTTTAACCATAAAATTCGAAACCATAATGATGGATAAAGGCGAAACCTTCGATGAGTTCTATGCAAAACATTCTGAAATTTCCAACTCATCATTAAATTTGGGAGAGAGAATTTTTTACACTGGAATTGTGAAGAAAATCTTAAGGTCCTTACCTGAAAGATTCAATTCCAAAGTCATTATCTTGAATTCATTGGGAATTGTTAACACTCTTAAACTCTAAGAGCTTGTGGGTAACCTCCAAACCTATAATCTTGTCATCTTTCCTCCAAGTAAGAAGAATAAGGATATGGGCATTTCTTTGAAACAAGTGTAGATATACCATTCTAGTAATATTCAATTACATCATAAGGTCCCTAACACTATTCCTTTCACCCTCAGGCCCCACGTCCTATAACAAACCTGGATATAGAGGCCACCGGGGACTTCTGAGCCCCATTTGACTTTAGTCAACTTTTCAAATTGAGAGTAGCTCATTGCACTTTCATAGGGATCTAAATACCCTTTCTAATGGTCTATACCATTCGTGAATCGGCCTTACATTTCGCAAGTACTTGCCTTTTTACTATGAGAAACCTCGTTTAGAATCCATCAGGTGTTTCTGATGCCCATTTAACTTGGGTCAAACACGAGAGTGTCTCGATATATTTTTATAGGGCACTAATTACCTTTTTCAACGGTCCCCACCATGCGCGATTTAAACTTACGATTTGCATTTTATGTCAATTTTTTCAAAAAAGTCATTTTTGGATTACGTATAAGTACCTAGGCCCTCTGCCTATAGGCATAGGTCTAATTTACTTTGTCAGCAAGCCAGGGGTATGCCGATAGGTAGGCTAGGTCCTATGTTGATCGATAGACCCCGTAACCCTAAATGTTGGATATTTACGAGACCCTGACCTCATCCCTAAGGACCCCTCTTTCCGTAATCGTAACATTCTCTGGCTCAAAATCTGTGCATTGCCATCCTAAAAATTCAAATTTCCAAACATTCTCTCCATTTTTCTTACATCATCTTCACCCCAATTTCCCCCCACTTATTTTACCTTACTCCACCACCATTCACCCACCATAAAAAATCACCTTACACCACTTCAAAATTAGTAGCAAGGTTCTATAGGAGGTTTACATATACCCTTTTATATCTCATTTAATTAATGTTATTTTCTTTCACTTTTGATATATTTTTGCACTTTCTCTACTCAACTAATCCCTTTTTTATTATTAGTACACATAAAACATATTTTCATAGAACCCCAAAAGCTAAAAAGAGGGTTCACCTATAAACCCTAAACTATAATTTCCCCATTTTTTTGCACTCTCTACACTTGTGCACCTTTCTTTAAAACAATCTAAGGGAAGTTCTAATTTTGAATTTATGGATTGAATCCCACTCTTGCACGTTTACCAAACTACATAAACTTTGATGCCTTTTTTGGCTTCGTAGGTGTCCTGAGTCATTATGGGGATTCGATTCCTATTTTGTTTATTTCGCTACTTTACTCATTCTCCTTATGCATATATATACATATATGTACCAGTGACCCCATCAGATACGCACATTCATTTCCTTATAGTGAATCGTGATATGGTGATTACTTATATCATATTTTCATATTCTTTTATTATATTTCATTTTTTCACAATCCCGATAAACATACGTGTCCACTTCCTTATAGTGGGTTATGGTATGGTGTACTGCATATATCATAACCTTATTTTTATCGTATTTTTAGTGGCTCTGTTAGACTTACATTTTACATTCCTCACAAAGGGTTATGATTCGGTGCGCTGCTCGTATTTTGGGTACCTTTTCGTATTATTTTCTTTCTTTTTATACGCCTCATAATGACTCATATTTGTCCTTCCCATGATTCGAGTATGCCGATTTTTTTTCTCACCTATTTTCACATCACACACATTATACACAGGAGTTACACTTTGAGAAAAAAGGAGAATATTATCATAGTCCGTAAGAGATCGAAATGGCATAATGGGTACCTAACATCTTTCCATTTTGTAACTTAGTCCCCGGACCCTCGATCTATTTGGTTTCACATGCATCAGTTTGTCTTTGATGCCATTTCTTCGGGGACGGCTATATCTTTTACTTGTTTTGAGCAAAATAGGTTAGCGATTCATTTTTTATATCTTCACCCCATTCGATGATGGTCGATTTTTATTCGTACGAGCCCGTGAATATCGTATAAGTGGAAAAAAAAGGATTTCCCTCCTTAGTCCACACACGCGCCGAGCGTTTCCCCTCCTTTATGGGCGATCCCGTGCCGAAAGAATCTCGGATGGACACAGTGGCGACTCCGTTGGGGACTATTATTTTCAGAGTACTAGACTCTATTTCATGTGGGTTTTATTTCCTTTTCTTCTCCTTTTTCTATTTTTCTATATGTGTATATATGCCTCCACTTGTATGTTCTTTCGGCACGGGATCACCCATAAAGGAGGGTAAACTCTTGGCGCGTGTGTGGACTAAGGAGGGAAATCCTTTTTTTTTCCACTTGTACAATCTTCGCGGGCTCCTGCGGATAAAAATCGACCATCATAAAATGGGGTGAAGATATAAAAAATGAATCGCTATATCCTTGTCTCTACCATAGTCTTTTCCTCATTACATGTATATACTGCATTTTTTATCACATGATCAATGCTTTATTCACTTATATATAGTTACCATGTTACACTCCACTTACTCGCACTTACACAATCCATGCTTAGTCTCACTAGCACACACTCTCACATTCTTCTCACTTGCACATAGCCATATGTTACTTATATATTTCACACACCACTTGTAGATATCCATACTTAGTCTCACTAGCACACGCTTCCACCTTTCTCTCACTTGTATATATCTTCACATTTCCTTCACTTACACACATTCCTATATCACCCTGCGTTGCACATACCTCTCACTCACTTGTGTATATTCACATGCCTCATACTTTATATATGACACCGAGCTTTATATATGCTCCATGCTTCATGTACATACTTCCATCTTTTACTTTCCATGTTTATCCCCTCATCCTATGCTAACTCGTGTACATTCCATTCTCTACCTCATAGCAGTAGTATTTCTCTCATTTAGCATACATAAAACCCTCCATAAAATACTAATTAAGACTCGTGCATTCTTGCACACTAAGTCACGTGAGCATTACACTTTGACCAAAATTTTGTCCTATACTAAGGGATCACTTCGTGATGGGTGCTGGTCCTACAAGGTGCGGTTAACCTCAACGATATGATTTCCACCTTCCATTGGACTAGTAACTTCGACATATATCGGACGGTTCCTAAATCATCGTACCACTTAACTAAACTCATGACGAGAGGTATATAGTAGGGAACTCATTCACGTATGTCGAGTATATCAAATTCGCTCTCAGACTTATTGTCTCCATGAGGTATATCGTGAGGCAATTCACGTACACTCAGGTATATCAAATGGCTTTTCCACATGTAACAATGAATGATTGCCTATATAGGCAAGAGGTATATCTTGGAAGTCATTCCAAAGGGGGAACCTTTCCACTAATCTCCCAATGAATCAACCTTATATAGGCGTCTGCCATAGGACACTCATACCTAGTCTGCTGGTTTTAATACGAAACTTTGACAAAATTTCAAGTCGCCTTACCGCCCATATTTTTGCGCTATTTCACCTATTTTTAAAAAAGGACCATGCCCGTGAGCCTGAAAACAATTCAAACTATGTCTTGCATCGTATACCCCATCTTTTCTCTGACTCGGGTCTTGTCCGTATTTCACTTGCACCTTAGGCAGAACGTAATACAAGTGGAACCTAATAATAGTAACTACATTGGGGAATGTACCTCTCTCTCTCTCTCTCTCTCTCTCTCTCTCTCTCTCTCTCTACCCAAAAGTATTTTTCATAATGCCAAAAATATTTTCTCCTTTTCTAAAAAAATAAATATACCAAAAATACTCCGTTTTCCATTAAAATAAATGCAAAAGTCTTTTTCCCTCTCAAGTGCGATCTCATACCCCAGTCTTGGCCTGGCTCCCTATTAACTCAGATTCTCTATCAAGACACCTCGGAGTTCCACTACTTCCCCCACTAGTTTTACAAAATTTGAGCAGTCCTTTCAAAGACTATTCATGAAGAAGGTTAACCAGAATATAAATGCCCAAACAAATATAATGGCAGTCCTTGCTCAACTCAGTGACAAGATTGATAATCTTTAAGCAGATTTCCAAGAGATGCAATAAAATATGGTTCAAACTCTTGAAGCTCCTGAACCTAACATCATTTTCCCTTGTGCCATGGGTCCACAAGTTCCAGAACCAGTATGGGTTTAAAAAGAGTACCAACATGTCCCGCGTGCCCCACATGCTAATGAGCCGCCACGAACTCAACTGTCGATACCAAATCTTACCCAACTAGGGAGTAATCTGCTAGTGACTATTCCTCTCGATCCTAAAGAAGAATAGTCGAATAAGGTCAAAGAAGACCTTAGGTTGTTGTAAAAAAGATCGACCAAGTCAAAATCTCAGAGAATTACGTGGATTGCACCCATATGTATCCCTATCCTAAAGCTTGTTTGTCAGAGAAGTTAAAAATTCCAAATATCAAAAAGTTTAGAGGCAACAGACCTCCCATTATACTCTTACACAGTTGCCACCATGATGTGACTCTCCTTGAAGCATAAAAAGATATAATGGCACATATATTCCAGCAAACTCTCAAAGAAAGTGCTCTTAGATGGTTCCTGTTACTAAAGGAACCCGAAGTTTAAAGTGAGGAAGATGTGACCTAAGAATTAATTACTTGTTACAAGTACAACGAAGAGATAAAGTCACCCGTTAAGACCTTGATCTACTCAAGCAGAAGCCTAGTGAGTTAGTTAGCATATTTACCGGACGATGGAAGGAAAAGGTCGCCACCATGACAAATTGACCGTCTAAAGAATGTAATACTCTTTACTTTTATCATTAATTAATTTTTGTGTGCTCTATATTATTAACTTAATTGGGGAAATTAAATTGGATTTAAGTAAATATTAATTAGAGAAATAAATGATTAATATTTATTATGATTATTATTTACTTGTGTGTAACGAGTAAATAGTTATGTGATTTATTATATGTCGCGTATAAGTGATTGCGACGTTTTATTATTAAATGTTGATAGAGTGTTACATCGATGAATCGGTATAATTTATGGGCGACACATAGGGTACGCACGTATCGGGCCCGATCATTGAGATGATAGCATATTTATAGTTAGGTGACTCAGACGACCTTTTTGAGTGCACCGGTAATCAGAGAAGAGTCGAAATAGTCTAAAATAGGTACCCGAGTGTTATGTTTGGATTCAGGGAGCTTTCTAGACATAATGGGACCCATATAAGGGTAACGAGTCATTTTACACTTAGGGCTAAGAAAAAAAGGTATTAGGTTAATTATAGGGATATCTAAGAGGTTGGGAAGGTGGATGGCAGTCGACCTTTCATATTTTACATAAGAGATTAAGAGAGAGCCCTAGAAAAGAGAAAACGAAGAAAAAAGAAGAGAAATCTTGGAGAAAAGAAAAGAGAGGACTTAACCCGTCATCAAGTTCATTGAGGACTTCGGATTTTAATCCACCAAGGCAAGTAGTTACTTATTTTTTGTTGCAAATGTAGTGTAGTTAATTACTTTCATGATTAAATATAAAAATCTGAAGATTTAAAGTCTGGAAGATTGAAACTTGATTAATTGATGACGAATAAATTCTAAGTTGTTTTAAAGATGAGTTATGTTACAAAGTTTGAATTTTAAGTTTTAATCTTGGATTTGATGTTCTTGGATGCATAATATGGCATAAAATGGTTTAAAAACATGATCCAATACTTATATTTGGTCAGTGTGCCGTTTGGATATTATTTTGTAGCTTGGTTTGGGTACTAATGGAGGTTTTGGAAGCCTCACCTTCGTCCTTAGGCCTTTTAGTTTCTACCTAAAGCCGAATCGATTTGTCCTAGTGCCAAATCTATTATGGTCATGAAATTTTTGTTTTTTTCATTATAAACGCGTGGTCACCAGTTTCATATTATTTTCATTTTTTTAATTAGTTATGAATTTTCTATGGAAGGGTGTGTGAGACCGAGATCTTTAGTTGGTGATGTTGGGATGGACTTTATTTTAGGCACGATTATATTTAGAATGATTATAAAACCTTATGGATGTATTTTATTGGTTAATATAAATTCATAATTGATGAAACCGAGGTTTACAAAGATTAGAAGACGTTAATGGAGATTATGAAAACTAATTATGGAATTTTAGGTAAGAAATTCGTATTAAAAACAAGCAGATCTGGGCTTTTACTGTATTTCAAATCGATTCGGTCCCCAGGGTGAATCGATTCAGCCAAGCGAATAGATTCGACAATGGAAGGTGCATCTATTTAGCCCCTGGGTTGGGTTAAGGTTTGTTCGTGGAAACGCTCAGGGGATTTTTATGAACCCGAGCGAGTATGTGGGAAGTTATCCAAGTGAGCTATATTTAATTAAAAATAGGTTTGTGTCGCTATTCATTATTTGGGGATTTTAATAATTAACTAGGGTGTTAATTCTTGGGTTCGAGTGGGGAGAACCGATTATAAAAGTAAGTGATTATTTGATTAAACAATCGCGAAGCTAGGTTGAACTTCGGGATTGGGTGGACCGTGCATTATGGGATATGTGTACAAGTTCGATACTTATTATATATACATATTAGAGTGACGTGTGTGTGTGTGTGTGTATATATATATATATATATATATATATATATATATATATATATATATCTGTGCATACTGCATGTTTTATTTAATCATACCTACTCAGTAGTGCTATCGTAGGAGGTTGCGCGTAGTGGGCGGTCCATCTTGGCATTAACCAACAAGTATTGGATTGATTCCTCATGTCATAGGATTGTTGCGTGATCACTATACATGTGTGTGGATAGGTGTTGGTATCGAGTCCGGTTGGGCACAATGTGGTATGGTTATGACCCCGGATGTATTTGTATGATCACCTTCGTTGTATGTGCTTTCATTTGGGCTCAGTGGTGAGATTCCGACCCGGTGGCTCGGTGTAAGGCATGATGCCGGGAGATGTATAGCACATAAGGGATGCATCTGCGAGGTTATATATATATATATATATATCTCACAAGAATAGCTATGTTATGTTCATCACGTGATTATTTTTTTATAACGAGTGTGTCGCTACAGTATTATTTATGAACGTATACCTAGAGAATGTAGTTATACTTAGCTGATAGAGAGTATTAGAAGGATTGGGCTTAGATAGCGATTATATGTCCTAGTTAGATTGGGTAGTTTAATTTAGATAATAAATGAACACGTTAGGTGAGCACTATAGTTGAGAGGTGAAGTTTATCTCAAGTTTGTGCGACATGTTAATTATGAAAGTAATACACTATTGTTTTAATCGGTTTAAAATAATTATCTAATTGCAAAATGTTGTCTACTTTTTGGGATTTTATTGGAACGCTTTTTTCCCTTTGTTTTTCTTTTATTATCCTAGATGTGCATCAACAGGGACTACAGGGATAAATACATTCTTTCCGTGCAGTAGTTGTGGACTCTACATCTTTTATTTTATCTCGATAGGATCATTCATTTCAGTTTCGGTTTTGGACGTGTTGTCGCTAGATAAATAGTGTTTTATGTTAGTATTAGACCTTTATTTTTTAGTAGTCAGTTTATTTATTCAGTTTACTGAGTGGATGTTATTTTTTGGTGACCTATGGTTTATTCGGTTCACACTTATTACTTATTTATGCATGGTAATTATTTCATTCATTGCGATTGTATGGTTTGTTCATATTATTTATATTATATTGTTATTGCGAAAGTGATGCTGAGAATGAACTATACTGAGATTCCTATTTTATTTTAATAGTGGATTGCTGCCCGGTATTAAAATAGTCGGGTTGTCACAAAGACGAGCAGTTGAGTATTGTGAAAAAGAATTTCCTGACACATATCATAACTTCAATGGGAAGACAATACTACCCCCAATTTAGGGCCCTCTGAGAGGCAAGGGTCGATTTTTAAGAAGGGGTCACCAGTTAGAAAATCGAAACTGAGCTGAAGAGGCTAATCGAGCAGTTCATCCCTCAGAAGTATGATAAGCTGACCAACACATCAGTCTCAACCATCAATAACATCTCTCAACCTGTTGCATCATGGACACCCAAAAGTCATCCCAATCCAGTGAAAAAAGAATATACCAAACTCCATGCCCATTTCTCAAAAGCTTACCAAGCCCTCGTAGTCCAAAATCTCATCTAGCCTCTTGAACCTCGACCATTACCAGGCCCACTTCCCCAAAATTTCTAGCGTGACGCTAGCTAAGAATTCTATCAAATCATTGGGCACACCATCGATCGATGATTTCACTTGAAGAATGTAATCCAAAGCCTCATTGATGAACGGATCATTACCCCTCCACCTAATCTGAAGCCCAATACCACTCAAAACCCTCTCCTGGCACACCGGACGTAAACACCATTCTTTAAAAAAAAATCCAGGTTTTAATCCTTACACCAAAATCAAGCCCATCAAAACACCAGATTCATCTACTAGTTCACCTAAACCCCTCAAGGTTTGCCTCTCTTTCCTCTTATATGCAGAGAATGCATTCGACCAAGCTTTATCCCTCCTAATAAACGGACTGCATAACTGTCCGTACCCATTTAGAAGGGGGAAGTATGGAATTGCCCACAGTTTTGATTCAAATTCAGGAGTTTAGGTTGAACCTGCCCTTATGAATGACACTCGAAAAGAAAAATTATGAAAATATCAGTGCCATATACATAGAAGTACGGGAGTGGGACTGGCAGTCAGATGAATAGTTCATATCAATAAAAGAATTCTTTTTGGATAACATTGTGTAAGTTATGTATAATGAGTTCGTCAAGAAGTAAGAAACATGTACGGTCTCCGAACTACTCACACCCTTGAAGTTCAAAGGGGATCTGCCTGCCCCTTCCAACACTTCTCTGCTGAATGAGAAAACCTATATGACGAGGCTATAGAAGTTGTGGAATGCATTGACTTTTCATGGAAAGATGACATTCTTGCCATTGAATGGGGAGATCATTTTGACAGCTCAGATAACGAACCAAATAGTAGAGACATCGAAACAGTTGCCTCCTTGTGCGAAACGATTTCTTTCAAAGAATTGATTGAAGGGATCAGTGAGGTATCCATTATGCGTAAGGTAGAAGAATATATAAGATTTTAATTTTTTCCTTCATTCGTAAATTACATGACCCGGATCGAACAACACTACAAGGACCGATCCTCCCATAAATATGTAAAGATAAAGGAAAAGGAATCGTTGAAGAGCTCCTAATGCCAGAAATGACAGTCGAAGAAAGTAAGGTCTTCGAGCAACTCAAGAAAACCCAAGATGACATCACTTTGTCAGGACTTTTCATGTCCTCCTAATTACATATAAATGCTCTGATAAAATTCCTCTTAGATTCCACGATTCCTCCCACTACAACTCCCGAAGAATTCGTTCACATAGTGGAACCTCTAACCAAAATAAGGCTCATCTCATTCTCCGAGGAAGAAGTACCCAAGATCAGTCCTATGCATAATTGCGCTCTCAATATCTCAGTCGAAGTCATGGAAAAAATAGTTCCACTAGAACTTGTTGACAATGGGCCTGCTCTGAACATCTGCCCATTGAGGATCCACTTTTGCTGGTGCGCACGCCTATGATGATACCCATCGAGAGGTCATGGGCTCCATACTAGGGGCTAGCCCTATGAGCCCCCAAATAGAGTTTCAAATCATTAATGTACCAAAATGCTCCAACTTCCTCCTTAGTTGCCATTAGATCCACAATATCCAAGGTGTATCTTCTTCCCTCCATCAAAAGCTAAAATTCTCTGCCAACGACCAGGGCATCACTATTCTCGGAGATGACGAACCTGATGGTTTCCGCACAAGTAACCCTATATTATAAATCCAGCATGTGTCTAATAACATGTTCATCTTAGGCGTCAAGATTGATCCACTTCCCATACCAACTAGAGATAATTTTAAAGATAGAGTCATCTCGGAGTACAATCACCATTTTAATTTTAAAGGGATTAGATATTAAAAAATATGCATTTTATACCCCAAATGGGGTTGGGTCACACCGTCAACAAGGGGATTATCAAGCCAATAATTATGAAAAAAGCCTTCCCCCTTATGGTCTAGGTTACCAACCATCACCAGTTGAACTTAGGGCACTTATTCAGCCACACTGAAAGAGAATATTGAGAAAAGAAGAGACGATCTTAGAAGATTCCCTAGATGGCTGATTTATTAAAGAGAGCAAAGACTTTCCCTTCTATGGGTTCCCTGAAACATGGTATGACCCTGTGGAGAAGAAGATTAAGCTAGGACTGGAGATTTTTTTAGGTATAAAGTCACCCGGGATAAAGAGCAGAAACACTAGGAAGAGCCTTTGACCATCAAAACCAAGGAAAGCACTGAAAACTCTTAATGCAATGATGATGATGACCTGTTTGATCTCTATACACTAGGGATGGATCTTTGTATAATCCACATGAAGGTCAAGCCGTCTGATCCATCTAATAAGATCCTTCATACTGAGAAACCACTCCTTAAGTGGCATGGTATTCCTGCCAAGCCTGCCTAAACAAATCCAAACCATGTTATTCACCCCTCTAAAATGAATCGGAGTCTATCACCTCTCCTTTTAGTACTAATATGATTATAAATGAGACCTCTCTCACTGCTGTATTTTTAAAAGATTTTTTTAAAATTAAATGAATGATAATTTTAAATATCTTGCTGTGACTTATGTTAATTGCATTGATTATAGTCAAACAGTTGATGAAGATAATCTAATAAATGAATTTTTTAAAATGATCTCAATAAGGAAAAAATTAAATAGTATAATCGCATTTAAATGAATGATGATGAGGATATTATTATCAATCTCGAAACTAGTAGTAATCCCTGCGAGATTAGGATAGGGTCCACCCTCGACGAGCATGAGTGGTCATAATTTGAAGAACTTTTGAAAGAATTTATGGACGTCCTTAAATGTTCCTATAGTGATATGCCTTCCTATTTTCCCCAAAATCAACCTGTCAAGAAAAAAAATGAGAAAGCTCCGGACAAAGTGGTCTATCAAAGTCAAAGAAAAAGTGGAAAAGTAGTTACACGTAGGCTTCATCTGGGTGGTCGAATATCCTTCATGGCTTGCAAACATTGTCCTTGTGCTGAAATCAGGAGGAAAAGTTGGCATGTTCTTCAACTATCGAGATCTAAACAAAGCATCCCCGAAAAAAGATTACCCTCTGCCCAACATTGACATGATTATCAATAACACTGTCAGTCATACCCTGAAATCATTTGTTGACGGTTTTATTGAATTTAATCAAATCAAAATTCATCCCGACCATCAACAAAAGACTGATTTTATCACCCTCTAAGGAACCTTTTACTACACGATCATGCCATTAATTTTCAAAAATGTTGTAGCTACCTGCCTAAGGGCGGATACAACCATTTTACACAATCTTATCCACAAAGCGGTTGAAATATACGTTAACAATATGATCACCAAGTCTAAAACTTAAGAAGGTCACATCCCCGCCTTGAGGAAATTCTTTGAATGACTGCGCTAATATCAGATGCACCTCAACCCATTAAAATGCACTTTCGGTGTCGTGAAAGGAAAAATCCTCGGCTTTATGATCAGTGAGAAGCGGATCAAAGTGGAATCCTCCAAACTCAGAGCAATTCTCAAAATTCCACCACTTCGGACAGAAAAATAAATTTGCGACTTTAGGGGAAAACTAAAATAGATTAGTTGGTTCATCAGACAACTGACCACCATCTACGAGCCCATATTTAAACTTCTTAAAAAGAATTTAACCAAAGTCTGAAACGAGGAATGTCAAGAAGCCTTTGACCATATCAAGAGATATCTTACCTGACCTTCGGTGCTCATACCTCCGTAGTAAGGTCTTCCCCTCCTTCTATACTTCACCGTCACAAGCACTATAGTAGGGGCTGTGCTAGCTCAATATATTGAAGAATTATGTTGTCGCCATACCGTTCTCCTCCTGGGGTGTCGGGGTTCACGCTCTCGAAGAGAGATAAAAGGTCTCACACCCCTCCTCGAGGCGCATCGATCGTCGTCAATTTAGGGTGATATAAAGAGATAGATTCACTAGCCTATTTTGCACTAAACAGGCAAAAGAAATGTTGCCACCTCAAGAGAACGACATCAAAGACGTACTGATGCTTGTGAAACCAATTAATTCAGAGGTTCGAGGGCTAAGTTACAGAATGGGAAGGTGTTAAACACCCATCCCACCATTTATTTCTTTCATGGGTATATGTTATTATTCTCCTTAATAACTCGGTGAAATGTGTGCGTGTATATATAAATGAAGAGAAAAATCTTTCGACTCGTGTCATGGATAAAGACGTAGTGAGGTCATCCATAGGAGTGTTCCCAAAAATAATAATTAAAAATATAATGTGTGCACTTATCGGGATATCGATCATTATGGTGAAACGATAATACGTGTAAGATTAAGCGAGAACATGAACCACAAGTATAATATATAGTATTAATATATGAACAAAAGTAAGAAATGAGGACTCGAGTCTTGAGTTTTGACCCGAGATGCCTTCATAGCCTAAAAAGGCATCAAAGTTCACATAGTTCGCATGCAACACGAGGGTGGGTTTTATCCCATAAATCCAACCGAGAGTTCTATTTAAATACATGTGTGTAGGAAAAGGATGTTTTGGTTTAAGAAGATGTGGTGAGGAACCCCGTTTGGAATTTATAAGTAAAACCCTCTTTATCTTAGTTTTTTAATAAAAAATATATTATGTGCAATACATAAAATAAAGGATTAAATATTAGTATGTATGATTTAGTGAAGATGAAAATCTAAAGTAAGAATTAAGTAACTAATGGGAAAATAAGGAAATTTTAAAGAGAGAAGAATATTTGGACCTTCTTTGGAGACTTGAAGGTTGATCTTAGTTGTTGAAGGGTTGCCCTTGCTAGTGGATGAAGATGGTAAGAGGAGAGGGAAGGGATTTTGCTAAATTGGGTGTGAAAGGGAGAGAAATGGAAGGTGGAGGAGAGGTTTCAATAGGGAAACCACGTTGACTTTGAGAGAATGTTATTGAGATCACTGAGAGGGATATTTTTGATGTGACTTTCGAAGTGAGCTCATGCACCCTTTATATAGGGTCAAAGAGGTGCCATTGGCATTATACTTGACCTACCTATCGACAGGCGACCCCAAACACATTCCTGATAGGCAGGGAAATGGGTTTGCCATTCAACAATCTCATGCAATTTTTTTGGAAAATAGTCATAAAATGCAATTCATAAGTCTGAATTGTGCACGGGGCATACCGTTGGAAAGGGTATTCATATCCCATTAAGAATCAATGGGGTTGCTCCCGGGTTCAAGAGTTGACTGTGGTTAACGGGGCTCGAAAGTCCCGACGGTCTTTAGGACAAGAGATTCCTGATGGAAAATAGATAGTTTGTTCGAAATATAAGGCCAATTTATGCACGGGATGGACTATTGGAAAGAGTTATTCAGAGCCCTTCAAAGTCTCATTCGGTTCGAAGAGTTTACCTTCATCAAATAAGACTCAGGAGTGCCCGATGACCCTTCGAAGTAAAATGGGTCGTTCCGCCATGCCGAATAGCTGATTCATGCTCGAGGTGGACCATGGAAAGGGTTTTCAAAGTACTTCAAAGATTCATTTAGTCTCGTTCGAGATGGAGAGTTGATAGGAGTCAAACAGAGTCTGGGAGTGCCCAGTGGCCTCTAGTTCAATTTTTTTGGGAAAATGGACCATTCGTCTGAACTGTAAGGCCAACTTGTGCACGGGGAAGACCTTTGGATAAGGGATTCTTAGCTCTTTAAAGAATCATTGAGCTTTTGCTGAGTCGAGTAAGTTAATTGGGGTCAAAATGGGTCCTAAAAGCGCCCGATGGCCTCTAGATCGATTTGATAGTAAAACGAACATTTTATCCGAACCATAAGGTTGATTCGAACACTGGACAGACCGTTAAAAAATGGATTCAGAACCCTTCGAAGATTTATTGAGCCTTCACTCTGACGAAAAAGTTAGTCGGAGTCAAATGGGGTCTGGGGCACTCGGTGGATTCTAGATCGATACTCAGAGTATGAAATAGGGTTTATGGTGAAGGAGGAAGTGATAGTGTAGAAACCATATTCTAGGACCCCTTAAATCTCTCCTTAAGTCCATAACACCTCCTCATTCAACACAAACCCTAGGTTATACTTCGAGTACTAATCTAGAGGCCGTGGGGTGCTCTCGAGCCCTGTTTGACTCCCATCAACTTCATCGTCAGAGTGAAAGCTCAATGAATCTTTGAAGGGATCTGAATCTCTTATGCAACAGTCCGCCCCATGCACAAATTGGACTAACAGTTTGGAACCTTATTTGAAACCTTTCTCCACCTTTTATACCCATCATTTTCACACCCAATTTAGCAAAAATACTCTAACATTCTTCATTCACTTGCAAGGAAAATCATCAACAATCAAGAATAATCTCCAAATCTCCAAAGCAAATCCAAACACTATTCTCTCTTTTTAAATTCCTTTCACTTTTACATTAATTTTATAAATTCTCAATTTATCTTTTACTTTAAATCGTACACATATTAATCTTCAATCCTTTATTAGTAGTATTGCACCAATTTATTTTTCTATGAAAAACCCAAATCAAAGAAAAAGAGGGTTACACCTATAAATTTCGATGAGATTCTTCATCACATTTTTTCAAAACTAAAAAATCTTTTTCACACAAACACATATAATAAATTCCCATTTGAATATGGGGGATAAACTCCACCCTTATATCGCATGTGAACTACGTGGACTTTGATGATTTTATTGGCTATGTAGGCATCTCGGGCTAAAACTTGAGACTCGAGTCCTATTTTCATATTGTCATCTTTTATATTTTATTCATATATTATTCATACATATTATACTTGTGATTCATACTTGCGTTTTATTTAACGTATATTATTATTTCATTATAACCATCAATATCTCGATAAGTGCAATACATCATATTTTTCTAATTATTATTTTGGGAAAATTCCTTTGGATGACCTCACTCCATATTTTCTATGGTGCGATTCGGGGGATTCTAATCTCCACTTATATATGCATGCACACAATCCTCACGGATAAATTAAGGAAAATAGTAACATAAGCCCATAAGATACCGAAAGGGCGGGATGGGTGCCTAACACCTTCCAATTCTGTGACTTAGACCCGAACCTCTGAACTATTGGTTTCGTAAGCATCAGTTTGTCTTTGATGCCTCTCTGTCAAGGCGAAAACATGTTCTTTTGCCTGTTTTGTGCAAAATTAGCTGGCGAATCTATCTCTTTGCATCACCCTACATCGACGACAGTCGAAGCACCCCCCCTTTGAGTAGCGTTGGGGCACGAAATCTTTATCCTTCCCTCTCTTTCCCCCCGAAAGCGACACTTGGGGAGAGGGGGAGAATCTCGGGGATGGCCATAATGGCTACTCTGCTGGGGATGGACTTGTCATAAGAGGGCAAGATTCTATTTGCATGGGTGTTATTATTTTCTGCTTGTATGCGTATGCGCTTACATGTATGTTCCATTTTTCTCCTCTATTAGTTCTTGTATACCTCATGTTTATATCACCTCTCACTTCACACACTTATAAATAATCTCCATGTACACCTCACACTACCTACACTTATATATAGGTTCACTTATAACCACCTGTTACACACACCACTTGGAATTTCCATGCTTAGGTGTCACTAGCACACACCTCCACTAATCAGACCTAGCGTTGCTCACTCATCACCCAATACTTGTAGTTGACCCATGATTAGGTTCACTACCACACACTCACTTGTAGATATTCACACATCGAACATTCTCACGTGCCCATGCTTAGTGTAATCTTTATGCCCCGTGTAGATTACTTTTTATAATACTTATACATTCTCCCTTAGTAGTATAATGCTCATCAAGCCAAATAAAATACCCTCTCCATAATATATTAATCAAGGATCATGCATTTTGCACACTATATCACAAAGAGCATTGTTATATTGCCAAAAAATTATCCCGTACTGAGGTCACTTTGTGATGGGCGTTGGTCTGTAGGTCGCAGTTCGCCTAAGCAATACGACTCTCACCTTCCATTGACCAAGTACCTTTGACGTATATCAAACGATTCCTCCTGCATCATACTTTTTGACCGAAGTCATTATGGGAGGTAAATATCAAGGAACTCGTTCACGTATGTCGAATATATCAAATTCGCTCTCACACATACTATCCCTAGGAGGTATATAGTGAGACAATTCACGTACACTCAGGCATATCAAATAGCTTATCCACACGTACTGACTGCCCTCAAAAGCAGGACGTATATCATGTAAGTCATGCCAAAGGGGGGAACCTTTACACTAACCCAATAACTGTATACCCTCATATATAGGCGTCAAACCTAGGGCACTCATATTTAGTTTACCAGCTACTACCCAAAACTTTGTCGAAATGCTGGGTCGGCATGTCGCCGAAATTTTTGCGCGATTGTTTTTTTTCCCCAAAATGGGACCATGTCCATGAGCCTGGCAACAAGTCAAACCACGCTTTACATATTTTTCAAACCCAATTTTCCCAGGCTTTGGTCTTGTTCGAAATTTATTTTTGCATTTAGGTAAACCTACTACAAGTGAGAACATAATAATTAATAATCATGCTAAGACTCTTGTCTCGTTTTCCTCCTTCCTTACCAAAAGTGTCAAAAAAACATTTTCCTCCTTTTTTATCAAAATATCAAAAACATTTTTCCTCCTCTTTAATCAAAATACCAAAAATATTTTTCCTCCTTTTATAAAAAAATACCAAAAATATTTTGTCCTTCCCTTTCCAAAAAAAAAACGTCAAAACCATTTTTTCTCTTTTCCAAATAAAAAATTCGTCCTTTTCTTTTTCAAAAATAAATTCGAATCATTTTCCTTCTCAGCTCGATCACATAACCCCTCCTTATTGGCTTCGATCTTCCGTAGAATTGCCCCGAAGCTCCGTCATTTCTCCCGCTACTTCGTTCGAGTCTAGGATCCACCTTCACTAGCTCTCCATGGAGAATGCAGACCAAGCACTGAATGTGCAACCTGATTTAATAAAGGTCCTAGTCTAACTTACTGCCAAGATTGACAACCTTCAAATCGAGTTTCATGAGATGCACTGAACCCGAATCGTAGTTCTCAAGGAACCTAAGGTCCTCTTTCCTCGTGCTATGGGCCCGCTCTCACCTAAGACTATTTAGATCCCAGAAGAATATCTGCACGCTCCACGTGCCCCGCCTGCCAATGGGCTGCCACCAACTCAGCTCCCTATGCTGAATCTTGCCCATCCAGGGCCTAAATTGCCAATACCCATCGATATAAAGGAAGAAGAGTTAAACAAGGTCAAGGAGGACCTTAAGCTATTAACTAAGAAGTTTGACCAAGTCCGAATATTCAAAAACTACATGGATTACACCCATATGTCTCCATACCCAAAAATAAGGCTACTGGAAAAATTCAAGATTCCTAACATTGAGAAGTTTGGGGGTAGTGGGCCCATAATTGTTCATCTTTGTAGCTAACACTGATACATGACTCTCCTAGGTGCCTCCGAGGAAATAATGGCCCAAATATTCCACAATGTTTGAAGGACAACGCTCTTCGTTGGCTCCTATCCCTTGAGGAATCGAGAGTTCGTAGTTGGGAGGATATTGCCCATGAATTCATGTCGCAATACAAATAAAATGAGGAATTATAGGTCACACACTATGATTTAGAACTTCCCAAGCAGAATTTTGAAGAAACTGTCAATAATTTCATAGCAAGGTGGAGGAAGAAAGCGGCCACCATGACCAACCGACCTTCCGAAGAGTAGAAAGTTAGCATTGTGAAGAAAAACTTCGTAGCCCATGTCCGAGCAATGATGGGAGGACAATATTACCCACATTTTTGAGCCCCCGAGGAAGTAGGAGTGGAGAATAAAGAAAGTATTGCCAAAAAAGAAGCTGAGTCTAAGAAAGTACCTGGACAGTTCACCCCGGGAAAATATGAGAAGCGTGCTACAGTCTTGACCTTCAATAACATCAGACTCTTGGGCTCCAGAAAGTCGTGCCAATTCAGTCAGGAATGAATACACCGAGCTCAATCCTATTGAGCAAAAATCTTATCAAGCCATTGGACCCTCGTCTATTACCAAACCCACTTCCTAAAAATTTCAAACCAGATGCCCATTGTGATTTCCATAAAATTGCCGGCCATATCACTGATCAATGCTTCCACCTCCAGAATGTAATCCAAGGTCTGATTGGCCGGGGTGTCATCGTTCTACCAGCCAATCCTAAACCTAACACCACTCATAATCCACTTTCAAACCATATAAATTCCATTTTCCTAATCCAAAATTTGACCCATTTACCCAGATTGCACTAAGAAAATCACCCATCATACCTGTAATTTCACCCAAACCTCTTAAAGTTTGCCCATATTTTCTCTTACACCCTACCTATTTTATCGACCAAGCCTTATCACGTCTTACAAGAGTGTGTATTGTCGTTCGTAACCATTTTAGGGGAAAAGATATGGAATTGCCAGCACTACTAAACTAGCTCCTAGAGTTTGGGCTAAAATTTCCCACGGAATTAATCATTGATTGCCAGAAGTTCAGCACATTGTTCATGGAATCCTAGAAGTGGTCTGGCAATTCAGATAATTGGGTGGTACATATCGATGAAGTAAGTTTGGACGATGCAGTTTAGATCATGCTAGGCTTATTTCGATAGACTAATGAGATTTGTAGTATGTTTGAGTTACTCAATGCCTTAAAGCTACAAGGGTGATTGATCTCTTCACTTCTGCATCTCCCCGTTGAGTGGGATGATTTATATGAAGAAGCCATGAGGTTGTGGAATGCATTAACTTCTCATGGTAAGATGACGTCGTTGCCACTAGATGGGGGAATAAATTTGATTGTTCTTCTAGGAAAAATCAACAAAGTGGCCATACAACCCAAAGTGGATGAAGAAATGGGGTATATGTTCTTCTCCTCTTACATGAACCATATGAAAATATCTAGAAGGCACTACTAGAGTCTAAATCCTTAATTAAAAATGATAGATAAAGGAAATGGAATCGTCGAGAAACTCCCCATATTAGAAATGACCATCGAGGAAAGCAAGATCCTCGACCATCTCAAGAAAACTCAGGCCAACATCACCTTGTGGGGACTCTTCATGTCTTCCCAACTACATCGAAACGCTTTATTAAATTTGCTTACTAGACCCACAGTGTCTCCTTCCACCACTTTAAAAGAAGCCGTGAACCTGGTCGGTTCCTTAACCTATACTATATTACTTTCCTTCTTTGATGAAGAAATCCCAAAGTTTAGCCCTAATCACAACTATGCCCTTAACATCTTTGTTGAAGTAATTGGGAAGACAGTCTCGCTCTTACTTGTCGATAACGGATTAACACTCAAGGTTTTCCCGTTAAGAACCTTAAACTAACTGGGTTTAAAAGTAAAGGACCTTTTTCTAACTTTTGTCACAGTGAGTGCTTATGACAACTCTCGTTGAGAGGCGACGAGATCCATAAATCTTACAATAGGGGATGGCACTATCAATCCCCTTACCGAGTTTCAGGTTATCGATATACCAACTTATTTTAACCTATTACTTGGTTAATCGTGTCTTTATAGCATCAAGGGGTACATCCTCTCTGCATTAGAAACTATAGTTCTTTGCCATGGGGCATGTTATCACCATTCTGGGAGACGATGATAATACTGAAAATGCAAGCACCAGTAACCCGGTACTAGAGATATAACATGGGGTGAATGGCATAATTCTATTTTGTTTTTGAGTCGAACCACTTCCACTCCTAGCAGGGGATGATTTTAATAACCGTGTTTGTCCAGAGCATAACCCTCACGGTAATGTCAATGTGATATAGATGTTCCAGAATATGCACTTCATGCCTGGATTAGGGCTTAAACGATGACAACAGGGGATACTATAACCCATATATCTAAAGAAGGCTTTTCCTCTATGTGTCCTGGGTTATCAACCATCATCAGAGGAACCCATAATGCTCCTCCAACCTAGATTAAAGTGAAGTTTGGAAAGTGCCAAGACTATTTCGAGAGATTCCTTTAACGAAATATTCATCAAAGAGGGTGAAGACTTTCCCTTTTGCGGCTTTCTCGAACCATGGTATGATCATGCGGATAAGAAGATGAAGCTAGGGATGGAGATTTTCTTCCAAGACAACTAATCATGGGTCAAAAGTTCTGAACATTATGTACAACGACTCGTTGAAAAGACTACAACTATTACCGATGTTTCTAAGGGAAGTGACTTCGAGGAATCATTCAATTTATAGAAACTAAGGATGACACTCTGCACGATCTACTCAAGTGCTACATCATCGAATCTTTCCATTCTCTTATAAGCTATTGATGAACCACTCCTCAATTGGAATTCTGTACCAGTTTGATCCACTGAAATGTAACACAACCTAGATGTTTATCCTGTTTCTTCCTGTTTTGTTGTTCCTCCCTTTTCAGATAATGTAATCGAGACTTCCTTTGACAAGTTTCTCGTCGCTATTTTTCCCAAGAATAAAGTATCGTGTTGTGCCACATTAATTGCCTTGATTCTAATCAAACTTTTCATGATGATGATTTTGCAAATGAAAAATTCTTGACTGATCTTAATAAGGTTAATAATAGTCAACATAACCGCGTTTAAATTAGTGAGGATGATACTATTGTTATCAATCTCGGTTCTAGTAGCCAACTATGAGAGATTAAGGTAGGATCCACCCTTGATAAGCATGAGCGTGTGCAACTCCAAAAACTATTAAAGGAATTCGTGGATGTCATTACATGGTCCTATGATGATATACCCGACATCGACCCCGAAATAGCACAACACGAGATTTCAACCCTCCCAGAATGCAAATCGATCAAACAAAAACTGTGAATGCTCCGCACCAAATGGTCTCTCAAAGATAAAAGAAGAGGTGGTTAAACAGTTGAACATAGGCTTCATCCGGTTGATCGAATATCCCACATGGTAAGACAACATTATACCCGTATCGAAATAAGGAGGGAAAGTCCGCTTGTGTATTTATTATTGAGAATTGAAGAAAACATCTCTGGAAGATGATTACTTATTACCCAACATTTCATGATTGTTGACAACACAACCAGTCACTCTTTAAAGCCATTCATTGATAGGTTTGCTGAATACAATCAGATCAAGATGCACCCTGATCATCAAGAAAAAAACGCATTTATTTGGGGAACCTTTGTTAGACACTAATTCCATTCGGTCTAAAAATATAAGTGCTACCTACCAAAGGGTTTCCATAACTATCTTGCGTGATCTGATACATAAAGAAGTAAAGGTCTACGTGGATGATATGATCATTGAATCTAAGACTTAGGAAGGTCATGTTCCCGCCCTTCGAAAGTTTTTTAAATGATTACGGTGATACTAGATGCGGCTTAACCCACATAAATATGTCTTTAACATCACTAAAGGAAAGCTTTTAGGATTCATGGTTAGAGAGAAGGGAATCAAAGCAGACCCTACCAAACTAAAATCCATCCTCATAATGCCACCAACCTCAAACGAAGAAGGAAGTCCGGGGATTCTTGGGAAAATTACAGTATATCAATCGGTTCATTAACCAATTGACCTTTATTTGTGACCCATATTCAAACTCCTTAGACAAGATTTAATTAAAGTCTGGAATGAAGCTTGCTAGGAAGCCTTCGACCGAATCAAGCTGTACCTTACCCGACCTCTGGTACTCATGCCACTGCAGTTTAATCTCCATGTACTCCTATACTTGACCTTAATAGACACCGCAACTGGGGCTTTACTAGACCAATAACTTGAAAAATCCCATAAAGAAAGGGAAATCTACTATTCCCATAACAAATTGGTCGATTACGAAGTTAACTACACTGTCTTGGAGAAAGCATGCGTCGCCCTTGCTTGGGTCACTCAGAAATTACGAGGCTACATGCTTACTTTTCCCATTAGTCTCGTGTCGCGAATGGATCATATTAAATACCTGCTTGAGAAACCTGTCTTGTCTAGATGAATAACCCGATGGTTGATGGTTCTAGCCAAGTTTGATATCATATATGTCATGCAGAAAGCCATGAAAGGGAGAGCCATCTCTATCTACCTTACTGACTACCCCATGGACGAAGCTGACATTTGGATTTTTGAGTTCCCGGATGAAGATATCCTTTGCACTTCTCAGGAAGACCTCCAATAGTTAATGTTTTTTGATGGCTCTACTAACAAGAAAAAGATATGGCATTGGCATACTCCAAATCGCCTCTGATGACTCTCACACTCCCATTACCATTAAGCTGGATTTTCCCTGCACCAATCATATGATCAAATATAAGGCATGCATCGTAGGCTTCAAAATCCTTCTCAAGAAAAGAATCCAATGCCTAGATGTCTGCGAAGACTCTGCCCTTATCATTGGCCAAGTCCTTAGAAGATGGAAAGTCAAAGACGAAAAGCTCTTACTCTTACACGCCCACCTAGAATAGCTAGCCTCCCAATTTTAAGATATCACCTTCCACTACTTGCCCCGAGCAAAAAATAACCTAGTCGATGCCCTTTCTACCCCGACCTCCATGGTCAACATGCCCAAAGGAATACTATGGAATTTTTCCTAAAAAAAAAAAAGCTAAACCAACCCGCTGCAACCACATAAGAGGATTCCGATATAGTCGAGTGCTGGTACTATGAAATTTTTCACCTCCTCAAGCATGGTAGATACCCTAAAGATGCCAACAAGAAAGATTGAGCGACCCTCCACAAACTGGCTGCCCAGTATATAATCTGTGATAAATCACTATTCAAGAGAAGCTTTGATGGAACTCACTTACACTGCATCGCAGGGGCTAACATTGAAGAAATAATACCAAAGATCCACATCGGGGAATGCAAACCCCACATGAATGGCCATATGCTTGCTAAGAAGATTATCCAACAGGGGTACTATTGGACTACCATGGTTCAAGATTACACTGCCTATGTATGGTGATGTCTTAAATATGAATAATTTTCTAATCTCTAGCATCTGCCTTCGCGGTAATTGTACAATATGACCTCTCCATTGTCGTTCTCCACATGGGGCATTGATATCATGGGGAAAGTCACACCTTAAGCCTCCAACATACACGAGTTCATCCTGGTTACCATTGATTACTTCACCAAATGGGTCGAAGCCGAGTCATAGGCAGTATTGAATGCTAAAAAGGTAGCGAAGTTCATTTGAAAGAACGATATCTGTCGATGTGGGGTTTCCCATGAGTTTGTGTTAGATAAAGGCTTACATTTCGAGGCAGAAGTCACAAAATTGGTCGACCAATATGGGATTTAGAGACATAAATCTTCTCCCTATTGACCACAAACCAATGGTGCATCTAGTGGGGTTGCCCCTTGCTCTATGGTAGGTGTATTTAGTGGGGCTACCTCTTACTCTTTGGTATACGACATGGAGGAAATCCTACCCGTTAAGCTAGAAATACTGTCATTATGCATCATGCTTGAAAGTAAAGTCAACGAAGAAGATAGTATCAGAGTTGACTTGATGAGTTGTCACTCTTAGATAAAAGGAGGGTAAAGTCTATAAATTATATACAGGGGTACCATCGCCGAATATCACGATCGTTCAACAGGAGAGTCAAGGATTGTGGTGTCCGAGAAGGGGACTTTGTCCTAAAAGAAATCATAAAAATCGTGTAGGACCCTAGAGGAAAATTCAAGCCAAACTGGAATGGCCCCTACATCGTAAAGAAGTTCCTGCCCGGTGGCATCTCTATGCTCAATAACCTTGATAGAGAAGATATGGTGCATCCAGTCAAACTAGATCATCTCAAGAAATTCTACCCTTAGTTCAAAATCCCGGCGCGCTACGACTCCTCTCATCTCCTTTCTACTCTAGAAGAAATAAAAATTCGTCATTTCCCTCTACTTATAACTACGTGGATCCTGATCCTCTAAAAAACCTTTTTGCTTTTAAAAATGAAATTTAGAAGATTTTTAAACCCCCTAGTGGTACGTAGGCAACCCATAACCTTTACATGGTCACGGTCCCCTTCTTTTTTACAAAATGTTATTCTTTTCTTACCCCTGAGAACGACAATTCATTTTATCATTTACATGAACAAAAGTATTATGTATGACTTAGCGATTGGTATAAATAATTCAAATGCGAAACTCATCAAGAGGCGCAACAATATAATTAAAACCTTTTTATTCCATTATGGGGAAATTTCGTACAATTACACGAAATATCAGCATAGGGAGTCAAACAACTACTTCGGCCTACCAAGCTATCCTAAAAATAAATCAAAACAAGCTATCCCTAAAACTACCCAAACCTTCCCAATTTATTCCCACAAATAAAACACAAACTAAAAACAACCAAACACATCCCAATCATGCAAAAGCTTCATAAATAAATACCAACTTCACAAAAGACTCTACCCGCAGCTATTAGAGGACCCAACTCCATCATCACCTGCTCGTTGAAACCCCCAAACTTCCCCTTCCTAGTTGGTATGCCAAAGGCGCTCCATGGGATGATAAGCCTAAAACCGTCTATAGAAAACTACTGCGCCCCCTCCATAGTGTCAAACATGACGAACCATCTCTGCCTGGTCTCCTCTGCTAAGACCTTAGCCACTACCCTCTTCCTTATTTCATATAATCTCCAGATATATGCCAAACCATGACAACATATTGGGAAGGGCGAGTTGACGGACGATGATTTCCCCACAGAGGGGCCAATCGCATGTGCAAGACTTCAGTCAAATCCACTTCAGGAAAGAAATCTAGGGTACGGGAAGGCACAACCTGCTCCCATCCGACTTGACGCAGGAGCTTCCAGGGGAAATAGAATGAGGTATGCCGAAGGCCAACTAAGCGAACATATCGGTATTCCCCTAGTTCCAAAAAGAGCTGAAACTCCTCCATGAGGGCACTGACCAACGCAGACATCGAGCTCCATGCTCCATAAGCTAGTTTTCCCAGTTCTCAATGGTTAGGCCAAAGCTGTTGAAATAACGAGTGAAGAAATTCGGCACATCTGCCAAAGGATATTCAGGGGGACCTCCATAGGGAATCTCTCAGATAGATACATGAACAACATAACTAGATTTCCTCTAAAAAAAACTAGAATGACCTTCTCTCCAAGCATCTAGACAATTCAGGGTCTCTGTTAGTATCCCCACCACAATATTACGATGATATGACATCCACACTGTAATAGCAGCCAATTGAGGGTCCACCATTAGGTCCCTTATCACTAACAAGAGGCTCAAAGTTAGGACCAAGGCAACAACTCCAACATTAGTGCAGTCTCTTTAAGATACCAAATTCAGCACAATCCATCAAAGGCAATAATCCCCACTTTACAACTAAGATTTCTATCACCTCATCCATGTACCAACCAAGCCTTCAAGGCCTTCCTCTATTCAAAAAATTCTAAAAAACTCATTTTTCTGCTTCTTTCTCAAAAATAATTTTTTTAAAGGGAAACCCTTTGCCACTATGCCTCCAAGGAGTCTCTTTATTCCAAAAACATATTCTCCCACCTTTTCTCAAAACAAAAATAGAAAATTAAAGTGCATGTAGAGTAAGACACTAAACCAAGATAATCAAATAAAATATGCATATCTTTTTGCGTTTTTGAGTCTCTTTTCAGTTGCAATGCTGCCACGTCAAGCATGTAATATGGTCAAACACCAAGCTCCCACAGTGAGTGAGGAGTCTAGAAGAAAATCTCGAAAAGCCTCCCCCCAAGGGTAAAAGGTCACCTATATCCCCAATAGAGATTTATCAATCCTACCTAATGCTGTCTGCCCTCCCTCCGGTGTCACCCTCAGAGACCTGTCCACCTCTATCTGCATGCCATCACAGTCGATCCCTAAGTGTTGTTTAACATCAATAGGGGTCGCCATCATCTCCCCAAATCCCAAGTGTATGGTGTGGGTAGTGTCCCACCACCTCTCCCCCAGTACACATAGAATGGACGTAGAATGCGACGTGTCTTCCAAAGCAAATGCCAAATGACCAAAACCCGTGAAAGAGATTACGCATCACACAACTGCAGGAAGGTGCTACCACACATCCTTAAATCCCGTCGTCCCCCAGGAACGAAAGCTCGTAGCAACTATATCAGTTTATCAAAACAGAAGAGAAAACATTTTGTTAAAATTAGAAGAAACAAGAAAATGCAAAGAAGGAAAAGAATGCCAAAAGACATATGCTACTTAGATAGCCATTGGGATTCTTCACTATAGACGACCGATGGTGCGAAGGCTTGCACAAAAGAAAGCGGTTGTCGATAATAGGCTGGAATATGTCGATAGTGTTCTCATTATCCAATGCTAAGGGCACCCTAGCTCGCCACTCCAGGTTAGCCCAATCGTCAACACCCAACCACATCATGTGAATCTCACTACTTAAGAAATATGCCATTTTCTAGTCTCGAAAGACGAAAGTATGCAGGAGAAGATTGTAGAAGAGAGGGGCGAGAGATAGAAAATCTAGAAGTTGTGAAAACTGAAGAGAATTCGCCCATTTTTATAGAAGGCTAAGGGGAATGCCGATCAGAAGTCCCCTGACACCCACCAATCGGAGCTGTGCCTTTCCTTTCCCACGACAGTCTAAAAGACCGTGCCACTACCGGTTGGCAATTCTTGCTATCCTCCACTTGGTAGTACCCTTGAAATTTCATACAAAAAAAATCCTAGAAAATGCCAAAAAATTCCCCAAAAAAATATCGAAACATTTCTTCACCAAGAAAATCACTTTTCGAGCTCTTAAATCCCCAACTGGATTAAAACCACATTTTATTCCCAGTTTAAACCATAAAAATTGGCGTACCCACGTCCCACAAAGCCCACTCCCTAGCAGAATCCTAAAACCTCATCCTCAATGAAAATCAAGTGTTTCCCCAATAGGGTTACGTAATATCCCACCCATTTCCACAGGTAACTAGATGCCCTAATTGAACATCTCTCAGTGGCGTCTCTAAGAAACACATTCCCCCACGGAATCCCAAAATCCTTAGCAGAAATCAAAATGCCTCCCCAGATGAACTGCGAAAAATTCTTCCCAATCTTTCCGCATAATCCCCAGACCGATATCAAGTAGAGTTTCAAAAAGTTAAATTTAAAATTCTCCAAAAGTGCTATACGCCTCTACTTAAGGCCCTCGAAATTGGCTTTGACCCTCAGAATTGGACGCCTCCATTTGGGGCCCTCAGAATTGGCCTCGACCCTCAAAATTGGTCCCCTCTATTTAAATCCCCAGAATCAACCTCGACCCTCAAAATTGATCTACTTCACTTAAGGTCCTCAGAATTGATCTTGACCCTCAGAATTGGTCACCCCTACTTAAGGTTCTTATAATTGACCTCGACCGTGAGAATTGGTCGCTTCCACTTAAGGTTATCAGAATTGACCTCGACCCTCACAATTGGTCGTTCCCACTTAAAGTCATCAGAATTGACCTCGACCCTCAGAATTTATCGCTCCCACTTAAAGTCCTCAGAATTGACCTCGACCCTCAAAATTGACCTCGACCCTTAGAATTGGTCTCGTCCACTTAAGGTCCATAGAATTGACCTCGACCCGTAGATTAGTCGCCTCTACTTAAGGTTCTCTTAATTGACCTCGATCCTCAGAATTGGTCGCCCCTCATTAAGGTCCTCAGAATTAACCTCGACCCTTAAAATTGGTCGCTCCCACTTAAGGTCCTCTGAATTGATCTCGACCCACAAAATTGGTTGCCCCAATAAAAGGTCGTCAGAATTGACCTCGACCCTCAGAATTGGTCTCCCCACTTAAGGTCCGCATAATTGACCTCGACCCGTAGAATTAGTCATCTTTACTTAAGACCCTCAGAATTGGTCGGCTCTACTTAAGGTCCTAATAATTGACCTCGACCCTCAAAATTGGTCACCCCCACTTAAGGTCCCCAGAATTGACCTCGAGCTGCAAAATTGGTCGCCCCTATTTAAGGTCCTCAGAATTGACCTCGACCCTTAGAATTGGTCACTCCCACTTAAGGATCTTAGAATTGACCTCGACCCAGAGAATTGGTCACCTAAACTTTAGGTCCTCAGAATTAATCTCGGCCCTTAAAATTGGTCGCCTCAATTTTAGGTCCTCAGAATTGATCTCAGCCCTCAGAATTAGTCGCCTTAACTTTAGGTCCTCAGCATTAACCTCGGCCCACAGAATCGGCCATCCTCAGCATTACCACAAATCCTCATAATTGACCTCTACCCTCTGAATCGATCATCCTCATCCCTTTGTGTCCTCAAAATCTACCTATTTCCATCATGTAGTGTCTATTTGACGGCTTACACTTGTTCCAAGCTCCGCCATCGAGGGGTTCTACATACACCACATTATGAGACCCCCCATAAGTATCTCCTTAGGTCCCTAACACCTGTCCATTTAATAAAAACCCTAAGTCATACTTTTAGTACCGATTTAGAGGCAACCGAGCACTCTCAATCCCCATTTGACTCCTGTCAACTTCATCGTCAGAGTGAAATCTTAATGATTCTTCAAAGGTCTCTGAATAATTTTTTTAACGGTCCACCCCGTGCATGAATCGGACTAAGGATTTAGATGAATGGACCATTTTACTACTAAAAACCGAGCTGGTGGCCACCGGGCATTCCCAGGCCCCAATTTGACCCCAATAAACTTCACCATCAGAGCAAAAGCTCGATGGATCTTTGAAGGACACTGGAATTCCTTTCCAAAGGTCTACCCCTTGCGCAAAATGATATAACCGTTCGGATGGATGGTCCATTTTCCCCCAAAAATTGACCCAGAGGTCACTGAGTGCCCCCAGGCTAGTCAACTTTTCAGCTCGAACGAGACTGAATGAATCTTTAAAAGGTACTAAAACTGTAGGAGGGTAGATGTACTGGGGTCTATGAATATCTAGGAAGGGTGAGGCATGACCCACTCCAATGCATTCTGCCTTCAAGGTCTTTCAAGAGCTTTCAGAGCAGCACCTGGTAAAGCCTTCTCCTTTTGGTAAAAATATAACCAAAGTAAGAACTACTCCCTGTAAGAAGATGAACTTCATAATAATAATAGTAACATTTTTCTCAAGAGAAACTCCTGAGAATAATGGTTATTAGTGTGGAGTGAAAGAATAAGGCACTCAACACTTAAGAGAAAGTAGGGAGAGAACACTAGGTATCTGGGGTGATTTTGACAGAGAAATGGTATAATTTGAGTTGTGATTGTGACTTGACCTTGCCCAAGGATCCTATTTATACTTGGGCATTAGGGTTGAGTTGGCACCTTTAGGTGCCAAAACCTAGGGGATTGGTGAGGGGTAAGGTCTATAATGTACCTTTTATCCCTATCTGTGTGCAACCGTATGTCCCCTTTGACAGGTGCCACCTGGTGTAAATTAAAGTCAAAAAGCAAATATGTCTGTGCTTGAAGACAAAATATCTGATTTGGTAAATATATTTTAGAATGGTATCTTACTGTACAAACTTTATAAAGTTGAGGAGGGGCTCAAATACCACCTCCTCTAAAATCTTTTATAAACTTGAGGAGGAGCCTCAAGGACCACCTCCTATAAAATAATTTACAAACTTGAGGAGAGGTCTCAAGGACCACCTACTCTAAAATAATTTTATAAATTGTTCATTTCTTATGAGCAACCCCTTGGTTTCTCACTTCAATTACGACTGGGTGTGAACTGTGTAAGGACTGGGTGACTCCTAGGGTCTATTTACTAGTGTTCTCTCAATATTAAAGTGCTAAGTAGTTGAGCTTGCTCAATAAAACTTGTTCTTCAGCCACCAATCTAAACTCCCAAGAGACCCCAACTTGCTTTTTTGAGCCCTGCTTGCTCAACCAGTCTACCTGTACAAGAAAGTGACATGTTAGTGAGTGAGTAACAAATCTTGGGGAGGAGGACACTCTAGGTGGACCTCCTCTCCCATTGGTTCTATTCTGTAGGGAATTTGGATTTCTGGGGACGAGGAGCTCCTCGTGGTGGGATTCCTCGTTCATACTTTATTCCTTTGACTTTTGAACATTTGGGGACGAGTAGCCACATGTGATGGGCCTCCTCGTCCAAACTTCATTTCTTTATTTTCTGAGTTGCTTGGGATGAGGAGCTCTTTTCGATGAGCCTCCTTGCCCAAATTCCAAGTTGTGAGTTCTGGGAATTTTGGGGCGAGGAGCCCTTCCTAGCGGGCCTCCTCGCCTAAGTTCAATGTCTGCAAACTTTGACTAAATTGGGACAAGGAGCCCATCCTGGTGGGCCTCCTCGCCCAGGCTCCAGCTTTGTGAGCTTTAGATCAATTAGGGCGAGGAGCCCTTCCTGGTGGGACTCCTCGCCCATGTTCCATCTTTGTGAGCTTTTAGATCAATTAGGGAGGGGAGCCCTTCCTGGGGTCTCCTCACCCAAATTATAACTCTGTGAACTTTAGGAAAAATTAGAGCAAGGATCCGTTCCCGAGGCCCTCCTCACCCAACTTCTAATTCTGTGAACTTTTGGGACAAATTGGGGTGAGGAGCCCTTCCCGGGGCCCTCCTCTCCCAAGTAATAATTCTGTGAGTTTGGCCAAAGAATTTCCTTTAGGGGGTGCTTGTGGTGAGCCCCCTCACCAATTGGGACTACTCGCCCAATTGTTTGGGATATTGAGTGTGTACCCTTCTATATTAGTCCCCTTGTATAAAAATCAGTGTGTTAGGCATACCAAATGTTTTTGTACGCAATGATTCATCATATCTTAGAAAATGAACCGTCTAACTCAATCTCATGATGATACTGTTGCATTAATTAGGCTTGTCACTTTAGCCCACTTTTATGGTTTTGAGGTGGCATGTGTCAAATGAGGAACATACATCTCATCATTGGAAAAATATTCAGCCCCCTTTTGATTGGCAGTCTGCTAGTATCTTAACAGGGTATAAAAAAACCCTTTTGAACTTTCTCTTTCTTTTTACCTTGGCATTACTTTCAAACTTAAGTTCTTTAGAGAGAGAGATAGAGAAAAGAAGTTAAAAATTTCCATAGCCACCGTTATCTCTTCTTTCTTTTACCACTGAAAATGGCATCCTCATCTTCTCAAAACCTTTCTTCCACCATCACCACTGCCACTAGCGATGTGCTAGTGGGTGTGGTGCTCATCTCCATCACTATCTCGATAGTTTTGGCCACATGATCCACCACTGTTACTTCTCAGATTTTGGATTCTGATTCTGGAAATTTTAGCGGTTTATCTATTGCGATACCCACTATGGGGGTCTCCTCGCCTGTTGGAGTTCCCACAACAAGGGCTTCCTCATTTATTGGGATATCTGTGAGGAGGGGTTCCGCATTTGTAGCTATTTTTACCACAGGTACCTCATCGTCCAGAGGACCCCTCGCTACAGGGGCCTCCTTGCCTATTGGGATACTCGCCCCAATAGGGGTTTCCTCATCTAGAGGGACCCTCGCTACAGGGGCCTCCTCATCCTCCCCGCATGTGGTCTACCTTCCCCCATATTTCTGTGGTTGTTATGCCTCTTCCCTACACCTTCCTTCTCTAACTAACTTGGGTCAAGGTGTGGAGTTCTATTACTCTGAGAGAGTGAGGAGGCAGTTTGGTTATGATCAGGGGATTCATACCCCTGTTTATCCTTCGAGCATCTCCCCCTCCGAGCTATACCTTGAGGCTTTTAACAATTTCACATTTGAGGGGGTGGTCGATAGGGTTGGTCATCTAGGAAACCTATTTATACCTTCTCGAGATTCCCTACCCTCCTTCACTCGCATGTGGTTCACCCTTTGACAGAAGCAGGTTTTGTTAATCCAAAACTGTGTGAGGAATGTCCCCCATGAGACTATTTATACAAAAATTCCCAACAATTATAGGTATTTGGGTAAGAGGACCCAAAGGCTAGTGTGGCACCGGAGTACCACCTTTAAGATTCCTCTCGAGCAACTCACTCCAATCTTGGTGAGGCCTCTGATTGATGAGTCTATTTATTCCATGCAACCTGAGCCTCAACTGCTAGGCCCGAGTCGAGCGGCAAGTCAAGAGCTTCTGCTACTTCAAAGAGGAAGCATCTCGATGTGGATATTTCTAATTTTATACATGTTACCATTGTCCCTGCTACCACTATTACTTCCTCTATTGCCACTGCTGCTCCTACCCCCCCTCGCTAGTAAGAACCAGGGCGAGTAGGAGGAAGAAGAAGACTAGTACTGGGACCTCTGCTCCTTCTCCTGCACCAGATCGGGGGTCTGACACTGATGACCTTGGGGTGGAGGAGACGTATAGGACTGTACTAGAGTAGGGTTATGAGGCCTTTGGGCTATCTGCTGAGGAGCTTGATATTACTTCCATTCCCATAAGTGAAGGTACTACACCTCATTCCTTTTTACTTAGTGACACTGAATTTCGCATGGTTTCACTTGCTGGTTCCCTTTCTCTATCATTTAAAGAGTAACTAGTCGATTATAGAAGCACTCCCTCCTATGATGATGATGGTTCTTCTTCAAATGAGATGAGTGTCACTGATCCTTATGATGATCAACACCCTGATACTTCTTCTTTGTTACCAATTTTGGGGAGTCTTCTAGTGAGGGTGCCCTGATAGGCTATCCATCTGCCAGCAGTCTGCTCGATCTACCATATGGGCAGACTGCCTGGTCTACCACTGTAAGTCTTCTCTTTTAACTTCTTTAGTACTATTTTACTATCTATTTTCATATACATAGTTTAGATATGAATTGCCTTTATCTTTACGGCATCTGTAGGGTGTCTCCGTTACGACGAGTGATCCGTCGCCTCTGCCTCCTACCCGGGGTCTTTTCCTAGTGAGCGGAGTTCTATGTTAGTCTCATCTTTGGTCTTATCTAGGGAGGTTTTTCATTTCCCTTTACCCAGTCGTTATTCTCTTTTTTTTCTTCTATTTTTACTAATACATCTTTTGCTCTCATCTCTTTTTTATAGTTATCTACTGTATTCTTGATGACAGCAAGGACTTCTTTCGTGTCCTCTTCTTTAGTCCAAGTAAACATTAGCTCTCATGAGTCTCTTACTTTTACTTCTTACATTTTTTGAGGCATATCTTTTGAAGTCTTCTATTGTTATACACATAGGTGACTGTTTCTCTTGGCCACCTTTCTTCACCTCACCCCTTCTTGGTGGTGAGAGGTTCCTCTATAGGACTGTTTGAGGTACTTTGAGCCTGTCTTCTTTATGCTCTTTTTATATTTTGTCATATTTTCTACATCGATGACTGTATTGTCTTTGTCTGTTTTTATTGCAGGGACTTTCTTCCAGTGGCCTTTCTTCTACTGGGGGAGCATCACCACTCACAAGAGGCATTGCCCTAGGTCTATCGCCTTCAGGGAGGATTCCCATCTCCCGGGTGTTTCTACCCATGGATAATAGGCCTCACATTCAACCTATATCTTCCAGGATAATTTTCACTATTGTGACTAGAGAGCCTGTCACACTGGTTAGATCCACCTCCCAGGTATTAGTGATTCCTATTAGGTTTCTTTCTTTATCTATGTTTAGTTTTCTGATCAATTTGCCATAAGTAGGTCGTTGTATCCGCTGCTACTATCCCGCCGGTCATCTTCCTTCCTTCTTCTTTAGAGGGGCTTCAGGTACACCTGCATTGAATCTTTTTTTATTTATGTCTCTGTGCCATTGGGATTTTATTTTCATACTCTATGTTTATTTGTTTATATGCCAGTTGGTCGGCACTACTGCTTCTCCATTGGCTTCTTCAGTTCCCCCTTTAGTAGTCCCTACTACCTCTGGGGAAGCTCCTGCACCCACCGTATCTCTGGGAGGCATTATTAGAGCACCTCACCCTGTAACTATTCTGACTTGTCTTTACTTATCTTTTGTGCATTTTTTTCATTACTACGAGAAGAAAAGACTTATAGATTTTCATACCTTTCTTCTATTGCAGGGTAGTGCTAGTGAGACCTCCTCACATGCAGTGCCTATGGTGAGGGTCTTAGAGACAGTTCCTGAGGTAGCACCTATGAGTTTCCCTGTATCTTCTGTAGGGGAAGCTGCTTCAGCCACTGGCTGAAGTCCCCCTGTCTAAGGGGCTTGTTCTTAGCTCCGCAGGATCAGCTTCAGTGGTATGTTTAGTCTTTTCAACCTCTACCTGGTAGCTTAGTTACATATCTGTGTATTCTGTATTTTTTTAACATATATGTAGATGTGGTCCCTTTACTTGCGGTACATATATTTGGACCCTCAGATGAGTAGTTCACTAGTTTATGTTCTTGAGGAAACTTTGGTCACCCCTCCGATTAGTACCACTCTTGATCCGGCTGCTGAGGAGTCTTTGGTAGGTATCTCAGTGGGGAGATCTCGGGTAAATATGTAATCTGTCTGGATCTTTTAAGCTTACATTTTGTGTGTAAATACTTGCTGGCATTTACCTGTTTCCCCATTTTAGGTTAGCCCAAGGATTGTTCCTTTGACTGTGGAATAACCAGGGGGAACTACTGTGAGCCAGGTATTATACTGTTATACCTTAATCTTTTCTTTGTTCCCCTTTTTCTCCTTGCTTTTACTATGTAAGTTGGCTCACCTTCAAGTTCCTGTTTCCTTATTTTTAGGTTAGTGAGGCGATCGTCCCTAGTTTTGCAGGACTTACTGTGAGTGTTATACTACGCACTCCCCAATTATTAAACTGTCATACCTGGGTTATTATTGTGTGTTAAATCTAGCACATTTCTCTTTCTCCTTAGACAAAAGAAAAATATTAACTCTTGTCTATTTCTGTTAGGCTGGTGCTCAAGGTCATATGGTGCCCCCTCACTTTGGTGACTGCATATAGACTCCCATGGACTTTGGGGTAAGCTTTCCGTGATCTTTGTCTCAATTTGAGTATGGGTAACCCCCCTCCTGTTATTTTTCTTCTTTATGACTTATCTCTTTTTTACTTTTCATTTTGCAAGATCTAGTTGATGAGCATGCTGAGGCCACTAGTGAGGCCGACCATAGTTCTGAGGCCACTGATGATACCAATTTTGGCGAGGATTCTTCTATCCCTCTTTAGGAGCTTGAGTCTCATAACACTGGTTATGATGATATAGAGGTGGAGGCTCATGGGGCTTTCATGAGAGTGCCGTGGAGTACAGAGATGCCGTTCAGATTCCGTCCTCATGAGCAAGAGGTCTTAGAAATGCTTTTAGAGCACCACCCTGAGATTTTCACTTCCCAGAGAATCCTCAATATTGATAGCCTTACAGTCTTCAACTTGAAGGACTTAGCCAACCATCTTCACGGCTTGCTATCTATCCCTCCTACTGACATGACTACTCAGAGGGATGCGCTATTTCTTCAGGATCTTCATGATCTTCAGCTCTTTTATCACTTCCAACTCGATTGGATTGAAGCTTTAGTTCGTTATTTTCTTGGTGCCACCTTTAGGAAGATGATGAAGCTCATACTTCCAGGAATACTAGGTAGCAACAACATCAGGCTGAGGCCGCTCGAATTCAGACTCAGATTCAGTGCCTTCAGGCCAAGTTGGCCAAGTTAGAGGCTGGTGTTGCTGAGGATGAGGCTTTGATGGCTAGATTAAAGGAGAAATTTCTTGAGGAGGATGGTCCTTCTTACACAGACATGAACTCCCGCCAGGATTTATTTATCATGTAGTGTAGTGGGTAGATAACCTTATTGTGTAGACTTTCTTTTGCACACTTTTCATATGTAAAGAACTTTGTCATTATTAATGAAAGAGTATTTTGTTGGTTTCTATCATCTTGATCATCTGCTTCTATGTGGACTTTGATATCTGATTACTATGGGTAGCTCAAATTTTTTGTGGCTACTTCATCTGTTTGAACTGTCCCCTTTAACTATAGGATACTTTCATTAGAACCATCCCCTCTAATTGTGGGATACTTGTATATTATCTGAACAAGTAACATTTTTAGAACTGTCCCCTCTAACTGTGGGGTACTTGCATTTTATTTGAGCAAGTAATATTTTTAGAACTCTCCCCTCTAACTGTGGGGTATTTGCATATTATCTGAGCAAGTTATCATTTTCAGATTTGTCCCCTCTAACTGTGGGGTATTTTATCATGGTAATTATTTCTTAGGGAATAGCTGGGAGATAGAGGGTTAGCTTTTCTCCTTCCCTCCCACTTTTTTTTAAGAAATTAGAGCAGGGGAGTGTAAGTCCCCTTTTATTTATACTTTCTATGGACTGGTCAAGTAAGGGTTTTTCTTTGAGAACGGAAGTTAAAACTTGTTCTCTAGGAAATTAAAAAAAATATTTACTATATATATATTTTTTTATTATGACTTGGAGGATGTCTTCCTACTGGTCTGTTGACAAGATTAAATCATTTGTATAACATGCCTAAACAGACTTTGCTCAATGTACTTTTCTATCGGGATGGACGTGCCCTCAAGTGTAATGAGCAAAGTTCTCTTTATCTTGGACCCTCTTCTAGACTAGTAGAGAGTATATATATATACACTAGGGTATGCCCATGCCTGATGGCATGGAGATAATTTAGCTTTTAATATTCGTACTTGTGCTTACAACGCGACACCGCCACCAACTACAACAAACACCTAATTCAACAACCAACTCCTAAACATAAAAGTGATACAAAAAAAAAATCACAAACACATCTATGTACTCTAGTGATCCTGCTCGTGTACTCCTCTCTTTAGTCATGGAGAGTGATACTTGAGGGCTAATTTCTTGAATGACATACCCGAACAAATTCGAAAAGAAAGAGAGTTTGGATCAATATCTTAGAAACAGAGTGTCAAGAAAGATTACACGTATTATTACATGTATTCTTTGTTCCCTCCGTTGTTGATGAGATACAATACAACACATAAAAAAATTTAAAATATAGCACACATGCTTGCGATATGTATGGGAAAACTGAATAGCCATCTTGTAATATCCTTCATAATTACGAACTATTTATTATTGCGCTAAACCATTTATGTTGAAGATTCTATGAGCAATGGTGAATTCGAATGGCTCAGTTAGTGGAAGTAGGGGACACCACCTAAATATATAAACACCAATAGTTTCAATGAACATACCACCCTCCAATTGCAGATCAACGTATGAGTGCTACTTCTTATGCATTATCAACACATTCATAGTTGTAAGAATATAATAGGGGAGAGAGTATGGCAGAGTATTGTTATTAGTCATTCCATCATTTAGGCAACACTCCAGAAAATCTGAGTGATACATTTTGGTATACTGTACTGCTTAAAACAATGAATAGTGCCAATAACTCACATGTAACAATAACACAGTTAATAAAAAATGGATTTCAATTGCTTAGGATGAATATAAATACTAAACAATTTATAGAAGATGGTGAAATATCACTCTCTTAGAATTGATTATATATTGTGCAACCAAGTTAAAGAAAGAAAATATACATAATCAAACTAACACATGTTGTCGAAAAACACACATATGTATATATCTATATAAGAGAGCATATTATTTGGATCTGGTTTGGATCTTTTGGAGGCTAAATTTGAATCTGCTTAAGTTGCCATTCGAGTAAAACCACCACCACTGCCATTCCACTGGTTTGGATATGCTTGAGGCTGAATTTTATTTGCTGGACTATGCCCCTAGAAAAGTTGAATTCTCTGTCCACACAATTGAGTTCTATACAACACTCGTAAAGATCCCTTCGCATACTTCTCTAAATAAAGTGAATCAATCAAAGTACCTGAAGAATATAAAATCAATTTAAATCCAACAGAAGAGATCTCTTCCTAGAAATCAATTTAAAATAAATCATTCTTAATTCCTTAGCATGTATTCAATAGCTCTTTAAAAATATCTTCCGATAGATCTGTTCCTCCAAGGCCTTCAACTCATCAAGAAAAGTATGCTCAGTCCCTTCATTGGGATCCTTACTCTTCAAGAACTGTTAAGATGGATCCTTGAGCTGTGTATGGTGAGTTCTATAGTCATTTGACAAACATAGTTGCTGAAATGAAAGCTTTAATTTTGATGCTTAAGGCTCGTGTTAAAACACAGTCAAATGAGACTTGCTGAATTGAAGTTAACGCATTTTGAACACAGTCAAATGAGATTTTGATGCTTGAGGCTTGCTGAATTGAGGTTAACGCATTTCGAACAGAGTCAAATGAGATGAAAACATGGAATAAAGACATAGATCTAGAACTAAATTCATTATAGTGAAATAAACCCACAAATTTGACCTAACCATATCCCCCTTGGCGCACCATCTTTTTAAAGATGTTTATGTCCAGTGTCTGTGTGCAGTAGGAGACTGATAAATCAGATCCAAACCAATCAAGAATCATATTAGTTAGCATGTAGGATACATCTAAATTTAGGAACTTAAAAACTAACGCACGGTGTTATGAGTAGAGAAAATACATAGAAAGTTGGACTGTATAAGGAATCTGCATTTATCAAATTAGAAAAATGACATGTAATAGACGAAAACTAAAGAAATGCAAACTTGGATGTGTCTCGGCTCATCAGACCACTCAGTCGACTCCGCCCTTGCGACGGATCTAGGTCCATTTCGACTGGATCAAAAGGATATGTCTTGGGCCGAGGAAGTGGCGGATCCTGTGATGGTGTTATTTCTGGGGTTGTTGAGACAGACGCATTTGTTGAATTACCAATAGCTAGGGCTGGTGTATGCCAGTGAAGAAGTCTTAGTGCAGTATGTCAGTGCAGAAGTCTTGGTGCAGTTGCATACCAATAGCTGGGCTGCTGCATACCAATCAGTGGAGCACTAAAATTGAAATGAATCAGAAAAGGGAGAGAAGTTAGGCTACAAAATACATATTAGCACACTAAAAAATATTGCAATTAATAGATCATGAAAAGAGAATAATTTGTGATTCCTAAAATATGAGAAAAGGGTGGGGATGAGATAGAGTGATATACATACACCATTCTAAAATGAATTAAAATAAAAGTCCCCAATTGAAAAGAATAAAACAACAACAATACATAAGTTTTCATCTAAAAAAGAAGATATAAATGTGTTTGAAAACTAAAAGCAAAATATCTTTGAAAACTAATGTAAAATACATTAAAACTTAAGCACCTAACAATCAAGTCTGAATCTCCAAAGAAATATGCAGAGCATACACACTTCCAAAGAGTGTCTATGGCAATACGATAATGATGAAATACATATATTCAAGAGATATGCATAGCATACACACTTCCATATAAGAAGGATGCAAAGCGGACACCATATAAACCCTAAAGGTTAAAACAAACACATATATAAATAAAATTTCAAGATATAGATTAAATGTTGTCTTCATCATCGCCACTGTTTATACCACTAAATCTGGATACAAATAAAAAAACTACCCCACTTCAAAAACCTAAACAACACAATTAAACCATTTCCAGTTTTATAACCATACACAATATTCTACATACCACATGGTAACATGGATTTGGAAGAATAAGAAAGGAATCAAAAACCTGTAAACAAAACCAACAAACAAATGAACCAAGTTAGCAAGAACAATTTAAGTAGGACTAACCACACAAAAAAATTAACAATAACGAAGAAGTAATGCCAAATATTGAAACATTTGTGCCAAAAATCGAAGCAAGTATGTACAAATAACTGGAATTCATCCTACTGTGACACCTGTTATAGTGTACTACTCAAATTGAGTGCAATATACCTACCTATTCAAATCGGGCACTTCTGAAGCTAAATAAAACATCTTTAGCAACTCCTAAACCTATCACATCTTTCAAAGAAACATTATTTCTCTGTAATGAAATAAGTAAATCAAAATGAAAATAAAATAAAACTAAAAAATGTATCTAACACAAAAGCGCGTAAACTGATACAAACCACAATAATAAGACTGAAAAATATAAGGAACCAAGATTCTTTTAGAAAAAACAAAAGAGCATAGAGATAAATAATTATGATAAACACGATGTACCACTTCCATCAAAACAATTCCCAGTAAACCATACACCTATCTCCAACACCCAAATAACAGATCTAGTGATCACTTGAAATGGAAAAATATTAGTATAAAGAAAATTTATAACACCCAAGGATCAACACAGATAATTTATCATGAAATACAAAGGAGTTGCAAAAGAAGTAGAAATCGTGAATGAGAAAAGATCAATCAACAAGACGTGGTTCCCAAAAGGTTGACAACGAAAATAAAGTAATATTAAAAGGAATATATGGAGATATTTTGAAGATAAACAAAGTTGCGCTAATTAATGAACCATTTCATTACTGAAATGCTCAATTTTCATGGTGAAATGCTCCATTTTCATATTTTACACTGGAGTTAAAAATGAGATAATTAATGAACCGTTTCATTACTGAAACCAAACATTAATGGGCCAATTTGTAAATGAGTCAATTTATAAATGGACCAATTTATAATTTTGGGACAACCAAACGGGGCCAAAGTCAATCAATTATTGTGAACAACTTATATGTAATAGATCACATACTTCTAAACTGGATCTCTTTCTAAAATTCCAAACCCCGCGCAAAAGTTACAACCACCATCAATGCACGACATATCATACTAAGATTGGATACTAATATATGAATTCCCCAAACTTATTTAAGTCTTATACGGAGAATACAAATCCAAATGTAAAACAGATTCAGGTGTTGATTTGACTAACCACAATAATGAAGTCCTAATTTGATTAGTCTTGGATAACAACCTGAAATGAACATGTGAAAACTCATTAATGACTTAAATATAAAATATTAAAGAGATAAACTTAGAGGGTTAAACTATAAAACATGAGATGGACAAATAAGCTATAAAACATTTTGAGTCAGAAGAACAAACAAACTATAAAACATAAACTATGAGATTTAACTATAAAATATAAACAGACAAAGTCTTGCCCTTTCACAATACAGAACCAATGAATCATGGGTATATAATTATGTTAAACACATCTTATGAGATTTGACTAATGAAAACATCATTTTGAACACATTAATATCACTTCAAAACATAAATTAATCATATCCTCACACAAACAATAAAAAATTTTAACACGTAAATGAGCCATGATATGTTGAACAGTAGGTAGAGAACCACATGTATAGAGTGATCATACCTAGGGCTTCAAATGTGAAATATGTAAAAAAATAAAATTCAGTCCAACATAATTAAACCCAAGATCAAATGGTGTATTTTCAGGGTGAATAAGCCGATTTGTGAAGATCGAGTTTTAAAAAATCCCCACAAAGAGTAGGAAAACAAAACAAAGAGTAAGATCAGGGTTGGATCTAAAATAAAATTAGGTATAGGTCTACAACACATAAAAAGAAAACAAATTCTAAGTAAAAATCATACCACGAAATCGTACTACGTGGGTGATAGCATGAGAGCTATCGATTATGGAGAAGAGAGAGAGAGGGGGAAGGTTGTGATGGTTAGGGCATGTGAGAAGAGGGAGTAAGAGAGTGAGGGAGGCGGATGAGTGAGAATAGGGAATATACAGTGTGAGATCGTGTGTTAGGTTTTGGGGTCATCTCATTGGTGGAACCAATCTCCACCCTTCATTTCGTGTTTTGTTGGCTTTGATCTGAACCGTGAAATGTCTTACCATCTTATGAATAGTGAAACACCATTGTAACTTATTATATATATATTCTGATCGATCTACCTTATGCCATAGGCAAACAAGAAAAATAAGAATCATTATGCAATGCTAAAAAAAGAGTTGTTATTCATTTCCTTTCATTTTTTGTATCATTTACAAAATTGTACAACTTTATTATTTTTACAAAAAATAACCTTTTTGGTGTAGAGCAAGTTGCTTAAATTCTTGAACAGAAAAGATTTTTTTTAATAATGTTAAGCATAATACCTCTTTAGCCACTTGCAGTTGATGGACTAGAGGCAATCACTCTCTGGTTCTGAAATCTGGAAATAACCCGACTTGCCTACCCCTTTTATGACAAAGGGGCCTTTCTAATTAGATTTTAACTTTGATGCTGACATACTGCAGAGATGGTGAGTGGATGCTCACAGGATTAAGTCTCCCACCTGGAACTCCCTGGGCTTGACCAAATTTTCGTAGGCTCTCGACAACTACTAGGTGTAGACTTTAAAGTTCTCTTTCGCCTTATCTTTATGCTCGTCTAGCGCCTCTAGCTGTACATGTTGTGAATAAGGGATGAGTCTATTGCTTAGAGCAACTCTAGCTGAGGGTCCCGCCAAATCCACTGGTAATACAGCTTCAGTCCCATATACCAATGAGAATGGGGTGAACCCAGTTGGTTTTCTCTTTAAGGTACGATAAGCCCATAACGCTATAGGCAGTTTCTTAACCAATGCCATTGGCATGTCCTCCAGCATCTTCTTTAAGATATTGATCAGGGTCTTATTTGTGACTTCTGCTTGACCATTACCCTTAGGGTAGGAGATGGCTGAGTTATTGTGCACAATTTTGTACTTGTCCGCGAGGAGGGACATCTCCTTGCATACAACCTGCTTCCCATTATCTATTAAAATTACTTTGGGTATACCAAACCTGCATATGATATACTCCTTAATAAACTAAGTTATAACTTAGGCAATCACTCTCCTCATAGGGATGGCTTCTGCCCATTTAGTGTATAATTCTGTAGCCACAATGATAAAAGTTTTGCTATGAGAAGCTGGGCTAATTTTTCCATATAGGTTAAATGCCCATGTGTGGAATGGGTAGGGAGCTACTAGGCCTTATAAACAGACTAAAGGGGCATGTACCATATTTTCATGTACTTGATAGGCTTTGCACTTCTTCACATAACTAATGGAGTCAGCCTCCATGGTTAGCCAGTAGCATCCCAACGTCATTAGCTGATCATACAGTTTGGCACCTATATATAGGAGGGCTCATGAGCTTCTTTAAGCACTCTCCCTATATCTTCCTCAGCTATGCACCTCAGTGCCTTCTCATTGTACCCTTTCCTGTAAAGTTTTCCTTACACCAAGTAAAAATGGGCTATCCTCTTTTGTAGATAAATTTCATCCGCTCTCCCCGTGAGTAACTCACCGTTTTTCAAATATGCTATGTATAACTGCCTCCAATATTTGAAGGCTTACACAAAGTTAGCTTTCGCTTGCTGGTCAAAATGGGCCTGGCCCTTTAAATAACCTTATTGCAGATGAGTAGCCTCTGCACTCATGGTGTGCCAATAGTAGCCTCCCCACTACAACAGACAATAAAGAGGAATATCAATGTCCCCACAATGCTTTTTGTTCATCTATGCCAACCTTTCTTTAGCTTCTTGTTCTCCCACATATCTTGCTAGGAACCCTCCAGGGTTCTTGAAGTAAAGTGTTCCCTATAACAGGTGGTAGTTAGCTAGCTCTAACATATTCATTGTCCCCACTCTGGTCTCTAGATGCTTCACAACTAGGTGCCTCAAATCTTTTGGCTCGCTGCTTGGGAACATGGATTTTACTGTAGTAGGCATTTTTCTTCGCCGTACTGTGATTGTTTCTTTTGGTTCATCCATGTCTAACTTTTGTGCTATCGTGGTTAGTGCGTCAGGATGCCTATTCATTGTTTTTGCATGTCTCTCCACAGTTACTTCCAAGAATTGTCCCAGCAATCTCTGAATGATGTATCTGTATGGTGCCGGGTTGGCATTTTGAGGGCAGACTCCCCATTAACCTGTTTTACTACTAGGTTGGAGTCCCCTCATATGCACAACACCTTGAACCCTCTTCTGAGTGCCTTCAACATCCTCAAAATGAGGGCCTCATGTTTCGCCTCATTATTTGAGCATTTAAAATCTAACTTGAAGAAGAGGGTGATCTTCTCCTTACCGTTTGACAATATAATACCGAAACCTCTTGTTTCTTGAGCACTGGAGCCATCGAACTCCATAGACCACTTTTCCATTTCTTTCACCATGCATGCTTGAAAGTTCTGCCTAGGTAGTTCATCACTGGAGGGCTCAAAATTCTCACTTGGAAAATGGCTGAGAAGATTTGCTACCGTTTGACTTTTAATGGCTTTAGTCACTATGCATTTTAAATCATATTCTGACAAAATAAAAAACCATCTTACTGCTCGTCCCACAAGCACCGTCTGTATGGGGAGGTACTTGATGGGGTCACACTTAGTGATTATGTGAACTGTAAAAGCTAGTAAATAATGTCTCAACATCTGAGCAACAAAGACCAGGGCAAGACAGTGCCTCTATATGCTGGTATATCTAGATTCTGTACCTGAGATCACTCTTGATAAGTAGTACACTGTCTTTTCAACTCCTTCCTTTTCTTGGGCCAACAGTGCTCCTATGGATCTTTCTGTTGAAGTAAGGTAGAACAATAGTGGCTCCCCAACTTCTGGTGGAATCATTGTGGATGGGGAGGATAAAATTTCTTTGATCTTTTCAAAGGCCTTCTTCTACTCATCTCCCCAAATCCGTTTAGATTTGTCTTTTAGAAGGGGTGTGAATGGGTGGGTCACATATACTAGTGCATGTATGAACCTTCTTAGGTGGGACATCTTCCCTAAAAAGATCTTAAGCTGCCTTTGACTCTTTGGAGGTAGCATCATCATGATGGATTTCTTTTTCTCTGCATCTACTTGCACCCCTTGCCTATTCACAATAAACCTAATTTATTTTCCCACAGTGACCCCGAAGGCAAACTTCGAGGGGTTCATCCGCATCTTATACCCGTGACACCGTTCGAACACTCTCCGAGGTCCTGTATGTGCTTTCTTTATTTCTTGGATTTCACCACTAGATCATCCACATAAAATTCTGGTATATCATGAAATAAATCATGAAAAAATTACCATCATGGTCATTTGGTACATGGCCCTGGCATTCTTCACTCCGAATGGCATAACTGTGTAGTGGAAGTTTCCCAGGGGCATGCAGAAGGCAGTCTTCTTCGCATCCACCAGGTCCATTTTAATCTGATTGTAGCCAAAGTACCCATTCATGAACCTATACATCTCATGGTTTGCAGTAGCATCAACTAAGATATCTATGCTTGGTAGAGGAGATTCATCCTTAGGACATGCCCGATTCAGGTCGCAACAATCCACACAAACTCGATTTTGTCTCTTGTCCTTCTTTGCCACCAACACTATACTGGAGAGCCACCCATGATGCTGAATAAGCTTGATGAACCATGCTTACAACATCTTCTCTACCTCTGCTTTTATCTTCAGATTGAGGTCAACTTTGTAAGTGCGTGTTTCTTGCCTTACTGGAAGAGCGTTGGGAAGAATATTCAATCTATGAGAGATCATCTTTGGGTATATCCCTGACATTTCCATGTATTTTTAGGAAAATATGTCAGTGAACTCTTTGAGTAGGCCCACAAGCTCTTCCTTATATGTTGGGCGTGGGCTAAGACTTTTGGAGATTAAAATGGGTCTACTTTCATCCCCTTCTACTCCTAGGTTGATCTCCTCTAATTCTTGTAGCTGCTCCCTAGGTCCCTCCTGAATGCATTATGGATATTCTTCTGGTTCCTTAATATGATCAATAACATGGAATTTATCCACTGAAAAATATTTTGGTGTCAGGTCGGTGCTCTTATCCCAGAACATAACTTGCGCAGACCATAATAAATGATAAATAACTCTCCCATCAGGTAGGACCACTTTTTTGCAAGTTCGAGGAGGTTTAACCACCTCCTCCACCTTCCTATTGCTTTTTTCTATGTGGGGATCACCCTCCCCCCAAAAGATCATTTGCAGATTTCCTTGGCTGGGCAATTCCTCCAACCACTTGCTTCTCTTCTAGATTTCTCATAAAATTCTTTCTTTCTTCATCCAGTACTGTGTAGAACGCTGCATCCATCAGATGGTCTTCCTCAATGGAAAAAGGTTTTTTTGGTGCCTTAATTATGATCTCTTTTCCTCTCATATTGGCTTTTGCACACTGATGGTATGTGGAGGGCACTATGCCGTGGGTATGCATTCCCAATGAGTAGTTGGTATTAACATTGATGACATAGAATTTGATGTGGGAAGTGAAATTAACCAACTTAATTCCTACATTCACATAACTGAGGGATTACATTCTGGCACTGTCGAATCTCGATATCAGTAGTGGTACATGCACTATCTTCTTTTGATCAATTCCCGTCTCGTATAACATGCCGGTTGGCATAATGTTAATGGATGCTCCTCCATCCATTAATGCTCTAGGAAATGAAACTCCATTGACCATAACTCTGACATATAACAAGCAGTTATGAAAGTAAGGCCCCTGCCTGTTTGCCTCAGAAAATACCATTTCAGAAGTATACCTTTTGATCAGCTTGCCAATCAGCCCCTGCCAATTCAATGAGGGATCTTCTCTCTACTGTACCGCCTCTAATAATTTTCTTATTATGACCACCCTGTGTCATATATTACTCCTATTTGGTCGAAGAACCACTTGGGGCTCCTCGCTATGGTTTCGAATTCAGAATCCAAGTCTACTTCATATGTTTGGTCATTACAAACATATTTCGCCTCAGATGTCCCCCTTCATCCAGAGCAAGGATGACATCCACCTGGTGCTCTAGGAGGTTGACCTGCTCGAGTTATTAATCTTCCTACTCTTCTTGGTGGTTTGGAGTGAAGAACCACTCCTCACGCTTTCTTTCTAGCTTAGTTTTCTACTTGCTTCTCAGGGATAGCCTTCCTACCTCTTCACATATTATCTCACCACTTTCCCACTCCATGAGATCTTGGGCTACTTCTTCATCATACGCTACTATCATATTGACAGTGGCATAATGACGGGATGGGAGTGGGTTTTCATTAACATCCACTAGAGGTATTTGCAAAGTACCACTGGCCACCTGCTCGCCAATGATCCTCCTTAAATAGTAACAGTCCTTGGTAAAGTGTTGCACCCGCTGGCGTAACTCGCAATACTTAGGGTTGGCTTTATTAGTTGTTGTTGGGGTTTCCCCATTAAGGTGAGGGGGACTAGCTACCCCCTCTCGTACCAATGTACGATAACAATCCATAGCTTCCCCTACGCTGCAAGGTAGCGATAGTGGAGTATTTTCTCCAAACTTTCTCTTATTACCCGGGCTGTTACTCTTGGATTCGAAACCTCCCTTATTGCCTTTGGGATTTCCATTCATATAGTTGACTGCTTGTCTCCTAGAGACTTGAAACCTTCCAAAAGTCAACGGCACTTGTGCCCTCAAATCCGAGGTCCTTGGCTTGATTATCATGGCTATATTGCTCGCAGTTCTGGTGAATTGTTTAAAGGTTCCATCTCTAGTCTCATTAACCAGATGGAGCTTGTATTCCTCCAAGAGCCCCTTGACTCAGATTAGAAGCAATCTTGCCTCTGTTACTTCCTCATGCACATCAAGTGCTCTCTCGCGAAAGCACTTGATATACTGTATTAACTCCTCCCTAGGCTTTTTCACCTCTTACTCCCGATGTCTCAATGTGAACTCATCTTCTGTCACAAAGAACTTTTGGAGGAATTGTCTGTGCATTTCTTCCCATGAGGCAATGTTGTTAGGCGCCAGGTGGGAATACCACGTGTAGGCCTTTACTGTGAGGGTATTGGATAACTCCCTCAAACTCAAATTCTTATTATTTCCATGCACCCCTAGGTACTCAACGTACCTTTTCACATGCTCTCTTGGGTTTTCTCCTTTGCCATTAAACTTAATAAACTTTGGTGGAATATACCCCTCTGGGTATGGTTTCTCATTCACATCTTGAGGATAAGGATCTTCCATCTCATCATATAGATGAGGTGATTCTCTTTGAGTGCAGGAGAGTAGTTTTCTCAACTCCTCTATAGTAACTGCTTTGGAAGGGGATTCTTCCAAACTTATGCCATTTGCTGCTGGTGTGTTGAGTGGTTCCCTAACTTGCTCTGGCATCACCTTTGGTGGTAGAATCGTCTCTATTGGAATCACTGCTGGAGGGGTTTCCCCTCCAAAGGGGGAGGTCACTGGTGTTACACAGCCTTGACCCAAACTTGATAGGTCTACATTATTTTGATTCAAAAAGTCAAAAAACATGCCCATAAGTCTGATACTTATTATTAGATCTATTGCCGGTGAGCTGGTCTGCCCCCTCCCTGAATAGTAGGTGTCTTTGCTCCAGTCACCATGTCACTTTGGGTTCCATTTCGAGGTGGAATATCTTTAAAAACTAGCTTCTTAGAAATGTTAAAACCTTCTTTGTTCATAGAAGTGAGGATACCTCCCCATCGGAGTCGTTAAATGTAGGAGGGTAGTTATACTGGGGTCTATGAATAACTGGAAAGGGTGAGGCGTAACCCAATCCGATGGACTCTGCCTTCAAGGTCTTTCAAGAGCTTCTAGACCAGCACCTGGTAAAACCTTCTCTTTTCAATAAAAATGGAACCAAAGTGAGAACTAATCCCTGCAAGAAGATGGACTTCACAATAATAATAGTAAATTTTATCTCAAGAGAAACTCTTGAGAATGATGGTTGTCAGTGTGGAGTGAAAGAACATGTCACTCAACACTTAGAGAGAGAGCAAGAAGAGAACACTAGGTATCTGAGGTGATTTTGACAAAGTAACGATATGATTTGAGTTGTGATTGTGACTTGACTTTGCCCAGGGTCCTATTTATACTTGGGTACTAGGCTGAGTTAACACTTTTGGGTACCAAAAATGAGGGGGTTAGTGAGGGACAAGGTCTGCAATGTACCTTTAGTCCCTATCTATGTGCAACCGCCTGTCCCCTATGATGGGTGCCACCTGGTGTAAACCAAAGTAAAAAAGTAAATATGTCTGCGCTTGAAGACAAATATCTGATTTGGTAAATATCTTTAATAATAGTATCTTTGTATACAAACTTTTTAAACTTGAGGAGGGGCTCAAGGACCACCTATTCTAAAATCTTTTATGAACTTGAGGAGGATCCTCAAGGACCACCTCCTATAAAATCATTTACAAACTTGAGGAGAGGTCTCAAGGACCACTTCCTCTAAAATCATTTTATAAACTGTTCATTTCTTGTGAGCAACCCCTTGGTTGCTCATTTCAATTATGAATGGTGTGTACTGTGTAAGGAATGGGTGATCCCTATGTTCTATCTACTAGTGTTCTCTCAATATTAAAGTGTTAAGTGGTTGAGTTTGCTCAACAAACATTGTTCTTCAGCCACCAATCCAAAACTCCTAAGAGATCCCAACTTGCCTTTTTGAGCCCTGCTTGCTCAACCAGGTTACCTGTACAAGAAAGTGACATGTTAGTGCTTTAATATACTCGTGAGTAAAAAATCTTGGGGAGGAGGACTTTCTAGGTAGACATTCTCACTCACTGGTTCTATTATGTATGGAATTTGGATTTTTGGGGATGAGGATCTCCTCGTGGTGGGATTCCTCTTTCATACTTTATTCCTGTGACTTTTGAACATTTGGGGACGAGTAGCCACTTATGATGGGCCTCCTCATCCAATATATATATCTGTGTTTTCTGAGTTTCTTGGGATGAGGAGCTCTTTTTGATAAGCCTCATTGCCCAAATTCCAAGTTGTGAGTTCTGGGCATTTTAGGGCGATGAGCCCTTCCTGGTGGGCCTCCTCGCCTAGGTTCCAACTTTGTGAGCTTTTAGATCAATTGGTGCGAGGATCCCTTCCTGGGGTCTCTTCTCCCAAATTCTAACTCTGTGAACTTTGGGACAAATTAGGGTGAGGGCCCTTCCTGAGGCCCTCCTCGCCCAAGTTTTAATTCTGTGAACTTTTGGGACAAACTGGGGGCGAGGAGCACTTCCTGGGGACCTTCCTCGGACAAGTTATAATTCTGTGAGTTTGGCTAATGAATTTCCTTTGGGAGTGGTCGTGGTGATCCCCTCTCGCCAATTGGGCATGTTCGCCCAATTATTTGCGTTATTGAGTGTGTAACCCTCAACAGAAACCACTTTCCAACGGTGCACCCCATGCGCGAATTAGCCTTACGGTATGGACGAACGATATGTTTTACTCAGAAAGGTCACCAAGAACTTTCGAGCCTTGTTTGACCAAATTCAACTCTCCAAACTAGATGAAGATCTTTGGAACATCGAAGTGACTCGCATAACCTTTCCAATGGTTCACTCCGTGCGTGATTCGAACTTACGATTTGGACGAACAATCTATCGTCGTCCGATAATCTTCCGTCTAAAGGACTGACGGGGGATTTTGAGCCCCGTTTGACCCAAAGTCATCTCTTGGACCTGGGAGAGACCCAAAAGATTCTCAAAGGTCTCTAAATTACCCTTCTAACTGTATGCCTTGTGCGCGATTTGGATATTTACGGATTGTGCCCTACGACTATTTTTCTAGAAAAATCTGCACGAGACTGCCTTTTGGCAAGTTCATTTCCCTACTTATTGACAGTGTGTCTAGGGTTACCAGCTGATTGGTAGGGCAAGGATTATACTGATCTGCATCCTCCCGACCCTACATAAGGACATCATGAACTCACTCCCAAGGCACCACAAAAAATATCAACTTCAGTGATCTCAGTAACATTCTTCTTATGTAAGTGAGGTTTTCTTATTTGAAACCTTTTTCTACCTTTCATTCCCATCATTTTCACTTCCAATTTAGCAAAAATCCTCCAACATTCTTCATTCACTTGCAAGGAAGATCATTAACAATCAATATTAATCTCCAAATCTCTAAAGAAGGTCCAAACACTCTTCTCTCCTTTTAAATTCATTTTAGTTTCGCATTAGTTATATAAATTCTTAATTTAGCTTTTACTCTAGATCATATACATATCAATCTTCAATCCTTTATTAGTAGTATTACACTCAATCTATTTCTCTATAAATACCCAAAACAAAGAAAAAAAGGGTTACACCTAAAAATTTCGAGGGGATTCTTCATTTCATTTTCTCAAAACTAAAAATATCTTCTCCACACACACACACACACACACACACACACGTACACATAATAAACTTCCGTTTGAATCTATGGGATAAACCCCACCCTTGGGCCGCATGCAAATTACGTGCACTTTGATGCCTTTATAGGCTACGTAGGCGTCTCGAGCTAAAACCTGAGACTCGAGTCCTATTTTCATATTCTCATCTTTTTTATTTTTATTTTTTTCATATATTATTCATACATATCATACTTGTGATTCATACTTGCATTTTATCTAACATATATTATTATTTCATTGTAATGATCAATATCTCGATAGGCGCAATACATCATATTTTTCTAATTATTATTTTGGGAACATTCCTTTGGGTGACCTCACTCCATATTTTTTGTGATCCGAGTCGAGCGATTCCGATCTCCATTTATATATACACGGACACACACCTCACAAAAAAAATTAAGGAAAATAGCAATAGAATCCCATGAGAGACCGAAAGGGCGGGATGGGTGCCTAACACCTTTCCATTCCATAACTTAGCCTTCGAACCTCTAAACTATTGGTTTTGTAAGTATCAGTTTGTCTTTGATGCCACTCTTTCTAGGAGGCAACACGTATTTTTTCACGTTTTATGCAAAATAAGCTGGCGAATTTATCTCTTTACATCAGCCCACATCGACGACGGTCGAAGCACCACCCTTTGAGTAGCAACGGGGTGCGAGACCTTTATCCTTCCCTCTCTTTCCCTTTAAAAGCGACACTAGGGGATAGGGGGGAATCTCAAGTATGGACACAACTAGGTACCTAAGGACATGCTTAGGAGGGTCCTGGAATGTGGTGCAGATCGCCTCGATGGGTGAGCTCGAAACAAGTGAAATCTTTCGAATAGACACCACATGGATGTTTGGGAAATGATTCAATTCTGCGGACCAAATAGATGAGTATGACCGATTCAGAGGGATGATGGTGACCAATTTAAAAGGCTAGGGTCAATTCTGAGGACCTAAGATTGTAGCGACTAATTCTAAGGGCTGAGGTCAATTATGAGGTCTTAAAGTAGTGATGACCAATTTTAAGGTCCGAGGTCAATTATGGGAACCTAATAGTTGTGAAGAACGATTTTATGGGTCGAGGTCAATTATGAGGACCTATAGTTGAGGAAATATATTTTACGGGTCGAGGTCAATTCTGAGGACCTAAAGTTAAGGAGAACGATTCTATGATTGAGGTCAATTCTGAGGACCTAAAGTTTGAGGATACCAATTCTGTGGTCAAGGTCAATTATGAGGACCTATAGTTATGACGACCGATTTAGAGGGCCGAGGTCAATTCTGAGGTCCTAAAGTTGAGACGACCAATTATACGGGTCGAGATAAATTTTGAGGACATAAAGTGGTGACATTTATTCTGCGGGTTGAGCTCAATTCTGAGGACCTATAGTTGTGACGACCGATTCTGAGGGTCGAGGTAAATTCCTAGGACCTAAAGTAGAGGGCTATTTCATGGGGAATTTTTTGAATCTCCTTGGGGATGCATATGCACATATTGTTCCACGGAGGATGGTGTTGTTTTGAGACTTTATTGGGGAAAGAAATATGGTTGGGGATTATATCTTTTTGAGAGGAGATAACTTTGCTAGGGAAGCTTAAATTCTTAGGGTGGATGGATTGGGAGAACATTTAATCTGGAAATTCCACTGGGAAATTTTGTAATCCTGTTGGGGAAGCATTTGATTTTGAGGCTTGGGTTTCGCTGGGGAATTTTAGTGGACTTTGGTGTAACACCCTGTGCATTATAGCATCGGTCGCCACCAAGACTATGACGAACGTTTCCAAATTAAATACCATTCTTATCATATGACAGATATGAGGCATATAAAATTTTCATTCCGCAAGATAAATATCTAATTTGATATAATAATAATAATAATAATAATAATAATAATAATAATCATTCATGCAATAATAAATCCATCACCATGCTAATCTTCAAAATAATCCAACTTTAAATAAAAAATTCGGATGAAATAATACAAATGTGAATATCTGAATAAAATCGTAAACAATTGTGGAACCGATTGGCCCACCAAATCCATAATAAGAGTCTCATAATAATGCAACCGAAAAGAAATTAAATCCTAAACAACTAAAGCATCTAAAATGAACTCCATCTGCACCTCCAAAATATCTCCAATTACTCCTATGCAGCTAGTCCAGCGTTATACCTGAAATGTTAGTCAATGTAATGGGTCAGATCCCACCACATGAATACTGGATACTCTTCCCAAATAGGGCCCGTGAACCCAAACAATATCATTATACATAATAAACACCACTACATAATATTTTAATTTAAACGAGATAATTATTAACGTGCGAATATACGTAAACTACCACTATATACCATACAACTGATTCACCCTAAAGTGTAGGTCCAAATATTCCATTAGCATTATTATTTATAATTTTATTCTTATCCTTACTTAATTTAATTAACCAAATTATTTTAATTCACGCGACACCAATATGGCCAGTCGAACCTTTGGTCCTGCACACATTCTTGGCACGCTTAAAATTCTACGCATCACACCCATTCCCCTCACTATATCCAGTCAACCCATATTCTGTCAGTCCTGCACATACTCGTGAGGTTCCACACATGATATGTCACTATAGACAATCGACCCGTTTAACTGTCCGCCCGCACATACTCATGACACCAACACACACCCATGCCATTATATCCAGTCGACCCGATAACTGTCACCCCCGCACATACTCACGCCGCAAATTCATTTTAATACCCATTTATTATCTTAGGTATTAATTCTCAATTTCTTAGTTTCTCATTATCTCATTTTTTTCATTTTATTATATTATCCCCACCCTATTATGGAGCATAATACCTCAAGTCTACCCCTAGTCCCATACTTAGAGGTCTCTAGAACACACACATCCTATCCTATTTTGTAGCATGAATTTATATCATTTATCTACTCCTAGTCTCGTGTCTAGTCTATTCAAATCAATGGAACGACACCAAAATCAGCCCCTCCCCGGAATATCCCATGCATGAAAATCTTAACTAACTAGTCCCATACCTAGAAAGTGTTAACCACAACTAAGGCATACCCACTTGTCCCATATCGAGCAAGTATTCTTAAAATTGAGGTTACTTATTTTCTATTAAGTGTCTCTCAATGATTACAATTTGTTTTCCCCCTTGCCCCGGGTCAGGGAGTAAAATTTATATATCCGTTTGTTTTAGAGTTTTAGTTGTTTAATGGACTTAGATCATCATAAGGAGGTTGGCCATTAGGTGCTTGAATGATGATGCTGAGATTTAGCACCACCGGATAAGTGATGATGACCTCAAACAATGGCAGCTATGGACGCCATAGAGATGTAAGTGTATAAGTGCGTAGAAGGAGATGAGTATAAGAAGAATAAGACAATGATGTATAGTGGTTCAGCCAATTTGGCCTACATCCACTGTGAGTGTGTGATCCACTAAGTATGGTCACTAATGGCCTTGGATACAATGCACATAAGCTCACTTTCTCTCTCTACTGTGTGTACAAATAGAGTTTTAGCTAGGGTTCCAATTATCAATCGATCCCCTGTAGGGTTGTAGGTGACAAGTATATATAGGTCTTGGGGGGTGTAGTGTACCCCCCAAGTATGCATGGTGCATGTGAATGATGATCTAGCCAATCCCCTGTTGACACCTGTAGATGCCAAATGATGACATAATATTCCCTCACGTGAGGGTGTGATTTTGTTATAACGGTCTCCCATGTGCCATGTTAGCCTCACGCGCACGGTTCCACGTGTCTCCCAAACCACGCGCTGTGATGATGTCACCCTCGGCCTTTGATATAAGGTCGAGGGCAAAGTTCCTTCCGGTAATGAGTCTGGCCTAATTTGGGCCTCGTACTGTCGTACCCTAGGAGGGTCGTCCGGAGCCTGATGAAGGGTCGGCCCCCTGAGGGGTCGTCCGGAGCCTGATGAAGGGTCGGCCTCCTGAGGGGTCGTCCGGAGCCTGATGAAGGGTCGGCCCCTCGAAGGGTCGTCCGGAGCCTAATGAAGTGCAAGTCCCCCTCGACATGGCCGAGGGTATATACGGGTATATCAATCACCCCCCAGCCCTTAACCATAGATGATGCTGAGATGACTGAGGGATAATGTTGCTTGTGAGACTAAGTGTATGGTCTGTTTGATGAGTGACACCTGTCAAACTGATTTGACAGCTGTCAAATTTTTATCCAATGTCGTTCCAGTTTTCAAGGCATGGCGGCTGCATGCTGCTTGGGGATTTGTGCCCTAATGATGTCCTCCTCGGGGGATGTGCTTTGACTTGGGTAATGGACCCACTCATTACTAAGGTATATAAGCAATTTTTGAAACCATTCATTCTCTTATTCTTCTTCGCGCCCAAGCTCTCTCTCTATCTCTCACTTCCAGCCTTCTTGCCATTTCTGCAGTTTTTTCACCTTCAAGCTTAGCAACTTCGCCATTCCTCTTTAGGTAACACCTCGACCCTAGTGTCCTACTTATCTTCATTTCTGTTTGCTTTCTTGTTTTAAGCTCATAAGGCTATATTTCCTTAGGCTGTTCCATAGCTTTTCCGGTGTAACCTCCGGTAAGCTGTTCATGAATTGTTCTTGATAGAAAACCCTTCAATTCTTAGGTTTTGATCGAAAAGTCCACCCTGTTCAAAGGTGAGATTTGTTTGTAGTTAAGTTAGGTTACCCAAATTCTTCCAAGTGTAGGGTCTCCCCCTTAATGCTTAGGAGGCTTTATAATCTAGGCGAGGAGTTCCCATCCTTGCGAGAGAAGCTTTTCATAGAGATCAGACGAATAGAGGAAGAGGAGGAGAGAAGACGAGGGGCCGACCCTAATTGGGTACGACCCATTTTCCCCATCCCTCTTGCCACAATAAAGCCATTTGAGCCATCTGAGTCTTGTGGGTCGTCCTGTCATCCTGCCAAGAGTTATTCAGAAGAGATGGACGAGAGAGCGTCGTCTCCCACTGGCGCTGGGCCTTCTGGGAGAGGAGTGTCGTCTGACCTAAGCCCGAGCCGACAGGCCGAGGGTATGGTTACTTCCGAGGCTGTCCCTGTGACAACCTTATCTCCATATGCCTTCTAGATGGCTTTTACCCAGAGGGCTCTGGCAAGTGATGAGGCCGAGGGAGAGGGGACAGAGGACGAGGGTGATGACTTAGATGATGACTAGGTTGACACCTCCCATGCCTCGTCCTATGTCTCCTCAGTTAGGGCTCGTGACCTCTTGCTGTGGAGGCATGCCTATGGACTGTCCCCAAATATAACTATGAGGGTTCCCTCTGAGTCTGAGAGGGTATTCGAGGGTGAAGAGGGAGAGGTTGCTGTATACGAAGAGATGTTCAAGGTAGGTGTCAGATTCCCTCTGCATCCTACTATCATAGATATCCTGTCAGCCCTCGACGTTGCCCCCTCTCAGCTTCCTCCCAACTCCTGGAGGACGATCCTTGGCTACATCTCCTTGTGGAAGAATGCTTTCACTGATGAGACATCGTCCAACGTATTTTTGGCCTGTTATAATATCACCTCTCGTCCAAACAGCCTGGGTACTACCACCTAGGGGCGAGGAGATCTGACAAAAAACTTCTCCACGTGGCACAGACTTCCAACCACGATTGGAAGAAGATATTTTTCTTCGTTTCTGGGGAGTGGGAATTTTTCTCCGAGTCTCAACATTTGGACGACAGTCCGAGGGTTCCCAGAAGATGGTCAAACCCCTCGATGAAGGCCAAGTCTGATCCCGGGCTTAGTCTGGATGAAAAAGATATAGTTGAGTATCTGAGGGAACGAGGGAGAGGGGGTGAGATTGCAAAATTTGAAGACCTGATGACCCCTAAGTTCCTCAAAGAAGCTGGTCTGAGGGTCGGCCCCCTGACAGAGCTATGTGAGTTACATTAATTTTTGCTCATTCTTTACTTTTTTCAAGTGTTTCATCTTTGTCTCTGCATCTTTCTAACGTATCGTCCTCCTTTCAGGTCATCCTGCAGGTATATCAGATCAACTCTGGGAAATGACTGCTCCGAGCTTATTGTCTGGTTTAGGCAGGAAGAAGGGCAAGGAGCCTCAGCAGGCTCTGAGGAAGACAAAGGACGTGGGGCCAACACTTGTTGAACCGACAGTCGATGGTCACAAAATAAAGGAGCCTAAAGTCCCTGCTGACCCTCGGCCGGATTCTAGGACGAGGGCGAGGGTGGAGTCATCTGAGGGGGCTGGTTCCTCTTCTAGCATGGGAGACTTCTGGTCCCAAAACTTGACATCACTGAAGGCCGAGCCATCTTCCTTGATCACGAGCCTAAGGGCAGCCAAGGCGTCCATGTTTTCTGCCCCTTCGACTGCTGACTACGAATTTTTGTCAAAGATGCCTCTCGCCAAGGTGTATGACTATGGTCTTCACGCACTGGCTCAGGTACTTATCTTTACCTCATCTAATTTAATTTAATTTTTCACTAACTGTTTCCTCAGCCTCTTAACAAGTGTCTTTTCCTGTGCAGTCCGTCTGTGCCTTCACCTCGGCCACTAAGTGGATGGCTGAGAATCAACAGAAGTTTCATGAGGCCAAGAGGGCCATTCAGCATGAGGCCGACCTGCAGACAGAGCTCGAGACTACGAGGGATGAACTGGAGAGTGCTAGGCCGAGCATGCCAGGGTCTTAGATGAGCTGACGAGGCAGCACGATGCCGACCAGCAGGCCAAGGACTTGCTGATAAAGGAGAAGGATGAGGCTTTACTCAACTTAGAGGCTCAACACAAGGCCGATCTGGAAGCAGCTGTCAAGAAAGCCAAGACCGATGCTGTGGAGGCCTACAAACTCTCAGACGAGTTTCAAGGCTTCGGCCTTGAATACTTGGAGAGGGGAATTAAGACGTCCTGTCGATGGGTCGTCTTAAAGTTCGCTGATGCAGTGTCGTCTGTTCGACCTTCTCTTGAAGCAGTTCAGCTGGATGATCCCCTCATTGCTGAAGCCTTAGCTCAAGTGGAGTCTCAGCATGTTGAAGGCATGGGCACGTCTGAGGGTCGGCCTATCATGGTCATAGAAGAATCTCCAATTGATGTCGAGGCCTTTCCCTCTGATTTTTCTAAATAGGGTGGCTGTTTGTAGCCAATACCCTCGGCGTGTAATCCATTTTTGTATTTTATTTTTGTAAAACGAACAACATTTTGTAATATAATGTCTCGTTTCCTTCCATACTCGCCTCTTATGGGATTTGCATTGTGTATATTTTTTTGTACTAACAGTATCACTAACCCCTCCCTCGTCTGTCTTGAGGACTATGGTGGGGTCGTCCCATCCATGCGACCTCATTATAGACGAGGGTTATAATCACCAAATTAATGGCTTTAAATAAAGTTTTCCCTCGTCTGTTTTGAGGACCATGGTGGGGTCATCCCCTCCATGCGACCTCATTATAGCCGAGGGTTATAATCACCAAATTAATGGCTTTAAATAAAGTGCTCCCTCATCTTTCTTGAGGGCAATGGTGGGGTCGTCCCTTCCATTGGCCCTCATTATAGCCGAGGGTTACAGTAACCAAACTAAATGATTTTAAATAAAGTTTTCCCTCGTCTGTCTTGAGGACCATGGTGGGGTCATCCCCTCCATGCGACCTCATTATAGCCGAGGGTTATAATCACCAAATTAATGGCTTTAAATCAAGTGATCCCTCGTCTTTCTTGAGGGCAATGGTGGGGTCGTCCCCTCCATTGACCCTTATTATAGCCGAGGGTTACAATAACCAAACTAATGGTTTTTAATCAAGTATTACCTCGTCCTTCTTGAGGGCAATGGTGGGGTCGTCCCCTCCATTGACCCTCATTATAGCCGAGGGCTACAGTAACCAAACTAAATGGTTTTAAATAAAGTTTTCCCTCGTCTGTCTTGAGGACCATGGTGGGGTCGTCCCCTCCATGCGACCTCATTATAGACGAGGGTTATAATCACCAAATTAATGGCTTTAAATAAAGTTTTCCCTCGTCTGTCTTGAGGACCATGGTGGGGTCGTCCCCTCCAGGCGACCTCATTATAGCCGAGGGTTATAATCACCAAATTAATGGCTTTAAATAAAGTGCTCCCTCGTCTTTTTTGAGGGCAATGGTGGGGTCGTCCCCTCCATTGACCCTCATTATAGCCTAGGGTTACAGTAACCAAACTAAATGATTTTAAATAAAGTTTTCCCTCGTCTGTCTTGAGGACCATGGTGGGGTCGTCCCCTCCATGCGACCTCATTATAGCCGAGGGTTATAATCACCAAATTAATGGTTTTAAATCAAGTGCTCCCTCGCCTTTCTTGAGGGCAATGGTGGGGTCGTCCCCTCCATTGACCCTTATTATAGCCGAGGGTTACAATAACCAAACTAATGGATTTTAATCAAGTATTCCCTCGTCCTTCTTGAGGGCAATGGTGGGGTCGTCCCCTCCATTGACCCTCATTATAGCCGAGGGTTACAGTAACCAAACTAAATGGTTTTAAATAAAGTTTTCCCTCGTCTGTCTTGTGGACCATGGTGGGGTCATCCCCTCCATGCGACCTCATTAAAGACGAGGGTTATAATCACCAAATTAATGGATTTAAATCAAGTGCTCCCTCGTCTTTCTTGAGGGTAATAGTGGGGTCGTCCTCTCCATTGAGCCTCATTATAGCCGAGGGTTACAGTAAACAAACTAAATGGTTTTAAATAAAGTTTTCCCTCATCTATCTTGAGGACCATGGTGGGGTCACCCCCTCCATGCGACCTCATTATAGCCTAGGGTTATAATCACCAAATTAATGGCTTTAAATCAAGTGCTCCCTCGTCTTTCTTGAGGGCAATAGTGGGTTCGTCCCCTCCATTGACACTCATTATAGCCGAGGGTTACGGTAACCAAACTAAATGGTTTTAAATACAATTTTCCCTCATCTGTCTTGAGGACCATGGTGGGGTCGTCCCCTCCATGCGACCTCATTATAGCCGAGGGTTATAATCACCAAATTAATGGCTTTAAATCAAGTGCTCCCTCGTCTTTCTTGAGGGAAATGGTGGGGTCGTCCCCTCCATTGACCCTTATTATAGCCGAGGGTTACAATAACCAAACTAAATGGTTTTAAATAAAGTTTTCCCTCATCTGTCTTGAGGACCATGGTGGGGTCGTCCCCTCCATGCGACCTCATTATAGCCGAGGGTTATAATCACCAAATTAATGGCTTTAAATCAAGTGCTCCCTCGTCTTTCTTGAGGGAAATGGTGGGGTCGTCCCCTCCATTGACCCTTATTATAGCCGAGGTTTACAATAACCAAACTAATGGTTTTTAATCAAGTATCCCTCGTCTTTCTTGAGGGCAATGGTGGGGTAGTCCCCTCCTTTGACCCTCATTATAGTCGAGGGCTGTTTTCTGAAGATGTTTTCATGCGTACTAGAACTGATAAACACAGGATGAAGGGAAACACTGATATTTCTCATTAATTTTCCAAGTGCTCTGTTGGAGCAACTCCTATTACAATTATGGTCTATCAAGACCTTACAACACTACTGATAGTATTTTTTCAAATGATCTGCATTCCAGGGGTTGGAAAAGGGTTCCCCCTCTAGGTTTTCTAGTCTATAGGTCCCAGGGACGACTTCATTGATGACCCTATACGGGCCATGCCAATTAGGATGGAGCTTGTTGGGTTTTTGCCAAGTCTTTTTGAGGACCAAGTCCCCCACTGCGATTGGCCTCTGTTTCAACCTCTGATTGTAAAACCTTGCGGTCTTCTGCTGGTAGGAGGCCTGCCTTACCTCGACGTCCTCCCTCCTTTCCTCAATTAGGTCTAAGTCGAGTCTCCTCTCTTCTGTATATCTCTGGGGGTCATACATTTGGACCCTATGAGTAGGAAACCCAATCTCGGTGGGGATGACGGCTTTTGAGCCATAAGCTAGCATGAATGGGGTCTCTTCGGTAGAGGTCCTCATTGTCGTCCTGTATGCCCACAGCACGACATATAAATTATCGACCCATCTTCCTTTTTCCTCCTCAAGCCTCTTCTTGATTCCATCTAGGATTGTCCTGTTTGTAACTTATGTTTGCCCATTGGCCTGAGGTCGGCTTGGGGTGGAGAAAAATTGTTTGATACTCACCCTTTCACAGTACCTCTGTAGAGAGCTATTCTTGAACTGAGTCCCGTTATCCGAGATGAGGGTGTTGGGGAGACCATAACTGCATATAATATTTTTTCAGATGAACTGGAAAGTCTTATGCTCTGTAATCGTGACCATCGGTTCGGCCTCCACCCATTTTGAGAAATAGTCAATAGCTACGATGAGGAACCGATAGTTATTGACTGCTCTTGGTAAGGGTCCTACGAGGTCGATCCCCCCCACTGCAAATGTCCATGGGGATGTAATGGAGGTAAGAGGCTGATGGGGTTGGCAATAGATGGTGGAAAATCTCTGGCATTTATCGCACTTTTTTACATATGCCGCGGCATCTTTCCCCAAGGTCGTCCACCAGTACCCTTGGGTGATCACCCTCTTCGCTAAGGATCTGCCCCCGATGTGGCTTGAGCACGATCCTTCGTGAACATCTTGCAAAAGGGATGAGACCTCAGATGGGTGCACACACCTAAGTAAGGGGAGTAAAAATCCCTTTTTGTACAAGGTGTCCCCAATGACAGTGAACTTTGCAGCCATGTATCTCAACTTCTTCCTTTCTTGCCTTGCTTCTGGCATCTCTCCCTCTTTAATATACCTGATCAGAGGGTTCATCCATGAAGCTTCCTGAGAAATATTTAGGCAATTGCTAAGTGTTCCCTCAGCGTCTTCAATAGTTGGCCGAGACAAAATTTCTACTGGGACCGTCCTCCTGATGTCTGTCCTAGTTATCGAGGCCAACCTCACAAGGGCATCAGCACGGCCATTGTCGATCCTAGGTATCCTCTTTAATTTCACTTCTTTGAAACCTTTCAGTAATGACCTCACCTTCTCAAGGTACCTAGCCATCCTCTCGTCCTTGGCCTCGTAGGCTCCTAGTATCTGACTCACTACTAGCCTCGAATCACTGTGAACCAAAATCTGGCCGATACTAAGTGATCTGGCCAAGGAGAGGCCTGCTATCAAGGCCTCATACTCGGACTCATTGTTGGAGGCCTTAAAGTTGAACCTCAGGGCATATTCAATGTCTGTGCCGTCGGGTGCTGATACTATTAATCCAGCTCCACTCCCGCTTTCTCAAGAGGACCCGTCGACAAAGAGACTCCACACGGTGTGTTCTTCTGAGAAACCTCCCTCGGTGAGTGACCACTGTCTAAAGAGATATCTTCCCTCTTCGTTTTCAAACACTTTCCTTCTAGCGGTGCTAGTCTCAGCCTTATCTGTAGGCGTGTCGGTGAGCTCACCCTGTCGGGTATCTATTTTCCCGAGGCTCTCACCCTCGTCCTCATCATCTTCCCTAGTAAACTCAGCCACGAAGTATGCCAATGCTTGCCCCTTAATGGCCATCCTAGGCTGATACACTATGTCAAACTCCCCCAGTTCTATAGCCCAGGCCATTAACCTCCCTGATTTTTTAGGCTTGTGCAAAACCTGCCTAAGGGGTGAGTCAGTGAGGATGACCATTGTATGGGACTGGGAGTATGGCTTCATCTTTCTTGATGCATGGATCAATGCGTAGGCCAGCTTCTCCATCCTTGGATATCTTTACTCTGCCCCCTGGAGTGCCTTGCTATTAAAATACACAGGCTTATGTATTTCGTCTTCGTCTCTCACAATGGTTGCACTGATGGCTGACTCTGAGACAACGAGGTACACATAAAGTCGTTCACCCTGCATGGGTCGTGACAACAGTAAGGGAGACCCCATGTATGATTTTAACTCTTTGAAGGTCTCATCGCATTCTTCACTCCATTCGAAGGCTTTTCTGAGAATTTTGAAGAATGGTAGATACTTGTCTATGCCCTAGATACGAACTTGTTCAAGGCAACAAATCTCCCTGTGAGCCTCTGAATGTCTTTAATGGACTTGGGGGTCTTCATCTCAACAGGAGCCTTTATATTTTCGGGATTGGCCTCGATGGCTCTTTGATTGACAATGAACCCCAAGAACTTCCCTGCTCCGACCCCGAAGACACACTTGGCCGGATTAAGCTTCATCTGATATTTGTCCATCGTATTAAAGGTCCTCTCCAGGTCTGCCACATGATCCTTTGCCTTCAAACTCTTAGTCAGCATGTCATCTACATAGACCTCCATAGACTTCCCAATTTGGTCTTCGAACATTTTATTTACGAGGCGTTGGTACGTTGCCCTCGCATTTTTAGGCCAAAGGGTATGACCCTATAACAGTATGTCCCCTTGTCAGTAATGAAGGCTGTATTCTCCGAGTCTTCAGGGTTCATGAAGATCTGGTTGTACCCTGAATAGGCATCCATGAAGCTCATGAGCTCATAGCCTGTGGTAGCGTCTACCATCTGGTCAATGCGGGGGAGAGGGAAGCTATCTTTGGGATAGTGCTTGTTGAGGTCGGTGAAGTCCACACACATTCTCCACTTCCCGTTGGCCTTTGGGACAATGACTGCATTGGACAGCCATTCAGGGTAGATGACCTCTCTGATAAACTCAGCGTCTTCTAATTTCTTGACCTCATCCCTAATGAGCTCATACTTTTCTCTAGAGTAAATTCTCTAATTCTGCTTTACCGGCTTCACTCCTTCTACCACATTGAGCTTGTGGCACATGATTTCAGGGTCAATCCCTGGAATATCTACATGACTCCATGCGAAGATGTTTCATCTTCTCGTCAACAGTTTAATGAGGTCTTCCTTGATGTTGGGCTTCAGAGACTTACCGACTTGGATGGTTTTTTCTGGGTCATCCTCATCGAGGATGATGGATTCTACCTCTTCCGCGGCCTCTCCTTTCTTTAGCTTCGTCTCATCCCTGGGGTCTAGGGTATCAATACTGTAAGTGGTTGTAGCCTTCTTGTGTGTCTCTCTTTCTTCAGCGGAGTTATAGTAACATTCTCGCGCTGTCGTCTGGTCTCCCTGAACTTCCCCCACCCCGTAAGGGGTAGGAAATTTAATCATCTGATGGACCGTAGACGGCACAACTTCAAACCCCTTGAGGTCTACACGCCCCAGTATGATGTTGTAGGCCGAAAACACATGTTCATCCATCACAAAGAAACTGACCTTCTTAGTAAGCCATCTCGGCCACTCGTCCCCCATCCTGACATCGGCCTCATACACTCCAAGGGGATGAACCTTTTCCCCGCTGAACCCAATCAATGGATGATGGTATGGGAAGAGTCTAGCACGGCTGAGACCTAAGGCTTTGAAGCACGGCCAAAACATTATATCTACATAACTGCCCCCGTCGACCAATATCCTCGGCACCTCACACCCATGCACCCTAGTTATGATGACGAGTGGGTCGTCGTGTGGGGCTAGGAGGCCTTTAAAGTCCATTCTCGAGAACCCCACTATCAGAGTGTCCATATCGACCTTCTTCCTCTTTTCTGACTTGACCTCCAGGGAGGTTGAGTGTACCGTCTTCATCACTGCCTTGGCCTCAGCCACATGGGCCTTCCTGTCAGCGACCTCAGATCCTCGTCCTGCTAAACCCCCGGAGATCATTCCCACTCCGAGCGATATCATATTAAGCCTCTTGATAGGGCCTTGGTCGTCTCTCGGCGGGAGTTCAGGGTCGTCCTCATCATCAGAAGGGTCGTCCCCTCTTTTTTGAGAACCTTCTCTACATTCATCGCCTCGCTTCTTTCTGGGGTCATCCCCTCGGCCCCTCTTGAAGGCACCTTTGTCGACGTACTTTCTGAGCTTCCCTTCTTTCAGCATCTTCTCAATCTCATCTTTCAGAGCAAAGCATCTGTCTATTACGTGGCCGTGGTCTCGGTGAAATTCGCACCACAGGTTCTTGTTCCTTTTGTTAGGGGCCGCCCTCAACTTCTCAGGCCAATTCAGGGATCGATCACTCTTTATCTCATTGAGAATTTATTCACAGCTGACCGTCAGAGGGGTGTAGCCAGCTAACTTGTCGTCCGTAGACCTCTTCTTCCCCTCTTTATTCTTCTTAGGGTATTTACCCCCACTAGCGCCTCCTTTTTCGTCTTCACATTTTGCGGCCATCGCTTCCTCGGAGTTCATCACCTTTCCTGCTGTTGACAATAATTCAGCCATCGTCCTAGGGGGGTCTTCAGCAAGCTTCCATAACAACTTCCCCTTTTGGAGTCCTCTAATCAGGGCTGTCATAGCTATGCTCTCCTCATAGTCTTCCACCTCCAGCTTCTCTTTATTGAATCTGGCTATGTAGTCCCTCAGGCTCTCATTCTTCCCCTGCTTAACATAGAGCAGGTGGGTGGTCTTTTTCTGTGGCCTCACCCCAAAGCAAAAGTTGTGGATGAACAGGTTTTCCAACTGCTAAAAGTTTTCAATGAAATTTTTTGGAAGAGACGTGTACCAGACATGTGCAGCCCCAGTCAGGGTACCAGAAAAGGCACGACACCTCATCTCATTTGAGATAGAGTATATGTTTGTTGATGATTGATACATCTCAACATGGTGGACAGGGTTGGTGCTTCCGTCGTATCTTGGGGTGACCACAGGTGGCTTGAACCTTGATGGCGTAGGGAAATTGAATATCTTCGCCACAAAGGGTGAGCCTATGGTGTATCCCTTCTGAAGAGGGTACCGGCTCTTCATTATATCACCAATCTTATCCTCTAGTCACTGGATTGAGTCATTTCAGGGCCTCGCAGGGTCGGCTTAGCCAATGTTATCCCCTACCGCCTCTTTAAGGTGGACGAACGGTTCTGCTGCGGCAAGCCTGTGTCGGCTGTTTACTTCCCTTTGACCGTCATCCCGTACTTGGGGTCGGCCATCTGCGGCCTCCCTCCTAGACCTCACAGCACTCCTTGACCTGGACAATTTTTCCTGCAGGTCATTTATTGGGCCCAGCCTCTCAAAGGCTGACCCCCTGCTCAAGCGATCAAAAGCAGATCCTCTCGGGCGATCATCAGGATTTGGTCTCCCGCACTTTCCTCCACTATCCCAGAGAGGTCGTACAGTATTGTTGGAGACCTCATATGGCTCTCAGCATTCTATAGGGGCCTCCTCTCCCTCCAGGTCGTCATACCTGTCCTCAGGGCAAGGGTTCCCTTGCCTCCCCAGGCGTAGACGCCGGGGGTCAGCAACATCCCTACGTCGCTGAGGGGGTGGCAGGTCTTTGCGTGGTGCCTGGGGTGGTCCCCTGGCTTCATGCTGTCCCGGAGCTGCTGCCTCCGGGGTAATCATCTCAGGTGAAACCCCTGGTGGTCTTAGTATGTTCTGGCTTAGAGCTGTGAACTTCTCCTGCATCATCCGCTGGCTTGCTGCCAGAGACTTTAAGGTTGCCGCCACATCAGCCATCTCAGACTGAGGTGGTGGCTGACTGGAACTGGGTCCTCCCCTATCATCCGGTGGGGGAAGTGGTGGAAAAAAGACTGGTGAGCTTGAGAACCTTAGTGGGTCTCTTTCAATGGTGAAACATCTCCTCTCAGGGGGAGAACTGGTTCACCACCAGAGTGCCCAGTAAGGTCAAGCTGTACAAAGGAAGAGATGTCTTCTCGTTCCCACAGACGACGCCAAACTGATGATGCTGAGATTTAGCACCACCGGATAAGTGATGATGAGCTCAAACAATGGCAACTATGGCCTCCATAGAGATGTAAGTGTATAAGTGCGTAGAAGGAGATGAGTATAAGAAGAATAAGACAATGATGTATAGTGGTTCAGCCAATTTGGCCTACATCCACTGTGAGTGTGTGATCCACTAAGTATGGTCACTAATGGCCTTGGATACAATGCACATAAGCTCACTTTCTCTCTCTACTGTGTGTACAAATAGAGTTTTAGCTAGGGTTCCAATTATCAATCGATCCCCTGTAGGGTTGTAGGTGACAAGTATATATAGGTCTTGGGGGGTGTAGTGTACCCCCCAAGTATGCATGGTGCATGTGAATGATGATCTAGCCAATCCCCTGTTGACACCTGTAGATGCCAAATAATGACATAATATTCCCTCACGTGAGGGTGTGATTTTGTTATAACGGTCTCCCATGTGCCATGTGAGCCTCACGCGCACTGTTCCACGCGTCTCCCAAACCACGCGCTGTGATGATGTCACCCTCGGCCTTTGATATAAGGTCGAGGGAAAAGTTCCTTCCGATAATGAGTCTGGCCTAATTTGGGCCTCGTACTGTCATACCCTCGGAGGGTCGTTCGGAGCCTGATGAAGGGTCGGCCCCCTGAGGGGTCATCCGGAGCCTGATGAAGGGTCGGCCTCCTGAGGGGTCATTCGGAGCCTGATGGAGGGTCGGCCTCCTGAGGGGTCGTCTGGAGCCTTGTGAAGGGTCGGCCTCCTAAGGGGTCGTTCGGAGCCTGATGAAGGGTCGGCCCCTCGAAGGATCGTCCGGAGCCTGATGAAGTGCAGGGATCCCTCGGCATGACCGAGGGTATATACGGGTATATCATTGAATATCTTGACCGAGATTATCGGCACCTGATTTGACAATATCCGCGAGTGCCCTTCTCTAACTAAACTTCTTGCGTTAGGATTAAGCCATCATTTGGGCCGGACCAAATAACTTAAGTTATCTTTGTGGGCTCCCACAATTCCCCCGAAATCTTTGGGCTAATAAGCTAGGCCAATAGATTTCAACCAGGTTAGAGGTTCGATCCTTATTATGTAATGGGAGTCCGTGATGGCATTGTTGTAATAACATGATTTGTGGCAAGGGCATGCTTGTCTTAAGGAGTGAAATGAAGCACCAAAATCTTCCTAGGAAATCGAAACTCATCATTTGAGTCCTCTAGTGATAAATTGAGGCTTACTCAAGCATCTGTTCACTGCACTTGGTCGTTCTTGCATGTAGTCTGTTCCTAATCTCTCCTCTTGCTTCAAAAGTCGAAGTTCTTTTTCATTTGTGATTTCTCAAAGCTTTCTACTGGCTGTAAGTTATAGTCTTTGTCTCTTCTTTAGTTCTTCTTCTCTGTATTAGCTAGTGATGAAAGGGAAACCGAGTGTTCATGTAGGGACACTGTCGTTGATTTTGGCTCCTGCTCTACATGCAAAAACCTAAGCTACTACTACACTTGGAGGCAAGCACATCGATAAGTCGGGTATCGTAAGAAATCCACAGACAGTGATTGAATTTTAGATTTTAATTGTTTAATTACTTCAGGAATAAAAGTGTAAAATATATAAATGAAAAGGTGATGGTTGGGAATGATGACAAAAGAAAAGAATAAGTTACGCTACACAAAATTAAAGCGAGGATCGGGATCACAATCTACCACACTGATCGAAACAACTACTAATTAGAGTTAAGGCTCGAAAGCAATTTAATCGAGCATTTTCAATTAAACATAAATATCACAGAATAAAGAATTAAACCCAAAGTTGCGAGATTAAACATTTAACGGAAAATGGTCACAAGCGGATTAAATTCGGATTGTTGCTATAAATACTAAAGTTGCGTGACAAATAAAGTTAAATGCATAACAATCCAACTTTAATACACGCGGTTTCAATTAAACACAATTTTGCACGAAACCCTAACTTTCGAGGTCCAAACCCGTAAATGGCAGAACACAACCCCGACCCTATTTATTTAAGGGCAAGACATAAATTAAACTAATTAACAAAGAAATAAAGTAATTACAACAAGAAATAAATTAATCTAGGCAAGAAAGTAGAGAAAGCAAGTAAATGAAAGCATGGAAATTAAGGAAGACAACTAAATTAATGTAATTAAAGTTAAGGTACAACTTACAAAACAAAGAGTACAAGAGAGGAGTAGGGCAAATATCTTTATACAAAACCCTAAAATCTAAGACAAAAATGGAGATATCTCTCAAAAATGAGAGAAGAGAGTATTTATACCAAAAAATATCCCATGGCGAACTTGTAATAAAAAGAAGAAACAAAAAATATCTGCACGACTGAATCCATTTAGGGTGTCCGAATCCATTTGGCTGAATCCATTTGGGGTGTCCGAATCGATTTGGTAAAAGGGAACTGATCACACCGGTCCAAACCGAATCAATTTGGAGTGTCCGAATCGATTTGGTGTGTCCGAATCAATTCGGTACCTACAGGTATGCAATCTGCACCTTTGTCCAACTTTACGAAATATACCGTAACTTCTTCGTTATAACTCAGAATTAGGCATGGTTAGAGGCTACACGAAGATAAATAAGCGGGATACAACACCAAGAAGAATTAGGCGAAAAACCCAAATTATGAAATGACTAAAATGCCATTGAATGTGTACTTGAGTGTGAATTCAAAGTAAAAACCATCCAAAAATGCCATAACTCCCTCATTATAAATCGAAATCATGCTCTATCGGTGGCCACGCGAAGAGAAATCAAAGGTCTTAAACTTCTGTGAAGATATCGGGATTCAAACCCGAATGTTGAAATTACTAAAATGCCCCCGAAGCTGCAGAAGTCGACGAAACTTTTCGAAAAGCGTCCGAACTTCATACTAAGCATCCAAATACCTAAAAAAGGTCAATTAATCCCTGCAAAGCATGTATATATAAAAATCTGAGGTTGTCTGGTTAACGAGCATAAGTGTAGGTATTAAGATACCCGAGAGGGCTAATAACGCCTAGGTTAACGAGTGAAATACACAATATTTGCGTCGTATCACACCCCCTAACTTACACATTGCTAGTCCCTAGCAATGAAATAGGGAACAACAAGAACTACAAGCTAACCACAAAAATGGAGATATGTACAAAGGGAAAAAATGCCACTTTCGCGGGCGAATGTTGCATTTAGCATATGCAATAAGCCGTTAAACTCCTAGGTCACCCTAGTGGACGAGTGTCGTCTCGTGAGGGTTTTCAGGGATGAAACCCAAAAACATCGCAGTTTGCTCAAAATATGCCCAACCCAACATGCGACAAACTCAACAACAACGAAAAAGATTTCAAACGCATTATTAGCATATTAAATGAATTCAAGCTAAAGTCCGTTGTTATTAACAGGTTGAATGCACCTCATAAAATTGAAACTTTAAAAGTGGGAGGGGGGAGAGCACATGCATAGTATGATTTGGTAAAAACTTAAATAAATCGGATAATTAACATTAAAGCATGCATATATTCAATTATCACGAGCATTACACTCAACAAATGAAATCACTTGGAACGGGAGGTAATACACGGGACATGCGGGCATCAAGAGTAAATGTAAATGGAAACTAGGCCGCGAACATGTCAAAAATGAAGAACGCTATATAGAAAATGAAAAATATGTAATCTAATTGAAAGATACCACTCATTAAAGGAGGTGAAATGTATTTTCACAGATTATCAAAACTACTTAAACTTTTAAATTAAATGCACCCTAATATCACATAGGACTTGATAGGGTTATAATGTAGGCTAGGCTAGGGTACTAAAGGAAGGAGATGTATATACGGATTCAAAGTGTTCAGAATGAAAAACTTGGAATAATGGGAAATAGTGGGCAATATAAGAATTGAAAAATGATTTCCATAAAAGGCATTAGATATACAAATGGGGAGAGTAATCAAAGCTTATTGAACACTATACACAACATATACAAATTTCTTTTTCTTTTCTTCTTTTTCTCACTTTTTCTTTTGTTTTCTTTTGTTTTCTACTTTTTCTTTTTCTTTTTTACTACACTTTCTTTTCTTTACTTTTCACACTCTCTCAAGCCTAAATTGCAAGCGCAACGCAACATCATTCAATCCCAAGTAATATTCAAAACAAAGGTATGGAAGGTAATATATATGGTATATAACTCCAATTCAGAGTTGGTTATGGAAATTTCGGGTTATGAAATGAAAGGCTAATATTTAGGCTCAAAGGGGTTAACGAGGGAAAACATTTAAGGTGAGGTCAAGGTCAATATGGGTGATATAACAAAGATTGCCTATGATCATTTCATAAAGTTTACGCAATTCTAGAGTCAAAACAATATAAAAAATCATGCTCAAGTAACATATTTCAAGATATAAACTCAATTAATGAATAACCAATGAAAGAATAGAGAGATTACCGACGAATTCAATGTTTTCAAAGAGGAAAGAATAGTGTATAACACTCACAAATGATGAAACGTACAAATCTTACTCGGTGTAAGTATATACAATGCAAAAAAAGATTATCGAGTTATAAAAATCTTAAACCAAATCAATAAAGTAGGAAAAGTGCATGTGCTAATGGGATAAAGTTTAATTCATGAAGTTATTCACAATATCAATGATTTGAGGACTAAACTCTAATAACTTCTAAAATCGAGAAATGCATCGATAAGTTGTCAACCGTATCGGGAAATTATTGAAATTTATCATTGGAAACAAGGCAAAATGCCCAACAAAGGAGAAAAAAGAAAGAAAATATTTTTGAATTTTTTTAATTTTTAACAAAAAACATGCTTAGTAACTAAATGTCAGCAAATCCATGGACAAAACAAAGAAATGGATAAAATATCCTACACCCCTAACTTAAATGTTGCATTGTCCTCAATGCGCATTAAGAACACAACACGAAGAGAGGAAAAGAACGATATTACCCAAAATTGGAGTGATCTCCATAAGCAAGATCCCAATGAAATCTACAAAACAAGTTAGTACCGAGCATAGCAAAAACAAATAATAAAAAGTTAACTAGTTACACTATACTAAATAAAAAGGAAAGAAAATAAATAAATTAAAAAGCTAACTATTTATAACCTACTATTTAGGCTTCACACTAACTATGCACTAGAAGTCTAAATAGTTGAGGGTCCACCCAAATAGGGATTTGACTTTGAAAGATCAACGGTGAACCCTCCAAAGCGTTCATGCCTCCTGGAAAATAGGAATTCCATTTGAAGAACGGAAGGCATGTGTAAGGCTTTAGAAATGAACCATCGTTAATTAAAAATTTGAGAGGGATGATGGGGGATTTGGATAAAATGGGGGACAAGACCATATTGATCTTGGGAAAATGGAAATCACATCCCCAAGGTTCTTCAACTGGAAGGGGAAGCGGGGTTAATGAAAGTGAATAGCCCATGAGATGAACCATCTCAAAATAACATTCTCGTTCAAGAATCGGGTCAAAGTCCTCAAGACTTCCAACTGATTCTTGTTATAAATTTAATTATTCGGGAATAGTAGGGAATAAAGGAAAGGAAGGACCAACAACCTCAATACAGTTGGAAGAATTAATACGAGGTTGAAAATCGAAAGTGCTAAAGCTTGGATCACTCTTAATTATTTCTTCAACAAAAAGGCGTGGAGATGAAACGCGAGTTTCAACCTCGATCCGGTTTTGTAAAGAAATAATTTCATCGAGCATGGCATCATTTTCCAAAAACCAAGCTTGAGAACTTTCGGATTGGTCATTGATTTCCTTAATCACTAACTCATAATCAAACTCACAAGAAGACATAACATCTCTTGTGCAGGTTGCTCCTAACTAATGGATTCCACACATTCCAAATTAACCTCACAAGGCGACGAGGGATTACTTACATACTCTTGAATTTCACGCTCAATGCGCTCATCTTCAAGAATTTTAGGCATTCTCTCATTATTTTGGGAGTACAACTTGGAAAACAATTCTCATAACAATTAAGGTTATCTAAAACGTAATAGTGAGACATTTTAAAGTAGGCAATTCAACAAAAGCAACAAGCGCCAAAATTTCAATTTCTCGAAACAATCTAGCAAAAGTCAAAAGGAAAGGAGAAAATAAAGAATACAAATATAAATGAAAGAAATACTACGAAATAATAAAACAATTACTATCTAAAACACACTCCCCGACAACGGCGCCATTTTGATGCGAGGGGAACCGAGTATTCGTGTAGGGACACTGTCGTTGATTTCGGCTCCCGCTCTACATGTAAAAACCTAAGCTACTACTATACTTGCGAGGCAAGCACAACGGTAAGTCGGGTATTGTAAGAAATCCACAGGGAGTGATTGAATTTTAGATTTTAATTGTTTAATTACTTAAGGAATAAAAGTGTAAAATTAATAAATGAAAAGGTTATGGTTGGGAATGGTGACAAAAGAAAAGAATAAGTTACGCTACACAAAAGTAAAGCGAGAATCGGGATTTCATTCTACCACACGGATCAAAACAACTACTAATTAGAGTTAAGTCTCAAAAGCAATTTAATCGAGCATTGTCAATTAAGCATGAACATCACAAAATAAAGAATTTAACCCAAAGTTGTGAGATTAAACATTTAACGAAAAATGGTCACACGCGGATTAAATTCGGATTGTCACTATAAACACTAAAGTTGCGTGACAAATAAAGTTAAATGCATAACAATCAAACTTTAATACACGCGGTTTCAATTAAACACAAATTTGCACGAAACCCTAACTTTTGAGGTCCAAACCCGTAAATGGCGAAACACAAGCCCGACCCTATTTATTTAAGGGCAAGACATCAATGAAACTAATTAATAAAGCAATAAAGTAATTACAATAAGAAATAAATTAATCTAGGCAAGAAAGTAGAGAAAGAAAGTAAATGAAAGCATGGAAATTAAGGAAGACAACTAAATTAATGTAATTAAAGTTAAGGTACAACTTACAAAACAAAGAGTACAAGAGAGGAGTAGGGAAAATCTCCCTCTCCAAAACCCTAAAATCTAAGACAAAAATGGAGATATCTCTAAAAAATGAGAGAAGATAGTATTTATACCAAAAAATATCCCAGGGAAAACTTGTAATAAAAAGAAGAAACAAAAAATATCTGCAGGACCGAATCCATTTGGGGTGTCCGAATCCATTTGGCCGAATCGATTTGGGGTGTTCGAATCGATTTGGTAAAAGGGAACTGATCACATCGATCTAAATCGAATCGATTTGGAGTGTTCGAATCGATTCAACCGAATCGATTTGGGGTGTCCGAATCGATTCGGGGTGTCTGAATCGATTTTGGGTGTCCGAATCGATTTGGTACCTACAGGTATGCAATCTGCAGCTTTGTCCAACTTTACGAAAAATGCCATAACTTCTTCATTATAACTCGAAATTAGGCACGATCGGAGGATACGTGAAGATAACTCAGAGGAACATCCAAGAAGACATTAAGCCAAAAACCAAAATTATGAAATGACTAAAATGCCTTTAAATGTGTCCTTGAGTGTGAATTTGAAGTAAAACCATCCAAAAATGCCATAACTCCTTCATTATAAATCGAAATCATGCACCGTTGGTGGCCACGCGAAGAGAAATCAAAGGGCTTCAACTTCCGTGAAGATTTCAGGATTCAAACCCAAATGTTGAAATTACTAAAATGCCCCTGAAGCTGCAAAAGTAGACGAAACTTTTCTGAAAAGCGTCCGAACTTCATACTAAGCATCCAAATACCTACAAAAGCTCAATTAACCCCTGCAAAGCATGTATATATAAAAATTCGAGGTTGTATGGTTAACGAGCATAAGTTTAGCGAATAAGATACCCGAGGGGGCTAATAATGCGTAGGTTAATGGGTGAAATACACAATATTTGCGTCGTATCAACTAGTTACTGTAGCTGGGGTTTCTTCTTATTTGTTCCGTTATGGTGATGTTAGATGATAAATTTGTAGATAAATTTAGGCGTAAGTACAATATTCCTGATTGGGTGATCATTGACTATGCCCCCTTCCTCATAACGTTTGTAGGCCTGATGGGGGACACTGGATTCACACTCTCTCAATAACTCAAAGGATCTTGACATTTCCCCCGAAATAGGTGTTTCTTAGATTCCTTAGGTACTTTGTGATTGTTCCTACTCAGTCCGCCCCCAACGTATGGAAGATAGTTAATTGTATGCATAGGATAAATACTCTCTATGGGACATGACACGACTCAGAATGTATTTCTAAAGTGTGTGCTCTCTAGGCTCAAGTGCAAGCCTATCGTTCAAGTAATAATCCGACAAGTCGGGTATCGATCCTCAGGGAAAAAGGACAACGAAGTTGTGACGACGGGATAAGATTGAGGAATCCTAGCGATGACTCTAAGAAGAAAAGAAAAAGATTGATTTGGCTTTTTGAGATGGATTAAACTAAATGCAATTATGAAACTATAATGAAAAATGCAATTAACTAAATTATCTAGATTAAGAATGAAGGTTTGAATTGAAAGTTTTAACTAAATGATGAGAAAACGGGATGGGAATACAATCCCCCAACCCTAGTGTAATGCAGTGACAATGTCAATCATAAATTTATCCGATTAATTCAAACCCGAAATTTAGTACTCCCAAGCATTATGTATACGAGGTTCAAGCCCGCGTCATACCTAATCTGAGGATGAGTAAATCGGTATCGCGGTAATTACACTCAAATTATACTCTAAATCATCACGAGTACCCATAGGCAAACGAGATATAAAGATCTACAATTCTTATGAAATTACGCGATACGATCAAAATTAATCATTACATTCAGCGGATCGACGTTATACACATGCACTAACACATCAGGTTGGGTTCATGCATCCCAACCTTGAAAAACCTAGCCGGACATGTTACTTTGACTAATGCATGAAATAATAACGTTGCATGTGTATGAATTCATGATAAAACTAGATCTAAACATGTAAATACGTATTATGAATGCGGAGATGAGTTGAATCAAATAAGAAAAACTAAGCATGCAAGAACAATAATAAGAAACAAGAATCTTGAATTAAAACTAGAAAAGCAAACCCGAAACCATGAAATCTTGAAGCAATATAATCCCTTGATGTTCCTAGATGTTCCTCCCCTTTCTTTCTATCAAAAACTCTCTAAAAATAGCCCTAAAAGCTGCTCCTAGGTTAGTACCTTCGTTCCCCACAATATTGGAGTGTTTAAAACCTATTAGGAGACTTGGAGACCAATCCAAATGAAAGACAAAATTCTCGTGTCAGGTACAGCGAACCGGTTCGCAGGTACAGCGAACCGGTTCGCTGTACCAGCCTGGTCTTGCTCTCAACACTTAGATTTTTTTCTGGTTTTTCTCTTCTTTTCTTGGATTTTTCTTCAACTTCAACTGAGCATAACTTTTCAACCGTAGCTCGGATTTGGGTGCCGTTTTTTCCAGTGTGCTCGTTGTTCCGAGATCTTCAACTTTCCAGAAGGCCCCACCTCCAGAATCGGGCTGTAAAATTACGAAAATGCCCTTGAACTTGCCTTCCTAGCTTTTCTTGCACTGTCTTGCTTCCTCCTTTGCACTGCTTGCATAATTAACCTGTAAAACCAATAAGAGAAGCACGAAACACGAAATACTCGCCAACGAAGGTTAGTATCATAAATGTGAATCAAATCCATATCTGTTACATCACTCGGGTTCACAAAAGTACTGAAATTAGGGGGATAAATATACAATATTTATGCCCAATCAAACCCCCCTAACTTAGAACTTTGCGCGTCCCGAGCAATGTAAAAGAATGAAAGTAAGAGTTAAGGACACTTCAAGGACTTTATTGGGATAGAATGCCACTTTCGCGGGCAAGCGATTGCATTTAGCATATGCAACAAGCCTTTAAACCTCTAGGTTACCCTAGTAGGACGAGTTGTGTCTCGTGAGGGTTTGCAGTGAATATACCCACAAAATTCGACTAAAAAAAAATTCAAAATATGCAAAAATTTGTACAATTCAAACTTTTCCATAAAATAGTCATCATCAAGTCATATTTACAAGTCTCAAACCGTAGTGTGTGTGCGCGAAGCCAGAAATATAACCGCCAATTTTCATCGATTGATCATTACGTTACTTATCCGAAAATTCGTTTTGATTTCAATTTCTCACTGAATGCACTCACAAACGAATCTCTCGGATTATGGCTATTCTCTCGGCATGCGTGATATAAGGAGTAAATTTAATGGAAGCAAATACACGCATGCAATTAGAAAGACGGAAATTTTTATGGTGAAGGGATCTCTTCAACGGATTACGGTTTTAAAAACGGGAACATCGCCTCTATTTCGCGCACCTAACCTCTTATATTATCTTTTGGTGTATTAACTCTCCACGCGGTACTCAATTTACGCAATTTGGACTCGGTTAGGACTTTTTCGGGTTATAGGGTGTATAGGGTAAAATGAATGAGGTATGGAAGGTTGGAATTGGAAAAGTCATTCGTGATGTCCGTTTGTGCATTTTCCGGGCTATTGCTCATTTTTTTTTTCTTTTTCTATTTTTTTTTCTTTTCTTTTTTTCTTTGTTGCTATTTTTGTTGAGCATTCTTCTATTTTTTTTTCTTGCCCCCTTTTTGTTGCACTTTTCGGACTTTATTTGATTAATGCTCGATTTTCACAATTCCGGGCTTTTTTTTTTTGGGTTTTTCGGGTTGTCAAACGAAAGGGAAAATTAATTGGCTCAATTTGGGTTGCAAAGGGTAATTTTTCGCTACTTTTTCTGGCCAATATTTTTGGGGTGACAAACGAGGGCCTACTTCATTGTCCAAAATGTCAATTGCGTTACCATATGCGTTTCGAGGTGAATTTAAGTTTAGAGACTAATTTGGCACGATTTTCAAGGCAACATTGCACACATTTTTCAAAACCGGTCAAAATGAAAGGATTGAGATCCTTGACAACTTATTTTAAATGCTGAAAAGAACTTTGAGTTAACAATTAACTCAGATTGATTTAAAATCTCGCAAAACGTGATAGGCTCGAATCTCACCGGGTTTGTTAATCTCCACATTTATTCGTTAAGTCGTCAATTTTCGCACAATTTCCATCTTTGGTCAATTTCGGCTTTGTGTATGTTGGATATTTACAATTTGAGACTCCAATTTGACTTTTAATGATATTTTTGAAAAATTTGAATTCTAATTTTTATTTATTTTGAACAAAAATATTTTTGGATTTTTCAAATTTTTATGATTTTTTTTTGGAAATTTTTGGGCATTTTTGAAAATTTGTGAAGTTTTAGAAATACGCACTTGTGACCCCCCCTAACTTAGACTTTTGCATTGTCCTCAAGCAAAAAGGACGAAAATCTAACTCAAGGCGAATGAAAAGTGCGGAAAAATAAAACAAACAAATATGAAAAATGCAACAAGACACTATATGACACTCATGCATGACTCAAAAATGCAACAACAATCACCCCATACGCGTCGGGGGTGCGACGACCTCTCATCTCTCCACAAACTCACCCGACCCCACTTATGGGGGTTGATGCTCTCCTTGTCACTCTCGTCCTAGGATCATATTCCAATAATCGAAACAAGTTGGGACCTCGCCCATAGATAAAGGATAGACCGGGAGACTCGTCGTGACTAATTGGAAAGGGATCCTCGTGATGCTGACTCAAAGCATGGTCAACGTGTACTGACTCGGAGGGGACACCTAGGTTTCTTTCAATTTTTAAGATGCATGGGTCGGGCTCTAAGTCGGATGAACCACAACTTTTCTCCTCACTCGCCTTCGGGGCCTCTAGTGTTGTGGGTGGATTGTCACAACGAAGGAATTCATCAATTTTTGCTTTTAATTCGTTGTCGTCTAAGTGACTACATGAATCCAATAGGGATTGGCCTTCAATAGTAATACTTTCATCCACCTTCCCGAATTCTCTTTCAAAATCTTCCATGCTCATGTCGCCTAGTTCTCCCTCTCTAGTAGTGCCTACATCCTCCCTTACTTGCTCGATCTCCAACTCCACTAGTTTTCTCTCTTCTACCCCCTCTCTCTCTCTTTCAATTGCGGTCACAACACACCTCTCCCCCTCTTTGCTCTCATCGTCACATCTACCACCGTTACTTGGTGAAATAGGGCACACTCCTAACGTCTCTCTCTTGTGGGACCCTTTATTCTTGTGATTTGACATTAAAGATGATCCTAAGGTGTCTCCACAATAATTCTCCTCATTGTATTCCTCTATGATCTCATTTATAGAACTCACCGCGTGAAGATCATCTTCTTCCCCTGTCTGTTGGGTGATATGGAAGATGTTGGTCTCTAAAGTCATGTTCCCAAAAGTGAGTTGCATTCGCCCATTCCTAGTGTTGATGATTGCGTTAGCCGTAGCTAAGAACGGGCGCCCCAGGATGATAGGGACATGGTTGCTTGAGGTAAAGGAGGGCTCCGTGTCCCAAATGACAAAATCTACCGAAAAGTAGAAGGTGTCAACTTGGACGATCACGTCCTCAATTATGCCTCGTGGAATCTTCACGGTTCGATCCGCTAGTTGGAGAGTGACCTTTGTGGGCTTGAGGTCGCCCAAGTCAAGTTGCCTATAAATGGAGTAAGGAAGTATGTTTACACTTGCTCCCAAGTCAAGTAAGGCTTTCTCAATTTTATTATCTCCAATGATGCATGATATGGTGGGTGCACCGGGATCTTTGAATTTAGGCGGGAGATCATTTAGTAGAATGGAACTCACGTTATGAGCTAGAAAGACATTCTTTTTAACCTTCATCTTCCTTTTTACCGTTAACAAATCTTTGATAACTTTGCCATAGGCTGGAATTTGCTTGATGGCATCAAGGAAGGGCAAGTTTAGCTTCACTTGCTTAAGTACTTCTAGCACTTCATCACGTGGGCATCCTTTCTGTGAAGGAATCAACCTTTGAGGAAATGGAGCCGCGGTGGGTGGTTTCGCTACTACCTCGGGCTCACTAGCGTCTTCTTTGTCACTCTCGTTCAAGGGGACATCTTCGGCCTCATTCGTGCCGAGCGAAATCTCCTTGTCTTTAAGTACGTCTCGTGGGGGAGGTGACAAGTCAACTACCCTCCCGCTACGTAGAGTGGTGATTGAGCTACATTGCTCTTGATGTTCATGGAGTGTCGAGCTAACACTAGTTTGACCTTGGAGAGGTATTTGGTCTTGGGCAGGGAATTTGCCCTTCTCTTGAACACTTAACGAGGATTGTATTTTAGACAGATTCGCATTTATGTCGCCGATCAGACGATCATATTTGGCATTGGTTGCGGTCTGGTTTGCAATGAATTGATTCACGGTATCCTCGAAAGTCCTCCGTTGTGGCGGGATATAATTTCCATGAGGTGGTGGTACTTGCATATGTCCCTGCATGTGCAGAGCTTGTTGAAATTGTTGTGGAGGAGGAGGGGCAGCATGTGAAGGAGGGTTCATTGCGGCATGTTGTTGCCCGTAGCTAAAACCGGGATGGTTTTTCCACGAAGGGTTGTATGAATTTCCGTGCGGGGCACCGAAATTACCCTTACAGCCTCCTATTCCACTAACTTGCTCTTGTAATATTACTTTGGAGGCGGGTATCGTCGGGCATTCCTCAGTTGAATGTCCCGCCTCACAAATCGCACACACCGTTACGATAGGATTTTTGATAGATCCAACTACCTCACATAAGTCTCGCAGTCCTTTCTCAATGGTGTCCAACCGACAGTCCGACATAGAATTCTTATCTACGTGGAATAGACCGGACGTCGACGGAGCGGTGGTAGATTGTCGATTTCGGTTCTGAGCGTTCGGATCAGAGGTATCCCAGGATTGGGTAGTCTCGGCGACATACCTCATGTGAAGATCAGCGTCATGGGCATCTAGATCGACAAATGGACCACTTCCCATGGTTTCAACAAGCTGTTTAGAATTAAGATTTAACCCATTATAGATAAAGGAGATGATTTGCGATGGATCAAATCCATGATGGGGGCATGAAGCCACTAACTCGTTGAAACGTTCATAACATCGATGGAATGGCTCATTTTCTTGTTGCCCGAATGCTTGAATTTGAGCCTTGATAGAGATTGTTCGATGTGTTGGGAAGAATTTCTTGAGAAATTTAGACTGTAGCTCATTCCAGGATGGAATCGAGCTTGGAGGTAAAGACCATAGCCAAGCTTTGGCTTTATCTTTAAGCGAGAATGGGAAGAGTTTGAGGCGGATTACCTCTTGTGTGCAGGTTTGATCGTTGAAAGTATCACACACGTCCTCAAATTCCCTTATGTGGAGGTATGGCTTTTCAGAATCCATACCGTGATAATGTGGTAGTGTCTGGATCATCCCATTTTTGAAACGAAACTGCCCGGCATTATACGGGAGTATAATGCATCCCGGAGTGACAGTGCGCTCGGGATATAAAAATTCTCTCAACGGGCGGTACGGAGGCTCGTCCTCACCGGTAGTTGCATTACTGTGCTGCGACATCTTTCTTTCACTCGACGATTCGGCGTTCTCACTCGGTGTGCACGACGTGTGTCCTACGAAGGAAAAGGGAGTGTTGCTAGAAATTGAATGTGACGGTGTGGGAGGTGGGATCCAGAACTATGGGGCTTGTGGAGTGTGGGGACTATCAGGATTATACTCAACAAGTGGATTTTCGTGAATGCTGGTTGGAGTATTATGGGGTGTGGGAGTGGTTTCAGAATTTTGCATTAAAGCTTAGGAGAGATGATGATTGTGAATCTTTTTGAAATTTTTTATTTATTTATTTATTTTTTTTTTGGATTTTTGAATTTTTGGTCAACGCTTTGGATTAACTCGATCTAATCCTAAGTCTACCTAATTCCCCGGCAACGGCGCCAAAAACTTGACACGACTCAGAATGTATTTCTAAAGTGTGTGATCTCTAGGCTCAAGTGCAAGCCTATCGTTCAAGTAATAATCCGACAAGTCGGGTATCGATCCTCAGGGAAAAAGGACAACGAAGTTGTGACGACGGGATAAGATTGAGGAATCCTAGCGATGACTCTAAGAAGAAAAGAAAAAGATTGATTTGGCTTTTTGAGATGGATTAAACTAAATGCAATTATGAAACTATAATGATAAATGCAATTAACTAAATTATCTAGATTAAGAATGAAGGTTTGAATTGAAACTTTTAACTAAATGATGAGAAAACGGGATGGGAATACAATCCCCCAACCCTAGTGTAATGCAGTGACAATGTCAATCATAAATTTATCCGATTAATTCAAACCCGGAATTTAGTACTCCCAAGCATTATGTATACGAGGTTCAAGCCCGCGTCATACCTAATCCGAGGATGAGTAAATCGGTATCGCGGTAATTACACTCAAATTGTACTCTAAATCATCACGAGTACCCATAGGCAAACGAGATATAAAGATCTACAATTTTTATGAAATTACGCGATACGATCAAAATTAATCATTACATTCAGCGGATCGACGTTATACACATGCACTAACACATCAGGTTGGGTTCATGCATCCCAACCTTGAAAAACCTAGCCGGACATGTTACTTTGACTAATGCATGAAAAATAACGTTGCATGTGTATGAATTCATGATAAAACTAGATCTAAACATGTAAATACGTATTATGAATGCGGAGATGAGTTGAATCAAATAAGAAAAACTAAGCATGCAAGAACAATAATAAGAAACAAGAATCTTGAATTAAAACTAGAAAAGCAAACCCGAAACCATGAAATCTTGAAGCAATATAATCCCTTGATGTTCCTAGATGTTCCTCCCCTTTCTTTCTATCAAAAACTCTCTAAAAATAGCCCTAAAAGCTGCTCCTAGGTTAGTACCTTCGTTCCCCACAATATTGGAGTGTTTAAAACCTATTAGGAGACTTGGAGACCAATCCAAATGAAAGACAAAATTCTCGTGTCAGGTACAGCGAACCGGTTCGCAGGTACAGCGAACCGGTTCGCTGTACCAGCCTGGTCTTGCTCTCAACACTTAGATTTTTTTCTGGTTTTTCTCTTCTTTTCTTGGATTTTTCTTCAACTTCAACTGAGCATAACTTTTCAACCGTAGCTCGGATTTGGGTGCCGTTTTTTCCAGTGTGCTCGTTGTTCCGAGATCTTCAACTTTCCAGAAGGCCCCACCTCCAGAATCGGGCTGTAAAATTACGAAAATGCCCTTGAACTTGCCTTCCTAGCTTTTCTTGCACTGTCTTGCTTCCTCCTTTGCACTGCTTGCATAATTAACCTGTAAAACCAATAAGAGAAGCACGAAACACGAAATACTCGCCAACGAAGGTTAGTATCATAAATGTGAATCAAATCCATATCTGTTACATCACTCGGGTTCACAAAAGTACTGAAATTAGGGGGATAAATATACAATATTTATGCCCAATCAGGACAAAGTTAGGTCTTCCTGAGATATGCAATTGTTACGTGTTCTCGAAGACCAAAGAGGGTCTGTTGTATTTAAAAACCATAAGGTCCGATCGAGTTCTAGTGGTAAACCTCCCTAATTCTCATAAGGAATACTGGGAAAATGGTTTTATTGCAAGGAACTGGCAGCACCTTCCATTGTTGGAATGGGAAAAACCTCATGACCTCCCCCCATTCTTGACTATGGGGAGGCCAAAATAGGTCACTTCCTCTTTTTTGTCTTTTGCTAGATTTTTAAAGATTCTTTCTCATTCATGTGGCTTACATTCTTCTTCTTTATGGTTGCAGCTCGTAGCAAGAACCAGGAGCCAAATATCAGTGAGATCAATACATAAGAGCTCACGAAGTCCTGGATCACAAAGGAAAGACTAGTAGAAGGTGAGCATCCTAGGTCGACGACCTTTCTTTTGGTGTTTAAGAACACAGGTACCAACTTTATTGCTTGTCCAGTTGATCAGGTTCCACTTTTAAGGTCTCTAGAGGTAAGCCCCTCTGAAGAGGAAAGTTCTGAAGAAGAGGAGGAGAGTGAGGAAGAGAGAATAAGAGGAGGGGCATAGGTTGGAGAAGAAGAAGAAGAGGAAGAAGAGGAAGAAGAAGAGGAGGAAGAAGAGGAAGAAGAAGAGGAGGAAGAAGAATACATGAATCCCTAGTTAAGAAGAGGAAGTTAAGACTTCCTGATGATGATGACGATCACGAAGTTCTGTCTGACAGGATTCCAACCTTAAATATTTTTGTAGCAAATTCTCCCAAGGGCAGTGGTACTGGCCCGTCTGATAAGGGGAAGGATCAAAAGAGAGAGAAGGAGAAGAGGAAGAAATATGAAGAAGAGAGAAATAAAGAAGAAGGGAAGGATAAAGAGAAAGAGAGAAAGAGATAAGAAGAGGAGAAAATAAAGAGAGAGAAAATAAAGGCTAATATGTTAGTTTTTCATTCTGTTGGTGGGCCCACTATCCCTAGCCTTGAGGGGGCAAGTGTGGGCAACTCCCCTTCTCTGGACCAAATCTGCTGAAGAGGTCGATGCTCGCTTCTGATCGCGAGAGGTCCTCGAGGCTAGGGCCTTATTAACTTGGTCTAAAGACTGCACAAGGGATGGCCCTGATAAGTCCCTTCCACTCGTTTTATTTCTTTTTTATTTCTCACTTCTGCTCTAATTCCCTATTGTTCTATTTTTTCTGCAGATGCTTTATGACTTCACTACCCTACTGAATAATCATTCTGATAACTTTAGAAGGGAGGAAAAGCTGAAAAAGGCCCTAGAGGCTGAGAAGGTGGCCTTAGAGGTCGAGAAGACTGCCTTTGCTAATGCTCGCCAATCACGGGAGCATAAAAAGAAGAACATGTATAAGGCCTATGATGCCTTGGAGTCTTCTCAGAAGGTGATAGTGTAATACCCCTTATTTATGAGTAATTATTTTTATATTAATTTTCCATGCGGGTTAATTATATATAATAAAGAAATTTGGAGTAAATATTACTTTAAGTGATTGAAGAGATAATATTTACTGAGTTTTACAGATTTATTGTTAAGTGAATGTAAATAGCATCATATTATGTTTTATTGCGTCGTTGTGCTTTGAGCGACGGTTGTGATTTATATTCCAATGGAATCATTATTGATAAATTAAAATGATGTTGGAACATGAAATAATTTGTTATCTCGGATGCCAATTTAGAGGGCGCGGTTAGTCCGAAAATAGTCGAGATAGTCAAAATAAGTACCATGTTGTGTTTTTGGGTTTCAGGTACTTTTGACCGGTTATGACTTAATTATGTTGTTACGAGTCATTTTAATTGTGTAGTGGCATTTAAAGTTGGACTTAGTGTATTTGGGCATTTAAGTCTTCTAACAACATTTATTTCTCATTTATGTATTCTAAACTTGGATAGAGTTAGAGAGAAGAGAGAGCTTAGGAGAAAGAGGAGAGAAAGAGGGAAAATTGCAGATTGGAGCTTGGATTTGTTGATACCGGAAGATAATCTGAGATTATAACCCTAAGGCAAGTTTCTAACTTGCAAATATATATGATTGAGTGTGAATAATGTGTATTTATAGTTGTGTTTTGAGTTTGAACCATTAATGGAATTTGTTGATTTTGTTGGTTAAATCAAATATTAAAGGATCTAGATTTGTTTTTAATGGTCTTTTCTAGTTAGTTAACTTGTATAGATGATTTGGTGCTAGTATGAGTTGATTTGGTTGGGATTTGAGGAAATAAGAATGAGATTTGGGAATTTAGGGTTCATATAACCTGTAGCCCCAACTTGGCAAATCTTCCAAGGTGAATGATTCACCCTCCCTAGCGAATGGATTCGCTATAAAGGATGGCTACAGGTCTGGGGAGCCGAATCGATTCGGGTTAGGGCTGAATCGATTCGGCATGAGATAGGAAGTTGGGGTTCTCAACCGAATCGATTCACTTGGGCGAATCGATTCAAAATTCCTGCTATTTTAGGATATTTTTCTAACTTTGTTTTTAGCCCTTTTCTTTTAGGTTAAAGGCCTAGGAACCTTCTTTTATGAAGTAATAAAGTGTATTAGAGTCTTATATTAGGGGGATTAATACCCTAGCTTAGAGAGGATATAATTGGGATTATTTCAGGGCTATTTATGTAGAAGTTAGTACCTTTTTCCTATAGTAAGCTAGCTTAGGATTTAGGGAGAACTAGGTGTTATCGTTTTAGGACTTTTAGAGACTAGTATGAAGGAAATCACACTTTGTAGCCTTTAGTGATGTTGTGAGCTCTCTGTGATTATTTTGGGGACAATTATATGTTGTGGTTTGTCTCGTTAAGCACATATGGTTTCAGGATTAATAAAATGCACTTGTTAATTGGTATATTTATGAATCCTGACTTTCATATAGATACCTCTCTAAATGCTATAATAAGGGAAGTTACGCGGATGAGGTGATTTCCCCTGGCTAATGAATGCAGGAAAAATATAGTCCTCGGCTATAGGACCAGTGGTTACATTGTATATGGCCGCTTCCCACGCAACGTAATTTAGGGTGTCCAGGTGGTCTTGGTTATAGACCCTGGAAGATAATAGCTATTTAGGGGAACATCCAGTGTAGTGACTCCCGGAAGGATGGTCTTAGAATCGTTATTGTGATTGTAAGTATTCTCATTAATGCAGTATTTCATAAATGGCTGACGCATTATAAACCGAATATACAGACTGAGTTTACCAAAGATGAATGAACTTGAGAAGTTGTATTTTACGAAACCGAGATTTAAGTTGATTAGAGTGGAATTTAGTTAATTCTCTTACATTAATGCATAATTAACATTATTAATGCTATTGTGATAGGATGTGCAATTAGATGAGAGGTGAGGAAAATTCTTGTTTGTGAGAGCGGATTGGAACTGCTTATGAGGTCTAGCATTCATAACTATTATGCATTTTATTCACATGTTTATCATATCAAACCGGGCCCTGACCCGTTTATATCTCTCTGTCTTGTATAGCCTTCTTTTACGCCCAAGTGCTCCGCCACAAGGACGCACGTGTTTATTTCTCCTTCATTGTGTCCAGGGGCTATAGCATTTTTGAGGATGTTATAGGACTTTTGTTATAGACGCATCACTCTTTTGTATAATCTAGTTATGATCAATCGGGATATTCGAGCGTGTTGCCTAAGTTTTGTAATTGTATATATTGTTTGTATTTGATTATAATACTCGGTGTAACCTATTTTGTACAAGTCTATTAACCGACAACTTATTCAGTTATTGTGTAGTGAATGATTGTATATAAATGTCATCTGTCTTTATTTATATCCACCCTCTTTTCAAATTAGATTGTCTAACTGGTTTTATTTAAACTTACAAATTAAATTGACATCCTTTTTCTAAAATAATTGGTGGTTATCTCGTACTACTATTCTCACGACAGTGATGCTAAGAATGGATAATTTATAATTCCTGTATTTATTGGAGTATCAGGCTGACCACCTTTTATTTTAATAAGCGAGGTATTACAGATAGTTACCGAGAAGTCAGAATTGGCGGAGGACAGTAAAGAATTGACTGACAAGGTGGACAAGATGGAATGCGACCTTCCCCAAGCCAAGGATTATAGCTATCGAGAAGGCTTCTACAAAGCTTACGAGGATGCTGAATGCCAAATGGATTATGATTTTAAGGTCTCTTTTAATAGGGGATGGGACCAAACTTTGAAGGCTACAGGAAGCCCTGCAAGTTCTGAGCTTTTCGACCTTCATTCTCCCCATCTAAACCCTTTTATCAAAGATGAAGAAGGAGATGGTGATGACTAGGCTACTGGTAATACTGAGATCGTCCCTGCTGCAGTTGACGGGAGCACTAATGTTGGCCAGAAGCAGCAGGTGGTCGATAAGGGGAAGACCAAGGTTGGGTAAGACCAGGTGAAAGACTAGGGCTCTCGTAGAATATGAGTTCCTATTTTCCTTGTATAATTTTTAGTTTTTATTGGCCTGTACCCTTATTTTGTAAACTTTATGTAGTATCCAGTGGCCCTTGTTTTCTTTGTGATAATGAAATTTTTTCCCTTGGTTCATTCGTTCATCTACTTGAGTTTATGCTAATGCTTGCTTTTGGTTTGACATGTATTGTTTCTAGTCTGCTGATTTAGATCGCTATATTTCTCCCAATTCTCAATTGGGTAGAATTCTTGGACCTGATATTAGTTTACAAGCTCCCAAAGACTTTATGAAGATTTATAAATTGCTCATAGCTAGGAATGAATAATACAATAACCAAACTAAAGTGATTGCCAAGATAAATGATGACCTTTAGGAGATGGAAGAGATAGGAGCCTCTGTTTATGAGCAAGTTAATTACCTGAAGGACCAACTTTTGGCGAGGACTGAGATAGACCAAGTGGGGGAGGTCCTACAGTCTGAGAATGATGCTTTGCGAAATAAGGTGGAGAGCTTGAAATCTTTCATCGAGGTATTGAAAGACAACCTCAAGAAGCTGAGATACTATTTTAAGGCAGGACCCAGAGAGGTTTGGGGAGAGGGGGAGAGGGGTAGAGGGTTATAATACTGGTTGGGTAGATGTCCAAGAAAAACTAAAGGAGGCTGAGAGCATTGCTTTCTCCTGAGGACGGTTGAGCGTTCTTAAAGAGGAGAGAACCCTGAAGGAATCCAAGCTTTGGTACAAATACCAGGTTGAATGTCCTGCCTATAGCCATAACCCCTTCTCGATACATGATGAATGGATTTCGGTCGATGCCATTCCTCCCCAACTCTTGGAACAAGACCTTGATGAAGATGTCTAGGAATTTTCCCTGAAGCCAGATGATGGTCAAAGGGTAGCTATAGCAGAATATCTTTCTCAACACCCTGGCCCCTCTTAGGCTTTTGTATATTTGTTTTTGGTTTTGTGATTGTAATATTATATCCATAATAAAGATTTTTCTTATGTTTTGAGCGTTGTGCTGACCAATCATAGGTTACTTAGTACTTTCATAGGTTACTTAGTAATATTATATCCACATTTTGTGATTGTAATATTATATCCATATTTTATTTTTCGTAGGTTACTTAGTACTTTCATCGACTAAAATGATATTGATTGACCAATCATAGGCTTTAAGTAGACCATTACTTTAGTTTGAATCATTTTGTGCCTTGGCAGCTGTGGGGACTAGATTTTGTTTAAATCCCACAATAATGATCGACCTGGCCCAACGGATGCAAAGAGCAGCCCGACCTCATATCCAGCGACGAAGCTACAAGTGTGTACAGTCCCCACTGCCCTTAAACCAAGTCACCCCTATAATATTGTAGAGATATTCAAGGGATACATGGATCACTTACATCTATAAATTGTAACCCCTGGCCCGGGGCATAGGGGCATGTGACCAAACATATTGATAGATACTTAATAAAACAGTAGACCTCTTCGTGGACGTAGGCAAGTTACCGAACCACGTACATAGTTGTGCTGTGTGTGTGATTTTCCGCTTTCCCCATTGATTGTGATTGTTCTTCGTATAATCTCTATTATGATATTTTTTTAAAAACACAACTGGCACCGTCTGTGGGAATGACTGTTATTCCTACGAGAACACTCACTAATTAAAAGCCTTCGATGTCTCACCACAACAGTAACATCCCTCAATCTGACGATGTTCAGGAAGAACCTGCCCTTCCCAAGGTAAGGTCAGAAGTTTGCTAACCAAATCCAAGGCTTCACCAGTAAAGGCAGTCTTCTGAATAGAGTCATGGACCACCAAGGTCCACACAGATTTCCAGGTTGGTCGATGCCTATAAGGCAAGACTTAGATAATAAAAAGAATCCACTCGTCTCCTAGAAGAGGAGAATGCTCGCTTAAAAAGTTGACTGGAAAGAATGGAGAGGGATATCCATACAAATACAAGACGATGCTATGATCGGACTCCTAGTCCTCAGGTGAGCGAGTCTCACAGCCGAGGAAGAATCCCTAGGCGTGACCAAGGAAGGATTGAGAGGAATATGTTAGAAGATGGTCGATCAGAAAGACTAAAACCAACTCGACACCGCGACAGTCCTGGTCGACAGAATAATGAAATCAAAAGTTTAGTCTGTAGGGAGATGGATTAGTACCCAGCCCACCGAGGGGCTAGCCAGAAGGTCTCTTAACACCAAAATGAAGTCCCCTTTCTCAAGGGCGATAGAATAATAAGATCCCCCCAAGAAGTTCGCGATCCTTAGATTCAAGATCTATGATGGGAAACTGATCCTATCGATCATGTCCAATAGTACAAGTAGACCATGAACCTATGGTGCCACAACGATGCATTAATGTGTTGCATCTTCCCGTACAGCCTACATAATGTAACCCATAAGTGATTTGAGAGGCTTCTATACAAATCTATCAAGAGCTTTAAGGCTTTGACTGAATTATTTATAACTCGCTTCATAACTAGTAGCTCCCACCCCAAGTAGATGGATGCACTACTCACCATGAAGAAAAAGCCACAGGAGAACCTCAGGGAATACGCTAAGAGGTAATGGGAGATTTTCAATGATATTGAGGACTACTCGGAGAAGGTTATCGTAGCATCCTTCAAGATCGATCTGCCAAGCACTTCCTTATTGCACTAATCCCTAACTAAGAAGGAGCCTAATTCCATCAAGGACCTAATGGACCGTATTGAAAAATACGCCAAAGTTGAAAATGTAATCCATCTTAATGCGGGGGATAATGGTCGCATAAAAGCGGACAAAGGAACATAAAAGAATGATACCTAGAAGAAAGGACACAAGAATGGGGACAATAATGACGCTAAAAATGATAATAAGAATGACCCCTCGAAAGCGTTCCAGGTTGTTAACACAGTCTTCAAGGAACCAATCTATAAAATCCTCGCCAAGATCAAGGAAGATCCATTTATTAAATGGCCAAAAAAGATGGGAGGAGATCCAACGAAGTGAAACAACGCATTGAGGTGTGCGTTCCATAAAGAGGGCGATCACATGACTGAGCACTGCAAAGCACTCAAATCTCATCTCGAGGAGCTAGCCCAGGCTGGCCAAATCAACGAATTTATAGATAAGAAGGCAGAAAAAGTCGCAGCCAATGGTGACCAGAAGCCAGACAACGTCCTCGAGGACGAGGTAGGTCGCGATTTCACGATTATTCGTGGGGCATCAGAACTCAAACAAGTACAGGGGAATGCTATTCGGATGGAAGTTAAGAAGCTAACTGCCGTCATGCAAGCTTTTTAAATAGACCCCACCAAGACTCAATTCGGCAAGCGTCGTCGACCAGAAGAGGTCGACTACATCAAACACATTGTGTTTACTGAAGACGACCTAGTTGGGGTAAAACCCCCTTATCATGACATGTAAGGGCAAGTTTTCAATCGAGTCATTTATAGTATTGGCTACATTTCGTTGGACAAAATTCTTTTAGGTCATTTCTAATCACGCTTCATACAACCTTAGAGAATTGGGCATCCAAAGTTCACGTGACATCAATATGAATTTCAATTCCATTGTCCTAAAAAGGTATATGGCCAAAATCATTTTTATGTGTTGGAGTAATTTTCACAAGAACTAATTTGCATAAAAACCATTTTAGAAAGTAATTTTAAATATTTTTTTTAAAGAAAAAGAATTCTCGTTCGAAGTATTTTCCAGGTCGTTCGAATGACCTGGATCTAACGACCTAGCCCAGCCTACACTGGTATCTCGTTAGAAGTTCATTAGAAATGTCGTTCGAATGAGATTTATAATGACTTATCTAACATATATACTGGACTATCGTTGGATATCTCATTCGAACAAAAGGTCGTTCGAACGAGATCTGTCAGTTTTGAATTTTTTTTTAACTATTTTCCTGCAGTTATTTTAAATAACTGCTATTGACCACTGCTTTTCCAGTTTTTATACATGGACGAGAATTAGTTCTTTTGACAAGGAAGTTTTTCACATTCTTGATAACAAAAATTTCATATCTTCCTTTTTGATAAAAACCCTTCTCCAACAAAATTTAACTTTTAAACCAAAACCCCATGCCATCAACTTGAAATTTAACAAGTACACTTGCAGTGGATTTTCGTGTTCAATATTTTTAGAGACGGAAGTTTGGGCTTCGGTGGATACCGTGACATGAGTAGTGTCGAGCAACGTGTTAGAGCTTCGCGTAATACAAATTCGGAGGTAGAGGACGACATCAACATGTATTGTTGAGTCAAAGTTTGTAAGTCTTTTGAGTCCTTTGTAAAACCTATTTGTAGTGGATTTGTTTAGGCCCAGCCGTCCGAGGTTTTTCCCATTTGGGTTTTCCTCGTACATTGGCGCGTTGTGGTTGCAATTTTTACACTTTACGTTATTTAATCACATAAATGTATGCGTAGGATAAAAATGATAAAATTGGCTAATTTTATATCTCTTAATCAAGATAACAATCCCATCATTTTAATTGTTAATTGTTCATGCTGATCTTTAAATTTGCAAAGAAAATTATAATTATAATATTTCTCTACTTGGAAAATTTTTATATAGTGTAGTGTGCGTATTCTACAAAATAACCTCAGTTCATATAACCTTTCAACTTCAAATTGGTATCAGAGCTAGTCTCTAAAAGTTATTTAGATGAATCCTGGAGGTTATATGGAAAGTTTTTCGTCGAATAGACTACCTATGTTTGATGGAACTAATTACACCTATTGGAAAGCACGTATGAAATCTGCCCTTAATTCAATTGATGAACGTTTTTGGGTTGCTGTTGAAAGTGGATGGTTCCCTCCTACTATGATTGTTTATGATGAAACTATTTTAACACTGGTAGAAAATTGGAGTGAGGATGAATTGAAATGGTGTAACTTTAACTCTAAAGGTTTAAATGCCTTGTTTAGTGCGGTGACTCCTGATATATTTCGTCGTATACTGACGTGCGAGACGTCAAAGGAAGCTTGGAATATTCTCCAAGTTACTCATGAGGGAACTAGTGTAGTTAAACCTTCAAAACTTCAAAACTTAACAACTCAATTTGAAACCATCACCATGAAAGAAACTAAAACGTTTGATGAGTTTTATGCTCGTATATCTGATATTGGTAACTCTTGCTTTAACTTAGGTGATAAAATTTCTGAAGATCATGTTGTTAAGAAAATACTTAGATGCCTTCCTAAGCGGTTCATTCCTAAAGTTACTATTCTTAATTCCTTAGGAAATCTAAATACTTTAAAACTTGAAGAGCTTTTTGGTGATCTTCAAACATATGAATTAGATATGTTTCCTAAAGATAGAAAAACCAAAGATAAGGGTCTTGCATTGAAAGTAAAGAAAGAAGAAGTATCTGAGTCTGATATAGATCTTGATGATATTTCTCTATTTTCTAAAAAATTTCTCAAATTCAAAAAGCAAAACCCAAAATTTGAGAACAACAAAAACAAAGGTAATAGAAAATTCAATAATCAGGATCCTAAGAAATTTAGTACATACAACTTTAAAAAGGATGATTCAGAGAGATGCTTTGAGTGTGAGGGTCATGGTCATAGAGCGTTTGAGTGCCCTACTAAACTTAAGAGACAAGGTAAAGAAAAGGCAGTTTATAATGCTACTCTAAGTGAAAGTGATAATGAGTCTGAAGACTCTGATGACTCTAACCCATATAGAAATAATTTCACTGCATTTGTAGCAAGTCATGCCAGTAATTCAGGTGAGTCACATTCTAATGTTGTCAATTCCGAGCAAAATCTTGAGGTTACTTCCACTCACTCTACTAGTAGTGATGAAACAGGAAGTGAGAGTGAAATAGATGAGAGTGAATTGTAATTCGCCTATTCTGAATTATATACTGAGTCTCTTTGTATTCAAAAGTTAAATAAAAGATTAACCTTTAAAGTTTTAACTTTAAAAAAGGAGTTGAAAAGTCTGAAGGAGAAGGAGTCTTTAGTTAGTCAACTCGAGGCAATTAAGATATCTCTTTTTGAGAAGCTTATCTTGGTAGGTAAATAAAAATATGACTTAATTATATCCTTGGAAGGTGAAAACAAAGATCTTCATGAGTCTTTAGAGATTAGAAAATCTCTTGAAGCTAAAATTGTCCAACTTGAAAAAGATCTTGAGTCCTCTCGAGAAGTCAAAGTCACACTCGAAGATAATTCAGGAAAAATGGGAAAATTATTTCTAGGTCTGATTTTAGGATATAAGGAGAAAGGCTATCAAGAGAGAAAATATATAGGATATGAAGAAGGGGAGTCATCCAAAGTCAAACCCGAACCCGTAGCTAATTTTGTTACCAAATTAAATCCTCCTAAACCTTATCTATCTAAAATAAGTCTACCTAAGAAATCTCCAAAAGTGACTCCAAAACAACCTTATGTGTGCACTTATTGTCACAAACGGGGTCATCTTAGAAATTTTTGCTACAAGATTGGGAAGAACTCTTATTTCACAACTTCTAAGCAGAACTATAGCTCCTTAGATAATCTTAAGAGCCAAGTTGAGTATCTATTTTATACTTGTAAAGATCTTATGGAAGATTTTCTAAGGTTCTAAAAAGTCCAAAGGAATAATTCCAACCAATATACTAGATTCAACAAAGGGAAGAATACAACTCAAGCTTGGATTAAGAAAGATAATACCAATAAAGCTTTTTTTGCTCATGTTTCTCTTAAATCTCAAAACACCTATCAATGGTATTTTGATAGTGGTTGCTCGAGACATATGACCGGTGATAAATATTTGTTTACCCCTCTTGAAAACTATAAAGATGGTAAGGTCACCTTTGGGGATGGAAGCAAATCTCGAATCATGGGTAGAGGATCTATTGAAATTTTTGGGTTTCCTAAACTTGAAAATGTCCTTTATGTTGATGGTATCAAGGCAAATTTGATAAGTATTAGCCAATTACATGATGAAAATCTTGATGTCAACTTTAGTCAATAGGAGTGCACCGTTTATGATAAATTTGGTGAGTCTATTTTACAAGGTGTGAGAACTCGTGACAATTGCTACAAAATAGTTCCTAAATCCTCTTTAGTTTGTAATAGTGTAAAAGCCTTGTCTGTCGATCTTTGGCACCAAAGGTTAGGTCATGTTAACTTTAGAGATCTTGATCGATTAGTTAGAAAAGAGCTAGTTCGAGGTTTACCATCTCTAGGAAAACCAACCTCCACTATTTGTGAGCCTTGTCAATTAGGAAAGAAAATTAAGAATCCTCATAAAAAAAACTTAATAAATACCTCTTGTGTCTTAGAATTGATACACATGGACCTTATGGGTCCCACTCGTACCAAGAGCATAGGAGGAAAGATATATATTTTAGTAATGGTGGATGATTTGTTAAGATACTCCATAGTAGTTTTTCTAAGAGAAGAATTTGATATTGTTGATTTTCTCACTGTTAAATGTAGAATTCTTCAAAATCAGCACAGTGTTACCATAAATTGCTTTAGGAGTGATAATGGAACCGAATTCAAGAAATCGGGTGTAAATGCCTTTTGTGATTAAATAGGGATTAAGTATGAATTCTCGGCCGTTCGAACTCCACAACAAAATGGTATAGTTGAAAGAAAAAATCGAACGATCCAAGAAATGGCAAGATCTATGCTCTTAGGAATAAGTGTGCCTCGTAGGTTTTGGGACGAAGCGGTTAACACAGCATGTCACAACGTAAATAGGGTTTATTTGCGTCCTAATAGTAACAAAACACCGTATGAATTGTGAACTAATAATAAACCTAATTTGGCCTATTTTAGAGTTTTTGGTAGTACTTTTTCTCCAAGCTAGGTTAGAATCGGTTCGCCTTTTACTAGACATAGCATGTCACCTTAAATTTAAATTGTATCAAATGGATGTCAAAAGTGCTTTTTTAAATGGTATTCTTCAAGAAGAAGTCTATGTGAACAACCTAAAGGGTTTAAGGACCCGAATCATCCTAATCATGTATTCTTTCTAAAGAAAGTGCTATATGGCTTGAAATAAGCACCCCGTGCATGGCATGAAAGACTCACTTCCTATCTCCTTTCTCGTGGCTTTTTGAGAGGGGGAGTAGATATGACACTATATGTCCGTTGTTATGAGAAATATATTCTAGTTTCACAAGTGTATGGCGACGACATAGTGTTTGGTTCTACGTGTGATAAACATACTCAAATTTTTTGAAAAGAAATGCAAGATGAATTTGAGATGAGTATAGTCGGTGAACTTACCTTCTTCCTTGGGAAGTTCGTCAACTCGAAAGTGGGATATTTTTGTCCCAAACTAAGTATGCTAAAGACCTTGTTAAGAAATTTAAACTATAATCCACTAAGCCTTCACGTACTTCAACGAGTTCATCTATTAAACTTAGCAAGGACACCGAAGGAAAGGATGTATAGCACACTCTCTTTAGGAGTATGATAAGTAGTCTACTTTACCTGACCGCTAGTCCCCCGGATATTTACTTTAGTGTAGGAGTTTGTGCCCGATATCAAGCCGCCTCAAAAGAGTCTCATTTACTTTCCATTAAACGTATCATTAAATATGTTAGTGGGACCCTATCTTTTAAGAATTGGTATTCCTTCGACACAAATGATTGTCTATCGGCATATTCGGACACCGATTGGGCAAGTGATGTTTATGGATGCAAAAGTACTTTTGGCAGTTGTTTCTACTTTGGAAGTGCACTTGTCTCATGGATAAGCAAGAAACAAAATTCTATTTCTTTGTCCATGACGGAGGCCGAATACATAAATGCCGGGAGTTATTGCACTCAACTCATTTGGATGAAATAAATGTTGGAAGATTACGGTATTTCTCAACGCACTATGACTATCTATTGTGACAATACAAGTGCAATTCACATTTCCCGTAATCCCGTTCAACATTCTAGAACCAAGCATACTAGGATACTTGAGCATTTTATTCGTGACTTGGTTGAAGAGAAAATTGTTTCCTTAAGCTTCGTTGGCACCAATCAACAATTGGCCGATATCTTCACAAAACCTTTAGATGTCCTTAGGTTTGAAAACCTTAGGAAATCGATTCGCTCCATTAATTGAGATCGAAGCCGCCTATCTAGTTTAGGTTGTGTTTATTTTTTATGTTTTTACCTATGAACTAGATTATCTTTGTAAATATTTTATTCAAAATTTCAATTTTTTTTTCTTTTCAAGGAAAACGGGAATGGTTAGAAAAACTTTCACAAATTTTTGTCCATATGGTTTTGTGTTCGATGTGCTCGGATCACTATTCTATTTCATGTCCACGTGGCTTTCGATGAGTAGTTAAGCCGGACTTCGTTTCTCTTGTGCACTACAATGCTCTTTTATTATATGTATTTCTGTGATTGCCTTATATATTTGCCTTATTGCACACACTTTTCACGAAATATTATGGATATCTTTTTCACATTGCACTCGTATGGTGAGATTTGGTGTTGTCTTTTAAATCTTAGTGACACTCTTATAAGAAATTGAAAGTGTGCATGATCATCCATTGCTCGGATTTAAACAAAAAAATGTAATTATATTCATTCGGTTGTTTGTTGTTTCTAGCAATGGACTTGAGCTGCGAAAAATAAAAAGTTTTTGCATGAATAGCCTCCATTTGCATTATAGAATTAATGCCTAAAATTGAAGCATTGAAATATGATATATATAATTCCAAGGCTAAAATTATTTAGCTTGATTGATTCTTCAAAAGAAAAGTCTCAATCTAAAGTTGTTAATGGGAGATGTAAGTTCAAGATCAATGGGCATGCGGATTTATTCGGTACATTGCTTTCTAATTGTGACAACATTGGCAAGAGAATCATCTATCTTGTATGCGTGTTGATTTAGTGTTTGAGTGTCCTATGGTATTTCTTTATTGACACAAGGATGATGTGAGTGCATATTGCGTCTATATATTTTTTGGCATTTCGCACTTGTGCGTTGTGTTAGGTAAAACCTCTCAATCGCATTGTTCACAGCCCTACATCTCCGCTCCCATGGTTTGGATATGGCATCACAACCTAGGACAATTAAAACTTTCATTCTTGGCAACTTTTTGGCCTTCCCAATTCCTTCTTATATGTTATTTTCATGCTTATTTTATTTTTCTTATTTTTTAACCTATTTGAATTTCGTCAGAAAAACTCGTTCAAATGAGTTTTTGAAAAACATTTCCAAATTCAAGTCTGGAATATCGTTCGAATTGTCATTCGAACGAAAATTTCGTTCGAATGAACTTCTAACGAATTTTCTAACGAGGTTCATTATATACTTCTGGCATATCGTTCGAAATAAGTCGTTCGAACGACATTTCTCATTCGAACGAGCTAAGTTTATTTTGGGCGGTTTTCCTTTCCCATTTCTACCGCTTCATTTTTTTGGGTCTCTCTCTCCTCGTTCCCCACGATTTCCCCATTTCCCCACTTTCCCAAAATTTCTCCATCTCTCTTCTCCGACTTTCCGTCTAATCGTCTTCCACTATACACCCATTACCCCTCACCTACATTCCATCTATTTCATCTTCCACACCCTCATCTCTCCTCCACTCATCATTCTCAATCTAGGGTTCCGAGTTGGAGATCTCCCTCTACTCTCTTCTAGGTATCTTCTTTCTCTTTCTTCTCTTCTTTATATGTATCTCTCTCTCTCTCTCTCTCTCTCTCTCTCTCTCTGAGAGAGAGAGAGAGAGAGAGAGAGAGAGAGAGAGAGATTTTTCTTTGGGGCTATATAATATTATAATTTTTTTTGCCCCTAATTAAGTTGAACTCCATGAATATTATCATTCTTTTAAAATTCAAATCTTTTTTGATAATTTCATGTAACTTCCCTTCATTATTTTTTTTCCTCTAATGGAGGATGGTAATTGTTGCTATTTGGTTTGTTGGTGTGTTTGGAGGTTTGGAGGTTTGGATGGATTTTGTTTGGGTAGGTCCTAGTTTAGCCCTCTAAAATGGCCCCTCGTAGTCGTCGCACCCGTCGCATAAGTGACTCTCCCGAGGAATGCTCTTCTTCCTCATCTTATGAGGATAACAGTGTTAATGCGTCCATCGCTGATCTTAAACTGCGTTGGCGGACTCTCACCAGTCATACCCAATACCATACATAGGGTTTTTCCATTAGGTCCATTGCCCGAGAAAAACTTGTCCATCTCACATCTCTAGCAGGGACCACAGTTCACTCCTAGATATCTGACTTAGGGTGGGACCACTTGTTCAACATCACTGACACAATTTTTCCTGAGCTTATTCAGGAATTTTATTTTTGGATATTTGTTCGGGAGGATCATATTTTCTCTCGAGTGAGAGGTCGGGAGATCATTGTCAGTCTTGACTCCATAGCTTATCTCATCTCTTTACCCCATGTAAATAATCCATCCTACCCTTGTGTGACACCCCGACTAATTAAACACCGGGTAGCTACTCCTTTATAAAATTAATTCAAAATGCCAACTTGGCTCAGTTAATAGCATCACTGTCGAAAACGTTTTATTATTACTAACCACCTAGTATTTAAAAAGTAAGTGCCAAATTTTTTATTAAATCTGATTAACATGCAACAAGAGTAATGAATAACTAAATAACACCATTCACCATACTGAAGTAACAAGAACAACCATCACAATATGTAAATATAACCTGGAGGAAAAACTCCTCAATACAAATCCCACAACTAATATGTAAACTGAAATAAATAACTAAAACTGAATACTGAGCAATACATGCTAGAGTCTGAAAACTGAAATGTAAAAATGCTCTAAATAGGAATGGGCAACATGCCCTACAACTGATAGATAGTGACTCTGGAATCCAAAAGATAGAAGCGTCTATGAGCAAATCCCTGTAGCTTCCACAACCAGCTACAGCACGTCACCTGAATGAGTACCTATGCTTGGTGTCCTTGTGGCTGGGCACCTAAAAAGGTTTTACAAGAAAATATATTTGAAAGCAAATGGGTCAGAGCCCGAAAGTGGAAATCATTTTAAAAACCTGCAAGTGCTTTAAAAACATTTACAACATTAAATGCAAAGTACATGTTAGGACGTGCACTCACATTATATTCTCACCTCTCGTCTAACTGTGCACTCCTAACGCAAGTACCCATCTATAACTACCCATACTACTAGCTAACTGACAACATAACTAGCTAGACTACCACGGGTTCTACCCATGTAATCGGTTCCATATAACATAACAACTATCGTAATTAAGTAGAGGTTTACTATGAACACAGTTACTAAATATGCCAATGATATAACTATCAGTTAACTCATTATATAACTCGAAACAATACCGTAATATTTTTACAACATTAACATGAGGATTTCCATTAATTTAATGTATATTATTCACATCATAAATATACGATACAAGCACCCCGCAATCTAAGCTGTAGTGCACACATACTCTGCTATCCATCCCGGTACATCACGTACATAAGGATTACATATTCCGAATCTCTCAGGAATAGTTTACTGATAACAACATCACAAATAATGGAGGCGAACACAGTCACCATCACATGGGTCACGCACATACCTACGCTCCCATGGTCAGCGGACTTATCAATATCACAATAAGTCTTTCTATGACCTATGTTCATCAAGGTACCAGTCTATATCCCCCCCGTAGGCACACAAGGATTAGAGGGTCCTAAGCGAACGAAACCTCCCGTGATAGCAAGTATGGTAGGTATGTCATACAAACAATCCATATACTAATACTAAGTAAACACACATCTTAGTAATACCGTATTTTAATCGTAGTACATATCGCATTCTCGTACTAACTAATTATCACAACTTATATTATTCCGGTTCATAATTATACGTGCTATATTTCATCCTCACATCGTAGTAGTCACTCACGTCTCAACCCGAAAGATTCATTGAATATAACTCTCGTATATGATTTGCTAATCCCAACAACCCAAAAGTCCCAACTAAGTTACTATATCATCAAAGGGATGCTAACTCTACCCTTGAACCATCTCCCGGAACTCCAAAAGTCAAAACAGTCCAAAAAGGGTCAAACTGTCAACTCGTTAGAAGTCTCGTTCGAACGAGGCTTCGAACGAGTTTGGACTGTCAGGTCGTTAGAAGTCTCGTTCGAACGAGGCTGTTCGAACGAGATCCCAGTTCGTTCGAACGAACTGACCCTTCTAACGATATCTCGTTCGAACGAGATATCGAATGAAAATCCTACTCGTTAATAACGACTGGTCAACTCGTTAGAAGCTCGTTCGAACGAGCTCGTTCGAACGACCTGGGGGCTGCTTCTAACGAGATGCCAGTTTCGGCCCAGAATTTCCCAAAAATCGTTTTTCACCATTTTTACTCCTCAAACCTCTTCTAAAATTCGTTCCCACAATATATTGAGTTCTCTAAACATCCTCAAACATGTTAAGGGGTTATACTAACATCATTAAAGGGTTTGATATCATCTAAACATCATTAAATCACAATTTCTACACTAATTCCCAATTTTCTTCAAGAACATAAACCCTAACTTCTTCTCATCATAAATTCCCAGATTTTAATTCGTTTATACATCACCTAGATATGAAATATCCGAAATTAAATCTCCCAACAATGTTTCTACATGCAAACCTATCCCAATATTCAATAATAACTTCAAATTTCATGGGTTTTCTTTTAATCTTTCAAGAACAATTAAGATTCTTCAATTTCTAACATGGAAAAGACATTCTCAGTAATTAAATGGAAATAAAGTCACTTGCCTTGGTTTGATTTCTGAATTTGGTGTGGATTCGGTGTAGAATTCCTGCAGAATCTCTCTCTCTCTCTCCTTCTCCAAGCTTTCTTCTCCAAAAGGCTATGGTGGCTAGGGTTTGCTTTGGGAAAACTTATGAAACCTAATTTCAATAAACCTCCGTAGCTTGTTGGGTTAATAAGGGTTGGTTGGGGTCAATCCTTATCAGATTACAACTCTCAATTTTCGTCACTTTTAATTACCCAAAAATACCAAATTACTAAAATACCCTTTAAGTTACCGGTATGGTCTAAAATTACCCCGGGACCCAAACTATACCCCCGGCTAGTGTTTTCTGACTATCTCGACCCTTCCGGACGCGTTGGCGCACTCAAAATGACCATACGGATTATAGATTTTAAATTCACTTTTTATAAATAAAATATTATACCGTGACGCGGCGGTCCCACGCGTCTCAATAAAATTTCCAAATTGCCGTATATAAATCTCACGACAAATTTTATAATACCAAGTTCATATATAATCATATATGCACATAATCAAATACCAATACGCATCTCATTAGTATTTATAACCCGGATTAATTTCCAATTAATACGCATTTAATTAATTAATCCCAAAAAAATAAATATAGCCAAAAGTACGGGGTATTACATACTTCCCCCCTAATAACTGAATTTCGTCCCGAAATTCGAAACTAGAAAGTACCTGCTAAAAACAGCTCTGGATAACGCTCGCGCATCTCATCCTCGCGCTCCCATGTGGACTCCTCGACATTGTGATGTCGCCACTGAACACGTACTAACGGGACTATCTTTGACCGTAGTTTCCTCTCGCTTCGGTCCAAAATAGCAATCGGCCCTTCCTCATAAGAGCTATCCGGCTGGAGATCGATGTCCTCCACAGAAATGTGAGAATGAGCCAAATCATCCCTAAGGTATTTCCTCAGCGAGGAAATATGGAACACGTCGTGAATCCGATGCAAATGCTCCGGTAACCCGAGTCTATACGCAACCGGTCCTATCCGCTCAATAATAGGAAACGGCCCCACATACCTCGGTGCCAACTTCCCCTTCTTCCCGAAACGCATAATCCCCTTCATCGGAGAAACCCTGAGCAAAACCTGGTCCCCCACTTGGAACTCCCTGAAAAACCTCTTTGCATCAGCATAACTCTTCTGCCTGTCTTGAGCTACCCGAATGCTACTTCGAATCAACTCAATCCTTGCCGAAGTATCCTGGATCACTTCTGGCCCAAGTAGTTTGTTGTCCCCCCACTTCCAACCAACATGCTGGGGAACGACAAGGCCTACCGTACAATGCCTCAAACGGAGCCATGCCAATCGTGAACTGATAGGAGTTGTTGTAAGCAAACTCCACCAGTGGAAGGTACTGCTCCCATCCACCCCCGAAGTCAATAATGCACATGCGTAGCATGTCCTCCAACATCTGATTGGTGCGCTCTGTCTGCCCATCGGTCTGCGGATGATAAGCCGTACTTAACCGCAATTCCGTGCCCATGACCTCCTGGAAACTTTCCCAAAACCGCGAAACAAATATCTTGTCTCTGTCAGACACGATATTCAGGGGCACACCGTGAAGTCTCACAATCTCTGAAATGAAGAGCTGGGCATACTGTCCCGCAGTGTAATCAGTCCTAACGGGTAAAAAGTGAGCGACCTTGGACAACCTGTCCACAATTACCCAAACGGAGTCGTGACCCCTCTGCGACGTAGGCAACCCCGTGACAAAATCCATGGATATGCTCTCCCACATCCACACCGGAACCTCCAACGGTTGTAGCAATCCTGCTGGTCTCTGATGATCCACTTTTACAAGTTGACAAGTGGCGCATTTCGAGACAAACTCAGCGATATCTTTCTTCATACCGCTCCACCAATACTGCCGTCTCATGTCTTGGTACATTTTGTCCCCTCCGGGATGTACCGCGAACCGTGAGCCGTGCGACTCTGCCATCACCTCGTGCCGCAATTCTTCCCCTTCCGGAACTACCAATCTCCCATTGAAGCGCAATCCCCCGTCTGAGCTAACGGTATAGGACTCAGCTCCCTCAGCGAGTAATCGAACTATCTGCTCCTGACAGAACGAATCATTTGCCTGTGCCCGTACAACCTTCGTGACAATCTGCGGTGTAACGGTCATCACAGACATGAAAGATCGGGCCACTGCATCCTGGTGTCCCAATTCCTTCCACTTCGCTTTCCACACCTCTGCCACCTTGTCTGCTGGCCTACGGCTTAACGCGTCTGCTACCACGTTAGCCTTACCCGGGTGGTACTGTATGTCGAACTGGTAGTCTTTCACAAATTCAAGCCACCTACGCTGCCGCATATTTAATTCCTTCTGCGTGAACAGATACTGTAGTGACTTGTGGTCCGTGAACAGCTGAAACTTCTCCCCCAAAAGATAGTGCCTCCAAATCCGTAAGGCAAATACCACTGCCGCCAACTCCAAATCATGTGTGGGGTAATTCTTCTCATGAGGCTTAAGCTTACGGGAAGCATAAGCTATGGCCTGTCTCTCCTGCTGCAACACACCTCCAAGCCCTTGCAAAGACGCATCGGTGTAAACCAAATACTCAACTCCCGGTCTCGGCAATGCTAACACAGGTGCTGAGGTCAATTTGTCCTTCAACTCATCGAATGCCAACTGACAGGCATCACTCTAGATATATGGCACACCCTTACGAGTAAGATGTGTCAAAGGACCTGCTATCTCTGAGAAACCCCGAATAAACCTCCTGTAGTATCCTGCTAAACCCAAGAAACTACGAATCTCCGTTGGTGTCGTGGGCTGTCCCCACTCCCTTACCGCTGACACCTTCCCCGGATCAACAGATATTCCCTGATCGGAAATAATATGACCCAAGAACTGGACTTCCTTCAACCAAAACCCGCACTTCTCATATTTTGCATACAGCTCGTTCTGACGAAGTGTCTGCAAAACCTGCCTCAAATGCTCGGCGTGCTCCTCCTCTGTCTGAGAGTAAACCAGAATGTCATCAATGAAGACAATGACAAACTGATCTAGGAAATCTCTGAACACCCTGTTCATCAAGTCCATAAACACTGCTGGAGCGTTGGTCAAACCGAAAGGCATAACCCGAAACTCATAAGAACCATATCTCGACAAGAACGCAGTCTTCGAGACATCCTCCTCCCTGATACGCAACTGATGGTATCCCGACCTCAAGTCAATCTTCGAGAAGAAAGAAGCTCCTCTCAACTGGTCGAATAAGTCATCGATTCGAGGCAACGGATACTTATTCCGTATCGTGACCTTATTCAACTCTCGATAGTCCACGCACAATCTCAGTGAACCATCCCTCTTCTTCACAAACAAAACTGGAGCGCCCCAAGGTGAGGTACTCCTGCGAATAAAGCCCTGCCCTAACAGCTGCTCTATCTGATCCCGTAACTCTCGCATCTCAGCTGGAGCCATACGGTACGGTGCACGTGCTATAGGTCTCGTACCCGGTAGCAAATCAATAACGAAGTCTATCTCTCGACTGGGTGGTAAGCCTGGTATCTCCTGAAACACATCCGAATACTCCCTGACAACCGGGATCGAATCTAAAGGAATCACAACCTCCTTAGAGGTATCCTCCTCTATGTAATACAGATGAGCGGTCGATCCTCCCTCTTGGCGAGGCATCGCCACTATAAACATCTCCTGCCCCGGAATGGCAAAAACAATGCTCCCGCTGAAGCAATCAATCATGGCCCTATATGATACGAGCCAGTCCATACCGATGATCACATCGTGAACATGCATGTCTAACACTAACATGTCCGCAGGCAATACCAAACCACCAACCTCTACCCCGACTCCCCGGCATATAAAGAAAATAAGTGACCCACTCCCCAATGGTGAGTCGACACACGTCACTGTGCTCTCTGCCGTAGCTAACAATCCTAAAGCTTTCGCGAAGTGTGTAGCAATAAAACAGTGTGTAGCACCCGTATCAAATAACACCCGACCCATAGTGCCATGGATAGGAAACGTACCCTCGATCGCGGGCGGTGCCTGTGGAACTGCAGCCTGGTGAACGTTGTAGACACGTCCATACTGTAGCTGCCCCTGCTGAGCTGGGACTGCTGGAATGGGTGGCAATGCTGCCATCTGTGGCGGTGCGGGAAGAGCGGCGGGAAACATAGGTCTCTGTGGCTCCTGGCGAGCACCCTGCTGCTGCTGCTGTGGGGCCCTGCCCCTATCAGGACAATCCTGCTTCTTATGGCCAATCTTGCCACAAGTAAAGCACTTCCCTGGGAAGTTCCCTCCCTTCTGTCCCTGTTGTCCCCGACCCTGGTGGCCGTTACCATTCCTCCCTTGGCCCTACTGGCCCTGATGGAATTGCTGCCCATTCCCCCCCTGCTGGCCCTGCTGGCCGTTTGGACCCTGATGGCCCTGGCGGAAACCTCCCTGTCCCTGCCTGTAGTTCCCTGACCGAAACCTCTTATTGTCCCCCTGCTGGGTACCCTGCTCAGTCTGTCTCTGCCCCTGACCGGTCTGTGCCCCGCTGGCACCATGCCCTCCAGTCCTGCCCTGATGGCTAGACTCCCCTGACCGCTTGCCCTCGGCCATATGAAAACGGTGGTCCTGGCAGTGTAGTAATGCAGCGTTAACCACATCAGAATACGTGGCCAACGATAGGTTCCCTAGCAGATGCTGACGGATCCTCCAATTCAACCCATCAGTGAACTTCTCTATCTTCTTCTTCTCTGTTGGAATCTCGTCTGGAACGATATTCAACAGGTTAGTGAACTCGGCCTCATACTCGGCCACTGTCTTGCCCTCCTGCTTCAAACTCATCAGCTTCCTCCTCATCTCTGTATGAACTACGGACGGAAAATACTTGCGGTCGAACCGTACCCAGAACTCCTGTATCGTGAGGGTATCCCTCTCCTCCGCGGTGGTAATGGACTCCCACCACTGCAGTGCAGATCCAACTAGCTTGAAAGTAGCTAGCACCTGCTTCTGAACATCAGAGGACTCATGCATCCTTAAGTGCCTCTGCATATCCTTCCTCCATTGGCTCGAGACTACCACATCTGAGCTTCCTGCAAACTCTGGTGGATGCGCTTTCTGAAAAGCGTCACGTACACGTTCCCAAGCAGACGGGAATGCATTAACCTGGACTGGCGCGGCAACCGGCGCCTGCGGTGGTGCCTGCTGAATCACGGCAATCGCGGCATTTACCGCTTGGGCTACTATAGCAGCAACCTCAGCGGCGTTCAACATGCCCTGAACTGGAGCGGGCTGTGGTTCGGGCGTTGCATTCCTGGGAACTCGTCGTGCACGTCGTGGAGGCATCTGAAATAAGAACAAAGTTTATAAGTTCACGGTTTATAAACTTAATATAGCTGAAGAACGAAACGTACACAATAAGAGTACAACAGTCCTAAAATATAGGGCTCTATATCAAAGAAAACGTAGCGGAAACATAATAGCCGTACAGATCCTAAAGGACACTAGAACCTGATGCTCTGATACCACCTGTGACACCCCGACTAATTAAACACCGGGTAGCTACTCCTTTATAAAATTAATTCAAAATGCCAAGTTGGCTCAGTTAATAGCATCACTGTCGAAAACGTTTTATTATTACTAACCACCTAGTATTTAAAAAGTAAGTGCCAAATTTTTTTATTAAATCTGATTAACATGCAACAAGAGTAATGAATAACTAAATAACACCATTCACCATACTGAAGTAACAAGAACAACCATCACAATATGTAAATATAACCTGGAGGAAAAACTCCTCAATACAAATCCCACAACTAATATGTAAACTGAAATAAATAACTAAAACTGAATACTGAGCAATACATGCTAGAGTCTGAAAACTGAAATGTAAAAATGCTCTAAATAGGAATGGGCAACATGCCCTACAACTGATAGATAGTGACTCTGGAATCCAAAAGATAGAAGCGTCTATGAGCAAATCCCTGTAGCTTCCACAACCAGCTACAGCACGTCACCTGAATGAGTACCTATGCTTGGTGTCCTTGTGGCTGGGCACCTAAAAAGGTTTTACAAGAAAATATATTTGAAAGCAAATGGGTCAGAGCCCGAAAGTGGAAATCATTTTAAAAACCTGCAAGTGCTTTAAAAACATTTACAACATTAAATGCAAAGTACATGTTAGGACGTGCACTCACATTATATTCTCACCTCTCGTCTAACTGTGCACTCCTAACGCAAGTACCCATCTATAACTACCCATACTACTAGCTAACTGACAACATAACTAGCTAGACTACCACGGGTTCTACCCATGTAATCGGTTCCATATAACATAACAACTATCGTAATTAAGTAGAGGTTTACTATGAACACAGTTACTAAATATGCCAATGATATAACTATCAGTTAACTCATTATATAACTCGAAACAATACCGTAATATTTTTACAACATTAACATGAGGATTTCCATTAATTTAATGTATATTATTCACATCATAAATATACGATACAAGCACCCCGCAATCTAAGCTGTAGTGCACACATACTCTGCTATCCATCCCGGTACATCACGTACATAAGGATTACATATTCCGAATCTCTCAGGAATAGTTTACTGATAACAACATCACAAATAATGGAGGCGAACACAGTCACCATCACATGGGTCACGCACATACCTACGCTCCCATGGTCAGCGGACTTATCAATATCACAATAAGTCTTTCTATGACCTATGTTCATCAAGGTACCAGTCTATATCCCCCCCGTAGGCACACAAGGATTAGAGGGTCCTAAGCGAACGAAACCTCCCGTGATAGCAAGTATGGTAGGTATGTCATACAAACAATCCATATACTAATACTAAGTAAACACACATCTTAGTAATACCGTATTTTAATCGTAGTACATATCGCATTCTCGTACTAACTAATTATCACAACTTATATTATTCCGGTTCATAATTATACGTGCTATATTTCATCCTCACATCGTAGTAGTCACTCACGTCTCAACCCGAAAGATTCATTGAATATAACTCTCGTATATGATTTGCTAATCCCAACAACCCAAAAGTCCCAACTAAGTTACTATATCATCAAAGGGATGCTAACTCTACCCTTGAACCATCTCCCGGAACTCCAAAAGTCAAAACAGTCCAAAAAGGGTCAAACTGTCAACTCGTTAGAAGTCTCGTTCGAACGAGGCTTCGAACGAGTTTGGACTGTCAGGTCGTTAGAAGTCTCGTTCGAACGAGGCTGTTCGAACGAGATCCCAGTTCGTTCGAACGAACTGACCCTTCTAACGATATCTCGTTCGAACGAGATATCGAACGAAAATCCTACTCGTTAATAACGACTGGTCAACTCGTTAGAAGCTCGTTCGAACGAGCTCGTTCGAACGACCTGGGGGCTGCTTCTAACGAGATGCCAGTTTCGGCCCAGAATTTCCCAAAAATCGTTTTTCACCATTTTTACTCCTCAAACCTCTTCTAAAATTCGTTCCCACAATATATTGAGTTCTCTAAACATCCTCAAACATGTTAAGGGGTTATACTAACATCATTAAAGGGTTTGATATCATCTAAACATCATTAAATCACAATTTCTACACTAATTCCCAATTTTCTTCAAGAACATAAACCCTAACTTCTTCTCATCATAAATTCCCAGATTTTAATTCGTTTATACATCACCTAGATATGAAATATCCGAAATTAAATCTCCCAACAATGTTTCTACATGCAAACCTATCCCAATATTCAATAATAACTTCAAATTTCATGGGTTTTCTTTTAATCTTTCAAGAACAATTAAGATTCTTCAATTTCTAACATGGAAAAGACATTCTCAGTAATTAAATGGAAATAAAGTCACTTGTCTTGGTTTGATTTCTGAATTTGGTGTGGATTCGGTGTAGAATTCCTGCAGAATCTCTCTCTCTCTCTCCTTCTCCAAGCTTTCTTCTCCAAAAGGCTATGGTGGCTAGGGTTTGCTTTGGGGAAACTTATGAAACCTAATTTCAATAAACCTCCGTAGCTTGTTGGGTTAATAAGGGTTGGTTGGGGTCAATCCTTATCAGATTACAACTCTCAATTTTCGTCACTTTTAATTACCCAAAAATACCAAATTACTAAAATACCCTTTAAGTTACCGGTATGGTCTAAAATTACCCCGGGACCCAAACTATACCCCCGGCTAGTGTTTTCTGACTATCTCGACCCTTCCGGACGCGTTGGCGCACTCAAAACGACCATACGGATTATAGATTTTAAATTCACTTTTTATAAATAAAATATTATACCGTGACGCGGCGGTCCCACGCGTCTCAATAAAATTTCCAAATTGCCGTATATAAATCTCACGACAAATTTTATAATACCAAGTTCATATATAATCATATATGCACATAATCAAATACCAATACGCATCTCATTAGTATTTATAACCCGGATTAATTTCCAATTAATACGCATTTAATTAATTAATCCCAAAAAAATAAATATAGCCAAAAGTACGGGGTATTACACCTTGGGCTCCCGATTCTCATCCTGACCCTACTGTGATTATGAGCACCGTGTGTAGGATTATCCAAACCGGCACTATTAACGATTTTCCATAAAAACTTACATCTGAATTTTATGGTCCTAAATTGGATTGTCTGTGCTTGTCTCATTCCACGTGTAAATTCCACTCAAATAACTAAAATTCATGTGGACCTAATGTTTTCCATTACCATTAGGACTGCCATCGACCTACTTGCCTTCATTTATCTAGTCATTAAGTATGTTAGAATCAACCCATCCAGTCCCGCTAGACAAGCATTCCCCTTTGCCGTTATCATTACCTGCCACTATCTTACTACTGAATGCCCTCGTCTTCCCACTGATGTCCCTGTGACCCGCTACCAATCCATTGATATGTCCTCTGTTGGTAGGTCTCGTGGTCCCTTACCCCCCGATACTCCTCAACTCACTCCATCTCAATCCGCCACTACCTTTACTCCTGCTCCCTTTAGACCAGCACCCTCTCGTGCTACCCCTAGACCATTATCTTCTCATGCTCCCGCACCCATTGAATCGAAGGATCTTAGGTTTGTTCATTCACAGGTAAAGAAAATTCAAGAAGACATGCGCCAGGACAGGGCAATTCTGCAGGACCTATTGATGTCTACGCAGCAAGATAAGGAGGCTCAGGCTCGTCACGAGGAGGCTCAAGCACATCGGGATGAGGCTTAAGCACGCCGTGATTCTATGCTTCTTGAGCACCTTGAGGCGATTCGTCACATGGAGATGCATAGTGGTGCTGGCTCATACGGTACTGGGTCCCTTCCAGATGATTCACTAAATGACGCCCCTGCTCTTTTATTTCATTTATGTTTTAGTTTATTTAATTTTTTTTGTACTTGTGAGGGCGAGCGAGATATCTTTATTTACATCTTTCTCACTTCTAGCTGTTTATTTGATTTGGTTAGATTCCCTTTATTGATGTATGTATATTTTTTTATATAGTTAATGGTATTTCTCTCTTGTTTATTAAATTGTTGCCTATATGGATCTCATATTGTGTTGCATATTTTCTATTCTCTAACCATGCAGGGTATGCCCATCCCTTTGTCTTTTCCGGACGAAAAGGGGGAGAAACATTGATAGGGGGAGTTCATAATTTAGGGGGAGTTCATAATTTAAGGGGGAGTTAATTATAATTTAACATATGTCATTCTCGTGATTAATTAACTTGCTTTATATTATCATGATTAGTTAGCGCTTGATTTATATTCTCTATTTTCCCATGCGTTTTATTTATTTGTTGTTTCATGCGTGTAGGATATATCGCCTACTTTTCTGCAGCACACTGTCAGTCGATTTATTTAGTCTGTCTTTTTATTTGGATCTTCGGGACGGAATTTAGAATCAGCTTGACGATTGGCTTAGCAAATTCAGTCTTTTTGTTTATTTTTTATTATTTCGTTTTGTCCCGAAGTAGCCAAAGGGGGAGATTTGTAAGGACACATTTCCAATCGAGTCATTTGTAGTATTGGCTTCATTCTGTTGGACAAAACTCTTTTGGGCCATTTCTAATCGCACTTCATACAACCTTAGAGAATCGGGCATCCAAAGTTGTTACGACATCAATATGCATTTCAATTCCATTCTCCTAAAAAGGTATATGACCAAAATCATTTTTATGTGTTGGAGTAATTTTCACAAGAATTAATTTTCATAAAAACCATTTTAGAAATTAATTTTAAATCTTTTTTAAAGAAAAAGAATTTCGTTCGAGGTATTTTCCAGGTCGTTCGAACGACCTGGATCTAACGACCTAGCCCAGCTTGCACTGTTATCTCGTTAGAAGTTCATTAGAAATGTCATTCGAACGAACTCGTTCGAACGAGATTTCTAATGACTTATCTAAAATTTGTACTGGACTATCGTTAGATATCTCATTCGAACGAAAGGTCTTTCGAACGACCTCGGTCGAATGAGATCTGTCAGTTTTGAATTTTTTTAATTGTTTTCCTAAAATTATTTTAAATAACTGCTATTGACCACTACTTTTCCAGTTTGAATACATGGACGAAAATCAATTCTTTTAACAAGGAAGTTTTTCGCATTCTTGATAACAAAAATTTCATATCTTCCTTTTTGATGAAAACCCTTCTCCAACACAATTTAACTTTTGAACCAAAACCCCATGACATCAACCTGAAATTCAACAAGTACACTTGCGTTGGATTTATGCGTTCAAGCTTTTTGGAGACGATAGTTTGGGCTTCGGTGGCTAACGCGACACGAGTAGTGTCGAGCAACGTGTTAGAGCTTCGCGTACTACAAATTCGGAGGTAGAGGATGGCATCAGCATGTCTTGTTGAGTCAAAGTCTATAAGTCTTTTGAGTCCTTTGTAAAACCTATTTGTAGTGGATTTATCTAGGCCCAACCGTCCGAGGTTTTTCCCGTTTGGGTTTTCCTCGTACATTGGCGCGTTGTGGTGTGATTTTTGCACTTTTATTTTATTTAGTCACATAGATGTATGTGTAGGATAAAAAGGATAAAATTGGCTAATTTTATATCTATTAATCAATATAACAATCCCATCATTTTAATTGTTAATCGTTCATGCAAATCTTCAAATATGCAAAGGAAATTAAAATTAGAATATTTCTCTACTTGACAAATTTTTATATAGTGTAGTGTGTGTATTCAACGAAATAACCTCAGTTCATATAACCTTACAACTTCATGACACATTGGTCATCACACTCAGGATAGCTAATTGGGACATCGACAGGCTGCTCGTGGACCAAGATAGTTCTTCCGAACTTGTTGGAAACGTACACCCCCAATTTAAAAATTTTCAATTTAATTTCCTATAAGTGTTTTCCAAAATTTATTTAATTTTCTTTTCTTTAAAAGATGGAAAATTATAGTGAACACGAATTTTAATTTCTTAAAACAAATTAAAATTAAACACTACAAAGTGAATTAAAGTAAACAAACACACACACACACACACACACTTTAAATTCACTCAAACCAAATTAATTTAATTATCAAGTTTAGACAATTTAGGAAAGAATATTATCCAATTAATTTAGTGCCAACTTGAACTAAATTAACTTAAAATAAACTTACCCAAATAATTAAACATGCACCATTTTAAGTAAGATTGCGAATTAAACCCAATTGTTATCTTTTTAACCTAAGCATGCATTCTAGGTGATTTTTGCAAAAAGATAAAACAAATTCACAACCACTACACGACGATATACGATGAAAACCCAAATGGGAAAAACCTCGGACGACCCTAGCCTTAAGTCCCCTAAGTACGAAATTTTATAAATACAAGACAAATGACTTACACAACTCGACTCGACTCCCTTCAAGCCCCTGTCACGTCTTCTTGTACCAACCTCTGCTTAGACGATAATCCCGGACTCCATCGGAACCTTGGACTCCTCCAATGAAGCTTTTTGGGAACCCGTCAACCACACACGGTGCCTTTCACCGTATGAGAATGCTGCAGTAAAAACATGAATTCTTCTTTTCTGGGAAATAGAAGCAAACCCAAACTTCTCATTCTTATGGTAGAGATGAACCAATGGTGCCAAACAAAACTCCAAGTGATAAATATATATAAATTCAGAATTTGGAATGTTAAACAAAACTAAATGGGTGTATATCTTTTGTGTTTTGAAAGAGTTTAAGCCATCTAAATTAAACACACAAAAGGGACTTTTCAAACCATGAATTTTTCTCTCAAAATCTCTCTAGAATAATGTGAAAAGTCCTAGAAAAAATATGGTCCCGAAGTGGTTAAAATCTATCAAAAAGTAGTGGGACAAAATTGTGGGAAAATACCAAAAACTTTTCCCGCCTGAAATCTCGTTCGAATGATATTTTCGTTCGAATGACATTTCGTTTGAATGACTCATCTAACGAAAAGTCAGTGTACAAAAGGGAAAATCGTTGGAAAAAATCGTTCGCACGAAATTCTCATTAGAACAACATTCTCGTTTGAACGACATTTCAAACGAAATGTGAGAATGTGTTTTTCGATTTAAGCCCAAAAACTTTATTTTAAATAAACATTACACCCATTAAAAATTATTCCAAATCTCTCTCTCTCTCTCTCTCTCCCCCCCTCTCTTTCTCTCTCTCTCTATATATATATATATATATAGCATTCATACCTTATTGGAGACTTGAAATATGATGAATTGTTGAGGACGCAAAACGGGGCACTTAAAACTCGATAAGGATAATGTCTTCACGTTAAAATATGCCGATACGTCTTCAACTCAAACTTGTCATAGGCTTAAGGATACACATGAACACTATCCTATGACTCAAATATTTTTATTCGAAATTGAGCCAACACTACATTAGGACTCAATTATAATTTTGTGTCCTTACAGAACTGATGTACCTTGACTTATTCCACAAGTTAAAGTTAAATATCGTCGGCCTAAAAAAGGACACAGTTCTGCTGGTCGGTTTTGCAGGTAAGATAACCACGCCTCTTGGAAAGATAGTCCTGCCCGTCAGGGCAGGAAGTATTTCGAAGATGATCGAATTTTTAGCAGTAGATATTGAATTCCCCTACCACGCCATCCTGGGTAGGGGATGGCTCCATGCCATGAAGGCCGTTCCATCCTCATATCATCAATAACTCAAGTGCATAACAGATTGAGGGTGGTCGAGATTCGTAACGACCAAGATTTGGCTAAAAAATTCTTTATCGCAGCTATCCGTCCAAGGCACGAGAAGAAGAAAGACGAGAAGAAAGCCCAGGAAGGCCTATTACCTTCAAAATAGCAATTACGGTATGGTCGACTAGGGGTGGAAGAAACTAGGGTTCACCCCACAGATAGGGTCGTCGAAGACCTGGAAGAAGTTGCAGCTAGTGTCAACTTACCTGAAAGGAGATTCTTGATCTCTATCACAAACCATGAAATGAAGGAGCTCAGTGCATTCCTCCGGAGTAATCTGGATATTTTTACTTAGGAACCATGAGATATTCCTCAGATAGATCCCACAATTACATGCCATCGACTGCACGTCGACCCAACATCCAAACCAATAACTCAGAAGGCTCTCCGAATAGCCCCAGAAAAGGTTAAGGCAGTTGAGAAAGAGGTAGGAAAGTTATTGAAAGCAGGTTCCATCCGAGAAGTTTAATTCCCTACATGGATATCCAACCCAATCGTCATACCCAAAAGTAATGGAAGCTGGCGTGTATGGATTGACTTTATCGATCTCAACAGAGCCTGTTCGAATGATAGTTTTCCTCTCTCGAAGATAGATCAGCTGGTCGTTGCCACTGCAATGCATAAAAGAATGAGTTTCCTGGATGCTTACTCTGGATACCACCAAATCCCACTTCATGAGACAGACCGAGATAAGACCTCTGAAGCACCTTATACCTTTGACTTACTTAAGTCTATACTGTATAAGTGTTCAACTAGTTTGGAAATAGTGACAAAATTGGTTGTCTATCCTAGAATCCAAAAAGCCTCAGAACTTATCTCTCTAATCCTCTTCAATGATCCATGAAGGTATAAATTGAATCACACTACACACATTAGAAGTGCATACATGTGTACATATTTCTTTAAATTGACTGTGTGATTAATTCCCATTAAAATGTGGTTTTAATTATTTTTTTGGGAATTTTTTAAACATTTTTAAACATTTTTTAAATAATGTTTTCATTAATAAAATGTGGTTATAAAATTTGTGGGGTTAATATTATATTTTGGAAACTTTAGTTTTCATTGAATTGTTTGGTTGGGTAGAATATAAAAGCGCTAGAGACTTCAGGGTGATGCTTGTAATTAAGTTTGATGCGCGTTTGAACACCAATCACACGCCTACACTTGTCATCCTCCAGATGCTTCAATTTGTGTTTATTTTGTGAGAGGATTTCCTGGTGCATTGCTGAACGTTGAATCATTCCTAATCGATGGCCTGCATGTGTTTTTAGTTAATCCTGGTGCTATATCTATGAACCAATCACAATCATCTTAACCACCGCTGTTTTGTAACCCTTAGATCAAGTCAATCGTAGGATGACTTAATCTCAGCCATTGATTCCATGCGCATTTCCAGAATCTTCCCTCACCCCTATATAAACCCCCCACTTCTCAGTCTTTCAAGACTTTTGAGCATTCGTCATTTCTGAGAGAAAAAAAATTGAGAGAAGAGAGAAGTGAGAGAGAAGAGAGAAAAGAAAAAGAGAGAAGAGAGAGAAAGAAAACTCTGTTAGCCCAAAACCAAACCCTAACCTTAAACTCTTCATTTTTTTGAATCAAACCTTCGTATACACTTAACCTCAAACACAACCTTGAGTGTTTGAGAGAGAGAGTGGTTTGTTCACTTGAAGCTGTAACCTCTTTGTCCTTGATCTTGTTCACAACTTAAACATTCGTGTGAAGATCTGTGTTTCTTTTTTATAGAAACTTTAGATCTACATTCTGCATGTTACATTTTCACTAGATCTGCATATTTCTTACTTGGTTTAAGTGTTGTGTATAAGATCAAAGATCATTGAGTCTACATAAGGAAGCTAAAGCAAAGGAAGTTATCAAACTGGAAGAACATCATTAACAATCAGATCTATGAGAAGTTAGAAGGACACCAAGTGGGGTATATTACTAAACTTAGAATAGGTTGATTTGTGTGCATGTATGTTGTATTGTTTGTAACTATTATTTGTTATTAGTGGATTTTTGTTTTTGTGACTTAGAAGTCACCGTGGATGTTTCCTCTATTGGGAGAGGTTTTACCACGTTAAAAACTGTGTGTTGATTATCTTCATCTCCTCATCTCAGTCTATAGTGTGCTGATTTTTAAAACTGTCTTGTTTTAAAAACTGATTACAAAGTCTTAGTTACTCTCGTACATAAGTTTTTTTTTTGTAAACACATCTTGTTGTTTATAATTTTTATTTTCAAAAGAAAAGGGTTTCTCCAACAAACATCTCGAAGTTGTTTATACAGTTTAATCTTGTATTAAACGGCATTAGCGACGTTTTTCAATTGGTATCAGAGCCCTGTTAACTTTTATTTCAAAAAGATCTTGTGTTTCTAAAATCGTTTTCTGAAAAACCTAACTATGGACGAGAAGAATGAAAGGTTTGGTAATCTGTCCAGACCTGCACTCTTTGATGGAAACAACTTTGCTTACTGGAAAGTAAGAATGGTTGCCTTCATCCAAGGGACTTTAGGAGATGATGTCTGGGACATTATTGAAAATGGATACACTTATCCTACTAAACCAGCCACTGAAGGAAGTGATGAGAGGGTAAAGAAAATCTTAAATGAATTTACCCAAGAAGAGAAAACCATTTCTCGAAATAACAATAAAGGCAAGAATGCCATTTTTATGTCTATTAATGAGTATGAGCTCAAGAGAATCTCATCTTGTGCCACTTCTAAGGAAGCTTGGGACACATTAATCACTGCCCATGAAGGAGACTCAAGAGTTAAAGCTGCTAAAACTCAAATGCTTACCCAGCAGTACAACTCTTTGATTATGTCTGACTCTGAGTCTTTTGATGATTTTTACATGAACTTAACTGATATAGTTACTAAGTTGCATGCTAATGGTATAACTTATGATAGGAATGAAATTGTCTCTAAAATCCTAAGATCATTACCACAAAAGTTTAACAGTAAGAGGTATGCTATTGAGAAAATGAGTGATCAAAACCTTACCCCTGAGTTACTCAGTAGCAAACTTAGAACTGTGGAAATGGAATTAGACTTTAAGAAATAATTAAATCATTCACAAAGAAAACAGCCCAACTCTAACTTGAGTTTTGCCTCTAAGATATCTAAACTTGAGACTAATTTGACCAACTCTGACTCTGATGAGGAGTGTGATATAGACAAACTAGATAATCAGATTGCCTTAATGTCTAAATAATTTAAGAAAATTGTCAAATTTCGAAACAAATAGGCAACTAAACAAGGTAAGCCTAATTATCCTACTCTGTCTAATCTCAAACCTCATGAGAGAGGACTTGACAAACAACCTAAGGATAACAATTCCAGACCCACTAGAGACCTTAAAAAGATTGAATGTTTTAGATGTGGGAAACTAGGCCACATTTCTCACGATTGCAGAGTTAATCTGAATAAAGCCAACACACACAATAGAGCCAATGTCTGTAAAACTTGGAATGATTCAAGTGACTCTGATGAAGAGGAACTTGAGTCATCAAATGTACTTGACCCTTGCATGTCCTTTTATACTAAGATCATTTACAATGATGATATGCCTGTGTGTGATAATGATGCTCCTACTCTTGCTTGTGTGAATACTGTTTTGACTGGCTTAGATGCTTTATTATCTGAAAATGTTGCTAGTTCTACTACCGTGTGTGTGAGTCAAAGTGATCTCGATAATGACGATGCAAATGGGTGCGTGAGTACTAAAATTGAATTGTTAGGGGTCACTACACACACTTCACTTAGAGACTCAGACACAGATGACCTCCCAGATATCCATACTTTGTATGCTAAAACTCTTAAAAAAGGCACTAGACTGGAGAAGACTGTTAGAGACCTGACTTAGAAATTAGATGATCTATGTCTTATTGTGAAGCTGAATGCCGAAGAGTACACTAACCAGTGTCTGTCTCATCAATCTGAAATTGAAACTTTTGATCAAAAATTAAAAGAGTTGACTAAAACTAATGAAACCCTGGAAATGAAATACAAGGGAACATTATTAGAACTGGAGGAAGCAAAAACAAAGACAACTACTGTTTTCAAAAAATTTTCTAAGTTTGAAAGTAATTCAAATTGTTTTACTGACTTTGTTGTTGACTCCACGACCAATTCTGATGATAGAACCGGTATTGGATTTTTCCCTAAGAACAAACCACAAACTACAAATCTTGAACCTATTAAGTTTGTGTCTGGGGGCAAAAGACCAATTGAAACATGTCCAGACTTTCATTTTATTAAAAAGGAATTTGATCAAAAGCAACAACAGAAAGACATTGGAGAGTCTAGTAATTCTAAGGCTGACACTACACTTAAGACTAAATACGTCTGTCCTTTGATCAGAAAGGCTGAATCTACCTTTAAAACCATCCCTCCTAGGAATAGCACTACTGAACAGAATGCTGTTAAATCCATTTTTAGAGGTTTTCCTAAGGAAATTCATCCCTCAAGCAATCAATATTGCTCGTACTGTGACATTTATGGTCATTCCTTTGAAGGTTGTTATGCTAGGCCTCTAAACACCCCTGGGTACAACTCTTCTGTCTACAAGAACTTTAACTATTCTAGGCAAGATCGTAACCATTATGTCCTTCCAAGACAACCTGATAAGAACTTTAACTACAGAAATAGAAAGACCAAAACTAAGAGTTCATTTAAGATAAAGGCTCCCAGAAACTTTCCTAAACCAAAAGCTCAAATTTTCCACAATAATCAGTTTGCTGCTCCAAATGTTTTTCGACAAAAAGTTGTTTCACGAAAATTTTATCAAATGAGGGCAAACTTGCGCAAAATTAAAACTAGAGCTATTTGGGTTAGAAAAGATGATCTTTTACCCCAAATGAAGTGTAACATTGTTATCACTGCCTTAAAAGCTGAACACACTTCATCTGGTTGGTACTTAGATTCAGGATGTTTCAAACATATGACAGGAGATGAAACAAAACTTTTAAACAAAACCAAATTTGCTGGAGGCAAAGTAGTTTTTGGTGATGGAGTTTCATCCCAGATCATAGGTAAAGGAACCCTAAAAGAAGAAGGAAAGCCTGTTCTTGAAAATGTTCTATTAGTTAAAGGCCTTAAAGCCAACCTCCTAAGTATATCACAATTTTATGACTCTGACCATACAGTCACCTTTTCAAAGAACAATTGTAAAATTATAAATGATAAAGGTAAATGCATTATTACCGGATTTAGAACACCTGATAGTTGTTATACTGTCAAGACTGGTTCTGAAACCTGTAACATTGTCAGAATGGATGACAATGAAATCTGGCATAATCGTATGGGTCACCTAAGTTATGATATCCTTGGTAGATTGTCTAGTCAAGAGATTGTTAGAGGAATTCCTAAAATTAAACCTATTTCAAGTGTTGTCTGTGGTCATTGCCAGGAAGGAAAAATAGTTAAGACTTCGCATAAAAAGGTTAAAGACATTCTCACCTCTAGACCTCTAGATCTCATCCATATGGACCTTATTGGTCCCTCTAGAACTGTTAGTCTTTGTGGACACAGTTATATCCTTGTCATGGTTGATGATTTCACACGATTCACTTGGGTTGCCTTCTTGAAACAAAAATCTGATACGTTTCAGAATTTTTTGAAAATTTTACTAAGAATTGAAAATGAGAAGGATACACAAGTCAATCGCATTCGTAGTGATAGAGGGGGAGAGTTCATAGACACAGGAATAGTTGAATATTGTGACTACAACGTTTACAAACATGAATTTAGTGCCCCTAAAACTCCTCAGCAGAATGGTATTGCTGAAAGGAAAAATCGAACTCTTCAAGAGATGGCACGTGTTATGTTGCATGCCAAATCTCTACCTAAATACTTCTGGGTAGAATCTATTAGAACTGCCTGTCATATCACAAATAGGGTCTATCTAAGGAAAAACTCTAAACAAACCCCTTATGAGTTGTGGTAAGGTAAGAAACCTAATTTGAAATATCTAAGAACTTTCGGAAGTCAGTGTTATGTCTGTAAAGATAGAGAACATCTGTCTAAATTCGAGACTCGTGGTGATAAAGCCATCTTCTTAGGATACTCTCCAAACAATCGTGCTTATCGTATATACAATTTGCGTACTAAGGCCCTCATGGAATCGATAAATGTAATTGTAAGCGACACTATTGTCGAAAATAAGATATCTGAATCACCTATTGTGGTTGAATCTGAAAATGATTTCAAAACTGATTCACCAGAAATAGATGACTCATTACCTATTCAGAGTCCAGAAGTACCTGGCTGGGTATCTAAAGATCATCCCATTGACACAACGTGGTCGGTAATCCTAATGAGCCAGTTCGTACTAGATCCCAGTTAAGAAATTATGCTAATTATGCATGTTTCGTCTCCCTTGTGGAACCGAAAAATGTTAATGAAGCATTGAATGACACACACTGGATTTTTGATATGCAAGAAGAACTTTTACAATTTGTCATTCACGATGTCTGGTATCTTGTACCGCGGCCTCAAAACAAAATTTTTTTTGGGACGAGTTGGATTTTTAAGAACAAATCTGATGAAAATGGGGTAATCCTTAGAAACAAATCTAGACTAGTTGCTCAAGGATACTCTCAAATAGAAGGGATAGATTTCAGTGAGACATTTGCCCCTGTCACTCGTCTTGAATCTGTTCGACTTTTTTTCGCCATAGCGTGTTACTTAAAATTCACACTTTATCAAATGGATGTCAAATCTGCTTTCCTCAATGGAATCCTGTCCGAAGAAACGTATGTATAACAACCCAAAGGGTTCATTGACCCTAAATACCCTAACCATGTCTTTCGTCTAAAAAAGGCTCTGTATGGCTTAAAACAAGCTCCTCGAGCTTGGTATGAACGCCTTTCCAACTTTTTGTTGGATAAGGGTTTTAAGAGAGGAGGAAATGACCAGACTCTCTTTGTCAAACATTTTGACAAAAACATTATTATAGCCCAAGTCTATGTAGACGACATCATTTTCGGGTCAACTTCAAACTCTGAAGTTAAATCTTTTTCTGCTATTATGCATAAGGAATTTCACATGTCCCTTATGGGGGAGCTACAACTTTTCTTAGGATTTCAAGTGAAACAGAATTCTGATGGTATATTTGTCTCTCAAACCAAGTATGCCTTAGATCTTGTTAAGAAATTTGGTTTAGATAATGCTAAAGTTGCCAAAACGCCTATGAGTACTACTGTTAAATTATGTAAAGATGAAAATGGTAAGTCAGTTGATTCCACACTCTATCGTAGTATGATTGGTAGCCTACTCTATCTAACTACCTCATGACCAGACATAATGTATGTTGTATGTCTGTGTGCTCGTTACCAGAATAACCCTAAAGAGAGCCATTTATTGAGTGTAAAACGTATAATAAAGTACATAAAATGCATTCTTAATCTTGGACTTAGGTACACTAAGGATACCTGTAGCACCATCATAGGGTATACTGATGCTGATTGGGCCGGTTGTACTGATGATAGTAAAAGTACATCAGGTGCCTGTTATTATGTCGGCAATAATTTAGTTGGTTGGAGTAGTAAAAAACAGAATTGCACATCTTTATCTACGGCTGAGTCCGAATATATTGCAGCAGGAAGTTGCTGTGCTCAGTTGTTATGGATAAAACAAATGTTAAGAGATTATGGGATCAAAGAATATCAGTTACAATTGTATTGTGACAATCAAAGCGCCATTAACATATCTAAAAACCCGGTTCAACACTCGCGAACTAAGCATATTAAAATAAGGCATCATTTTATACGCGAACTTATTGAAACTATGGAATTAGAAATTCATTACCTGCCTAATGATCTGCAACTTGCAGACATGTTCACTAAACCTTTAGACTATAATAGATTTCTGTATTTGTGAAATTCTATAGGCATGGTATGCGCTGATTAAACTCTTAAGACCTTAATTTTTACCCTTTGTCCATTTGAGACAAAATGGGGGAGAAATTTGAGTTTTACGGGTTCAATGTTTTGTTCACATTTCATCTAAACTGCTTGATCTTAGTGTGCATATTTGCAGGAATCTCTTCTACTGATTGTCTACCATTTCTAGTGTAAAATTTTGTAAATAGTTGAGTTATGTAATTTTTGACTTTCTAGGAAATGGGTAGATAGTATCTTTTGTATAGGACTAGGTTTTATTTTTTTTGGTTCCCTACGAGTTTTAAGCTAACTCAAAGGAGATTTTGTCTCATATTTCCAAAGGGGGAGATTGAAGCACCTTATACCTTTGACTTACTTAAGTCTATACTGTATAAGTGTTCAACTAGTTTGGAAATAGTGACAAAATTGGTTGTCTATCCTAGAATCCACAAAGCCTCAGAACTTATCTCTCTAATCCTCTTCAATGATCCATGAAGGTATAAATTGAATCACACTACACACATTAGAAGTGCATACATGTGTACATATTTCTTTAAATTGATTTTGTGATTAATTCCCATTAAAATGTGGTTTTAATTATTTTTGGGGAATTTTTTAAACATTTTTAAACATTTTTTAAACAATGTTTTCATTAATAAAATGTGGTTATAAAATTTGTGGGGTTAATATTATATTTTGGAAACTTTAGTTTTCATTGAATTGTTTGGTTGGGTAGAATATAAAAGCGCTAGAGACTTCAGGGTGATGCTTGTAATTAAGTTTGATGCGCGTTTGAACACCCATCACACGCCTACACTTGTCATCCTCCAGATGCTTCAATTTGTGCTTGTTTTGTGAGAGGATTGCCTGGTGCATTGCTGAACGTTGGATCATTCCTAATCGATGGCCTGCATGTGTTTTTAGTTAATCCTGGTGCTATATCTATGAACCAATCACAATCATCTTAACCACCGCTGTTTTGTAACCCTTAGATCAAGTCAATCGTAGGATGACTTAATCTCAGCCATTGATTCCATACGCATTTCCAGAATCTTCCCTCACCCCTATATAAACCCCCCACTTCTCAGTCTTTCAAGACTTTTGGGCATTCGTCATTTCTGAGAGAAAAAAAATTGAGAGAAGAGAGAAGTGAGAGAGAAGAGAGAACAGAAAAAGAGAGAAGAGAGAGAAAGAAAACTCTGTTAGCCCAAAACCAATCCCTAACCTTAAACACTTCATTTTTCTGAATCAAACCTTCGTATACACTTAACCCCAAACACAACCTTGAGTGTTTGAGAGAGAGAGTGGTTTGTTCACTTGAAGCTGTAACCTCTTTGTCCTTGATCTTGTTCACAACTTAAACATTCGTGTGAAGATCTGTGTTTCTTTTTTATAGAAACTTTAGATCTACATTCTGCATGTTACATTTTCACTAGATCTGCATATTTCTTACTTGGTTTAAGAAAATCTTTACTGATTTGGTTTTGAAAATGTTTTATGGTTTCTGTTCTTACAAAACTTAACCTTGACCTAGTTGGATTCACACTTGGAGATTTTCAATCTCAAAAATATTTTTAAAACCGAGATTGATTAAGATCTTGACCGATTTTGAAGCGAGATATCCGTGGAATCTGGGTTATATTAAAGGTCAAAAAGGTTTTTAGTTCTGTAAGAAAGAAAGAAAACAAAATCACAGCATATAGACTTTATATGTAATTTTTATAGGACTGTCTGTAAATCTAAGTGTGTGTGAGTTCATGCATGTGAATAGGAATCACTTCACAAACACTTAACACACTACTACACTGGAAGTGTTGTGTATAAGATCAAAGATCATTGAGTCTACATAAGGAAGCTAAAGCAAAGGAAGTTATCAAACTGGAAGAACATCATCAACAATCAGATCTATGAGAAGTTAGAAGGACACCAAGTGGGGTATATTCCTAAACTTAGAATAGGTTGATTTGTGTGCATGTATGTTGTATTGTTTGTAACTATTATTTGTTATTAGTGGATTTTTGTTTTTGTGACTTAGAAGTCACCGTGGATGTTTCCTCTGTTGGGAGAGGTTTTACCACGTTAAAAACTGTGTGTTGATTATCTTCATCTCCTCATCTCAGTCTATAGTGTGCTGATTTTTAAAACTGTCTTGTTTTAAAAACTGATTACAAAGTCTTAGTTATTCTCGTACATAAGTTTTTTTTTGTAAAAACATCTTGTTGTTTATAATTTTTATTTTCAAAAGAAAAGGGTTTCTCCAACAAACATCTCGGAGTTGCTTATACAGTTTAATCTTGTATTAAACGGCATTAGCGACATTTTTCAACCTCCTTCATAACTCCTATTAGGTTATATTGTTATAAAGTCATGTCGTCCGGCCTAAAAAATATAGAAGTGACTTATCATCAACTGGTCACAAGGATGTTCAACAAGTAAATGGGAGATAATGGAAGTTTACATTGATGATATACTCATCAAGAGTAAACTCAAAGGCTACCATTTCTCAGACCTAATAAAAAGGTTTGAGATCCTTAGGAAGTACCGGATGAAACTTAACGCTAGTAAGAGTTCATCGGTGTCCAGTCAGGAAAGTTCCTAGGGTATGTGCTCAGTAAGAGAGGTATTGAAGCAAACCCTGATTAGATTGACGCCATCAGAAATGTCCGGCCACCTCAGATGATAAGAGATGTCTAGAACATGCTCGCCGAACTCAACTGCTTTATCTCCAAATCTTCGAAGCACTGATGACCATTATTTCAACTATTGAAGAAGGATAAAGGCTCAATATGGAATGACTACTGTTCTAAAGCCTTGGAAGAACTCATGTCTTACCTAAGCAAACCACCTCTGCTGGTGATTCAAAGTCAAGGTGATAACTTATACCTTTATCTGGCTGTGTCAGATCACGCTGTGAGATTCACCTTAGTCTGCGAGAAGGAAAGAGCCTAACACTCGATTTGTTATGCAAGAAAAATGGGGGGATCAACCTACTGGCCAGTTAAAAATTGAGCAACCAGCAGAAAAGGAAGCAACAACTTTTAACTAGACCCTTTACATCGATGGAGCCTCCAACTCCATAGGGGGAAGGAGTGGGGATTGTATTGATCACCCCAGAAAAAATTGGGCTTGAACAAGGGATCATGTTAGGATTTGAAGCCTCCAACAACGAAGCAGAATATGAAGCGTTGATCTCTGGCTTGTGTAAAGAATAATTTCTAGGAGCAAAACGCCTTAGGGTATTTGGCGATTCAAATCTAGTGTCCAAACAGATAAGTGGAGAATTCAGCGCCAATGATGAAAGGATGGCAGCTTATCTTGCTGTTATAAGAGGACTTATGGCGAAGTTTGATAAGATTGATATCCAGAAGTTCCCCAGGGGACAGAATAGTCACGCCGACATCGATGCCGACGCCGACGCCGACGCCCTAGCAGATCTAAGCTCTTCCATTGACTTTGATTTAAGGAGGACCATTTAGATAAAAATCCTCGCAGAACCAAGCATCAACCGAATAGTCACAGAGCAAGTCCTTCACGTAGAGAAGGCTTCCAATTGGATGGATCCCATCATAACTTACCTACGGAGCGATGCACTGCCAAGTGATAAGAGGTCGGCACACCAGATAAGAGTCAAGGATGATCGCTTTCACTTATTTACTGAAGGAAAAATCGACAGAAAGTCTTTCACTGGCCTCTACCTCCCGTGCATTCACCCAGAAGATGTCGAGCAGTTTCTTAGTGAACTTCACGAAGCAATTTATGGGAGCCATGTTGGAGGAAGATCCTTAGCTTTTCGAGTGATCAAGAAGGGATACTGGTGGACATACATGCGGAAGGATGCTGAAGTCTATGTTCGCAAATATGGGAAGTAATAGAGACACTCCCCTATGGTCCACTAAACAACTAGAAACCTCAAGTCATTAACCAACCCATGGCCATTCGCCCACTGGGGATTGGATATTGTAGGGCCTCTGCCTTTCGCATCTGGAAATTGTTAGTATCTACTCGTCGGCACTGACTACTTTACCAAATGGGTAAATGAAGAACCACTCGCAAACATTCGAGAATCTAACATGAAGGGGTTCACATGGAAGAATATCATCACTCACTTTGAAACGCCGAAGACGATCATCACTAAAAATGGCACGCAGTTCGAAAATAGCTTCTTGCAAGGCTTTTACGAAAATATATCATCAAGCACCACTTTAGTTCTGTAGCATATCCCCAAAGAAACAGGCAAGCTGAAGCTTCCAATAAAATAATGATCGAAGGACTAAAGAGATGGCTGGAAAGAGCTAAAGGTTCCTGGGTAGATGAACTACCTCACATTTTATGGGCTTATCGTACAACTCCAAAAAGAGCAACGGGAGAAACCCCCTTCGCGCTCGCCTATGGAATGGAGGCAGTCATCTCACTGGAAGCAGGACTCCCTACTATGAGGACTACCCTGATCGACCAAGGCCTTAATGATGAAGCATTACTCACTGAGCTTGTCTTACCCGATGAGCGACGGGAATTAGCAATAGTTAAGTTGACATCTTACCACTAGCATCTGGCCAAACAATATAATAAAAAAGTTAATCTGAGGAAATTTCTAGTAGGAGATTATGTCCTAAGAAAAGTCCTCGACTGTGCCGTGAAACCATCATACGACAAACTGGGACCAAATTGGGAGGGACCTTTCAAGATAATAATAGACGATTAACGTTGGAGAGCAGCCAACCTTAAGAAGTTCTACTTCTAGACTTCTATATCTTTTATTTTTCAACACTATTAGTTTAGGAAAATTTTCATTTACAAACTGATGTTTCCTTTTATTTATCATTTTAGTCAATAAAGGTCAACTGGCCCGCGCATTCTGAATATCTTGGTTGTTTAATATCTCTTGATCGAACTTCTATACGCATCCTTTCTAAGCAATATGCACCCCCTCGAGGAGTAAAACTCCTATGATTGCAACAGTGTGCCATACTTATTGTATGTAAGGGTAAAATATCTATAAAAGAAAGGTTTACGATTAACCTTCCTCAGGTATTTGTTAGAAACACAATTGGCCTCTTGAGTTGCTCTGGCAACAATAAAAGACCTAAAGGCGATAAATCCAACTCAAGGTTGGTCGCGGTTGGGTTAAAAACCCTATTCGGACGGATGTCCCCTTAACCAGGTACATTTTCTCCATCGCCAGACTCAGGCCTAAGGAAGTGTGAAGACATGACCTAAAAGGTAAAGTGGTATGGAATGATATGGAAAAAGCATATTAGACTCGGAGAATGTTAAAACACAAAACCTAATGTCATTTAGTCGGTAAAGAAGCCTAAAATGATTAAAGTTCTTGTACTAATTTATTTATACTATGATCATATTTATCAAGTAATATTTTGGTCAAACAATGATACCAAGCAACCAACAAGTAAGGTTAACACATATTTAGTCAGAAAATGCTCAAAACATAAATGATAAACTTATTTATCATTAATAATCATACGGATACATTTACATCAAAAGACCAAAAAATGCTTAAAGACCTACAATGGCCCAGCGCGACGAGCAAGGTAGTCCACTACTCGAGCTCTTTGACCATTATCAGGATGAGGAAGTATGTCTTCTTCGAGGCTCTCTAGCCTTGGCTCCAGAAGTTTCACCGAAATAGCATCTATTAGGATTCATCGATCATCCTTTGAGAAGGGATTTTTCAACATAGATGAGCGAAAGGTATGATATTTATACCACATGATGGATTCCTTTGGAAATTTCAATTCCTTAATAACATTCAGCCATTCCCTGGTAAAAGCAAGTTCTTTGGTATCTTTTAATATTACTGGGGAATCTGTCCAACCTTGGTCATAACCATCAGCCCAGACCTGTCGAGGACACTTTCGGAATAATTGTCTCTAATGTGTAATATCCCTCTGAAGCCTAGAAGTAATCACATAGGCTCAACAAAAATCTTCTTTCAGCTCATCAGTCTCTCTCTTGGAAGCTTGATCGTTAAAATGAGCAACTATAGCAGACTATGAGGATCCTTGCAAAATCAAAGGAGGACCAGACGAAGTGTTTTCTTTAAGGCAAGCAATTTTTCTCTTCAGAGTGTCATTCTTTCTTTGCCAAAACTCCCCCACCTGGTTGATCTCGGACGCATCCAGACGCTTCACTTTCAAGCCGTCTATCTCCTATTTCATAGAGGTACCAATCCCCTCCATCTCCTCAAGCTTATCCTTTAGCTTGGCGACTACTACAAATTGTCTTTATGGTCCTGGATTCCTTCCCTCAAGGATTTATAAATCCTTACAAAAGCTCAGCGAGCTTGATCACTTATTTTGGCCCAAGAATTTGGCCTAGACGAAATTTAGCAGGGATATATTCATCTAAATCGATAAGCTACAACCAAATAAACAAAGCGATAAAATAACAAGAATCAATAACAAGGCAAAAAGTTTTCTCTTTTATTATTTTAAGGGGCACAAGCCAGTACAATGAAGGGAGGAAGAAAAAATACATCATAGGGATAAAAACAATAGTAGAGTAAAAAAATCATAAGAGTCCTCAACCTGGTCAGATGTGGATAGCCCCTTCCCTTTGTCTGCAGTTTGGTCGACAGAAACCTCACCATCACCATCATTTGGCGCAGCTCCCCCAGCTGGTACAATTGCCCCTTAAGATTAATCGGTACATCCACAACGACAGGAGTAATGGGACCCATGCCGTCCTGAGCATCTGGTTGGGCAGAAGGAGACTCTTTAATAGGATTACGACCATGCTGATGCTAGGAGAAGAAGGGAAGTCAACAGCAACCCCTACGGCAGCCAAGGCTTAATCCCAACCTTTCTTGAAACATGCCCACTGAAGATAAGAAATATGAAGTTTAGCATCATCATACAATACATACCAACCTTCATTATATCCATTTTCTCGAGTAGTCGCTACCTCCCCCTTTAACTTCTCTACCTCAGTGACCAGCCCTTTATTCCCCTCTACCACCGCCACTTATTCATAACCACTGAACTATATGCTTCACGGAGGTCAGTAAAATCCTTGGCAAAGTTCCCCCTCTCTTTATTAAAAGCATCATTGGTGTCAGCAAGGGCCTTTTCGAAAGACTTCAGATCTCCATTAAGCTTTGCATTTTTCCTCGACATCTCAGCCCGATCACGAAGTAATATATAATAGTTATAAATGAATTGTAAGAACAAATCAGATACAAGATAAGCATGAGAACTTAAAGGAAAACATAGAATGAAGAAGCATAAGATAAAGGGGTACTTACTAAAGCAAGCCATTGGGCGGACTTGATGGATAACTGGTCTCCCCCCATACTCGACCAGCGCTTGTGATCAGTCACGAGCCCTACTTTCTCTAATAGCAGGGGGCGAGTTGGGGAGCAACAACCACTGAGGCTCCCTCAATAACAACAATAGAAGGTACAATTGAGGCTTTGAGTCCTGTGCTCTTCTTTTTTTCCTTATCTCTTCTTCTTCTTCTTCTTCTCCTACTTTTCCTCCTCTTTTTTTTTCTTCCTCTCCACCTCCTTCTCTTGAGCTACCACTTTGGAGCTACCTCTAGAATCCCCAACCTTCTGCTTGAGGAACTTCATCTTGTTGGATATAAGATCATCGTCATCATCATCATTATCATCCTGGATTAAAATTATTCTCCTCAGAGCAGACATCTCTTATTCACGGGATTCCCCCTCGCTAGGTCCTTCCTCTTCGCTCTCACCTTCACCACTCCCTTCCTCATTACCCTCCTTCAAGATTCTCTCTTCCTCTTCCTCTTCCTCTATCTCCATGGGGTCATAGGTACCACCAACCTCCTCTTCTGGAACCTCTAGATAGGAGATTAAGTCCACTGGATGAGCGATGAAGCTGGAAGTGGTATTTTTATATTGCAACAGGAATATAGCAGACTAAGGATGTTCCCCCTCAGCAACTGGGTCCCTTATCCTCTAAGCTTTCAGGAGTTCAGTAAATCAGATCTCGCGAATAGTTAGCTCTTGGTTCTTAACTTTCGCTGAAAAAGAAAAAGAAGAAAAAATCAGAAGGAATGCACACAGAGGAAGGCAAGTAAGCAGTGAAATATAGATAGAGATAATAACCTATGTAATCATTTCCAAAGGTAGGGATCCGAGGTCCCAAGTACCTCACGCCCCCTGATTGGGGAGGAAATTTCCAATTCCTGGGAATAAAACCTTCAAACCAATAGTCCTTATGGGAATTGGGTAGGTTTACTACCAATACCCTATCAAGGCTTCTTACCTTCAAGTGCAGAAGGCTAGGACTGGTGCTAGAGAAGGAGTAGCAATAGAAAATCTCAACTAATCCTAAATTGGTGCCATAAACATGGTTTATTCTATAAAATCCATTAACAATCTTCCACAAATTCGATGAACACTGAGCAGGGACTATGTTAAAATATTAAAAAAAATGTAAAAATAGAGGATTAGGGGGAAACGTTAAACCCCCTTGCGAGACTAATAGAACGTGAATCCAATGACCATCTTCTAGGTCACGAAATTTTTTGGTGATTGACGTACACTCTATCTCTACCCAATCAGTAATATTGTAACACTTTCTAAACTCTGGAAAAGATTTATTATGAAGCATCTCCATTAGAGAAAAACACAAAAAACCCTAGCTACAGTAGAAGAACGATGCGCAGAAGAAAGGAAGTTAGAAAAAGAAGAAGGCTAAAACTTACGAGATAGAGAGGAGACTTGGAAAAGCTGAGAAAGTCCTGATTTTGAAGAAGTGGAATTAATAAATTAAGCCTGGAGACACGATATACATAGGGACGATGAACTGACGCTTGGGTTTTTTGACAAACTAGTTTCAAACAATCAAGTGACACTTTACACTTCTCGAAGAAGATTTTGCGCTTTAATATCTCACAGAAAGACAAACGCACCTATCCTGATTCAAAGAATTATAAATGTGACATTAACCAGGCCGCGTTCTAGGCCTCTATTAAATCCATTGACCCAAGCTATGGCCTAAGGATTTTAGGGGAAATTATGGGGACCAAATTTCTTTCAAAGTCTACAAAAATGGTCGACCTGGCCCAACAGATGCAAAGAGCAGTGCGGCCTCATATCCAGTGATGAAGCTACATGCGTGTGCCATCCAAATTTCCCTTAAACCAAGTTAATCCCCTACAATCTCGTAGAGATATTCAAGGGATTCATAAATTATCATGGGCATCGTGGAGTTACTTGAACAATTATGATTTTACATCTATAAATTATAACCCATGGATCGAGGCATAGGGTCATGTGACCAAACATATTGAGAGATACCTAATAAAATAGTAGACCTCTCCGTGGACATAGGTAAGTTGTCGATTCAAGAACATAGTTGTGCTGTGTGTGTGATTTTTTTCTTTCCCTATTAATTGTGATTGTTCTTCATATAATCTCTTTCGTGATATTGTTTGATACCATATCAGCCGACTAAATAATATTTAAGTTTTGGCACTTTTCTTTCAATTATGTTTTAACATTCTCCCAGTCTAATATGCCTAAGCAATATTATTCCATTCACTTTACCTTTTAGGCCGTGTCATCACACTTCCTTAGGCCTAAGTGAGATGATGGAGAGAATGTACTTGGTTATTGGGCCGTCCACCCGAGCAGTTTTTTTTTGCGACCAATAATTACTGACGACCAACTAGAGTTGGCTTTGTTGCCTATGAATCCCCAATAGGGCTTCGGTTGTTATCGGGGCAACTCATGAGGCCCCTTGTGTTGAAAATAAGGGCCTAAGGGTAATCTGCAGTTATTTGCATTTAACTTGCTAACCCCATTAATTAATCATTCAAAATATGCATAAAAGGAGATATAATTGAAAAATGTACTAATTAATGAGATATAATAGAGATGAGTTAGGCAACCAATGTGATATTTTAGAATGGATGGGCCACTCCGGCCTTTTATTCAGTGTAAATTATCTTATTTAGTAATAAAACTTGCAAAAAACTAAAAGTCTTGCTAAATAAAAATGATAAGAAAGAAGGTTTAAAAGTAGAACTTCTTGAGATTGGTTGCGTTCCATGCTCTTGGTATCTCCTTGCCCTCTAGCGTTTCCAGGTAATATGCTCCTTGGAGATCATCTATGATCACTCTAAATGGTCCTTCCCATTTTGGTCCCAGTTTTCCATCTGATGGTTTTACAACACTGTTGAGGACTTTTTGTAGGACATAGTCTCTAATTAAAAACTTCCTCGGATTGACCCTTTTGTTATACTGCTTGGCTAGTTGCTGTTTGTAGGAGGCCAACTTGATCAAGGCTATCTTTGATCGCTTATCTTCTGGGTCAAGTTCAGTGCATAAGGGTTCATCATTGAGGCATTGGTCGATAAATGTGGTTCTCATAGTACGGAGGCCTTAACCCGGAAGAAAAAAACCTCCATGCCATAAGTTGGGGCGAATGGTGTTTCCCCCGCTGGTTTCCTAAACGTCGTGCGATAAGACCATAGAACATGAGGGAGCTCATCCGCCCAAGATCCCTTAGCTTTTTCTAATTACTTTTTCATCCCATCGATCATGGTTTTATTGGAAGCCTCTGCTTGCCCATTGATTTGGGGATACGCCATAGAACTGAAGTGGTGCTTGGTGCCGAAGGCTTGAAAAAAACCACTTTTAAATTGTGTGTCATTGTCGATGATGGTGGTTCTTGGTATCCCAAAGTGAGTGATGATGTTTCTCCGTATGAACCTGGTCATGTTAGTGTCTCAGATATTTGTCAAAGGTTCTGCCACAACCCACTTGGAGAAGTAACCAGTGGTGACCAAAAGATACTTACGATTTGCGGATGAAGTAGGTAGTGGTCTCACGATATCCAAACCCCATTGAGTGAAGGTCCATGGGATCGTAAGGGATTCTTGATCACTAACGGGTTGGTGAACCATCGGCGAGTGCTTTTCACATTTACGAACATATGTGCCTGCGTCTTTCTGCGTGTGAGGCCAATAATATCCTTCTTTGATCTCTCTAAAGGCTAGCGATCTTCCACCTGCGTGACTCCTATATAGGCCTTCATGAAGTTCACTAAGTGCTTGCTCGGTATCTTATGGGTGAATGCATTGGAATTAGGGGACTGCAAATGACTTCTTATACAGTTTCCCCTTAGGGTTAAGGTAGAAATGAGTATCCTTAACTTTGATTTGATGGGCTAACCTCCAGTTGTCTGGCAGTTTTTATCTCCGTAGATAATTAATGACGGGATCCATCCAATTTGAAGCTCTATCTATGAGGAGGACTTCCTTGGCTATGACTGTATGGTTGATACTGGGTTGTGCGAGGAACTCGATCTATACTGTCCTTTGTAGGTCAGAGTCAACTGATGAACTTAATGCTGCTAAGGCATCAATGGGATTGTTCTGTCCTCGCGAGAACTGCTGAATCTCCACCTGCACAAAGTCTCTCAAGAGTTTTTGACTACGTCAAGTATGTTTCCATCCAATCATCTTTGGCATTGACCATATTAGAATCACCAAATACGCTGAGGCATCTTGCTGTTAGTAGTTTAGCCTTTCTCAAGCTGACGATCAGTTCTTCATACTCAACTTTGTTATTGGAGGATTCAAATCCCAGTCTAATTCCTTATTCGATAATTATATTTTCGGGGGTAACAAGAACAATCCCCACTCCTACCCCTTTAGAATTTGAGGCTCCATCAACATATAGTGTCCAGTCATTAGATTATATCACAGGTGATCGATATCTCTTTGTTCACCTGATCTACTGGCCTATCTCCTATAAACTTAGTATTAAAATCTGCTAGGATCCGCCTCTTGATCTTCGTTCTGGGATGGAAGTGGATGTCGATATTGCCAAGCTTAATCGACCACTTCGAAAGATTCCTAAAAAGATTAGCTTTTCGTAGAACGACCTTGAGTGGATAGGAGGTGGTTACCGTTATGGAATGAGCTTCAAAGTAGTGCTTTAATTTTCTCGAAGAGATCACTAGGGCATAAGCGATCTTTTTAGAAGGTAAGTACCTTTGTTCAGCATCTAGTAGCGTCTTGCTGGTGTAGTAAATCATATGCTGTTCTCCCTTCTTTTCATAAACTAATGTATATCTTACAACATGGTTTGATACATCCAGGTAAAGGTATAGTTGTTCTCCATCATCTTGAATTGCCAATAATGGGGGCTTACTAAGGTAAGACTTAACCTTTTCCAAATCTCGCAAACAATCTTCATTCCATACTAGGCCTTTGCCTTTCTTTAAGAGCTAAAATAATGGTCGGTAGCGCTTCGAAGACTTAGACTTGAAGAGATTGAGCGCATCAAGCATCCCAGTAAGCTTCTGAACATCTCTGAGTGTTTTGGGAGGTTGGACCTTGTGATAGCATCGATGTGGTCTGGATGGCCCTCAATTCCCCTTTTACTCACTAGGTATTCTAAGAATTTTATTGACTGGACTCCGAATGAACACTAACTCGCATTAAGTTTCATTCGGTACTTTCCGAGGATTTCAAAAGTTGTTACTAGGTCTGAGAGGTGATCGGACTTGTTCTTGATTTTCACGATCATGTCGTCGATGTACACTTCCATCGTCTCTCCCATCTATTTGTTAAGCATCTTGATTACCAATATTTGGTAAGTTGTCCCTGCGTTCTTGAGGCCAAGCGTCATTACCTTATAGACGTATAACCTAACTGATGTTATAAAGGAGGTTTTGTCTTAGTCGGGCCCATATAGAGGAATCTGATGATATCCGGAGTAAGCCTCAAGGAAGCTCATCCTTTTACGAGTTACTGTAGCATCGACCAATTAATCTATCTTTTACGAGTTACTGTAGCATCGACCAATTAATCTATCTTCGGGATAGGTAAGTTATCTTTGGGACATACACAGTTAAGGTCGATGAAATCGATTCACACTCTCCAACTACCCTTGCTCTTGGGAACCACCACTAAGTTGGACAACTATACGGGAAACTGAACATCCCTGATGGATACTGCATTCAGTTTCCCTACTTATTTCTCTACTGCCATGGCCTTCTCTGAAGACGTTTGGCGAGCCTTTTGAGTGATGGGATTGAAAGTAGGATCTACATATCGGCGGTAACATGCCAAGCTGGGGTAGATCCCAGGAAACTTGTAAGGCTCCCATGCAAAAACATTTATGTTTCCTTTTATAAATGCAACTAGTTCCCTTTTCTCTTGATCGGTGAGAGCAAATCCAATAAAAACTTTCTTTTTATCAAGTTATCATCGGATATAACTTCTTCCAGGCTTTCGATGACCCTATCCGTGGGTTGGACCCTGGTCTCTTCCACCCCTGGTCGACCATACCGTAGTTGCTATTTAAATAGAACGACCCCTTCCCAAGATTTTTCCTGGGCATCTTCGGGCTCTTTATTTTTCCCTTTTTTTGAGCGGGTGGATAGGATAAAGCACCTTCGGGCCGAAGCCTGGTCGCTGCAAATCTTAACCACTTCACGATCCATGATGCACTTCAGCTTTTGATGATAAGTGGATGGTACGACCTTCATGGCATGGAGCCAACCTCTGCCCAAAACAACGTGGTATGGGAACTCGATGCCCACAACCAAGAACTCTATTAACTTTGAGATGTTCCTTTCCTTGACTGGCAAGGTGATCTTTCCTAATGGAATGGTAATCCTTCCTGCGAAGCTAACTAATGAAACAATGGCTTCTTTGAGTTCGACAACATTCAATTTGAGCTTATGGAATAAGTACAGATACATCACTTCGAATGAACTCCCCTGGTCTACTAGTAGCTTGTCAATGTCCCAATTAGCAATCCTGAGCATGATTACTAATGCGTCATGATGTGGGGTCCTTACCCCATTAAAATTCTCTTTGATAAGCACGATGTGCTTCATGTAATCAACATTTTCTGGTCGCCAAAATTTTCCAGCTTTCCATCACGACAAACACCTTTTTGATTTCTATTCTGACGGCATTGCCCTGAATCTATTTGAGGTCTGACGCCCCATGAATGCCTGCAAACTCATGTTCCGTGTCATCATCGAGGACATTATCTGGCTTCTAGTCACAATTGGTTACGACCTTATCTATTTTCTTATCAATAAGGTGCCCTGCCTAAACTAGCTCTTCCAAGTGTGACTTCAGATTTTTGCAATTTTTGATTTAATGACCACCCTCCTTGTAAAATGCGCACCTTATTGTATTATTTTTCTTGGTCGGATCTTCGACCATCTTCTTAGGCCATTTGACGAAAGGCTCATCCTTTATCTTGCTGAGAATCTTATAAATGAGTTTCTTAAAGAATGTGTTAACATCCTGGAACGCCTTAGAGGGGTCATTCTTTCCTTCACATTTGGAGCCATTCTTTCCCCCGTTCTTGCTTCCCTTTTTCTCGATGTCATTCTTCTCTGTCCCCTTGCTAACCTTTGCTCATACATTATCTCCCCCATTAGGATGGACCATGTCCTCTACCTTGGCGCACTTCTCGATACAGTCCATAAGATCATCGATTTTTATGGCCTCCTTTTTGGTGAGAGACTAGTGCAATAGAGAGGTGGTTGGCAAGCCGATCTTGAAGGATGCTACGATGACTTGCTCCGAGAAATCCTTAACTTCTTTAAAGATTTCCCAGTATCTCTTGGAGTAGTTTATGAGATTTTCCTAAGGCTTTTTCTTTATAGTGAGCAGTGCATCCATTCACTTAGGATGGGAACTTCTTGTTATGAATCGTGCCATCAAAGCCTCGGCCAATACTGTAAAGTTCTTAATCGACCTATAGAGGAGCCTCTCAAACCACTTTTGTACTACATCGTATAGGCTAGAAGGGAATATCTTTCACATCAGTCCGTCATTGTGGCTCCATAAGGTCATTGCCTAACGAAATTGCCTAATATGATCTATGGGATCTATTTTCCCGTCGTAGATCATGAACCTAGGGACAACGAATTTCTTGGGGGGCTCATCGCGTTCAATTTTCCTTGATAATGGGGTCTTTATCTGATAATTTAGAGCTCTTCTAAAAAGCTCTCTAGTCGACCCGACTCCTTGGTGTGTTGGATGTTGGTCCATCTCCCTACGGACTAGAATCCTCAAATCCACACTTAGTCAATTGTTATTTTGGTGGTGCCTCTCCTGGTGGCCACATTCCGATCATGTGTATTCTGATCTATCACGTTCAGTTCTTTCCTTTTCACGCCCAGGGCTCCTCCCTCTGCTGGGGGGAATTTCCCCCTAAGGACTAGGAGTCTTATCTTTATGTCGCCTTGTGTTTCTGGAGATATCTCTCTCCATTCTTTCCAGTCGCCTCTTAAGGTGAGCATTATCTTCTTCTGGGCGGTGCATCGCCTCTTCCTATTCTCGAAGTCGGGCTTCGTAGGCATCAACCGACCTAAAAATCTGAGTGGACCTTGGGGGCCCATGGCTTCCTTGGGTTTGACTGTTGGCAGATTTCAGACCTAACTGATCAAGCGTGAAAAGTAGCGTCGCGTTAAAACGCTAATCGTTGAATTCTTTTCACCGTGTTAATACAAAAAAAAAAATTATGACACCGCTTGCGATACAAGTATAGCATTAAGTCGGGTATCAAGAATCCACAGGGAATGTTAATATATCTCGTAATCGATTTATTATTTCAAGAATAAAAATGTAAAAGGTGATAGGGTGTTATGGTGAAAAAGGAACAATTAAGAAGCTAATACTAAACACTATTTAATAAAATGGGAGTTGGGATCGCGTCCCCGCCGTGGGCTGAACAACTAATAATTAGAATTTTGGTTCTAAAACATTTAACCGAGCATTTTTAATTATTCATAAACATCACACAAGAAAAAATTTAACTCAAAGTTACGAAATAAAACATTTAATCAAAAATGGCACACGCGGATTAAATTTGGGTTATCGATATAAACACTAGCGTTGCGTGATAAAGAAAGTTAAATGCATAATAAACCAATTTTAATACATGCGGTTTCAATTAAATACAATTTTACATAAAATCTAAATTTTGGAGCTCGATGCCCATCAATGGCGGACACACGACCCAAACTCTATTTAACTAATCACTACACATGAATAATTTAATTAAATAACTAATTAATAATTAAAACAAGAAATAAATAAATTACACAAATTTATCTAGGCAAAAAAAATTAACTAAGCATGGAAAACTAAATTAATACAAAGGTTGAATGAACAATAAGTAGACAAAGGATAAGAAGAGAAAATAAAACTTATATTAATGGTGGAGGAGAGGGGTGACTCCAACAAAAATCCCCAAAGTTTCCAAACCCTAAAACTAACCTAAGAGAAGGAACTAAAAAAACTAGATATAAAACTAATCTCCTACAAAAATACACCAAGTGGTGTATTTATAGTAAGTGGGAAAAAGAAATAAAGAAAAAGAAATAAGAAGTGAAAAAGGGATAAGTCTCTTAATTTAACCAACAAAAAAAAAGAAAATAAAAAAATGAAAGAAGGAAATAGCAGCAGCAGAGCACGAAAAAATAAATAAATAGAGAACCGAATCGATTCAGAGGTGTCCAAATCGATTCGAAAATAGGAGACCTGAGCACTGGGACATAGCGAATCGGTTCGGCGGAGTCCGAATCGATTCGAAGCTGGGGAGTTTGACACTATCTCCAAGCGAATCTATTCGTAAAGTTGCGAATCGATTTGCACCTGATACTTTAGAATTTTCTCCCAAGTCATCTAATTCCAATAAAAACAAAGGCTGCAATGGAGCGTTGGAAAATGCCGAGACCAAACCCACAATTTTCATTCTTTACGGATCTGCCATGGCCGTGTATGTGTGTTGGACCAACTTGCAAATTATGCCAAAACTGAGACCATAACTTCCATCAATGGCCAGCTATGGTGTGTGCGCAATCCACCTTGGCTAAGACCTATATGCATGACATACCATGGATGCGTCAAGACCCCAAAACCGCTGCTATGGTGGTTCAAACCATACCGAGACCATGCTGCAATGTATAAACCCACGAACACGCTGCAAATCGAAACCTCCAAGTCCAAAATGGAGAAAAAACAAAACCTCCAATGATGGTGGCATACACCAAATCAAAACCCATTTGCGAAATTGGCTAACCTGGGACCCATTTCGATATGCGCATAACAAAACTCGAGCTCCAATTTCGAACGAAAGGCTCCAATTTTGGACAAAACCAAAACTCGAGCAAAACCCGAGCTAGATCCAAAATTTTCGTTTCTGAATTGAAGTTGCTGCAAAAGTGAAAGAGAAAAGTACATGGAGGTCATTATACAATTTGTTAAAATATTAATAAAATATTAAATTAAATAACTTATAATTCTTCTCCAATTAAAGGCCCGTGTTTTCTTCGTTCGGACATCGATTCGAGCACTGTTCATGGACACGCGAAGCTTGACCCGAGAGATACAAATTCTGTGAATACTTCGAGCAAAAATCCCCAATTGTGAAATTACCAAAATGCCCCTGAACGTGCGAACTTCAACCAAACTTTACCGAAACGTGCTCAAACTTCACACTAAGCACCGTAACACCTACAAACACTCAATAATGCCTCAAATAACATGTTAGCGCATAAAAGGGTTTTCTAACTAATGAGCATAATTATAGCAATTACGGTATCCGAGGGAGCTAAAAATGCATAAGTTAACGGGTAATAAATGCAATATTCGTGACGCATCACACCCCCTAACTTAGACATTGCTAGTCCCTAGAAATGAAGTTCAAAGGAAAAAGAACTATAAGAACATCACAAAACAGGAGATATATACAAAAGCGATAAGAGCCACTTTCGCGGGCTAACGAATGCATTTGCCATTAAAACATGAGGTTACCCAAGTGGATGAGTGTCGTCTCGTGAGGATATTTAGGGATGAAACTCACAAACATCATATAGTTTCCTGAAAATATTCCTAATCACATGCGAAAAGCCCAACAACAATGAATTTTTTTGAAACATGTTATTAGCACAGTGAACGAATTCACACAAAAGTCCGTATTATTAACATTATAGAATGCACCTCATAGAGTTGAAACCTTAAAAGTGGGAGGGGAGCGAGCATATGCATATTATGATTTGGCAAAACTTAAATAAACCGGACAATTAACATTAAAGCATGCATATATCAATCCTCACCGGGCATTACACTCAACAAATGAATTCACTATGAATGGGGAGGTAGCACACATGTCACAAATAAAGAACGCTATATAAAAAATAAAAACTTGTAATCCTAATGAAAGACACTCCTCAATAAAAGAGGCGAAATGCATTTTCACAGATTATTAAACTATTTCAACTTTTAAATTAAATACACCCTAAGATCACATAGGACTTGATAGGGTTGTAATGTAGGTTTGGGGTTAAGATGAAACGAAGGAAATATGTACAGATTCAAAGTGCTCGGGGATGAAAAACTTGGGATAATGGGAAATTACGAGCAATTTCAAAATGGAAAAACAAGTTCCCTAATAAGCATTAAATATGACAATAGGAGAGAGACAAGAATTATTGAACACTGTTAACAACATATACAAACATTCTTTTCGTTTTCGTTTTCTTCTTTTTCTCAAATTTTCTTTTGTTTTTGCTTTTGTTTTTTTGACTTTTTCTTTTCTTTTTCACTACACTTTTTTTTCTTCACTTTTCACTCTTTTCATGCTTTTTTGAAACCGCAAGACAATAACATCATCTAATCCTAAGAATCATTCCAAACAAGGTAAGGAAGGTAATATGTACGATTTATAACTCTAATGTAGATTTGTTTATGGGATTTTGGGTGATGAAACGAAATGCTATATTTAGTCTCAAAGGGGATGACTAGGGAACGATTTAAGGTGAGGTCAAGTCTAATATCGGTGATATAACAAAAACTGCCTATGATCATTTCATAAAGTTTATGCAATTATTGAGTGAAAACAACTTTGAAAATCATACTCAAGTAACCCAATTCAAATGAAAGTATAGAGAGATTACCGACGAAAGTAACGTTTTCAAAGAGGAAAGAATAGAGTATAACACTGATAAACGACGAAAGGTACAAAGCTTACTCGGTGTAAGTATATACAATGCAAGAAAAGATTACCGAGTAATAAAAATCTTAAACCAAATCAATAGAAGAAGAAAAGCGCATGTGCTCATGGGATAAACTTTAATTCATGAAGTTATTCATAATATCAATGATTTGAGGACTAAAGTCTAATAACTTCAAAAATTTGGAACATGTATCGTTGAATGTGTATTGGATCGGGCAATTATTAAAATTTATCATCGAAAATAAAGGCAAAATGCCCAACAAAAGAGAAAAAAGATAGAAAATATTTTTGAAAAAATTTCAAATTTTAACAAAAAGGTATACTTAGTAACTAACAAGTAAGAAAATCAATGGATTACATAAGAAATGGATGGAATATCCTATACCCCCTAACTTAAATGTTGCATTATCCTCAATGCGCATTAAGAACACAACACAAAGAGAGGAAAAGAACGATATTACTCAAAATTAGAGCGATTTCCATAAGCACGAGTCCAAAGAATCTACAAAAAAAGTTAGTACCGAGCATAACGAAAAGTAATAACAAAAAGTTTAACTAATTACACTAGACTAAACTAAAAGGAAAGAAAAACTAAAGAAAGAAAGAAGTAAAAAAAATCAACTATTTACAACCTACTATTTGGACTTCTAACTAACTATACACTAGAAGTCTAAACCATTGAGGATCCACCCAAACAACATTTTGACTTTAAAAGATCAACGGTGGATCCTCCAAAGAAAACATGCCTCCCGAAAGATAAGAATTCCATTTAAATAACGAAAGGCATGCATATGGTGGAAAAAGTCAACCATTGTCAATTAAAAGTTTGGGAAGGAAAATGGGGGATTTGGGTAATAAGGGGGAGAGATACACTGGAGGTCTAAGAGAAATAGACTCATCTCCCAAAGGTTTTTCAATTGGATTGGGAGATGGTGCACACGTGGGGATAGAATCCATCGAAAACAAGTCCGACAAAGAGTCCTCATTAGTAAAAGGTGTAGAATTTTTAAAAGTTTCTACCGACTCATAGGAATCAATTGGTAATTCTAATGGTTTTCAGTAACGGAAAATGAATATGGTGATGAAATAAATCCAATCTTAATTAACATATCGTCAGAAGGAGATTGAATTTTTGGGGAGAAAGATTCACATTCGATGAGAAAATCTTTAAAAAATTGAGGTGAAACACAAGTTTCCACCTCCTCATCTTTAGCACAAAAGAATCATTCTCGTCGTAAAGTGATTCAAGTCTGAATCTAGCACCAATAAGTCTTTCCAAAACTTGGGAGTAAAGAAGAAAAGTTTCTTCCAAAGTAGGCTTCCTCGGCTCTAGAACCTCGGAATCCTCATTTGGTTGAAACTCATCTTCAAAATTGTCGAAATAAAAATTATCATTGGATTCGAATAATGAATCCAACTCAAGCTCCCAATAAAGATTTTCATTCCGATAAATGTTTTCAAGTCTTTCATTCTCAAGAAAATCTTGAAAACTATCTCCAAAGAATCATTAGAATGACCGTAATAAGTATAACAGTAGGGCATGATTACCTCGTTTTTTGTAGATGGATAATTCGAGAAAGAAAGTGAGCAACCGCGAATCAAAGTTTCTTAGCACTCAAATACACAATCCTGCAAAAAAGGTTAAAACAAAGAATACCAATATAAAAAAAAAATACAACGAAATAATAAAACAACTACAATCTAAAACACACTCCTCGATAACGGCGCCATTTTGATTAAGCGTGAAAAGTAGCGCCGCGTCAAAATGCTAATCGTTGAATTCGTTTAACCGCATTAATACAAAAAACCAAATTACGATTGCACTTGTGATGTAAGTATAGCAGTAAGTCGGGTATCGATAATCTACAAGGAATGTTAGTATAGCTCGTAATCGATTTATTATTTCAAGAATATAAATGTAAAAAGTGATAGGGTGTTATGGTGAAAAAGGAAAAATTAAGAAGCTAACACTAAACACTATTTAATAAAACGAGAGTCGGGATCGCATCCCCGCCATGGGCTAAATAACTAATAATTAGAATTTTGGTTCTAAAACATTTAACCGAGCATTTTTAATTAATCCTAAACATCACGCAAGAAGAAATTTAAATCAAATTTGCAGGATAATACATTTAATCAAAAATGGCCACACGCGAATTAAATTCGGGTTATCTCTATAAATACTAATATTGTGTGACAAAGAAAGTTAAATGCATAACAAACCAATTTTAATACACGCGGCTTCAATTAAATGCAATTTTACATAAAATCTAATTTTCGGAGCTCGACGCCCATAAATGGCAGACACACGACCCAAACTCTATTTTACTACCCACTTCACATGAATAATCTAATTCAACAACTAATTAATAATTAAAACAAGAAATAAATAAATTACACAAATTTATCTAGGAAAAAAAAAATTAACTAAGTATGGAAAACTAAATTAATACAAAGCTTGAATGAACAATAAGTAGACAAAGGAGAAGAAAAGAGAATAAAACTTACATTAATGGTGGAGGAGAGGGGTGACTCCAACAAAAATCTCCGAAGTTTCCAAACCCTAAAACTAACCTAAGAGAAGGAACTAAAAAAACTAGATATAAAACTAATCTCGTACAAAAATACACTAAGTGGTGTATTTATAGTACGTGGGAAAAAGAAATAAGAAGTGAAAAAGGGATAAGTCTCTTAATTAAACCAACAAAAGAAAAAGAAAATAAAAAAAAGGAAATAGCAGCAGTAGGGCACGACAAGAAAAACAACAACAGAGGACCAAATCGATTCGAAGGTGTCCGAATCGATTCGAAAATAGGAGACTTGGGCACCTGGACATAGCGAATCGATTCGGCGGAGACAAGATCGATTCAGACCTGGAGAGTTTACCACTGTCTCCAAGCTAATCGATTCTCAAAGGTGCGAATATATTCGCATCTGATACTTTGCGAATTTTCTCCCAAGCCATCTAATTCCAACAAAAATAAAGGCTGCAATAGAGCGCTACAAAATGCCGAGACCAAACCCAAAGTTTTCATTCTTTACGGATCTGTCATAGCCGCGTATGTGTATTGGACCATCTTGAGAATTATGCCAAAATCGAGACCACAACTGCCATCAATGGCCTACTATGGCGTGTGCTCAATCCACCTTGGCCGAGACCCATATGCGTGACATACCATGGATGCGTCAAGACCCCAAAACCGTTGCCATGGTGGTTCAAACCATACCGAGAGCATGATGTGATGTATAAATCCACTAATACACTGCAAACCAAAACCTCCAAGTCGAAAATGGGAAAAAAACAAAACCTCCAACGATGATGGCATACACCAAATCAAAACCCATTTGCAAATTGGCTAACCCGGGACCTATTTCAATATACGCATAACAGAACTCGAGCTCCAATTTCGAACGAGAGGCTCCAATTTTGGACGAAACTAAAACCCGAGCCAAATTCGAGCTAGGTCTAAAATCGCTGTTTCTGAATTGAAGTTGCTGCAAAAGTGAAAGAGAAAAGGACATGGAGGTCATTATACAAATTGTTAAAATATCAAATTAAATAACTTAGAATTCTTCTCCGATTAAAGGAAAGTATTTTCTTCGTTCGGACTTCGACTTGAGCACCGTTTACGAACACATGAACCTTGAACCGAGAGCGACAACTTCCGTGAATACTCCGACCAAACATCCCAAAGTGTGAAATTACCAAAATTCCCCTTAACGTGTGAACTTTAATGAAACTTTATCGGAACGCGCTCAAACTTCACACTAAGCACCGAAACACTTTTAAACACTAAATAATACCTCAAATAACATGTTAGCGCATAAAATGGGTTTTGTCTGATTAATGAGCATAATTATAGTAATTACGGTACCCGAGGGGGCTAAATATGCACAAGTTAACGGGTAATAAATGCAATATTCGTGACGCATCTCAACCCCTAACTTAGATATTGCTAGTCCCTACAAATGAAGTTCAAAGCAAAAATAACTACAAGAACATCACAAAACAGGAGATATATACTAAAGCGATAAAAACCACTTTCGTGGGCGAACAAATGCATTTTGCGTATGCAATAAGCTGTTAAACCCCCAGGTTACTTTAGTGGACGAGTGTCATCTCATGAGGATTTTCAGGGATGAAACCCACAAACATCATATCGTTTCCTCAAAATATGCCCACTCACATGCGACAAGCCCAACAACAACGAAAAAAATTCCAAACATGTTATTGGCACAGTGAACGAATTCACGCAAAAGTTCGTATTATTAACATTATAGAATGCCCCTCATAGAATTGAAAACTTAAAAGTGGGAGGGGAGCGAGCACATGCATAGTATGATTTGGCAAAAAAGTTAAATAAACCGAATAATTAACATTAAAGCATGTATATATCAATCCTCACCGGGCATTACACTCAACAAAGGAATTCACTATGAATGGGGATGTAACACACGGGACATGCGGGCATAAAGAGTAAATGTCAATGGAAACTAGGCCGCACACATGTCATAAATGAAGAACGCTATATAGGAAATGAAAACTTGTAATCTCAATGAAAGATACCGCTCAATAAAAGAGACAAAATGCATTTTCACAAATTATCAAACTATTTCAACTTTTAAATTAAATGCACCCTAAGATCACATAAGACTTATAGGGTTGTAATGCAGGTTTGGGGTTAAGGTTATGAAACGAAGGAAATATGTACGGATTCAAAGTGTTCGGGGATGAAAAACTTGGGATAATGGGAAATTGCGGGCAATTTCAAAATGGAAAAACAAGTTCCCTAACAATCATTAAATATGACAATAGGAAAGCAACAAGGATTATTGAACACTATTAACAACATATACAAGCTTTCTTTTTCTTTTTGTTTTCTTCATTTTCTCATATTTTCTTTTATTTTTTCTTTTGTTTTTCTCACTTTTTCTTTTCTTTTTTCCTACACTTTTTTTCTTCACTTTTTCACTCTTCTCATGCTTACTTGCAACCGCTAGACAAATACATCATTCAATCCCAAGTATCTTTCCAAATAAGGTAAGGAAGGTAATATGTACGATTCATAACTCTAATGTGGAGTTGGTTATGGTATTTTGGGTGATGAAACGAAAGGCTATATTTAGGCTCAAAGGGGTTGACTATGGAACGATATAAGGTGAAGTCAAGGCTAATATGGGTGATATAACAAAGACTGCATATGATCATTTCATAAAATTTACGCAATTCTTGAGTCAAAACAACTTTGAAAATCATGCTCAAGTAACACATTTCATGAATGAACTCAATTAATGAACGATCAAACGAAAGAATAGATAGATTACCGACGAAAGTAACGTTTTCAAAGAGTAAAGAATAGTGTGTAAGACTCACAAACGATGAAAGGTACAAAGATTACTCGGTGTAAGTATATACAATGCAACAAAAGATTACCGAGTAATAAAAATCTTAAACCAAATCAAAAGAAGAAGAAAAGCGCATGTGCTCATGGGATAAAGTTTAATTCATGAAGTTATTCATAATATCAATGATTTGAGGACTAAAGTCTAATAACTTCTAAAATCAAGAACATGAATCTTTGAATGTCTATTGGATCGATAAATTATTGAAATTTATCATTGAAAACAAAGGCAAAATGCCCAATAAAAGAGAAAAAAGATAGAAAATATTTTTGAAAAATTTCAAATTTTAACAAAAAGTTATACTTAGTAACTACCAAGTAAGTAAATCAATGAACTACATAAGAAATGGATAGAATATCCTACACCCCCAACTTAAATGTTGCATTGTCCTCAATGTGCATTAAGAACACAACACAAAGAGAGGAAAATAACGATATTACTCAAAATTGGAGCGATATCCATAAGCACGAGTCCAAAGAATCTACAAAACAAGTTAGTACCGATCATAACGAAATGAAATAATAAAAAGTTTAACTAATTACACTAGACTAAACTAAAAGAAAAGCAAAACTAAAGAAATAAAGAAGCAAAAAAAACTAACTATTTATAATTTACTATCTGGACTTCTAACTAACTATACATTCGAAGTCTAAATAATTGAGGATCCACCCAAACAACATTTTGACTTTGAAAGATCAACGGTGGACCCTCCAAAGAAAACATGCCTCCCGAAAGATAAGAATTCCGTTTGAACAATGGAAGTCATGCATGTGGTGGAAAAATTCAACCATTGTCAATTAAAAGCTTAGGAGGGACAATGGGGGATTTAAATAATAAGGGGGAGTGATACACTTGAGGTAAAAAAAAATCGACTCATCTCCCAAAGGTTTTCAATTGGAAGGGGAGATGGTGCACACGTGGGGATAACATCCATCGAAAACAAGTCCGATAAAGAGTCCTCATCAGAAAAAGGTGTAGAATTTTTAAAAGTTTCTACCGACTCATAGGAATCAACTGATAATTCTACTGGTTTTCAATAACAGAAATTGAATATGGTGATGAAATAAATTCAATCTCAATCAACATATGGTCGGAAGGAGATTGAATTTTCGGGGAGAAAGATTCACATTCAATGAGAAAATCTTTGAAAAATTGAAGTGAAACACAAGTTTTCACCTCCTCATTCTTTAGCACAAAAGAATCATTCTTATCGCAAAGTGATTCCAGTCTCAATCCAACACAAATAAAGCTTTCCAATCCTTGGGAGTAAAAAAGAAACGTTTCTTCCAAGTAGGCTTCCTCGGCTCTAAAACCTCGGAATCCTCATTTGGTTGAAACTCATCTTTGAAATGATTGGAATTAAAATTATCATTGGATTCAAATAATGAATCCAACTCAAGCTCCAATAAATATTTTCATTCCGATAAATGTTTTCAAGTCTTTCATTCTCAAGAAAATCTTAAAAATGGAAAACTTGAAAACTATCCCCAAATTAAGAATCATTAGAATGACTGTAATAATTATAATAGTAGGACATGCTTACCTCATTGTTTGTAGATGGAGAATTCAAGCAAGAAAGTGAGCAACCGCGAATCAAAGTTTCTCAGCGCTCAAATGCACAATCCTGCAAAAAAGGTTAAAACAAAGAATACAAATAAAAAAATACTACGAAATAATAAAACAATTACAATCTAAAACACACTCCCCGACAACAGCGTTATTTTGATTAAGCGTGAAAAGTAGCGTCGCGTCAAAATGCTAATCGTTGAATTCGTTTCACCACGTTAACACACAAAAAAAATTACGACTCCACTTCGATACAAGTATAGCAATAAGTCGGGAATCGAGAATCCACAGGAAATGTTAGTATAGCTCGTAATCGATTTATTATTTCAAGAATAAAAATGTAAAAGTTGATAGGGTGTTATGGTGAAAAAGGAAAAATTAAGAAGCTAACACTAAACACTATTTAATAAAACGAGCGTCGGGATCGCATCCTCGCCATGGGCTAAACAACTAATATTTAGAATTTCGGTTCTAAAATATTTAATCGAGAATTTTTAATTAAACATAAACATCACGCAAGAAGAAATTTAACTCAAAGTTGCGAGATAAAATATTTAATAAAAAGTGGTCACAAGCGAATTAAATTCGAGTTATCGCTATAAACACTATCGTTGCGTGACAAAGAAAGTTCAACGCATAATAAACAAATTTTGACGCACGCGATTTCAATTAAATGCAGTTTTATATAAAATCTAATTTTTGGAGCTTGACGCCCTTCAATGGCGGACACACAACCCAAACTCTATTTAACTACTCACTACACATGAATAATCTAATTAAATAAATAATTAATAATTAAAACAAGAAATAAATAAATTACACAAATTTATCTAGGCAAAAAAAATTAAGTAAGCATGGAAAACTAAATTAGTACAAAGCTTGAATGAACAATAAGTAGACAAAAGAGAAGAAGAGAAAGTAAAACTTACATTAATGGTGGAGGAGAGGGGTGACTCCAACAAAAATCCCCAAATCTTGACCCGAGATCTACAACTTCCATGAATACTTTGAGCAAAAAATCTCGAAGTGTGAAATTACCAAAATGCCCCTAAACATGCGAACTTGAACAAAACTTTATCGGAGTGCGCTCAAACTTCACACTAAGCACCGTAACACCTACAAACACTCAATAATACCTCAAAAAACATGTTAGCACATAAAACGGGGGTTGTCTGATTAATGAACATAATTATAGAAATTACGGTACCCGAGGGGGCTAAAAATGCATAAGTTAACGGGTAATAAATGTAATATTCATGACGTATCACTAACCCTAGGAGGGACAAGCTCTTCCTTAACATCGCTAGCTTGTGGAATGTTGCTGCTGTAGAAGTATTTTGGTTGAAAAGTTGTAGAAGTCTTCTGGTTGAATTTGGGGCTAGGGTTTGTAGATGAAAGGTGGTAAAGATGTAGAAGTCTTCTGGTTGAAAAGTTTGTGAAAAATTATTTAGAAAAGTCTAACCCCGAGTTAATTTAACGTGGGAAAATAATTAGAGTTTACGTGAGATTAGAACTCTTAAGAAAACAAAATAGGGCCCGATCCGATCCATTCCGAATCGATTCTCCCTCCAGGCGGAATTGATTCGGTCTGCTCAGGTTGGCAGTTTGCCCATTTTTTATATGTTTTAGTAAAATCCTGATTTCTCCCTGATTTCAATTCCGATTAAAATCCTATTTTCCATAAATGAAAACCAACATATATAATTATTAAAAATAATAAATCCAAAATTTTTATTTTTCCAAATTTTGATTTATATTAATTTACTAACGGTTTACATTTACGGGGTGTTACATACGTCCCCACTAGCAAATGAATTTCTTCCTCGAAAATGGAAAAAGTGCACAAAATAAAATAAGGCTCCCATATGCACCCATAGGATACCCCGATTAGGTGTCCATACATCCAATCCTACACGCATCTACCCCACGATTAAAAATACAATATATATCGTCTCTATATATAAGTATCTAAGAAAATAATATGTACCGTGCTACTCTACTAGCCACATCGTGGCTCCTACGGTGCCTTTCCTCCCCGAGGCTCTCGAGTTGGAAGCATGTAACACTTACCCACTGCAGTCACTTCTGGTGTTGTTGGCTCTCCCTGAACACCTGGTGCTACCGGTGCTGGAGGCCCTTGGCCCTGTGTGCCTTGACCCATCTAGTCTTGACTCATGCCTCTTCCCCAACTTCTTTTGGTAGTTTACTTTTTTCTTGCCATACCAGCAATGCGGTGTTCACCAACTGGCTATAAGTAATGTACACGAGATTCCCCAACACCATCTGCCTAATAAATCAAGACAAGCACTTAATGAAGAACTTCATATTCTTTGCCTCTGTGTTTACCTCCTCTGGTACAAACATTGATAAATTTGTGAATTCCTGCTCATACTCTGTAACTAATTTCGAACCATGCTCAAAGTCCAGAAATTCCCTCTTCTCCGCGCTCCTAATCACATACAAAAAATACTTATAATTAAACTTTATCAGAAAATCTACACAGTTCAAACGATCCCTATCCTCCGATGTGATGACACTCTCCCACCACTGTAATGCATCTCCAGTCAGCTTGAATGTCGCCAACATTTGCTTCTACTCATCAGTGCAGTCCACCATCATCAAGTGCCTCTTCATGTCCCTCCTCCATTGGTGAGTTAGTTCCTCCTGGAAGGTGGGAGGATTGCCCTTATGGAAGCTGGATCTCAACCTATTACAAACTGAAGTGGGTGTACCGTGCTATTATGCCTCTAAATTCACCCATCTCTATTTCCCAACTTAATACCGACTGTCGTGGCCTCACGCACAATAGTCGCTAACTCCTCGACATCCAACACAATTTTCCTCGGACTCTCCTGACTTGCAGAACCCAAAACTGAACCCTCTCTCCTATCTCCAGTCCTCCTAGTATTCGCCATCCAAAAATATGGGAACAAAACAACATTAGACTAGGAATAACTATCAGTACAAATGATTAAAGGGAGTCAAATATAACCAACGTGGAAGCAAAAATGGACTCACAACCTACGAGAACTAAGACCATGCTCTCATACCATCTCTAACACCCCGTGCATTCTGGCATCGACCGCCACCAAGACTATGCCGAGCGTTACAAAGTTAAATACCATTCTTAGCATGTGACATATATAAGACATATAAAAATTTCATTCCGCAAGATAAATAATTAATTCAATACAATAATAATAATAATAATCATTCAGGCAATAATAAATCCATCACCTCGCTAATCTCCAAAATAATCCAACTCCAAATAAGTAAATCCTAATAAAATAATCCAACTGTGAATATCTGAATAAAATCGTAAACAAATGTGGAACCAATTGGCCCACCATATCCATAATAAGAGTCTCATAATAACGTAACAGGAAAGAAAGTAAATACTAAACAACTAAAACATCTAAAATAAACTCTAGCTGCACCTCCAAAATATCTCCAATTACTCCTACGCAGCTACTCCAGAGCTCTACCTGAAATGTTAGTCAACGCAATAGGTCAGAGCCCACCGCATGAATACTAGCTACTCTTACCAAATAGAGTCCGTGAACCCATACAATAGCATTATACATAATAAACACAATAATATAATATTTTAATTTAAACAAGTTAATTATTAGCTACTGAATAAACATAAATACCACTATCTACCATACAACCGATCCACCCTAAAGTGTAGGTCCAAATATTCCATTACCATTATTATTTACAATTTTACTCTTATCCTTACTTAATTTAATTAACCAAATTATTTTAATTCATGCGACACCAATATGGCTAGTCGACCCCTTTGGTCCTACACACACTCTTCGCATGCTTAAAGTACTACGCACCACACCTATTTCCCTTACTATATCCAGTCAACCCGTATTTTCTTAAATCTGAACATTTAACTATCAGCCCTGCACATACTCGCGCCACAAATTCATTTAAATACCCGTTTATTATCTTAGGTATTAATTCTCAATGTCTTAGTTTCTCATTATCTCATTATCTCATTTTATTATATTAGCCCCACCCTATTAGAGAGCATAATACCTCAAGTCTACTCCTAGTCCCATACGAAGAGGTCTCTAGAATACAACATGTCATATCCTATTTTGTAGGATGAATTTTTATAATTTATCTCTTCCTAGTCTCGCGTCTAAGCTATCCAAATCAACGGAATGACACAAAAATCAGCCCCACCCCGGAATATCCCATCCGTAAAAATCTACACTAACTAGTCCCATACCTAGAAAGTGTTAATCGGAACTAAGGCGTACCCACTAGTTCCATACCTAGCAAGTATTCCTAAAATTTAGGTGAGAGCATACTACCCAAAATCCTGTCATCCCTGGGATGATAATTATAATCAAAACAATAATATGCACATTCCAATTTAAACAATTACACAAATTCCTCATGTAGTTACAATTTACTTTAATTACATTCCTTCAATCCATCATAGTAATTAGCACAATTTTATTTTATGCATCAATTATAATTTCAACATCATGTGAGTTTAAGTATTACACCATAATAATTTACTTTGATCATACCTACATAATTTCATATGATTACACAAGTCTCTTTTTATTTAAATGGTGCAACTATGATTTTTTACATGCAAACTTACCCACATAGTAACTAAACCAAATCTCTACCCTAAGCACACAAGGGTTATGAGTCTTAATTCAGATTAAGACTTCTCACAAAAATAGTCGCAAATTAGATTTCACTTTTCCTAATTAAGGTTGCTAATTTCTTTTAAGAAAAATATGTAAATTAATGTTTAGGCGATATTTAAAATGCATATTACTAAAGAGGGAGAATATAAGGATTCATGCCTGCTGAAAAGTCGATTGAAAATTCTGATTGAACGGTTTCGTTCCTCTCAAAAACTTTCTCAAGATTAGTTCTTGAAAAATATTGAGAAAACACCAATTAAGCCTTCAAAACTTGAGTTGAATCTTGATAAAATTTGGGGCTAGGGTTTGCAGATGAAAGGTGGTAAAGATGTAGAATTCTTCTGGTTGAAAAGTTTGTGAAAAAGTGTTAACAAATTCTAAACTCGAATTAATTTAATGTGGGAAAAAGATTAGAGTTTAAGTTATAACTCTTACGAAAACAAAGCAGTGCCCGACTTAATCCATTCCGAATCGATTCGCCCTCCAGGGCGAACTGATTCGGTCTGGCTCAGGTTGCCAGTTTGCCCATTTTTTTTAAATTTGTATAAAATCCAGATTTCTCCCCCGATTTCAATTCCAATTAAAATCCTACTTTCCATAAATGAAAACCAATATATTTAATTAATAAAAATAATTAAATCCAAAATTTTTATTTTTCCCAAGTTCAAATCAAATTAATTTACTAATGGTTTGAATTTACGGGGCGTTACATTTGGGATCGGGTGCAGTGTTTGTGAAGTATGTTTATGGTTTATAGTGGGGATAAGCATGTAGTATTAATCTGGCTGGGAATTTTTGGGAGCTTAAAATGGTTTTGTGAAGAAATGTTATGATATTTATTTGGCTCTTTTAGGAATTTTTTGGGTAATTTCTGGATTTTTCTACCACTTTCTTTGTATAAAATTTTTAGGGGATTGTTGACCGACATGTTGTAGTGGTTGTCGTTTGGCACTAGCACGGTTTCTTGAGCTTCCTTGGGCAGAGGAGTAGGCAGGTGCCTATTTGTTTGTGCAGGAGATCTGCCGATCAACATGCCGTTTAGTCCCATATAAAAAGGGTGTGATCCCTCCTCATTTTTCACATATTCAAGCCTTTGTATCCTCTGCTTCCTCCTTCTAGAAATCGTTTCTAAGTCCTTCCTTCTTTAAGAATTTAAATGGAGGGTTTTTCCCTCAAGGAATACAACGTGGAGTGGTTGAGTGTTGATGACTAGGCGAGCTTGGAGTGGCGAGCTAGGGTGCCCCTTGCTTTGGGAAATACAAAGGCCTTCTGACTTGTATGAGCTAGTAGATGCTCCCTTACACCACGATTCGTGTAGGGTGAGTAATCCTGGTGGCTATGTAACTATAATAACATTTGGGATTCTTTTTTCTTTCCTTCTTCTCTTTGTTTTCTTGTGATAATGAAAAGTTTTTTTTGTTTTAGTTGACTGACATCGCCCCTTCGAGCATGAATTCCAGGGGGACAATGGAGTTGAAGGATGTATGGGAGAATCTTTCAACGGTGGTGCACTGGGTAGTTACTTCTGTTGGCTTTGGCTGCCTGACACAGGCTTTGGACGAGATGGCATTGTGGTTTTATGCACGTTGGGAGCGAGGTGGTGGGACCCCACCCATACCATTCATTTGGGATTTTGGGTGATGACTATGACTTTTATTGACATTCAACACTTACTGGGGATAGATTACGAGGGTGTGCAGATAGAAGTGGACCATACTGCGATGGTGACGCCAGAGGCGATTCATGCGATAATGGGGGATGTGGGTAGAATAGTTTATGGAGATTCTATCTATATTTCGTCTCTTAGGGAGGTACTCACGAGTATGAGGATTTATGAGACTGATGGGTGATAGGTGAGGCAGATGGACCGATTATTTATTTTGCTTATGTTGGGTGGTTTTCTGGTGGCGACGAGTGGCAACGTCGTCCATCTCTGGTTCTTGCCATTTTGGGGGATCATTTATGATGTCCCTCTATATGAATGGGGAAGCATGACTTTGGCGACCCTTTACTCTTCTTTGGATGCATTCAGTCAGTGCTGTTGGAAGAATTTTACAGGGCCATGTACCTTTTGGAGGTAATTTTCACATTTTCTCTTTACGTATTACCTTGTATTTTCCTTTAATTTCTTCTTTACTGATTCCCATCCTTTCTACAAACGTGGTTCTATGAGGTGTCCGGGATCAACTCGAGGTTGATATCACTAAAGAATACGGATGTGGGGAACTTATTTCGGATGTTCTGGTGGTGGAAGCCAACTAGCCATCGAACCAGTCTTTGTCCCTGGCGGCGGTGCAATAGGCCCTGAACACACCGACGAGCGATCAAGTTATTTCTTTTTCTTTTGAATCATCTTTTGAGAATTTTCCTTTCTTTCATGAATATTAATCCTTTTTTTAGGGCTTGCAGGTGACCTTTTACCCATGGGGGACGACTCCCCAGCATACATGGGTGACGGGTATGCGTGCATAGATGCGACGGTTGATGGCTCATAAGTTCGGGTACTCCTAGTACTTGGGAGAGAGGGTTGTGCGAAAGATCTTGGAGTATGAGGTGGTGGTCCCACCTACGATTCCCCCCGATGTATATGATGTGGGTGAGGATATGTCTGGCGAGGCTTATTCCCTCTATACAGAAACAACGTCGACCTATGACTACCTGGATTTTGTAATGAGCTGGACGATGCCCTCTTGTATTTATAATACGGTGAACTTACCTCCACCTCCTACGGATCTGCGTAGGGGTACGATAAGGCCAGTGGAATCTTCCCACAACAAAAGTGGTACATCGCTGTTGGCAGCAGCGACAGAGGTGGTTCCACTTATTCGGGTCATTCCGCCCTCCTATAATTTTAAGTTGACTAGAGGAGGATCCCTAAGTTTGTCGCATCTCCCTATTGTAGCGAATTCGGGGTTAAGGGGATTAGGAAGGACATCCTTCATCCTGAGGTATATTTTTCTCTTTTGTCCCTTCTAGTTCATTTTTTTCTCTTTACTGACTGATATACCTTTTGTTTTTGTCTGGTTCCACCTTCTACCTCGGATGAGGGATTGGGATCGGGAAGTGGACGTTCTACAGCTCGTCGCTGGGAGAAGCGTGTCCACAGTAGGGATTGAGGTTTTAAGGAACGGTAGATTATGGGTTCGAGCTTAGTCCCATTGTGTTTATTTTGCTTCTACCTGAAAAATGTAAATATGCAATGGCATTATATGTATATGAAGAAGATTTTTATTATTTTTCTTATTTTAATGACTTATTCTACATGCGCTTTTTAATTTGTTGTCGAGACTGTAAAAATGATGGGATATTTATTTAGAAAAGAGATTAAGTAACTCGAGGAAAAGACTTATGATGAGAAATCATGAGTAAGAATTGATAAGTTTAGAAGAAACAACCCGGGGGTCTTTTATTTTTTGAGTTTTTGATTTTGACATTAAAATAAAGATGAAATTTTCTAAAATAAGGGGGTTGTCGATCGGCATACCCCTTGTCCTCCCTATCGACATATGGGTCAACTCAAATTTCTTTAAGGCTTTGATTGCACTTTCTAGGAGCTCAGAGTACTTTATAGGGAAGACATTCATTCGGACTTCTTAGACCCCTTGTCTTTTGCCAAGACTTTTGTGTATAAAAGGGGGAGGGTAAGGGGGTGTAGTTTTTCATCCATTCTCACTTTCTGCTCCGTCTTGTTTCTTACTTTTTGCGCCATTATTTCTTGAATGGCCCTTCTGATGCACGCAAAATTTTATTCCTACCTCGAAAGTCTAGAAGCCATGTGCCTATATAACGTGGACTACGAAGATTTCAACTTGTGTTGAGTCTCCTTGTGGCGTAATAGGGCCATTGATTAGAACATGTTGTTGGAGGCTATGCAATTCTGGTACCCTGAAGACCACGTTTTACTCTTGGGTTTAGGTGAGGTCTATCCAACCTATTAAGAGTTCTCAACCATGTTGGGAATTAATCCAGTGCAGCGGCGACTATTGCAAAATTTTCTCGTTCTCCCCAGGCCTTATTGGAGGAGCTACTCCATATTTCCCCTTTGGCAGTTCGACCGTTGGTCACCCGGGGTATGATCTCTCTTCCACCTGTCATGTACTCTATGCATCTGAGGGATTTTAATGATGCGGGCCATACCAGAGTTATTTCCTTAGGCCTAACTTCGAGGAACTTGTTGGTAATGGGGAATCTAATGATGGACCCTCAGTTGGCTACAATCACAGTGTGGATGTCTTATCATCGAAGTCCTGCAATAGTGATACTGGCGAAGACCTTAAAGACCTTGATGCTAGGAATGAAGGTCGCTCTGATTTTCTGAGAGGGAGATCGATGATGCTATTCATGTAACTAGATGAGAGATTCCTTCTAACAGTTCTTCATGAGTATCCCTTGGTAGGCATGCTAAATTTTTTTACTCGGTATTCTACTAGCTTTGATCCTTTTATGGATAGCTGGGTTAATTGGTTCATAGAGAATGAAGCCTGGTGCCTTCACTAGTTAATGCCATGGTGGGGGAATTGTAGTCTGTCTTAGAAGTAGAAGAGTACCGGTATGCTCGATTAGTTGGATTGCAATCGACTTCATTCTATTTCCCTTGGCAGCTTTTGCGTCAAGTTGGATGGGAGCGAATAGTGCCTCATCTAACACTGGACTTATTTTCTATGGAAGACTTAACTGAATCTCTATGCATGAGGTTAGGTTCTCTGCGGGAGAATCATTGGTCATCGACCCGTCCATCTCAATTCGTGGGAAGGGTCTGGCATGTGTACGAAGATTACCTAAAGTGGTTGTGGTAGCGAATAGTGGTGAAGATCCTTGCGAAAGAGATCGCCGAGAGGTGGTTTGTCCTTTTTGACACCATGGAAGGGGGATTAGTGGTTTTATCCAGGCTTGTCAGGGCTTATCACTCTATGGAGCATATACAGAATATAAATCAGGTAGGGGAAGTTTGGGGACCTCAGGGAGAGTATGATGATGAGACTGGATCTTTTGACAGCTACAGATAGGACTTTTATGTAGCTAGGATTATTTTGTGTGACTAGGATATTTTTTTACTTTTGGGAATAATTTTGTAAAGTTAGGTTAGATTTGTTTAGGAAAGTCTAGTTAGCAAAGAGGGGTGGTTGGTTTGACTCCTTTTATTGATATTTCATGTAATAGTACTGAACTCCCCTATTTGAAATAAAAAATATTTTGATCATATTGTTGTGCCTTTTGATGAGTTTTACATTTAAGTTATCTATACTAATCGCTAAGGCATACATAATCCTTTTGTTCATGTAAATGATAAAATGAACTATCTTTCTCAGAGGTTAGAAAATAATAGCATATTATAAAAAAAAGGAGACCGTGTCAATGTAAAGCATATGAGTTGCCTACGTACCTCTAGGGATTTTGAACTTTTTTGAGTTCCATTTAGAAATTAAATGTTTTTTTATAGGATCGGACTCCACGTAGTTCTGGGTAGAGGGAAATGAAGAGTTTGTTTTTTGAGAATATAAGGGAGATGAAAGGAGTCATAGTGCGCTGAGATTTAGGTTTTAAAGGTAGAACTTGTTGAGACAATCCATGTTGATTGGAGGTACCATTTTTTCTCTGTTAAGGTCAGTGAGCACAACGGCGGCTCATGCTAAGATCTTCTTCACTATGTAGGGGCCGCTCTAATTTGGCATAATTTTCCCTCTGGGGTTCCAGATGGGTTTTATGCTTTCTTTAATGCCCAAGTCTCCTTCCTGGACACCATAGTCTTTGACTCTTCGGTTGAATGATCGCGCTATCTAGTGATGGTACCCTTATATATGGTATAGAACCTTTAGCCTCTTTTCATCCAAGAGTGACAATTCGTCAAAGAGACTCTGATACCAGTCTTCCTCGCTAACTCTTCTCTCAAGCATAATGTGTAAGGAAGGTATTTCTAGATCAACGGGTAGGACTGCTTCCATACCATATACCAAAGTGGAAAGGGTAGCCCCAGTAGATGTCCTGACTGAAGTGAGGTAGCCTTAGAGGGAATAATGGATCCGATTGGCCCAATCTTAATAACTCTCGATCATTTTGCTGACAATGGCTTTGAGGTTTTTGTTAGCAACTTCAACTGCACCATTGGTTTGGGATCGGTAGGGAGAAGATTTATATCTCTTAATCCTATATTTGTCAACCAGTTATGTGACCTCGGATTCAAAATGTAACCCATTATCTAATATTAACTCGTGGGGAACTCCATATCGGCAAATGATGTTTTTTTGAATAAATTTACTGACCTTCTTGGCATTTAGTACTGCGTATGACTCGGCTTCGACCCATTTGGTGAAGTAATCAATGGTGACTAAGATGAACTCATTCCCATTGGAGGATTGGGGCGTAACTTTCCCTATTATATCAATTCCCCAGGTGGAGAACGACTAGGGATAAGTTATATTATACAATTCTTGAGAAGGGTAAGTGTTGAAGATTGGCAAATGATTGGCATTTGAGGCATCTTTGAACATAGTAGGTGCAATCCTGAACCATGGTGGTCTAATAGTACCTTTGTCAAATAATCTTATTGGTAAGTGTATGACCGTTCATGTGGGGTCCGCATTCCCCACTGTGGATCTTCGACGTCATTTCTTCAATGTCATCCCCTTAGATACAGTGCAAATGGGTTCCATCAAAGTTTTTATTGAACAGTGTGACGCGACTCAGAAAGTGTCTCTAATGTGCGTTCACTCTAGGCTCAAGTGCAAGCCTGTCGCGTTAGTAATAAAACCGGTAATTCAGGATCGTATCCACAGGGAAATAGGACAATAGAATTGTGATGACGTTGGATTAGACAAGGAAATCCCGACTCTGACTCTAAAGGAAAAATAAAATTAATTTGGTTTGTGGAATGACTATACTAGATGCAATTATGAAATTATGAAAAGGTACAATTATACTAAATTACCTAAAATACTGATGAAGAATGATTTAAAACCTTAAACTACGTGATGAGAAAAACATGACGGGAATACAATCCCCCAACCCTAATGTATTGCAGGTAAAATACTAATCGTAAATTTAAATGATTAATTTGACCCATAATTTAGTACTCCCAAGCATTACGTATATGAGGTTCAAGCCCACACCATACTTAATCAGAGGACGAGTAAATCGGTATCACGATAGTTACACTCGAATTGTATTCTAAAGCATCCCGATTACCTGGAAGCAAACGAGATCCAAAGATCTACAATTGTTGTGTTCCTACACAATACGGTCGTAACAAATCACTAAATTCAGAGGATTAATGTTATACACATGCACTTAACACATCAGGTTGGGTTCATGTATCCCGACCTTAGAAAATCTAGCCTAGCATGCTGAATCTAATGAAAATAATTTTTGAATTGCAGAAAACCATGATTAAATTAAGGAAAATTTGTGGAATGATGTAGAAAGGAATTAAACAGAGGAAATAACTCACTAATCTTACCAAAGCATTAAAAGCATCACTTAAGAACACTTGTAATCACAGAAATCTGAATAATCTTGAATCTTGAAATTAAAAGAATAAACTGTCTCTAAACTAGGGTTTTCTAGAAAGAATTGGAAAATTATCTTAATTCCCCATCCTACAAATAATAAAAACTCGGGTTTATATACCCTACAAAGTTTCTGGAGTTTTAGCTGCACTAGGACTCTCCATTAGAGAAGGATAGAATTTCAAAACTCGACATCCAGACCGGTCCGGGACTCTTGCGGATCGGTGTGCTTGGAATGCGGATCGGTTCTTTTATTTTTGGGGTGGACCGGTTCTTTTATTTTTCGTCCATATTCGGTTTGCTTTAGATCCGGGGTTCTCTAGAATAGGGCACTGCGGACCGGTTCGGGGCTACTGCAGATCGGTCTGCCTCTTTGACTTTTTCTCCAATTTTGATTGCTCATAACTTTTGTTCCGGGACTCCGATTGAGGTGCCGTTTCTTCCTATGTGATCATGAACTTGATATCTTCAACTTCTCTTTAGGTGCCTCATCCGAATTCTGGGTAAAAATTACACTATTGACCTTTTGACTTCCATTTTTTTCTTTCTCGATTCTTCGATTTCTTTCTTCCTTTGATTGACATCAAATACCTGTAAACTCAATACGAAATACCAGAAACTCAGTGTACTCGTTCGGATAAGTCATTAGCAAGATTATGAGATAAATTCAAATCAATTACGTTGTTCGAGGTGCTAAAAGTAACTAAATTAAGGGATAAATTGGAAAAAAATTATGCCTAATCAAACCCCCCTAACTTAAAACTTTGCGCGTCTCGAGCAATGTAAAAGAATCCTAGCAAGGATCGACTCTTGAAAAACATTTTATTGGTATATAATACCTTTTTCGCAGGCAAGAGATTGCATTTAGCGTATGCAACAAGCCTTTGAACCCCCAAGTCACCCTAATAGGACGAGTTGTGTCTCGTGAGGGTTTGCAGAGAATATACCCCCAAAATTCAACTCAAAGAACAAATCAAAATACTTAAAAATTGTATAACTCAAACTTTTCCAGAAAATAGTCATCATCAAGTCATATTTACACGTCTCAAATCATAGTGCGTGTGTGAGAAGCCAAAAATTGAACCGCTAACTTCCACCGATTGATCATTATGTTACTTTTCCGACAATTCATTTTGATTTTAAATTGTCACAGAATGCTCTCTCAAATGAATTACTCGGAATGTGTCTATTGTCTCAGAATGCGTGATATGAAGAGTAAATATAATGGACGCAAAGTCATGCAAACAAGTAGAAAGACGGAAATCTTATAGTGATAGGATCTCATCAACGGAATACGGTTTTAAAAACGGGAACATTGCCTCTTATTCACGCATTATCTCTTTTATTATCTTTTGGTGTATTAGCTCTCCACCCGGTAACCAATTTTTCAATTTGGACTCGGTTAGGACATTTTCGGGTTTTAAGGTATATGGGGTAAAATGAAAATGGTAGGGAGGATTGGAATTGGAAAAGTCATTTAAGATGTCCATTTGTGCTTCTTCCGGGCTATTGCTCATTTTTTCTTCTTTTTCTCTATTTTTTTTCCTGTTTTTCACTTCTTTTCTTTTCTTGCTATTTTTGTTTAGCATATTTATTTTTTTTGTTGCCCTTTTATATGCACTTTTCGGACTTAAATTCTGAATTTTTCCATTTTTTGAAATTTCGGGCTATTTGGGTTTTTCGGGTTATCAAACGAAAGGGAAAATCTATTTGGCTCAATTTGGGTCGCAAAAGGGGTGATTTTTCACATCTTTTTATGGCCAATATTTTTGGGTAACAAACGAGGGCCTACTTCATTGTCTAAAATACCAATTACGTTACCATATGCGTTTCGAGATGAATTTAAGTTTAGAGATCAATTTTGGCACGTTTTTCAAAGCGATATCACACACGTTTTTCATAACCGATTAAAATGAAAGGATTGAGATCCTCGACGACGTTTTAGGCGCTGAAAAGAACTTTGAGTTAACAATTAACTCAGATTAATTTAAAAACTCACAAAAAGTGATAGGCTCGAATCTCACCGAGTTTGTTAATCTCCACACTTATTCGTTAAGTCGTCAATTTTCGTTCAATTTCCATCTTTAGTCAATTTTGGCTTTGTGTATGCTGAATTTTACAACTTTAGACTTTAAACCGACTTTTAATGATATTTTTGAAAAATTTGAATTCCAATTTTCATTTATTTTGAACAAAAATATTTTTGGGTTTTTTGAGATTTTTGGGCATTTTTGAAAATTTGTGAAGTTTTAGAATTACACACTTGTCACCCCCCCAACTTAGACTTTTGCATTGTCCTCGAGCAAAAAGGACTAAAAGCTAAAAAAGGCAAATAAAAAGTGTGAGAAAATAAAACAAACAAATTATTAAAATGCAACAAGACACTATATGACACTCACGCGTGACTCAAAAATACAACAGCATCACCCCATACGCGTCGGGGGTGCGACGACCTCTCATCTCTCCACAAACTCACCCGACCCCACTCACGGGGTTTGATGCTCTCCTTGTCACTCCCGTCTTCCTGTCATATACCAACAACCGGAATAAGTTGGGACCTCGCCCATAAATAACGAAAGACCGGGAGACTCATCGTGACTACTCAGAAAGGGATCCCTGTGATGCTTACTCAAAGCATAGCTTGCGTGCACCAAATCAGAGGGAACTCCTAATTTTCTTTCAATTTTTGGAATGCATGGGTCGGGCTCTAAGTCGGACGAGACACAACTTTTCTCCTCTATCGCCTTCAGGCCATCAAATGGTATGGGTGGATGGTCTTTGCGAAGAAACTCATCAGTTTTATCTTTCCACTCGCCCTCTCCTAAATGACTACATGTGTCTAATAGAGGTTGGACTTTGTTGTGAAGGATCTCATCCACCTGCCCGAATTCTCTCTCAACTCCCGTTAGGCTTAACTTCTCTAGCTCTCTCTCTTGATTTGTTTCCACATTCTTTCTTCCTCGCTCCATCTCAAAATTATTAGGTGGTGTGGGTGGGTAGTACTCGAGGAGAAAAATAACTATCGTGCCTTGCCATTCGCTCTCCTCTAATCACTCATACGAACTTCTCCCTATGCCCTCTAAATTGTCGCTCTTACTTGCTGTAATAAGGCATACCCCTATCGGCTCTCGCGTGTGAGTCCTCCCATGCTCGTGTGTTGCTCCTGAAAGATCCGTCTCTCGCAATTCTCCTTCGTCACCCTCATTCATGATATTGTTAAAAATATTTGTATCGAGGGTCATGTTCCCAAATGTAAATTGCATCCTCCCACTCCGAGTATTGATGAGTGCATTAGCCGTAGCTAAGAATGGGAGACCAAGGATAATGGGAACATGATTGCTCGGGAGAATGGAGGGCTCCTCATCCCAAATGAAAAAAGTCCACCGGGAAGTAGAAAGTGTCTATTTGGACGATCACATCCTCAATGATTCCTCAAGTCATCTTCACAGAACGATCCGCGAGCTGGAGAGTCATATTTGTGGGCTTGAGGGGTCCCAAATTGAGTTTCTTATAGATGTAATAGGGTAGAATGTTAACACTCGCTCCTAAATCTATTAGTGCTCTTTCGATTCGGTTCTTCCCCATGATGCACGAAATGTTGGGTGCACCTGGATATTTATACTTTAACGGAAGGTCACTCGATAAAACTGAACTGACATTCTGGGCCAAAAAGACATTCTTATTTACCTTTAGCTTGAGTTTCACCGTGAGTAAGTCCTTAATGAACTTAGCGTATGCGGGAATTTTCTGTATGGTCTTGAGAAAAGGTAAATTAATCTTTAATTATTTAAGGACATCCAAAACATCGTCCCCAGAAGTTCCTTTGGAGTGCGGGACTGACCGTTGAGGGTATGGGGCAGCGATGGGGGGTTTCACTACTACCTCGAGCTCACTAGTGCCATATTTATCACTCTCATTTAAGGGGATATCTTCGGCCTCTTTCGTGATGGGCAAAGTCTCCTTATCTTTAGTTGCATCGTGTGGGGGAGGTGACAAGTCAACTACTCTCCCACTACGTAGAGTGGTAATTGCGCTACATTTCTCCGGATGGTCATGGGGTGTGGAGCTTACACTAGTTTGACCTTGGGGAGGTCTTTGGCCCTGGGCAGGAAACTTGCCCTTCTCTTGGATACTCAATGATGATTGCAACTGTGAAATGCTCGCATTCATTTTGTGGATCATGCGCTCATGCCTATCATTAATTGCAGTCTGGTTGTTGATAAATTGATTTATCGTATCCTCGAGACTTCTCCGCGATAGAGGGATATATGATCCTTGAGGTGGTGATGCTTTCACATGTCCTTGCATGTGTGGATCTTATTGAAAGTGTTGTGGTGGAGGAGGGGCAACATGTGAATTGGGATTCATCACAGCATGTTGTTGCCCATGGCTAAAACCAGGATGGTTTTTCCATGAAGGGTTGTAAGAATTCCTGTGGGGTGCACCAAAATCACCCTTGAATCCTCGTATGCCACTTACTTTCTCTTAAATCATCAATTTATAGGCGGGTATAGTCGAGCATTCCTCAGTTGAATGACCTGCCTCATAAATCGCACACACCTTCTCAACGGGGTTTGGTATGGATCCAGTTGGTCCTCTTACATATACCTCACATAGGTCTCGAAATCCTTTCTCAAGCGTATCCAATCGACTGTCCGTCATAGAATTCTTATCTACGTGAAGTAGCCCGAACGCCGATGGAGTGGTGGTCACTTGATGATTTTGATTTTGAGCATTAGGATCAGATGTATCCCAGGATTGGGTAGTCTCGGCGACATACCTCAGGTGCAGCTCAGCATCGTGGGCATCTAGTTTGAAAAACGGACCACTACCCATGGTTTCAACGAGTTTCTTGGAATTAAGGTTCAGCCCATTATAGAGAAAAGAAATGATTTGCGCTGAATCAAATCCATGATGGGGGCACGAAGTAACTAACTCATTGAAACTCTCATAACATCGATGAAATGGCTCATTTTCTGATTGTCTGAACACTTGAATTTGAGCCTTTATGGAGGTTGTTCGATGTGGTGGGAAGAATTTCTTGAGAAATCTAGATTGCAACTCGTTCCAAGATGGGATCGAGCTTGGAGGTAAAGACCATAGCCAGGTCTTAGCTTTATCTTTTAGCGAGAAGGGGAAGAGTTTGAGGCGGATCACCTCTTGTGTGCAAGTTTGATCATTGATAGTATCACACACATCCACAAATTCCCTAATATGGAGATATGGCTTTTCAGAATCCATACTATGGTAATGGGGTAACATCTGGATCATCCCATTTTTAAAACAAAATTTCCCAGCATTATACGGGAGTATAATGCATCCCGAAGTGACAGTGCGCTCGGGATATAATATTTCTCTCAGCGAGCGGTATGGGGCCTCTTCCTCACCGGTAGTTGCACTACCGTGTTGCGACATCTCTCTCGCTCTTAACGACTAGGTGTCCTCACTTGGTGTACTCGAAGTGTGCTCTAAAGTGTGTCCTAAAAAGGAAAACGGAGTGTTATATGAGATTGAGTGTGACGGTGTGGGAGGTGGAATACAGAACTGTGGGGCGTTAGGAGTGTGAGGGCTATCAGGGTCGTACTCAACTATTGGATTTTCGTGAATGCTGGTTGGAGTATTATGGGGTGTGGGAGTGAGTTCAGAATTTTGCATTACCAGCTTATGAGAGATGATGATGGATCTTTTTGTGCTTTTTGAATTTTTTTTTATGTTTTTCGATTTTTGGAAATTTTTTTGGTCAAAGTTTTAGATTGACTCGATCTAATCCTAAGTCTACCTAAATCCCCGACAACGGCACCAAAAACTTGACACGACTCAGAAAGTGTCTCTAATGTGCGTTCACTCTAGGCTCAAGTGCAATCCTGTCGCGTTAGTAATAAACCCGGTAAGTCGGGATCGTATCCACAAGGAAATAGGACAATGGAATTATGACGACGTTGGATAGACAAGGAAATCCTGACTCTGACTCTAAAGGAAAAAGAAAATTGATTTGGTTTGTGGAATGACTATACTAGATGCAATTATGAAATTATGAAAAGGTACAATTATACTAAATCACCTAAAATACTAATGAAGAATGACTTAAAACCTTAAACTATGTGATGAGAAAAACAGGACGGGAATACAATCCCCCAACCCTAGTGTATTGCAGGTAAAATACTAATCGTAAATTTAAATGATTAATTTGACCCAGATTTTATTACTCCCAAGCATTACGTATATGAGGTTCAAGCCCGCACCATACTTAATCAGAGGACGAGTAAATCAGTATCGCGATAGTTACACTCGAATTGTATTCTAAAGCATCCCGGTTACCCGAAAGCAAACGAGATCCAAAGATCTACAATTGTCATGTTCCAATGCAACATGGTCGTAATAAATCACTAAATTCAGAGGATTAATGTTATACACATGAACTTAACACATCAGGTTGGGTTCATGTATCCCGACCTTAGAAAATCTAGCCTAGCATGCTGAATCTAATGAAAACAATTTTTGAAAATGCAGAAAACCATTATTAAACTAAGGAAAAGTTGTGGAATGATGTATAAAGGAATTAAACAGAGGAAATAACTCACTAATCTTACCAAAGCATTAAAAGCAGCAATTAAGAGCACTTGTAATCACAGAAATTTGAATAATCTTCAATCTTGAAATTAAAAGAATAAACTATCTCTAAACTAGGGTTTTTTTTGGAAAGAATTGGAAAATTATCTTAATTACCCATCCTACAAATGATAAAAACTCGGGTTTATATACCCTACAAAGTTTCAGGAGTTTTAGCTGCACTAGGACTCTCCATTAGAGAAGGATAGAATTTTAAAACTCGACATCCGGACCGGTTCGGGGCTCTTGCGGACCGATCTGATGGAATGCGGACCGATTCTTTTATTTTTAAGGCGGACCGGCTATTTTATTTTTCTTCCATCTTCCATTTGCTTTCGATCCGTGGTTCTCTGAAATAGGGCACTGCGGACCGGTCCGGGGCTACTGCGGATCGGTCTACCTCTTTGACATTTTCTCCAACTTTGACTGCTCATAACTTTTGTTCCGGGATTCCGATTGAGGTTCCGTTTCTTCCTATGTGCTTATGAACTTGATATCTCCAACTTCTCTTTAGGTGCATCATCCGAATTTTGGGTAAAAATTACACTTTTGCCCTTTTGACTTCCCTTCTTTTCTTTCTCGATTCTTCGGTTTCTTTCTTCCTTTGATTGACATCAAATACCTGTAAACTCAATACGAAATACCAGAAACTCAGTGTACTCATTAGGATAAGTCACAAGAAAGATTATGAGATAAAGTCAAATTGATTACGTTGTTCGAGGTGCTAAAAGTAACTAAATTAAGGGATAAATTGGGAAGAATTTATGCCTAATCACAGTGCTTTGTCGCAGATGATGTACTGGTCAACTAGTTTGCGAAGGGTTGCAAGATTTTTCTTGTTAGCATCTTGGGTATACCTACCATGCTTGAGGATGCACTAAATGTTGTAGTAATAGCATTCGGCCATATCAAAATATTCTTCTATAACGAGATCAATGTGGTAGTAGTGGATTGGCATAGCTTATTTTTGGACTAGGAAAGAGGCCATCGTTATTCCTTAGGCATGTTAACTATGGAGGCCAGGGTAGCAAGGGTATCGATAAAGCTGTTCTTTACTCGGGGAAAGTAGTGGAAGGTGATATCTCAGAACTGGGAGGCCAACTTTTCTAGGTGGGCGTGGAATGGTAATATCTTTTTGTCTTTAACTTTCCATCTTCTTAAGACTTGGCCGATGATGAGGGCGGAGACCCCGTAGACATCTAGGTATTTGAAACCTTTCTTGAGGGTGACTTTGAGACCTATAGTGCATGCCTCGTATTCGATCATATTGTTGGTGTAGGGAAAATACAACTTGATGGCAATAGGAATGTGATGGTCATCAGGGTGATCAGGAGTATCCCAATGACGTATCCTTTCTTGTTGGCAGCTCTGCCAAAAAACATTTTCCATCAGAGGTCCTCCTGAGAGGCATAAAGAATATATTCATTATGAAATTAAGAGACCCAAACATCAACCTCTTCCATGTGGTAGTCAACAAGGTAATAGTAGATGGCTCTCCCTTTCATGGATTTTTGCGTAACATATACGATATCAAATTCAGATAGAAGCATCAACCACCGGGCCATTCAGCTAGATAGGGCGGGTTTCTTAAGTAGGTATTTAATAGTATCCATTTAGGACACAAGTCTGATGGAAAAAGTGAGCATGTAGAGCCATAAATTTTGAGTGGCCCAGACTTGGGAAACACATGATTTCTCCAAGGCAGTGTACTGAACTTTGTACTTGACCAATTTTCAACTGGAATAATAGATGGAACTTTCTTTGCGGTATTCTTCAATGTATTGGGCTAACAAATCCCCTGTTATGGTATTTGTTACGATTAAGTAGAAGAGTACGGGATACCTGGTTACGGAGGCCGAGTAAGATATTGCTTAATTCTGTCAAAGGCAACCTGACATGCCTCATTCCAGACTTTGGCAGAATCCTTTCGAAGGAGTTTGAAGATGGGTTCACAAATAAAAGTCAACTGGCTAATAACCGACTAATATACTGGAATTTTCCCAAGAATCCCCAGACTTCATTCTTCATTCAGGGTGGTGGCATTTAAATTATGGCTTTCAACTTAGCGGGGTATACTTTGATTCTTTTTTCACCGACCATGCATCCCTAAAGCTTTCCTTTCGTGATTCTGAAAATGCATTTATGAGGGTCTAGCTGCATTTAGTATTATCGTAGTCGTTCTAAGAACTTTCAGAGGGCGGGAATGTGACCATCTCGAGTCTTAGACTTAATAATCATGTCGTCTACATAGATTTTGACCTCTTTGTGTATTAAGTCATTCAAGATGGTTGTGGCAGCCCTTTAATAGGTAGCCCAATGTTCTTGTGCCATAATGGCATAACCACGTAATAAAAGGTTACATAGGGGGTGATGAAGGCAGTTTTCCCCAGATGGTCAAATTGCATCTTGATCTGATTGTATCCAATGAACCCATTGACAAATGACTTGAGATCATAATTGGATATGTTTTCTATAATTGTGTCGATGTTTGGCAATGGGTAATCATTCTTTGGATATGCTTTATTCAAATCTCGATAGTCGATGCACATGCAAACTTTCCCTCTTAATTTTGGTACGAGTATAATGTTGTCTAGCCATGTAGGATATTTGATCACTCGGATGAAGCCTAAATTCAACTATTTGATTAACTCTTCCATGACTTTGAGTGTCCATTTACTACAAAGCTTTTGCAGTTTCTGTTTGATCGACTTGCATTCTGGGAGAGCTGGGATCTCGTGCTGAGATTTTTCGGGATCGATGTCGGGCATGTCATCATAGGATCATGCAGAGACGTCCATAAATTCATTCAGTAGTTCTTCAAATTGTGCGGGCTCTTACTCGTTAAGGGAAAACCCTATCCTAATCTTGCACTGTTGGATACTAGAATCAAAACTAATAACAAGAGTTTCTTCCTCACTAATTTGAACGCGATAATGCTATTTGTTATTAAACTTATTAAGATCAGTTAGGAATTGTTTATTTGTAAAATCATCTTTATCAAGAGTTTGATTAGATTCAAGACAATTAATGTAAGGCACAACATGATACTCAAACTCCTCATTTATTTCACTTTCGAAAAAAATAACGTCAAGAACCTCATAAAAAGGGGTCTCGATTACATTATTATTAGAAAAAGGAGGAACAACAATAGTTGAAGAGATAGGGTAAACAGTAAGGTTGGATTACATCTTAGCAGGTGGGACTAGTGTAATATTCCAATTAAGAAGAGGTTCATCAGCGGCCTTGATCAGAGTGGACGGGTCCGACGGTGTAGTGCCTAAATGGATCATACAGAGTGTTAGTCCCAGTGGTTGTAGATTGAATGAGTCTTCGTAATCACTTTCCTCGATAACATTTATAGCTTTCTCAGTGAGAGGTTGCACTTGGCGCTGGCAATCTTTGGCCCAGGATTAGTTATCTTAAAAGAAGATTTCCATCCCTGTATTCATCTTTTTATCCACATGATCATACCATGGTTTGGGAAAGCCACAAAAGGGAAAATATTCACCATTTTTGACAAATCTCTCGTTCAAGGAATCCCTCAAAATAGTTTCGGCATCTTTTAAAGTCCTTTTCAACCGTGGTTGGTAGAGCATTCTGAGTTCTTGCGGTGAAGGCTGATAACCTAGGCCACATAAATAAAAGGCCTATTTTAGGACTATGGGATCGAATGTCCCTTATTGACCTCGCCCCAGTCCCAATTCAGTTATGGAATGCGTATTCTTGAACATTTGTATCACATTGACATTTCTATGAGGGCTATGCCCTATACAAACTTGGTCTTTAAAATTATCCCTCTACAGAAGAGGAAGTGGATCAACCCTAAAGCCAGAGAAAATCATTTCATTCATCCTATGTTGTATTTCTATTACCGAATTCCTGGTGCTGGCATTTTTTATACCATAATTATCCCCCAAAATGGTAATGACTTGCCCCTTAGCAAAGAATTTCAACTTTTGATAAAGGGAGAAAAATACCTCTTGGATGCTATGAATTCATGGTTGACTAAGCAACAGGTTAAAGCATATAGGTATGCCAATAACTTGAAACTCAGTAACGAGATTGATAGGGCTAGAACCTATTGTGAGTGTTATGAATCCCATCACCTCTTGGCGAGTATTATCATAGGCACGCACTGGGATGGAAGTTTAAGTAAGGTCACTTACTTTTAATCCCAATCAAATAAAGGTTCTTAACGGGAAAACATTGAAGGTTGATCTATCATCGATAAGTGAGATCGGGACTGTCTTTCCTATCACTTCAACAAAGATGTTGAGGGCATAGTTATGGTCAGGGCCGCCCTTCAAAATTTCTTCTTCGAAGAAGAAAAGGAGTTTAGTGGTGGTCAAGGATTCAATCAGGTTTACAGCTTCTTCTGGAGTGGTGGAAGTAAGGACTGTGGGCCCAATGAGAAGCTTTATCAGTGCATTTCAGTGTAATTAGGAATACATGAAGAGTCCTCACAAGGTAATAAAATCTTGACTCTTTTTTAGATGGTCAAGGATTTTGCTTTCCTCAATGGTCATTTTTGGATTTGGGGAGTTCCTCGATAACTTACTTTCCTTTATCTATTCTTGATGGCTGAGTATTTTAATTCTGGTAGTGCCTTCCATATCTTGTCATATAGTTTACGAAGGAGGGGAAGAATAAGAACGATGTTTCTTCATTGACTTCAGGATGTACGACTACTCTATTGATTTCCCCTAATAGGGCTTCAAAATACATCATCCCACACATGTTGATTATCGGATTGACCTTTTATTGACTCAGTTCATCATTTAAATTATCAAATTCCTCCCCCCATATGGTGGCAACGATGTGTTGCTGCCAAGAGAAGTTAATGCATTCCATGAACTCAATGGCTTCTTTGTATAAATCCTCCCACTCAACGAGGAAGTGCAGGAGTGAAGGGACCAACAACCCTTGTAGCTTCAAAGCGGTGGATTGGTAAAAAAATGCTGAAAATCTTGGTGGTGTTTCAGAATATATCTGCCATAATCTTTACTAGGTCATCCAATATGATTTCATCAATGGTACCACCTAATTATCTGACTTCGAAGCTTTTTTTTTGCTTTCATGAATAGGATGTTGAACTTCTAACAGTCGATGGTCATTTCAGATTGTAATTTCAGCCCAAAATATAGAAGTTGGTTGAATACTATTGATAACTCCATATCTTTACCTTTGAACCAGGTACGAATAATAATATAACCCCTCGTGAGGAGTGACAAAGCTTGGTCGGTGAAGCAGGTAGGGTGTAGGAGAAAATATGGGCAAAATTTGAGTGATTTGGGTGAGATTGCGTGTATAATGGGTGCTCTATTGGGAACAATTTGGGTATATGGGTCAAATTTTGGGTCATTCTCTAGAAAGATCACATTTATGTGGGTTGGAAGTGGGTTATGAGTGATGTTTGGTTTATGATTGGCTGGTGGAGCGATGATACCCCGATCAATTAAACCTTGGACTACATTCCAAAGATGAAAGCACTGGTTGGTAATATGACCGACAGACTGGTGGAAGTCACAGTGGGAATTGGTTTTGAAGTTTTTGGGAAGTGGTTTTGGTAGTGAAAGAGGGTACAGAGATTTGATGAGGTTTCGTCTTAACAAGGCTTGATATACTTTAGAGGTGGAGCATGGAGGTCGATATACTCTTTTCTGATGGGATTAACACGGCTTTCTGGCACCCAAGAGGTAGCGGGATGAGAGATGTTATTAATGGTTGAGATTGTAGCACCAGCAGGCTTCTCATACTTTTTGGGGATGAACTATCCAGACACTTTCTTTGGCTCGGATTCTGCCTTGGTAACACTTTCTTCAATTTCTACACCTGCTTCCCGGAGAGCTCGAAAATGCAGATAATACTGACCTCCCATAGTCGCTCGAATATGGGGTAGGATTTTCTTCTTCACAATGTTGACTTATTCTTCTTTGAAGGGCCAGTTGCTCATGGTGGCACTATGAAGTTGCTGACAGTTTCTCTAGGTTTCTGCTTGAGAATCTCTAGATCACGGCATGAAACCTCTAGTTCTTCATTGTAATTGTACAATAACATGAATTCTTAGGTGACATTTTCCCAACTGCGGATTCTGGATTCTTCGATGGATATGAATCATTGGAGGGCGCTATCCTTCAAATTCTGTTGAAACATCTGTGCCATTATTTCTTCAGAAGCACCAAGAAGGGCCATGGCTCGGTTATAGCTTCAAAGGTGAAAAATTGAGGGCTTTCTGCCCCCAAATTTCGTGATGGATCGTATCTTGAATTTCTCCGATAATCTTGCTTGAGGTCTTCCTTAACCTTTTTCAGTTATTCTTCCTTGGGATCAATGGGTACTAGCAAGTTAACACCTGATTGGGAAAGGTTTAGCATATGGAGCTGAGTTGGCATTTTTTTTGACATTTTTTTTGACATTTTTTTGACATTTTTGACATTTTTGACATTTTTTTGACATTTTTTTGACATTTTTTTTGGAAAAAGAAGGAAAAAATGTTTTTGGTGTTTTTGATAAAAGGGGGAGAAAGTATTTGGAATTTTGAATTTTTGAGAAAGGAGGAGGAAAGAAAAAAATGAGGGATCTCAGCATTATTATTATTATTATTATTATTATTATTATTATTATTATTATTATTATTATTATTATTATTATTATTATTATTATTATTATTATGTTTTCACTTGTATTAGGTTTACCTAAATGCAAAAAATAAATGTCGGACGGGACCCGGACATGGGAAAATTGGGTTTGAAAGTATGCAAGACATGTTTTGACTTGTTTCGAGGCTCATAAACAAGGTCCCATTTTGAAAAATGATGAAATGGCGCAAAAATTTGGGCAACATGCCGACCTGGCATTTCGATAGATTTTTGTGTAGCAACCGACAAACTAAATATGAGTGCCCTAGGTCTGACGCTTATATGAGATTTATGCAGTTGTTGGGTTAGTGGAAAGGTTCCCCCCTTTGGCATGACTTACACGATATACTTCTTGTTTTTGAGGGCAATCGGTATGTGTGGACAAGCCATTTGATATACCCGAGTGTACATGAATTGCCTCACTATATACCTCGTGGGGACAATACGTGTGATAGCAAATTCGATATTCTCGGCATACATGAATGAGTTCCCTGCTATATACCTCCCGTTATGAATTCGGTCAAGCGGTACGATGCGGGGGAACTGTTCAATACACATTGAAGGTACTAGGCCAATGGAAGGTGAGAGCCATATTGCTTAGGCTAACTGTGACCTGTCGGACCAGTGCGCATCACAAAGTGACCCCCAAGTACGGGACAAATTTTTGGTCAATAGCCATCCTCTTGGTGATGTAGTTGCAAAAAGCATGATTCTTGATGAGTATATTATGGAGAGAGTCCTTTTTATGATGAACAATAGAAGTACTATGGAAAACAAGTACTAGTACAAGTAAATTTAGCATGGAGTGTGAAGACCACACTAAGCATGGATACATATGAGTGAGTGATTATATCTACAAGTGAGTGTGTGGTAGTGATTCTAAGCATGGATGAACTACAAGTGGTGTGTGATATGTGTAAGTGAGCATGGATATATACAAGTGTGATAAGTGGAGGTGTGTGCTAGTGAAGCCTAAACATGGATATTCTAAGTGGTGTGTGAGGCATGTATAAGTGACCTTATATACAAATGTAAGTATTGTGAGGTGTGCATGGAGAGTATTTATAAGTACCCGAAGGTGAAAAGTGATTGATAACTGATTAAAGCATGAGCCAAATATATACAAGAAGTAATAGAGGAAAAGGGGAACATACAGGTAGGTGCATACACACACATGCGAAAAGTGATAACACCCATACAAATAGAGTTTATCCCTCTTATGACAAAAGACTCCCCAGCAGAGTCGCCAGTGTGGCTATCATGTTCTCTTCCCGGGGCGGAACTCACGTTCGCAGGGAAAGAGAGAGAAGGTCTATCACCCTTCCTCGGGGCGCTTTGGCCATCGTCAATTTGGGGTGATACAAAGAGATATAGTCTCCAGCCTATTTTGCACAAAATAATAAATGTTTCCGCCTCGAGAGAACGACATTAAATACATACTGATGCTTGTGAAACTAATTAATTCAGAGGTTCGGGGGATAAATTACAGAATAGGAAGGTGTTTGGCTCCCATCCCACCCTTTCGATCTCTCATGGGCATATGTTATTATTCTCCTTAATAAATCCGTGAAGTGTGTGAGTGTATATATAAATGGATAGAGGAATCATTCGATTCGCGTCATGGACAAATACAGAGTGAGTCAATACATAGGAGCGTTCCCAAAAATAAGAATTAAAAATAGAATGTGTGCGCTTATTGTAATATCGATCGTTATGGTGAAACGATAACGTGTTAGATGAAGCGCGGACATGAATCCCAAGTATAATATATAGAAATAATATATGAACAAAAACATGAAAGGAGTACTCGAGTTTTGGGTTTTGACCCGTGATGCCTACATAGCCTAAAAAGTCATCAAAGTCCACGTAATTTGCGTGAAACATGGGAGGTGGGGTTTATCACATAAATAAAACAAGGGGTTTTATTTAGATTTCTGTGTGTAGGAAAAGGATGTTTTGGTTTGAGAAGATGTGGTGAGGAATCTCGTTTGAAATTTGGAAGTAAAACCCTTATTTTCTTATCTTTTTTTGTAGAAAATATCTTATGTGCAATACTACTAATAAAGGACTTGATATTAGTATGTATGATTTAGTAAAGATGAAAAAATAAAGTAAGATAAAAATAAGGAAATTTAAAGAGAAAGAAGAATGTTTGGACGTTCTTTGGAGACTTAAAGGTTGATCTTGATTGTTATGAGGGAAAGGACTGGATATTAGTATGTATAATTTAAAGAGGGAAAGGATTTTGATAAATTGGGTGTGAAAGGGATGGAAATGGAAGGTGTAGGAGAGGTTTCAATAGGAAAACCACACTGATTTTGAGATAATGTTGTAGAGATCACTGAGAGGGATGTTTCTGAGGTGTCTTTATATGTGAGATCATTCTCCCTTTATATAGGGTCAAGGGTTGATGATCGGCATCGTACTTTACCTTCCTATCGATAGGCAACCCTAGGCACATTGCCGATAGGCATGTAAATGGGTTTGCCATTCCACAATCTCATGTAGATTATCCACAAATACGGTCGTAAAATGCAATCCGTAAGTTTGAATCGGCCACGGGGTATACCGTTGGAAAGGGCATTCAAATCCTTTTAAGAATCCATGGGCTGCTCCTGTGTTTGGGAATTGACTGTGGTCAAATGGGGATCGAACGTGCCCGATGATCTTTTGGACAAGAGATTCGCGGAAGAAAATGGATCATTTGTCCGAATTATAAGGCCGATTCATGCACGAGATGGACTATTGGAAAGGGTATTCAAAGACCTTTGAAGATTCATTCAGTCTCATTCGCTTCGGAGAGTTGACTTTTGTCAAACGAGATTTGGAAGCGCTCGACGACCCTTCAGAGTAAAATGGGTCATTCGTCCGTATCTAAGACTGATTCGCACACGAGGTGGACCGTTGGAAAGGGTATTCAGAGACCTTCGAAGATTCATTCAGTTTCATTTAAGCTGATGAGTTAACGGGAGTCAAACGGAGTCTAGGAGCGTCCTGTGGCCTTTAGTTTAGTTTTTTGGGGAAAATGAACCGTTCATTCGAACTATAAGGCCAATTCATGCACGGGGTGGACCGTTGGAAAGGGGATTCAGAGCTCTCGAAGATCTATTGATCTTTTTCTCAAGAGAGAAAGTTAATTGGGATAAAAATGGGGGTGTCCTCCATATTAGTTTTCGATAGTAGAACAAACCGTTCGTTCGAATTGTAAGGCTAACTCATGCATGAGGCGGACCATTGGAAAAGGGTCCTTCATTGTGATGAGAAAGTTGATCGGAGTCAAATGGGCCATAAGGGCGCTCGGTGGCCTCTAGATCAGTACTCAGAGTATGACCTAGGATTTATGGTGAAGAAGGAAGTGCTAGTGACCTAAAGAGATGCTTAGGAAGGCCTAGAGTGTGGTTTCTACACACGCAAAGAAAGGTCCATTTGCTATGCTAGTAAAAAACAAGTAGTGTACGAGGTGAACTATACTTCGTCAAAAAAATCATGTGTCGCTTTAGTCTGGGTTACATAGAAGCTTTAGCACTATATGCTTGCATTTCCTAGAAAATTGGTATCTCTAATGGATCCAATAAAATACCTGTTAGGGAAGCCTTCTTTGTCTAGTCGCATAGCTCGATAGTTGATGTTATTAGTTTAATTTGACATCATGTATGTTACTCAAACGACCATAAAGGGAGGAGCCATTTCTGTCTATCTCACCAATAATCCCATAGGAGGAGACGAAGTATGGATTTTTGAGATCCTGGATGAGAAAATTCTTTATTCCTCTCTTGAAGAGATCATATGACAAATATTTTTTGAAAGGGATGCTAACAAGAAAGGATATGGTACTTGAATAATCCCAATCGCTCCCGATGATTCTCACACTCCCATCACCATTAAGTTAGACCTCCCTTACACTAATAACATAATAGAGTATAAAGCATGTAACGTAGGTCTCAAGATCGGCCTTAAGAAATAAATCAACTGCATCAATGTACATGGAGATTCAACTCTCATCGTAGGGAAAATCCTCATAAAGTGGAAAGTCAAAAAATAAAAAGCTCAGACTCTTCTATGCTCTCCTCGAAGAGCTTGCCTCCCAGTTTAAAGATGTCACTTTCCATAACCTTCCTCGCTGCCGACGCATTGGCAACCCTAGACTTTGTGGTCGACATACTAGAGGGAATAATAATGGCTCCCTTTCTAGTCCAGAAATAGGCAGCACCCACTCATTGATACCACATCGAGCTCGCAATGGAAGAAGATCCAAATATATCCAGATTATGGTATTATGACATTTAGTACGTCATCAAGCATTATAGGTACCCTCAGGATGCTAACAAGAAATATCGCGCCACCCTTTACAGACTTGTTGCTCAGTACATTATCTATGATAAGTTTCTCTTCATGAGAAACTTCGATGGAACCCATCTGCACTGCATAACATGGGCTAGGGTCGAAGACATGATCCATAAAATGCACAATAGGGAATATGGACCCCACATAAATGACCATATGCTCACCAAGAATATCATCCTTAAAGGACATTACTGGACAACCATGGTTCAAGACTGCGCATCTTATGTTAGAAGATGTCTCAAATGCCAACAATTTTCCAATCTTCAGCACTTGCCTTCCCGAGAGTTATACATCATAACTTCACCTCGATCCTTATTAACTTAGGGCATAAACATTATTAGGAAAGTCACTCCTAAGGCATCAAACGAGCATGAATTCATCCTAGTCGCCATCGAATACGTCACGAAATGGGTTGAAGTCGAGTCATACGCATTGTTGAATGCAAAGAAAGTAACTAAGTTCATCAGAAAAACATCTTTTGTCGCTGTGGAGTTCCCCACGAGCTCGTATCAGATAATGAGATCCATTTTAAAGCTAAAGTCACTGAGTTAGTTGAAGGGCATGGGATTCAATGGCATAAGTCCTCTCCATAACGACCACAAACTAATGGGGTTGTCGAAGCTGTTAATAAAAGCCTCAATTCCATAATCAGTAAAATGAGCAAAAATTGTAAAGATTGGGTAGACTGTATTCTATATGCCTTTTGTAGCTACCATTCCTCCTTCAGAATGCCCATTAGGATACCCCTTACTCCCTAGTATATGGTATGGAGTCGATCCTACCTATTGAACTCGAAATACCCACCCTATGAGTCATGCTCGAAAATCAAGTCAGTAAGGTAGATTGGCAACAATGTCACTACGACGAACTTGCTCTCTTGAAGGAAACAAGATTAAAATCCCTATATCATATACAAAGGTATCATTGCCGTACTACGTGATCATTCAAGAAAAAGTCAAAAAATGCGGTTTGGAATAAGGAGATCTTTCCCTCAAAGAAATTATATAACACATCTGGGATCCAAAAGGGAAATTCAAACCCAACTAAAGTGGGATCTACATTATGAAGAAAATTATGTTAGGTGGCACTGCTATGCTCACTGACCTCGATGGAGAAAAGATGGTGCATCTAATCAATTTGGCTCGTCTTAAGAAATTCTACCCCTAAGTCTAACTCTCGTCACGCTATGACTAATCTCACCTCCCTTATATTCTTAAAAGTCTCCCATCTCTTCTCATAACTACATGGTATCTGATCCTCTAGAATTCACATTTTCAAAGAAAAACTCAAAATTTTCAAACCCCACAGAGGCACGTAGGTAGCCCGTAAAAGACTTTGGGCATGGTCCATTCTATTTCGCCAAATGCTATTATTTTCTCCCACCGAGAACATTAGTAGCTCTCACCATTTAAACAAAAAAAAGTATGTATGCCTTAGCGACCGGTATAGATAGTTCAAACAACAAAAGAAATTATTCAAAGGCACAACAAAATATGTCAAAATCATCATACCATTCTTTTATTAAATAAGAAATGCAACGATTACATGATTTATAAGTGACAAGAATGAAAAAATAACAAAACACCTTACAAATTCCATAACTTGACCTACACACAAACACATATATCACTACACAAAAAACAACACTTTGGCAAACCCTGATATTAAAAATCTAGCACAGTTTAAAACTGTGCCAAGTTCTAGCATGATTTAATAACAATCTGGCACACTTTAAAAGAGTGCCAAAATTTGTCTCTGTTTTAAAGTGTATCAAAATTGAGTACACTTTACTAAAATATAAAATACCCTAAAAAAATTAGTAAACTATTGTGGTATCCCGCTCTTTCAATAATGTGGTATCCCGCTCTTTCAAGATAAACCTACCCATCGCTGCACACATGCACACACCGTCTCCCTCTCGTATCTTTCGCCTCCGCGTCTTTCTCTCTATCACCCTCTTACACACGCACAAAAATCTGGGTTTTCGAAACTTTTTAAGTTATAGGTATACACTATAAGAACTGATCCTTTTGTTGTGGTTTTTATGTTGTCGTTGTTTGCTGCCTTGATTTTTCAGATCTAAACAGGTATACATCAATTTTGCTGCGTCGATTTTGTTCCCACCCATGATGGGTTTGATTGTTTTAGCTTTAGATTCATGTGTAGTTCAAGTTTCCAAGTGTGAAACTATTTGCATATATGTCGTTTGTCCAAATGTTTGAGTTAAAACTATTATGCCTCTATTTTTTGTTTGTTTAGCTTCTCCTGATTTGAATAGTTAACAGTAGAGTGAAGAGATAACATTGTTTTGAAGATTTATTTATTTACTAAATTTGTAAGCCTTGGGGTTTAGTATATAATAGCTTTTAAAATTTCAGTGTGTTTGTTGTATAGGATGGTTTTCCAAATTTTGTTGTATTGGATGGTTGTTTATGTTCATAGTTAATTCTCAAATGTTTGTTTGTTTGCTCCGCATGTGTATTATGCCTATTTCTCTTCTCTATCTAAGCAGATCAAGTCTTGGTCTGAATTTTCGAGTATGAAATTTCAGAGTCGGTATATAGATGTTTTAATAGATATAGCCTTAGCTAATATTCTTAGTTGATTAATTGATTAACTCTAGTTTTCGTGTCTGAGGAAGTCTAATGAGGTTTGCAATTTTTTTGTCGGTCTTTATGTTTCAATATTTACATTCTTAGAGGTTCTATTTTGCAAATCCGTATTTTCATGGTTTTGGGGGTGATGTGCTTAAGTTATTTTAGTTTGTCTCTACTAATTGTTTCGTTTCTATTGAAAACATGACAATGAGTTATACATATACCATGTTAATTGTTGTGAAGTTGTGTTATCCATAACTATTTTATTCCTTTTTACTCAAATAAACACCTATGGTTTTGATGGGGTTGAGGTTTCTGTGCATTGTTTGGTATGGATTGTGGTGGTCGAAACACTATCAAAGGTATTTTATGGTAGAACATCAGTCTTTGTTCGTGGTGATCAAATTATCATGGATGATTTGTTATGGCAGGTTTTGTGTAATGTGCTTATTTGAATTTTTGTGTACCGTGTATTACTTTGTTAACACATAAACTCCATGTAATATATAAACTCCATGTACTTGAATTTTTTATTTGTGTGATATAGATGTGATTTGGCACCTGAATTTTTTAAACTTTGTGTTTTTAATTGTACTATGTTCACCTCTTGTTTTGAAAAGATCATACAATTTACTCCTTGATTTTGAATTGGGAAGAAAGTAGAGGCATACAATTTATTTTGTATTGGCTTATTATTATTATTAGTTATTTTTTAGTTTGTTGTGATGTTATTCAGTTATTGCGATGTTATTCACTTGGCGAATATAATTGTGCTTGACTAGTAAGCGGTTATAGTCTTTGTCATGGACCATCTATGCTTTTTAGGATATTTAAGCCATGTTTTGTCGGTATGTATCGTTTGATGGTGGGAAAAAGGGTTGCACTTTGTACTCTTTATTTGTATGTGTGTGTATTCTAGATTATGTTTATTTGTATGTGTGTATGATTTTGTGGGTGTTTAGAAAATTTGGCCGAACAAGAGCACAGGAGGGGTTTGATTGGAAATTTCTTCTAAGGCGTTGACAATTATAGGGATTGATGATCGGAGATACTGGAATCACATTTCATCTAATGAATCTTAGTGAGCACTTTAGTGTTGTAAATGGGTTTTGATTTTTGTGATTGTCTAGTTGATATATTTGTTTTATGAGTGAGATAATATTTGTAGTCTTACTAATATAATCCCATAAATCGAAAATAGATAGATGATTGGTGTGCTATAGCAATGGAGCCGTGGATAAAGGGGTGAATTTTGCCAACTATTTTTGTAACTTTGCCTTTCTCTATCACCAGAAGGAGATTCTTTCTGATTGTGTTTTCATGGAGACCTAATTCGACTCCATTTTCAAGAACAAATCTTAACTCTTAAACAAGGTACTACTACTATCACTATTATTTTACGCCCTTTTTCTTTTGCCATATCAATGATATTATACTCAATGTTTCATGTAATTTCTCATTACAATCAATGAGTATAAGACACGTTTGTGGCTTCTTTCATGAAATGTGCTATATTTGGCTTTATTTTATGAATTGTTTGGGGATATAAATTTTTTATTACCGTGGTGATTTCATGTAGTCTACTTTTTCAATTATTTGATAATAGGATTTTTAGATCATATACAAGACTAATTTCAGGACTCCCTAAACACTACTTCTATCCAAAAAGAAAAGACACACTTAGATGCTCTTAGTAAAATTTCTCAAGTCAAAATATGTCAAAGTCTACTCTGTTCTAAAGTAAGAGCTTCTCAATGATCCTACAAAATATTAATCTAGTATTAAATTAAAGATCAAATGCCTACAAAATATTACATAGGATCAAAATCCTTCACATTACATAGGATCAAAATCCTTCACATTTTCAAACTCCGCGCGTATAACTTGTATGACCTTGAGATTATTTTTTGGCATGGATCTTACACTCCACGTCTTCTCCTACCAAAATGTCATCTTCTAATGAGGCTTAACTTGATGAACTGTGGTGTGGTTGCTTTTGAGCTCTTTAAGAATTTTCTGAAACAACATATGTAATCAATTAAATACTTCAATCGATGATTTTTTTTTAGGGACCCTTATATTCCAAATTAATTATCAATTAACATGTGGAGGATCATTAATAAGTTTATTCCAATTAATGATAACATTCAAAGTTTGGGAATCAGACTTTATATATGAAAGGTCTCTCTCTCTCTTAATCATAAAATGACAACCACTTTATTATCTTGTGTGAAAAATCTTAAAAGGTTAGGGATTTCTACACAAAACTCTTCGGGATTTAGATTGATCAAAGTGGCTTAAATGTGTTATTAATGAGATCGTGGTATAAATCTAGTAATAAAGACTATGTTAAGTTCCTCTGTAAGGTGATTCCAACAGTTGTATGTTGGGAAATTTGGAAGGCAAGAAACAACTATTGTTATGAATACTGTAGAGTGAACCATCATCAAATTTTCAGTCAAAGTGTTACTCTCATCGCTGAAATTGGCAAGTGTGTAAAATTTAAAGATCAGGTTAACACTTTTGATGGTAGTATCATTGATTTGTTTGATTTTTTTAATTTTATGCATCAGGAGCAATTTTAATACGAAATTGTAACCATTGATTTGTATATTTCTAATATTTACGCTTCAAGAGCATTTATGCCTCATCTTTAATAATGCGCATACGTGATAATGGAAAGCTTTTGAAATGGAATGTATACACTGTAATATTACTGTTAAAATATGCAATGTAGTATGCATAGTATAGGGGTAATCTGCATTATACACTGTGATATGCATATAACAGTTGAAATATACACTGTAATATGTATATTATAGTTGAATATGAATTTTACTATGCATATTATAGGTTCAATATGCATTATATGATGTAACATGTGTATTAGAGTTAAAAAAATCTGACCAATATAAAATAAAAACACCAAACTTTGAGTAGCACCTCTTTTCAAGTATAATTTCTCCCTTTATTATTCTTGAAAGATCCCTTAATTATTGTAATTACTCCTATGATTATTCTTAGAATCTAGTCTAATTTGTCCCTCCCTTGATTATTCTTGGAAGCTCATCTATACTATGATAACTAGTTAAACCTTTATGTAATGCCCCTTGTTTTGAAAGGACTGCCACATTATTAACTTCCATGGTATTACTTTAGATTTGGATGAGATGATTTCAAAAATCATGATTGAGTCAATTTCAATATCTATATTGCCTAAGTCATTTTTAGTGCAATGAAGAAGACCTTCCTTTAAAGTTAATATCTGAGCTTGAATATTTGAACCACCTGCTTTAAAATTTGAAGCTGTCCAAATCATGCTTCCTTTATCATCTATTAACACTACACCTGTTCCCATGTTATCAGGTGATGTATAGCAGGTGAAGAAGGTGAAACAGGTCATGCTTATCCTGAAACAGGTCATAAGTATCCTGAAATAGTGCGTTTGATATATAGTTTTATTTTTTGTTATCATGCATCACGTCCAAATAGTATTAATTTTTTATTTTTTTACTTTGTTCATCAATAAAATGTTTAGGTATACATGCACACAATTGATTGGGATTTTGTTTTTGTTTTCAGGCACATTGGTGTTGATGGTACGATAAACCAAATGTTTCTCAATGGTAAGCAACTTAACCTCACATTGGTCCTATATACATACTTTATGTACTCTGCATTTTTTAGATTGGGTCTTTGTTTAGTTTATAAGAGAATGGATCGGTCAGTTTATAAGTGAATAGGTTTTTGTTTACCTATATTTCAAAAGTTTATAAGAGAATGGGTCAGTTGGTCAGTTTGTTTGCGATGCTTTTGTGAGTGTATCTCAAATTATTATATAAGTGAGGGTGTAATACGAAAGTTCAAATAACAGTGAGGACGAAAGTTAAAAAATTACTCAATATTCGAACTCTTGTGCATAAAGATTAGTTTGTTTATCTATGTTTTCCTTATGTACATTGTATTGGAGATACACAAGATAATGGAATCTGTATACTTTGTTGAAATCGACACACCGGTTCTACTGGTTTGAAAATTTCTTTATGTTGAGGTTCGATTGATTCATCTTGTGGTTATAGTTATTAGATTAAAGGAGCTAGGAAGATTAGAAAATGTACATGTTTACTAAAAAAATTATTTCCTTTCAGACAAATGAAAATGCTAATAGGAATTGACGCGATCCTAAACTAGCTCCCAAATGGCATCGTAAGAGTCACGAACACCTCGCACGGGACCAATATAACGCATAGTAATTGACGGCATAGTCACGGGTCTCCCCGTTTAAGAATATGATGATAATTTTAAAATATCTAGATTAGTCTTAAAAACTAGCCATTAAATGGCGAAAACCCAAACTAGCCCCCATACAGCCTCGTAAGAGGCATGAACACCTCGCGCGGGACCAATGTAACTTGTAGTAACTGACCATGTAGTCACGGGTCTCCCGATTTGAGAATATGATGATAATTTATAAATATTCAGATTATTCTTAAAAACATGCTGTTTGAGGACGAAAACTCAAGCTAGTCCTTAAACGGCCCCGTAAGAGGCACAAACACCTCGCACGGGGCCAATGAAACTCGTAGGAACTGATCGCGTAGTTACAGGATATATGGTTTGAGAATACGATGATCATTTAAAAATATCTAGACTTTAACTTAAAAACATGTCGTTAGTGGGTGAAAGCCTAAACTAGCCCCCAAATGGCCCCGTAAGAGGCACAAACACCTTGTACGGGAATAATGTAACTCATAGGAATTGACAGTGTAGTCAGGGGTCTCCCGGTTTGAGAATATGAAGATAATTTAAAAATATTTAGATTAGGCTTAAAAACAAGCCGTTAAAGGGTGAAAACCCAAACCAGCCCCCATACGACCCTGTAAGAGGCATGAACACCTCGCACGGGACCAATATAACTCTTAGGAACTGACCGTGTAGTCACGGGTCTCTCGGTTTGAGAATATGATGATAATTTATAAATATTGAGATTATTCTTAAAAACATGCCATTTGAGGGTGAAAACTCAAATCAGTCCTTAAACGGCTCCGTAAGAGGCACTAACACCTTGCACAGGGCCAATGAAACTCGTAGGAACTGACCGCGTAGTCACATGACATATGGTTTGAGAATACGATGATAATTTAAAATATCTAGACTTTAACTTAAAAACATGCTGTTGGTGGGTGAAAACCCAAACTAACCCCTAAATGGCCCCGTAAGAGGCACGAACACCTCGCACGGGAACAATGTAACTTTTAGGAATTGGCTGAGTAGTCACGGGCCTCCCGATTTGAGAATATGACGATAATTTGAAAATATCTAGATTATGCTTAAAAACAAACCACTAAAAGGTGAAAACCCAAACCATCTCCCATACGACCCCGTAAGAGGCGTGAACACCTCAAACGGGACTAATGTAACTTGTAGGAACTAACCGTGTAGTCACGGGTCTCCCAGTTTAAGAATACAATAATAATTATAATTCGTATATGAAAATTTTCATCTTGAATAAGATTTTTTTTAAATTACTTGGTTACTAATATTATCCCTTTTTGTATCCTATTTTTTTGCAAGATAACATTATGTCGTTAGCTTTTATCCATGTGGAACACACGAAGTCAATAGTTTACAACAAGTGGATTATTTATTTAATGTCGTTAATATTCAGGATTCTATTTTTTGTGTTATGATCGTTCAGGCCTTTGTAGTTTTATTGTTATCTTTTATGTCCGTGCAGGCTTTTGCAATTTTATTGTTATATTTTATGATCGTGCGGGATTTATATTATGCAGGTTTTAGAATGCCCAGAAAATAGAGGAAACTCTGCCCAATATTTTTAGTCTGTGAACTATTAAGACTTGTAATATTTTTATGTTTGTATGTACATTAGTTTATCAACAACTTGCGAGATTCGCAATTTGTAAATTTTCTTGTTTTCAAATAATTAATTTTTTTTCTTTGATTCAAAAATTTTGGCACAGTTCAAAACCATGCTAAAAGTGTATCAAATTTTGGCACGATTTTGAACTGTGCCAAAAGTGTAACAAAATGTACTCAATCTGGCACAGTTATAAAGTGTGGCAAAAGTGTGCTATAAATATGAAATTTTGGCATGGTTTTAAAGTGTGCCAGAAGTGTTCTTGTTTAGTCAAATTTGGCACAGTTTTAAACCGTGCCAGAAAAAAATGGCCATTTTAAGACACCTGATTTTGGCACGGTTTTGAACTATACCAGATTTGATCTGGCACAGTTTTAATCCATGCGAGATTACAATTTTTGGTGTACTGTATTGCTAAATTTCCCCCCCATATTGCCATAAAACCCACTTCAACTACCAGACGGACTCGCCTCATCATCATTACCAGTCCCTGGAGTACCTCAAGAATTCCAATTCTGACTACACTTTAGTATCCACTGCATGCGACAGTATGCCTTGATTATCTTAGATGAAATAATAATGCCATCCTCTAGAACATCAAACATCAAAAGCCACCTCCTACCTTTCTCATTTGCACAGACCTTCATAACCACCTTATTCCATATCCATTTCAAGTAGTCCCAAAGTATAAACCAAGGCTCCCCAATGACTGGGATAGATGTGTAGATGGTCAGTGTCACTGCCACAAAGGCCCCAAAATCATTCTCAGAGATTAAATTAAATCCTCCATCGAAAACAAGTTTGTTACATGAAAAGGAACAATGTGCTCATAGCCTACTTGATACGTAAGTAACCAAGGAAAATAAAAGGAAATATGGCTAAGGCCTGCTAGTCAAATATAACAGTAGTTACCCAGTTATATAATAGACTACAAGTCACCCCACCATGGCATCGACAAATAAATATTTCTAGAACCATTCTCCATAAGCCAACTCACCCAGTCCTCCACTGATGGAAAAAAACTAAAAAGATCGTGTAAATATGTTAGGAACACCAGTCAGAGGGTACTCAGGAAGGACTACTAGACGAAGTCTCTACGATAATCACATAAACACCATCATGAGACCGCCTTGTAAAAAAATAGCTTGAATTTACTTCCAATCATCCAAGCCATTCAGAGTCCCCACTAATATGACATCAGTCAGATTATGGTGATGAGACATTCACAACATAATCATGGCCACCAGAGGGTCCGTCTCCATATCACCATTTATCAAGAGCAGCCTGGTAGTGAATCCTAGAGCTACAACATTAGCGAAACCGTTATTGGTATAGTCTCTCTGACATGCTAAAAGGTTGATACTTCCCCCATGGACAAGTGGTTAGGCAGTCGAAGGGGAAACATGAAGTAAATCGATTAGCAATGCACGAGGTGAATGACACAGGTCTGGCATAGCCACAACAATACTAGATTTGATACCTAACATTATAGAAAACTCCTTGTAGGTGGGACACACTTCATCTAGGCCCAAGCGAAACATATGGTCCTCAGGATACCAAAACTATAGTGTTGCTTCTAAAAGATTCCAATTAATGGCACGGTTACACCATAAGGTGAAGGGACATAAGTTAAAAGCGTCATAGATAACGTTATAAAGGCACATGGACTCCAAACCTTCAAGGTAATATGCAAATGCTTCGATCAAATGAACCGCTATCTCAAGGAAGAAAAAAAATTCGAGGAATAGAAAAAATAAAGAAATTGAAGTGTGGTACGGTGTCTTCCATACTAACGCCCTATTTTTACACTCAAAATAAATCACAAAAAAACAAAGGTGATCGATCTACTATTATAACCATTCCACCTAAGCAAAACCAAGTGCATAAAGAGTACAATAATGGACCAAAAAGTTTTTTGGACTTGACTGGTATGCCGATAGGAAGGTCAAGGGGCTTGCTGATTGGCATCCCCTCTTTTTGGAAAATTTCTACCTCCTTTATTTCCATACATATTTTTAATAAACCTTTCTTTTCCAAAATATCCTGTTTACAAAATGCTTTCCCAGTCGTTTCTTTCTAAAAAGGAAATAATAAAAATATAGCATACTTATCTTACCAATGCAATAAATAAGACCCTAATGGACAATCAAAGTGCATATATACTAGGCCATTCAATTAAAAATAAATAATGAAAATGTATCTTATATATATTCATCATTATGCTAACATTTTTCAGGAACAAAAAGGAAAAATGAGAAAATGTAAACAAGAACAAAATGTGCAGGGATGCAACACCAGACTTTCTAAAAATCCTGTTAAATAAAGCCACCACCTCAAGCACCTCGACAAACATGCTTCCCCCAACGGTGAGAAGTGGACCCCACCCTCCACCTCCCACTCCTAGAACTGGATCTCTCTTTAGAAGTGGCTAGTGGTACCACACAAGACCTGCACACCTTTCTCACATGATCAGACACCGAAGCCATCCAATCTCGGATGTTCCATAGACACGATGTCGATACATGAAAAATCTATAAAAGAATCAATTGAGCAAATCCAATCAAGTCAGTAATAGATAAGGAGATCAGAAACAAAACATAAACCAAAAAAGTAAAGTTGTACCTCTCTCTAGAGAACCTCCTGAGGAAGGTAAGTAAAACCATCTATCGTCACCTAAGGACGATGAGGCACCGAGATGACCTTCCCACCACCCAGTCGAATATAGTAAAAAGGGAAAGGTGTTGAACCGAAACATCCTCAATCTCCACCACTAAGCTATGACTAGAAGATACCAACACACTATTATCCCTCCCCGACCTTGATACTAGTGGAGGCATACCCTCCACATCATAGATGGATAATAATATAAACCAACTGTTCACAAAGTCTAGATAATCATATCCTGTCATCATGTCCGTGTAGATCTTATAGGGTTCGCTCGATATCACCGCCACTTTTTCCTCATCCCATATCACCTTCACTGACCTCATGAAGTCAAGAGGTGCTTGGCTCGCTCAAAATATTGTATAGCGCAAGTGCAAGCTAATAGCGAGAGTGGTAATTACCTGGTAAGACCCGAGTCAATTTCTACTGGGAATTATATGAAGTACCGAAGATATTCTTCTAGGTAAAAGTCGATAAACAAGAATAAAAGAGAAAATATGATTTAAGTTTCGAGTGTTATAGCTGACTAAAGCGAACCAAAATTACTAAAACACTTAACTAAAGACTAATAGAAGCAAACGAGAATTGTAAAATGTATTATGAAACTATTATTAACAAAAGGTTAAGGAGCATTCACCCACTTCGGATGATCATAACCGACACGGTTATTCTGATTGAATCACAATCAAATGGGAATAAGATGTGATTCTCAACAATCCCGCATGAAGGTTGTCATCCTAATGATACGAGATGAAGGTCATAATATATGATAAAAAAAATGCGTTGATGTTGGAGTTAAGTCTTAACAACAACTCTTACATGATAAGAGATGTGAAAATCCTATGAAACTCCAATATCAACACATACACCCATTTATTGGATTCAAACATGGAACTAATCAAAAAGTGGAACCATCCAAGGTGGGATTATGCTCCCAACCTAAGGTGACTAGATACTCGTAACACTAACTGCACAAACACACACTATGGAGTTAATTAAAAGGGAGAAAGCCATTACAAAAGAGAGAATTCAAGACAAAACCACTATATTAATTAACCAAAAGATGTCAATGACTAACGAAGTACAACTAAAATGGAATTTGACTTATAATTAATGAAGTAGATGATGAAAGCAAGAAGAAATTAAAACAAGCACTAGAAGAGAGAAGAGAGAACAAAATACAAAATCCAACTTTTCTTATTTGCTCTTACAAGATTGTAGCGGCACTTGACTTGCTACAAACCACTTACTATATAAAAGGGGTAAAAACTACAAAACAAGAAGTTTAAAACCAAAACCAAAAAGTGGAAACCAAACCACTTAACAAAGAGATTCGCAAGTCTGAGGGGGTTGGTCGATCGAGGTCTTGATCAAAGCCCTGTCTTAATTTGTAGGCAAAAGTTAAAAAACTGGTCGACCGCATGTCAAGGGTCGGTCTACCGGATCCTAGAATTCTTGGACACTCTCTCCTTTTTTTCCACACAAGGAGCCTCAGAGTAAATTGACCATAACTTGGTCATTTTAACTGGATTGACATGCCGTTAGAAGCAACGTGAAGTTTTCTCGGATAGCTACAGATTTTGTGAAGAGTTCAGGTAGGAAGCTCGAACACAGAAATGACTAAATTTCCCCCGAAGTTACGTAATGCATTATAACTTCCCCAAAAAGTGCACACTTGCACCGTTTAGCATTCCAATCCCTACAAAAGCTCAAATAAACCACAGGTTTTATATCAAAACCACAGTACACAAGCTTTAATATATATATATATATATATATATATATATATATATCAAAATCACAGGTTATACAGTACACGAGCTTTAATAAGTGAAATAATGACCATAAATGTGCGTGTATGCATAAGTAACGGGAGAAAATATACAATATATGCGACTAATCACCCCCTAACTTAAACATTTCTAGTCCCTGGTGATGAAACAAAACAAGACCCGACCCACAGAGTGGTAAGAATAGAAAAAATATGTACACAGAAAACGTGACACTTTCGTGGGCTCACGATTGCATTTAGAGGCAACAAGTCGTTAAACCCCTAGGTTACCCTAGTGGACGAGTGTTGTCTCGTGAGGGTTTTCTGGGATGAAACCCACAAACATTAAATTTTTGCAAAATATGACAAACCAACCAATATGCCAAACTCAACAACAACTAGATATTTCAACATATTATTAACAAAGCAAAAGAGCATTTTGCCCAATAATCCAAAACTATCAACATTTAAAGAATAACTACATGGAGTTGAAACCTCAAATGTGAGTGTTGTGAATGCACATGTAAAAAAAATGATTTAGTAAAAATGCCTATTGCTTGGATAAACAATAGAGCATGCGTCTACCTAATCCTCTTCGGATATTACACTCAACAAATAAAGCACTCGGAAAAGGGTCTAACACATGGAACATGCGGGTATAATGATTAAATATTACACCCAAGAAAGAGAAAAGAGATAAAGACAATAATTTTTTTGATTTTTTTAATTTTATTTTAAATATTTATATGGGGCTCACGATGAATAAAAAGAAATTTAGATATCTAATCACACCCCCTAACTTGAATCGCACATTGTCCTCAATTTAATTAAAGACATTATGAGAAATAGAGGGATAGAAAGAAATCACCCCAATTTTGAGCTATCCCTAAGGTAGTCAACGTGCGCCCTATACAAACATAAGAAAAATAAAAATATTTAGCAAAATGATTAAGTTAAAGTGAATCATGCCATAAGTCACAATAGTCTAGAGGGGTTGAAGTGCCAAAACTAGATAATTGATGGTGGACATTTGATTTTAAAAGAAGTGTATACTCATCAAAATCTAATTGTTCAACAAATACTAAATTATCATTACCAATTTCATAGAGTTCAATATAAAAACAACTTAATCAAAGAAAAAGGAAAATACAATGTAACATCCGACCCACAAACTTCACTGTATAAAAATAACCACGACCTCATAAAACTAACTATAGGCCTAAACCACTAGAGTATCCCCGGTTACCCGGATCATAAGGACTCCTGAAATTGGGTGGGAGTGTTGCGTTCGGGCCCTGCTATTGCACAAATAAGTCTTTCAGCATAGCTTGAATCGTCAAGAACTCCTGACGCTGCTCAGCACGGTCCTGATCAAGGTGGGACTCCAATATAGCCCACCTCATCTGGTTCTACTCCCACCTCTAGTTCTGTTATGCCTCGAACGCCATAAAGCGTGCATACAAAAATATGGGTAGCACCTCTGTCTGGTGCTCTGATCCTCGCTCGGCCCTCCTAATCTCCGTCTCCTCATCCTTTATCACAATCCTCCGCCTCTTCTGGACCGCTGGATCACCCCAAAAATGTCCCAAGCACCTCCTGATGTTATCCTTGGTTAGGATACCCTTGGGATCCACTATTCTGTGGGATGGATACTCGGGGCATCTGGGAATACGACATATATGCATGACAATTTCGGATAAAGGAAGGGAGAAGTTCCAGGCCCTCTCCTTTTCCACCAAATACATTGGGTCCATGAAGTATTGGGGTCAGTTGATGTCTCCCGAATTTTTTAGTAAGTCGTAGAGGAATATAGAGTGCTTGTGACGAACCTCAGAACGGTTCTTCGTCACCATCAAACAATGCACGTTAATATAGTGCAGGAGCCTCGATAAATCCTACATTGTGACCGACCGGAACATCCTTTTCGTCCAAACCTCACCTAGATCTAAATACTCAATGAGTATGTCCAAGTCAAAAGTCGCCTCATCAGACAGGCTCACAAATGGGGTCTGGTCTGCCACCTTTCCCATCCAGCGGGCTAAATCTTTGCATTGAAATGTAACCCTCACTCCATGAACAAAGAACTCAAAAATATGCTTCTCCCCTTTGCATTGGATTAACGAGGTGTAAAATATTCGCATGAAATCCTTGTTCATTGTGAATTATTTTCCAAGAATAAGTCCTAACTATACCGTTTCAGGATTGTCAATGCTTCGGCAGGAAGGTGTTCCATTTTCCACACAAGGTTATTGGCCAGCGGGCGCTCTAAATTGGCAAAACAGGTTTCATACCACATCTTTTCCGGTGTGCTCCTAAACCCATCAACCCCGTTAGGGGGCACGCATCGAGAATGGTTTTATTTCTATACTTATCCCTTGAGTACCTACGAAATAGAAATTAGTACAACAATGCAATTGAAGACTAAAATTCATAATGATAAAGAGAAGATGGAATACAAATATGCGATACGATGAAGTGCGTAAAACTCATGCAAGTATATGTCCAAAGTTAGAAATATAAACAACTTAGGAATTTGGACATACAATTGACGGGCAAAGTGAAAAATGGCGATGCGGGGCACACTTCGAAACAAAATAATCCCCCATTCATGGAAATACCAAGAATACAAACATTATGTGCACGTGAATGGGGTTTTCATCAACAAAATCGTAGTTACAATGAGTTTTAATCAAAGGCACGGTTTGGGTAAAATTCAAGAACTCAATAACTCCCAAATGCAACAAAAATCCTATCAATTTTGTCAAAAAGCCACTACCCTCATCAATCACCATCCGATAATCAAGTGTGCACAACATATGTTTAAGAATATGCAAATTTTTGGTCCAATTTCAACATATATATACACGTTGTCAAAAGTCATAACAAAGCCTACCAACAACAACCCTATACACAACAAGTTTTCAAAAAAGGAAGGGTGTGTGTGTGTGTAAAGGAAGATGCGAGGAACACATATGCAAAGACAATGTCAATTTTGACCAATAAATCCACAAATACATCAACTGTAGAATCATGAATTTCCATAAAAAAACCTCTACAAACCCAAAAGGAATCATACCTTTTAAAGTCGAATGGTAGGATTAGAGGAGTTTTTGTGGAGGAAATAAGGAAATGGGGCCTAGGGTTAATGCAATTGGAGGATTTAGAATGGAGAGGGAAGAGGAGAGGCTGGGAGTTATAAGATGGAATATGGGAAATAAAACTAAAAGGCTCTAATAACCGAGACCACCGGTCCACCGCGTGTGGTAGGCCGATCGATCACGCTTTGAAAAAAAGGTTGAAGCCCAAGATGATGTGTGATTTAAGTTGGGACTGATCGATCGCGTTTCTTGAAAGTACCTTGGGATCAAAACAAAGACTTTGGGGCATTGGACAGGTTGATCGTACATTAGGTGTCGATCGATTGCATTTTCAGATTTTGTCATGTGTCTTTGGTAGGGGGTTTTCTAACTTCACACCCCTGCTTCTCCTCATGTCACTCCCATGCTTCTGCTTATGGACTACTAACCCAATACAAAAAATGGTTCAACATAAAAGGGATGCCTAGATATGGTAAAATAAGTATATAGACGAGTGCGATAATGCACGATTGCCTCGAACTTGATAAGAATTGAGGAAATCCAAAAAAAAGTACCTGAGGCATATGGTGCGACATCCAATGAAGGGCCCACAAGGGGGGATTCAAGGGGAATTTCCATAAGGTCAGGGTTGAAATCCTCAAGGAAAGGCTTAAGCCTCTTCCCGTTAACCTTAGACAAGGTTCCAATCCTTGGGTTTAGAATTTGAACGGCACCGTGATTGTATACCTTCTGTACATCGAACAGTTCGTTCCACCGGGATTAGAATTTCTAGGGGAAAAGGTGGAGGCTGGAATCCTAGAGTAGGACTTTGTGTCCCACCTCAAAGTTCTTACACACTATCCTTTTATCATGAAAGGCCTTGGTTTTGGCCTTGAAAATACACGAGTTCTTGTATTGATCATTCCTCAGCTCCTTAAATTCGTTGAGTTGGAACTTATGATGATCTCTGCCTTCGATAATGTGGAAATTGAGATTTTTGATAGCCCATTATGCCCGGTGCTCAATATCTATCATCAAATGACATGCTTTACCATACACCAATCGATAAGGGGACATCCCAAGGTGCATCTTATAAGACATTCGATACGCCCAAAGTGCATCGATTAGCCTATACGACCAATCCTTGGTTAAAGGGTCTACAGTTTTCTTTAGAATCCCTTATATCTCCCGATTGGCCATTTCCACTTGGTCATTCGTTTATGGGTGATATATGGTGGAGACCTTATGGGTGATGCCATATTGTAACATCAAGCGATTGAACACCTTGGTCGCTTATGATTGCCTTAGGTGTGCTGAATCGAGCCAAAATTTTCTCTTTTAGGAACTTCAACACCACTTTCGAACTTAGGGAAATGACCCATGAAGTTTATTCCCCAATAATCAAAAACTTCGATTACAAGAATAGGGGCAAGTGGAATCATGTTGCTTTTGGTAATCTTCCCATTTGATTGGCAATGGGCACAAGTTTTACAGAAAGCTTGATCATCTTTGTAGTAGGCCAATAGAAACCGCTATGTAACACTTTGAGGGAAGTCTTTTGGGAAGAAAAGTGTCCTCCACATGCTCCATTATAGCTAAATAACAATATATTCGGGATCTCATCGTTTAGGACACATCTATGAATAATTTGGTTCGAATAATGTTTAAACATGTATGGGTCATCGATGAAGAATGACCGGGCCAAAATTCATTCCTTGTCCTTGGCCAAAAAGTGGGCCTAGGTGATAAGGAGATTGGAAATATCGGCATTCTATTGAAACATTGATACAACCATGAGTTGCTCGTTTGAGAAACACTCTCGGATAGGGACGGAATTGATATGATCATGATCAAAAGTAAGTCGGGATAGGTGATTCGCAACTACCTTTTCCACCCCCTTTTTGTCTTTTATTGAGAGGTCAAACTATTTGAGGAGGAGAACCCAACTAATGAGCCTACTCTTAGCATCCTTCTTAGAAAGAAGGCACTTAAGAGCGGCATGATCGGTGAAGCAGACTATGGAAGATCCTACCAAGTATGCCCAAACCTTATCTAACGCCAACACTATGGCTAGTAACTCCTTCTTCGTAATGGAGTAATTCATTTGTGCACTATCAAGCATGTGACTAGCATAGGATATCACGTGAGGTTTCTTATCCCTCTGTTGACCAAGCACCGCCCCTATGACATAGTCACTTGCATCACGCATGAGCTCGAATGAAAGGGTCCAATTGAGCAATTGCATTATGGAGGTCGTGGTCAACATGGTTTTTAACTTATAAAATGATTAATGGCATGCATCACTCCACAGAAATGGAGAATCTTTAGCAATAAGGGCACACATGGGGGAGCGATCAAGATAAATTCTAGAATAATGGTAAAAACCGATGTGGCCAAGAAATGACCTCACATCCATGAGGTTTTTAGGAGCGGGAAGGTTATCTATAACGTCAATCTTAGCCTCATCGACTTGGAAACCATCATTGGAGATGATATTGACTGAGATAATCCCTTGTGTCACCATAAAGTGACACTTCTCCCAATTGAGAATGAGGTTTTTCTTAATTCACCTAGCTATCACTTTTTTGAGATTAGCTAGGCATCCCTCATAAGTATTACTGAAGACACTGAAATCATCCATGAAGACTTCAATAATGTCTTTGAAAATGTCACTAAAGATGCTAAGCATGAACCGTTGGAAAGTTTTCGATGCATTACAAAGCCCAAAAGACATTCTTCATAAAGCAAAAGGGCCATACGAACACGTGAAATTAGTCTTTTCCTGATTTTCAGGGGCTATTTCAATCTGATTGTACCCTCATAAGCCATCAAGAAAACAATAATACGTATGCCCGGCTATCCTTTTGAGAATCTGGTCAGGAAAGATAAGGAAAAGTGGTATTTCCTTCTGACCGTGTTAAGCTTTCAATAATCAATACAAACACGATAGTCGGTTGGAATATGAGAGGGCAAAAGGTCATCCTCCTCATTCTCAATAACTGTGACACCCGACTTTTTCGGCACAACTTGTGTCGGGATCACCCACTCACTATCGAAAATGGGGTAGATTATCCCCACATCCAATAGTTTTATCACCTCCGCCATCACCACCTTGCTCATGGTCAGATTCAACCGCCTTTTCATTTGACGGCTGGGTTTGGCATCCACTTCCAAGTAAATGTTATAAGTGCAAATAGAGGGATTGATCCCTTTCAAGTCGAAAATGCACCATCCAATAGCACTCTTATGCTTTCTCAACACCTCAACTAAGGCCTCCTCTTGACAATTGTCAAGTTTAGACGCTATAATCACCAGAAAAGTATTCTCACCACCTAAGAAAACATACTTGAGCTCCTTTGGCAAGGTTTTGAGCTTGAGCTTGGGCATTGAAACATTCGATGGGAATGGAAAAGAGTCACGTGGGGGTAATTTCTCAACGTGGGAGATCCACATCGAGTCTTTGATAACCCCCTCACTTTATCATTTGTGAGCTCTCTTTCACCATCCCCTACTATGATACCATCCTCAATACCTCCATTCACCTCCTCAAAGTATTGGAAGGAATTGCACATTTCCATTAACTCCCCATTTAGTGAATAGCAATTCGCATCGAGGGCATCTTCATAGCCCTCATCATTCATGAGAAAATCGTTATCCAAGGAGTTAGCAATACACGCCTCTAATGGATATCTAAAATGAGAGAGGCCGAAATATTCTTGGATAAGCGTTCCAATGCAATCCTCCATTTCAACCGCTTTCTCACTTTCATCGTAACTAGGGGTGTAAGCGGTACGGTTTGGTCGATAAATAGTAGATACCAATAACAAAACCAAACTTTGGATGGTAAAACCAAACCGTACCAGTTTACCACCCGGTACACCAAAATCAATACCAAAATCAAACCAACCGGTATTTCAGTTTTTTCTAGTTTCGATATATTCGAGTTTTTTCTGGTCTCTTTTAGTTTTTTCTGATTTCGATAAATTCTGGTTTTTCGAGTTTCTGGTTTTTGTTTTTTCTGGTTTCGATAAACAGCACTAAAAGCCCCAAAAAAACAAAAACAAAACCAACTTTTTTTCGGTTTCGGTAAATTTGGTCCGGTAATTTTGGTAATTTCGGTACGGTTTTTTCTGGTTTTGATAAATTCGGTATAGTACGATAATTTCGGTACGGTTTTTTCTGGTTTCGGTAAATTTGGTACGGTAATTTCGATAAATTGGTTTTTTAAATATTAAAACCAAAACCAACCAACTTTTTTGCGGTAATTTCGGTTTCGGTAAGACCGGTTTCTGGTATTTTAATATATGAAACCAAAACAATTTTTTTCCGGACCAAAATGGTACGGTATGGTAAAAACCTATACCGCTTCCGCCCCTAATCGTAACTTTGGGGTTGCTTAAGGAGGTTGAACACGTTGAGCTCGACCATTATATTACCAAATGAGAGTTTCATCACCCCGTTCCTACTATTAATGTTAGCATTAACGGTGGCAAGGAATTGTCATTCAAAAATTATTGGTATTTGCGAACTCCCTTTTGGTACGGGTTGGGCGTCCAAGATAATAAAATCTATTAGGAAGTAGAAATAATCAACTTGGACAATCACGTCCTCCACGACTCCTCTCGGTATCCTAGTCGAACAATCGACTAATTGTAAAGTGATGAGAGTCGATTTAGTCTCAACGAGTTTCAACTCGAGATACATAGAATAAGGAAGTAAGTTCACACTCGCCCGCAAATCTAGGAGGGCACAATCTATTCTAGTATCCCCAATTATGCATGAAATTGTGGGGCAATTCGGGTCCTTGAACTTTTGGTCAAACTCATTAGTTATAATAGCGCTCGCTTGGACAACCATATACGCCTTTTTGCGCATATTTTGTCTCCTTTGAACCGTTCATAAGTCCTTTATAAACTTAGCATACTTTGGCACGTGCTCAATTTCCTTGAGGAGCGGAATATTCATATTTACTTGCTTGAAAAGTTCAAGAAATCCCTCTTCGGAGGCTTAAGTAGCGTTCTCATTGAGCCTTTGTGGAAATGGGGCCAGTATGGGACAATTGGCGTCCTTCGCAACTATAGGCTCATCTCCTTCTTCGAGGATGTCATCGCCTATGGTAGCAATAGTGTGTGATTGCACATCCTCCAGATCAACGACTTTGCCTTTGGATTAAGTGAAAATGGGTTGTTCTGGCGAGGGCCTTATAACATGGTTATCGATCGATTTCCCACTCCTAAGAGTGGTAATACCGTTAGCATGGTCGGTGTGTGATGTGATCAAATTGGAGCTCTCAATGACCATTTGGCCCTTAGGATTGGGTTGAGGTTGCGCTGGAAAAAGTGGTCTCTCAATTCCTTGGGAGTTTTGGACCAATTGCGCAAAAGAGACTTACATATCTTTCATGGAACGTGCAATTTGAGAGAAGACCTGTTCAAGGTGGGTAACTTTTTGAACAGTGACGTACTTCTCCTCATTGTTCCTTCTCTATGGAGGCGAATACGAAGCGGGAGGTACCACGGGAAGATGTTATTGTGATTGATATGGGGGAGTTTGTTGTTGGAATTACGGGGGTTGGGATGGACACGGGCCTGGAAAACCTGGAGTTTGGGAATTGTGGTCCTTCTAACTCATAAGAGGATGTGTCGTCCTCCAACTTGTAAGGAGGGTTGTTGGGATTAAAGGGGGTATTGGATTATTTCTTTTTGTATCACCCTATAGCGTTTGCTTGCTCGTGCAACTGGGTCTTAATGCTAGGAAGTGAGGAACACTCTCTCGTTTGTGGCCAATGTTGTCACAAATGACGCACATAACCTCCTCCACAACGAAAACCTTTTGAATGACTTCCATGGGTGGGGATTGTTGTGTGAGTTTCAATGCATCGATCTGAAGACACAACTGGTTGTATTTGGTCTGCGTATCATGATTTACTTGCAAGATAAACACACTGTTGGTTTGTCCTCGAGTGGCGGTGTTATCGTGACTAGTGCGGTAAAATGGGTTTGACGTATCCCAACCCCGAGATGTCTTTAATAAAAACTCAAAATGGGCCTCAACTTCCTCGCCACTCAAATCAAGAAGGCTACCTTGAAAAATTATTTCGACTAACTATTTGGTCAAGGGGTTTAGCCCACCATGGAAAATGGAAATTGATCGTATTTGGTCAAAATTGTGGTGCGGGAAAGACCGTTTCAAACACTTAAAATGTTTCCAACACTTGTCAAACATCTCATGGTCGTATTGTTGAAAATTTTATATTTGTTTCATAAGTGCTTTTGTCTTGTGTGTGGGAAAGAATTACTTCAAGAATAGGTCTTGCAATTGTTGCTAATTCCCAGTAGAGTTGGTGGGAAGTGTGATTAACCAATCTTTCACTTTATATTTAATAATAAAAGAAAAAATATTAAGCCGCACAATCTCGGGTGTGCAATTTTGGTCATAGAATGTGTTGCTCACCTCTTCAAAATCTCTAATATGCCGGTAAGGGTTTTCATTTTCCATCCCGTAGAAGGAAGGCAGAAGGTTGATCATGCCATTTTGAAAGTGAAAGTCACCATGATTGAAAGGTATCATGATACATTCGGGTGAAGAGACCGACTCCAGACAGAGGTAGTCACCAAATGACTGATGTACGGGAGTAACACAATGCGGTGGTGCATTATTATACTCCATATAAGGATCAAAGGATTGCACCGAGGGTGTGCACTAGGAAATTATGATATGGACAACAAATCTATCTGGGAAGGCGTTGTATTAAGCATGTAACGATGTTGGGATGAGGTCCCAGAGTTATTGAACGGAATGTTTGAGCCTTCAGAAGAAAATAGTGGTAGGTATGCCCCGAGAACCCTTGGTTCGAATTGTTGCTCATTAGGACAGAGAACCTATCCTTCAAAACAACACTATCTCAAATATTAAATGCAAAGGATTTATCAACAAAGAACTAAATTAATATAATCGTTACTAATAATTCCTCAGAAACGGCGCTAAAAACTTAATTCACTCAAAATATTAATTATATTAATTTACTAAAAACTTAATTCACTCAAGTGCACGCTAATCGTTAGAGTAATAATAACCCGGTAAGATCGGAGTCGATTTCCACAGGGAATTATATGAAGTACCGAAGATATTCTTCTAGGTAAAAGTCAATAAACAATAATAAAAGATGATTTAAGTTTTGTAGCGGACCAAAGCGAAACACAATTACTGGAACACTTAACTAAAGACTAATAGAAGCAAGCGAGATTTATTAAACGGATTATGAAATGATTCTTAACAAAAGGTTGAGGAGCATTCCCCCACCTCGGATGATCACAACTGACATGGTTCTTCTGATTGAATCACAAGAAAATGGGAATAAGATGTCGTTCTCAACAATCCCGCATGAAGGGTGTCATCCCAATGATACGAGATGAAGGTCATAAAATATTATTGAACAAATGCACTGATGTTCGAGTTAAGTCTTAACAAAAACTTTTGCATGACAAGAGATGTGAGAATCCTATGAAACTCCAATATCAACACATATACCCATTTATTGGATTCAAACATTAAACTAATCAAGAAGTGGAACCATCCAAGGTTGGTTTATGCTCCCAACCTAAGGTGACTAGCGACTCATAACACTAACTATGCAAATACACACCATGGTGTTAATTCAAAGGGAGAAATCCATTGCAAAGGTAAGAATTAAAGCAATGCCAACACTTCATAGGAAAGTTAATTAAAACAACTCCAACACTTCAAAGGAAAGATTAGGGGAGGTTACTCGCACAAAGCTGAAGCTGCTCGAAGGGCCTCCTATAAAGATGGACACTCGCATAAAAATGAAGCTGCTCGAAGAGCCTTTTGTAAAGATGGTCACTCGCACAAAGATGAAGTTTCTCTAAGGATCTCCCACAAAGATCAAGCCCATGAGATAAACTTAGGAAAACACAAATTGTAAGAGGAACTTTGATGTACTTGCGTTTGGCTTTTTTATAAAATATAAAGTTAACTTTGTAATGCTGAGAGGTTTCTCGGTACCCTCGAGGGACCATGCTTGGTAGGTCATAGGAGAGCTTACATGCTCTATTAAACAACCTCAGCTTTGGGTATCTCGTAGGGATTTGGTTTGGAGGATTGGGTGCAAGGTAGCACTGGAAAAGACCAACTCCTTTAGGCCACTTAGGCAAAACCTTAGATTACATAACACTGTTTAGTAGTCTCTTGAGATACCATCTTTGGGAACCCACTCGAGGGTCAGCAGTCTTAAATAGTTGTCTAGAAAGTTAAAACCTTTGGTGTTTACATACAGATCGCAAGTTTCTCGGGGAATCACCAATTGAGCAACCTTCAATTCGATGAACTACCTTTTTGGAGTGATGTGACAGTACATCCTATGCAAGTTACTGCTTACCAACTCATTGAAGTTAGCAGATATGACATTCAGTAACTCAATAAAATAACACTCAAGTGAAAATATTCCTAGGATGGTAAGTCCATAGCTGACACATCACGTCCTACTTAATGCTATCTCAACTCTGAGAGTTCGAATAGTGTCCTCGCCAAAATATCATATCTAGATCATTTAATGCAATATCTTTGGCATTAAATGCGTAAGACGGATGACATCAAAAGGGGTCAGATGCATTTAATATATGAAGGTCATTCGAATAATCTTTCTCTCATATAAATACATCCAAAGTTATATTATTTAAGGATAGCACTTTTCAAGCCAGAATTCATGCTAAAATACTTCAAAGAGTTTATCGTGAGAACATTTATTGTGTGACCAACCTCATTTACTCCATTTGTGTTTAATGATACTGCCTTATCTTTATTGTAATAAAGGTTCTTTCTCCTACTACCTCCAATCAAGTCAACTGTGGGATCCCCCCCCCATTGATTGTTTCATTATAACATTTATGTTGTAAGAACATATATAATACAAGAGTTTTATACATTGAATGTGTTGACTTGGGACTTCTATTTATTATTATGGATGTTTGTTCTGAGGCCCTAATCACCATCTTGATAAGGGGTTACGCCCCCCCTTTGATATTAGTATCATTTCAAGCACCCACCCCACACATTTGGCGACTCCGTTGGGGAGGTATTTTCTTTTGACAGATGGCTAACGATAATGTGGCGAAGAACATTGATATCGATGCTATACAGCGTGAAGAAGAGGAGGATCGCACCATCTTATCAGACAGAAAGAGAATAGTGTGAAAGGAGACTTTTGCACCCACTATTAGTGGGACAGACGACGTGGGTTCTACGCAGTTGGTAGGGATAATGAGCTTGTTCACTGAGTTCATCAAGACTCTGGTTGCTCAAATGGTGTTAGGGGATACGGTGGGGCCTAGTTCATTCATGACCCCACCAGTGGCTCTACAAGCTCCCTTTATCTCAAAAGGAATGACTCAGATAACGACCAACGCTTCTGCCCCGCTAATTCCACCACTAAACGATCCCTCCGCTGTAGGAATAGGGACGCATAACACTACTGCGCCAACTTTGGCATCAGCTGTGTGTCCAGGCAGTGGCGCACAATCGCACGACCAATGTCGAACCCAAGGAAGTACTATGAAACACAACTCAACCCCACCTACAATGGAGGAAATTAAAAAAATAGCTTTTAAAAATGATGGTGGACTCTAAGGTCAGAGGAGAAGCTTCTTTAGTAAATGATGATTTTCATATTCTGTATCCAAAGGAGTATAATAGAGAACCCTACCTGGTGGGGTATATTCCCCCTATCTTTAAAAAGTATACAGGAAAAGGGGGGGAATGCCAAGGATCATATTAAAAGGTTTGTGGAGAATCTTGGGTCCCACTATAACAGCAAGATGCTGAGGTTGAGAGAATTTTCTAAGTATCTACCAAGAAGGCTTACACATGGTACTCCCATTTGGCTCCAAGCAGTGTGGCCACGTGGGATGATCTTCATGTTTAGTTTGTACAGAAGTTCTTCTTGGCAGAAGATCAATTCACCCTTATGCAATTGGCTCGAGAGAAACATAAGCCGAATAAGGATGTAGTGACGTACATCGGGAGGTTTCGTGAGCGCTCTCTGGATGTGAGAGAGGAGACACAGGAGGCTAAGCTTTTATAGGTTTGTGTAGAAGGTTTATTTCCCAAATATATATGCCATTTGATAAATGAAACTCAGGAGGGTACGTTTGCTTCATTCCTTACATCCGCGAGGAATACTTCCCTGGTTGTGAAGCCACTGCCAATAGCATAGTCAACCTTGTCAAGATTATTACTGAAGCCGTCAGGTAGCTCGGGGAGGGGCTACGTCCTCATGTGAACTATGCCAATGATGAAAGTGGAAAGAAAGAAGGAGGAAATCGTTGCCAAAGGGCGAGAGGAAACAAGAGGAAGTTCGACAAAGATGACCTCTTGGAGCTTCCTTGCTCAGTGGAGGAAGCTATTGAAACCTATGATCTCAAGATTCGAGATAACATGTTCTGGCCCATTGTGGCCGACACAACACTCATAACTCGAGAAGACAGGGAAGGCCTAAAGTATTGCGTGGTGCATAACATGGCGGAACACCCAACGAGAAAGTGTTTTTCTCTCAAAAAAATAATAGATATACATGTCAAGAAAGGAGATATCCAGCTACCGCAAGTCAACATGAACAATAATCCTTTGCGAGAACATGGAGAAAACATGGCTAGTGCTTTTTATGAGGAGGCAGAATGGCTGATGATGGAGAATAGATTCCAGGAGATAGATTTTAAAGATTCCCTAGAAGAGTGTTTGTCCCAAATGTCTTGTTTAACGCTGGAAGAGAAAATAGAAGATGAGTGGAGTCCAATCGATGATTTGAGCAGGCAACTGGAGGCTTGCTCCTTAGGGGTAGTAAGTGTGGTGATAGCATATGACGAATAAGCATATAGGGATATTGAGGAGGTCTACGAGCTAGAAGAATAACGAGCTGACCCTTGGGTGGAATGCGTTGCAGTAGCGCGATCACAGAAGTTTAGCTAGTTTTTAGACCAAGTGGGACTGTTAGAGGATTCTCGACTAGAGGTTACTCGATCAATATTAGAAATTACCAAGAAAAACATGGCCCCGGACCTACGATGGAAAGGGCCAATGGCCAAGCTAGTAAAGGAGTTCCTTTCGGAAGTTACCTTTTCAGAGGAAGATAGGCTAGTTATATACCCCCATAATAGGCCACTTTACGTGACAGAGAGCGTGAATAGGTGTAGATTTAACCATGTCTTGATGGATGGGGAGCCTCTATCAACATTATCCCTATGGGGTCATTCTATGCCTGCAACATATCTGAGATAAGGATTGTGCAAAGTCTATTGTCAATATAAGGATATGATAACCAGTCGAGCAAGTCGATAGGCTATGTGAATGTGGGGATCACAATGGGGAATATCACTCCCATATTAAAGTCCACCTCATAGATTATGAGCTATCCTACTAGTTTCCGTGGGGAGGGTATGGATGCATAATCATGGTTTGGTTCTTTCCACGTATTATCAAGTGTGCAAAGGAAAATGTCAAAAGGAAGGATATAGTCATTCGAGCATCTAAGAAGCCTTTCGCAAAGGTGGAAGCTCATTTGGTAGATGAAGCATTATACACAGAGTTAGCTACATAATCTATTGTGCTCACTCGATACACAGGGGGGATTAAGATCCCCAGTACTAGGGAAAGTGTACGTGCACCAGCTCTCTCGGTAGTGGATTACGAGGAGGAAGAAAGGGCGCAGAAGATAGTTAGGCCTCCCAGCCTTTCAAGATAGCTTCGTGATTGAATGACGCCCCGAATCGATCCAATCGAACATCAAGTCCAGCATCAAAGTGTGCTCGGTAGATTTTCAGTGATAGATTTAGTAGAAAATGCTCGCAAAAGACCCTGCCAGGAAGAGAAACCATGCCAAAGTAAAAGAGTGGTTTTGGCCAACAATAAGATTATTTAAAAACTCTAAAGGTGTGAGCGGGTAGTCGAAGTCCTGGATGATAAGGATGACCCAGTCTATGAATGTTTTTTGGTGGACAGTTTAGGCCACTACTTAGTGATTGACAACTCTAATATTCAGAAATTTTTTGTGGATGTTGAGTAAGAATCGGAATGCATGAGGGATAGGCCAAGGTTACAAGTTCAATAGTTAGAGTAGATGGACCTAGCTGACGAAGGGGATGACCCCGGACTAATGTTTGTCGTAAAAGACCTTGATGTCGCTGCTAAAGGAGCTCTAGTGGAGATGCTAAGAGAATTCAAAGATGTGGTTGCATGGAAATATACTGAAATGCCCAGAGTAGACCAAGAGGTAAGTTGTCATAGGTTGAATGTTATATCGTCAGCAATACCGGTGAAATAGGCCACTCTAACATATAAACCAGAGCTATACTTGAAAATAAATGAAGAAGTCCAGAGATTACTCGCTACAGGTTTTATCACACCCATCCAACACCCTATTTGGTTTCTTAACATCGTGCCTATAGGGAAGAAGGACAAGGGCCAAACTTGAATTTGTGTGGACTTTCAAGATCTAAATCGAGCATGTCCTAAAGACGAGTTCCCTTTACCTTCTATTGATAGCCTGATAGACGCAATGGCATGATACGAGATGTATAGTTTTATGGATGGCTATGTGGGATACAACCAGATCAAAATGGACCCGGAAGATGCCGATAAGACAATTTTTTCAGCTCATTACGCAACTTCATGTATACTGTTATGCCTTTTGGACTAAAGAATGCAGGGGCTACCTACCAAAGGACCATGATAACTATATTCCATGATCTATTTCAAGAGATTATAGACTTTTATATGGATGATCTAGTGACAAACTCCAAGGTGGAGGCCACCCACTTAGCATATTTGAGGAGAATGTTCACAAAGATGCAGAAAGTACAAATTGAAGATGAACCCCTTGAAATATGCATTTGGGGTAACTAGTGGTAAATTCCTGGGATTTATAGTGAACAGGCAAGGGGTGTAGATGGATCTAGATAAGCCAGAAGATATCCTTAACATGTCAAGAAAAGACAACGAAATAGTTGAAGAGTTTTCTGAGGAAAGTTTCTTACTTAAGGAGATTCGAGCCTGGGCTGGCTGAAGTCACTCACCCACTAATGAAGCTTCTGCTAGTAAAGGCAAAGTTCATATGGGAGCAGCCACACTAGGCAGCACTGGACCAGTTGAAGAAGTTATTAACATCCCCCCAAACGATGGTTCCTCCTCGAGTAGGTATTCCTTTGCACATATACCTCACATCCACTAAAATATCAATAGGGGCATTGCTAGATCAAGAAGTGGAGGGCATGGAGAAACCTGTGAATTATCTAAGCTAAATCATATACGGGCCTGAGTCTATGTATACAAGCATTAAGAGACAGCGTCTAGATCTGGTATTTATTACTCAAAATCTTAGGCATTACATGTTATCTTTCATGGTTCACATCATTACTAGATGTGATCCCATAAAATTTTAATTGGCTAAAAATGTGCTAATAGGCAGGGATGCTCAATGGTTCTTAATTCTTCTGGAGTAAAATCTCAATTGTGCAGTTCCTCGAGCGATCAAAAGTCAAGATTATGCAGATTTATTATCCATATTCCTTTTGGGAATGTTCAAGCCACCTATTGAGGAACTATCATGAGATAATCTTCAGGACAACTACCTCGAGGCAAATCTAGAAGAATGGAGCATGCAGTTTGATACCTATTCAACTGAAGGCACAGGAGGGGAAGGAGTGATTCTACTCCAAGGGGAAGAAGAGGTCCGATTGTCCTTCAAGTTAGACTTTAAATGTTCAAATAATGAAGCTGAGTATGAGGCTTTAGTGTTGGGGCTTTTGGAGGCTTTGCGAAGAGGTATCCATGTGCTAATGATAAAAGGGGATTCCAATCTAGTGGTGTAGCAGGTGAATGGCGAGTACGCTCTCAAGCGCATGACCTTATCACCTTTTTAAATAATCGTAAAGAGGTTTCTCGGTCAGTTCCCCAAACGGAAGATTAAGAGGCACCCAAGGACGATGAACATACATGCCGATGCTTAAGCAACGATTGTTTAAAAAAATGCTTTTGATGGAGAATCAAAAGTTATTCGAATCACAAAGAGAACGGCATCCTGAACTGTCATAGAAATGTTACCTTCTGATGAAAGCAATGATCGGAGGGGGAAACACGAAGATAACTGAAAATGGGTTAAGGGCCACTGACGTTGGCCGAATTGGCACAATATTGTACCACCTCGGGCAGTTTGTACTATAAAAACAAAGGGGGGTGGATATTTAGGTGTGTGGTCCCTGAAAAAGATACGAGGAGGTTGATAGAGATACATGACAAAAGTTGCGAGACAACAAAAATCTCTTTGTATCGAAGAATCCAAAGGGCACGATACTTTTAGCCGACGATGAAATAAGATGTTGTGTTACTAAAAAGAGATTATGGGAAATGCCTACCCTATTACCAGGCTGCAGAGTGTAACTTCATAAATCAGCCATCAGATTATAGATATCCATACCTAGATATGCTAGTCGATGGGATTATTCCCATTGAAAAAGATGACGCCACAAGACTAAAATGACGAGTGTCTAGATATTATGTTTAGGAGGGGCAGTTATACCGAAAAGGTTACCCTGATAGGCCACCTAAGATGCATCAGGAAGGAGGAAGTAGACGAGGTACTAAAGCAAGAACATGAGCCAAGCGGCCACATTAGAGGAGCAAAACTCTATGACCAACTGTGACACTGGGGTATTTTTAGCCCACCACAGAAAAAGATTCGACGGAGTTTGTCCAAAAATACAAGGCATGTCAAATCCATGAAAATATGATTTATGCCCACTCGGTGGACCTACATTCCCTTTCCACTCCTTTTTCATTTTGCATATGGGCATTCGATCTAATAGGGGCAATCAACCCCTCCTCAAGGGGCAAGATCTGGATACTGGTGGTTACGGAGTGCTTCACCGAATGAGCAGAGGCCATACCATTGAAGAAGGCTATGGCTGGGGTAGTTGCATGCTTTATGATGGAGTATATTATTTGCAGATTTGGTATCCCAAAATTGTTTCTGTCAGATAATGGGACCCCATTGTTAATAGCGGTCTGCAGTTGGTCACTAAAAAAGTACTCGATTATTCACCACAAATCAATGTGGCCTACTCTAAGTGCAATGGACGGGCTGAAGCCAAAAATAAGACATTGGTGAACATCATTTCGAAAATATTAGAAGATTTCCCAAGAACTTGGGACGATAAAATACTAGAGGTTTTGTGGGCATATAAAACCATAAAGAGAAAACTTGCGGGATACACCCCTTTCTCGTTAGTGTTTGGCGTTGAAGTAATTATCCCAATGGAGCTCGTGGTACCTTCTGTGCGCTACACCTATGAAGTGCAATGCTCCCCCATAGTCGTCATATACAACTGGAAGCATTAGAAGAGCATATAGATAACGCGAAAAGGCATTTGAGATGTATAGAAAGCAACTGTCCAGATCTTATGGCCAAATGGTAAAGCTAAGAAAGTTCCAGGAAGGCGATCTAGTTTTGAAGGCTTGTACAAGACACATCTGAGGTATCTCGCTTCCTAAGTTCGAAGAAAATTGGGACGGACCTTGTGTTGTGCAAAAGGCCCATGATTCAAGTTATTGTGAGATCTCAAAGGTTGAGGATGATGAGACTTTTAAACTTAACAATAAATGGCTCAAAATATATTTTGTTTAGTTTTTAATTTGTCTTTGCTTCTTTTTTGGGGTTGCTCTTGTAGTTAACGTTGTAGATATAAGTAAGTTGAAAAGAGAGTATGTTCTCACAACTTGTCAAGATATAGCACTTTTGGGAATTATATATATAACATAAGGATAATGTTGAATCAACCACAAGTTTTTCTTTCTTTCTCATAGAAAGTTTGCATGAAAGTAAAAGGCAATTCAATCTTATGCATTTCAAAAAACATCGTTTGTTCAGGCACAAAAGAGGATCTACTGCCTCGAAATATATGAAAAAAAGAAAAATAGGGCAGTACATTTTTTTCAGCTCCAAATTCCTTTCAATTATCACTTGAGTCGTCTATCACAAACAATAAGCTTGAGGAGTTAAAAATCCTATGGTGATGATGAGGTAGAAGAGAAGCCAAAGAAGATTCCTTGTTAGACAAGTCTTCCATCTTTTGTTGATAACGACTTGCTGAAGTTGATCAACCTTCATCTCATCCTTAACCAAAGACTCCTTTATAACCATAGCCTCCTCCTCATCTTTAGCAATTTCAGAGTTTCAAGTGGCCATCTTCTTAGCTAGCGCAATTTGTGAGCGGGTAGTAGCTAGGATCTTCACATAAAATGAGGGCAGGTCATCTTTTTTGAAGACTTCAGCAAATTGATGAGCCATTTTAGGGAAAAACCATCGTCCATAAGGACATTGATTTGGCCCATCATCTCCTTAATCTTCGAGGGACTTAAAAAGGTCAGAGGAGTATGTAATACATCACCCAAAATTGTGGCAAATCCCAAAAGCCTGCAAGCCATCATAATAAGGATGACTTGAATATAACGAGAGGTAAAGGTGGATGGGTGGCATTCCAAAAGTCGCTCAATCAGTTTATTATAAGGAGGGGTTATGATATGGGTAAAAAATTTCAAAGTCTGCCTCACAACCTCAACAAGAGCCAGTTCTGGAGGATGCATACTGAAAGCGCTGTCATTGGCAGAAGGAAAGATAAAATTTGAAGCCCTATTATCTTCTTACAAAATGGGAGTAGTGTATCGTTCCCATCCCTCAACACTTTGGGTTGTCAACAAAGTTCCCAGCAGACTCTAGAGGAACATTGTCAGGGGTCACTTTCTTAGTAGGGGCAACAGCATCCCCCAAAGTCTTTGGCTGGCTCACTTCAACCTGAGAAAATGAGGATTAAGTCAAGCTGGAAAAAAATATAGTATGGACGTAACAGAAGTTCTCAAGCCTCACTTTGCCTAAAGCACCTATATGGTTGCTCGACTAGGTAAACTATTGTCATTTCAAAAGTCCCAATTTTACTTAAACCACCTTTATGGTTGCTCGACTAAGTAAGATTGGGCATTCTCAAGCCTCAGTTTTCCTAAAGCACCTATAAGATTGCTCGACTAGGTAAACTGTTATCGCTTCAAAAGTCCAGTTTCACTTAATCACCTTTATGGTTGCTCGACTAAGTAAGATTAGGCATTCTCAAGCCTCAGTTTTCCTAAAGCACCTATATGATTGCTCGACTAGGTAAACTGTTGTTACTTAAAAAGTCCCAGTTTTACTTAAACCACCTTTATGTCTGCTCGACTATGTTAGATTGGGCATTATCAAGCCCTAGTTTTCCTAAAGCACCTATATGGTTGCTCGACTAGGTAAACTATTTCTGCTTAAAAAGTCTCAGTTTTACTTAAAACACCTTTATGATTTCTCGACTAAGTAAGATTGGGCATTCGCAAGCCTCGGTTTACCTAAAACACCTATGTGGTTGCTCGACTAGGTGAACTACTTGATGCCCACAAAATTTAGATTTTACTTAAAGAAATATAGGATGGTTTGACTAAGGAAAATGAGAGTAGGGATACCTCCTCATGATATGCTTCCTTAATAGATACTGGATCACGAGCAACCTCAAGAACCCCAATAAGGGCAATAACAGTCGTATCCACTGTTTTGGCTTCAGCTCTAACTTATCCCTCCTCAAGGGTGGCTACTTTACCTTCTATAATAGAGGGCCCAAACAACCCCATCAAAAATTATTCAGTAATGATGGCCTTTGGAGGAACAACAGTAAGGTCCTGATAAGTATTGGCGTTAACATCCTCGATGGGAGTAACCTGTGAAAAACATCATAAAGTGTAAGTATAATATACACATATAAGAGAAACACAAAGTGTAAGAAATAGTGCACACTCACCACAGTCATGGGACCATTAGCTGTTATTGATCCAACCTCAACCAATTCTTTATCCCAAGGAACAACCGCTAAAAAAGGACCGGGCTCTAAGATCAGGGGATCATCTCCTTCATGGTGGGGGGGTGATAAATCAGGATCAATACTGGGAGAGTGCTGGGAAGAAGGGTTTTTGGCACTGGGCATTGTCTTATATTTATCATGTTCTGGGTCATCGCTATAATCATCAAAAATGGTATAATCCATGGGAATGTAACTAGGCTTATCAGTAGAGTACATATGACGCAGCCTCCGGGATGGTCAAACTAAAGGGGAGTCCTCCTCTTCATCCTCTTCTTCCTCTTCTTCCACCTCTTCACCCCCTTCGGGCAGAAACTCGTCCTCAATATTGTCACGAGGAAGCAGAACCTGGGGACTTAATCTCGCCATCTTTCGACCAGTAATGGGGTCATGGGGAGTAAATAAGTACCTGTTTTAGCCATTTATTGGGTCAAAATAGCCCAAGCATCTACAGATCCTTGATCAAACTGCCTTAGCAAATTATTGAGCAACTCCGTGCATTGATCAACCAACTGGGGGTCGGTAGAAGACTGGGATTGAGATGGGCTGGATGGGACAACCTTCTTTTTCTTAATGGGAGTTCTTTTCTTGGCTTTAGCCACGACTGAGAAGTTGTGAGTGGCCCGATACGTGTGTTTCAAACAAAACCAATTTTTCTTCAAAAAAGATCCAACTTTTAATTATGCACCAAACCAAGTTGTGAAATCCCAATTCTTACTTTAAATAAATTTTATCTTGATTAATCCTAAACATGCATCTAGTGATTAAATCAAGTAAAGTAAAGTAAAGAATACTCACAACGCAGGATGTACGAGGAAAAAAACCCAAAACGGGCAAACAACCTCGGACGGCCCAAGCCAGACAATCACTATGAATAATGGTTTTACAAAGATAGATTAGCCTTACACTAAGACTCGATCCCCACGGGTCTTGACGCTCCTTCTGATCTTCAACCGTTATTCAATAGTGCCCACACAGAAATTCCGTCTTCCACGATCTCTGTCCACAACACACGCGTCCACGTATGTCTCAGTGTCCACCAATGTGGCTTTGATACATCTACGATGTAGAACACGATGTCCGTCGCTTCTTCATCGCAAAACCCTTTGTATTCAATGTGTAGAACAAAAAACTTTGGTGCAGCAAGATCACGTAAACATATAAGAATGATAACTCGGATCTTTGCAAACTCTAAGGATGTGTTTAAGACTTTTAAACCTTAGAAAATATGTGCAAACAAGGTTCAGGTTCGTAAAACATTTTCCAGAAAGCACACTTGCGAAATTATGATGCAAACACTGTTTAAATAGGATTTAAACGCCGCCTCAAAAAATGTGTCATTCGAACGACTTAAGCATGTCGTTTGCGCGACATTGTATCTCGTTCGAACGAGAACCAGTGTCGCTCGAGCGACCTTTCGAAAGTTTAACTTTCTTTGACTTTCAGATAAAAACGTCTCTTAACAAAGAGATTCAAATTAGTCAAACTCTATTTCGAGCTTATCATCATAAAATGAAGTTTAAACCATTAAAACACTTTTAAAAATCATTTTTCTATATAAAAATTACATCCTTATCTTTTATAAAATAATTCCGAGCACCATTAATTATACGCATTCATACCTGAGTGATCTCGAAATGAAATTAACTTTGTAGACGAGTAAACTTGCACCAAAAAACATCGGCATGATTATTTCTTTGAAGCTTTGTCACAACGTCTTCAATTTCTTCAATATGTCATAGACCAAGTGGGATCGTGACAAAATAAAATTCTCCCTATGACATATTACAAACACAGTTTTGTTCACGGAATTAATTCAAAACAATACAGGGACTCAATTAGAAATTTATGTCCTTACAAATCTCCCCCTTTGACTATTCCGGAACAAAACTAAACTAGTGAAAGGACTAACCGGGCCGTCAAGCCGTATGACGCCTAAATCCCATCCCATAAACCCAAAATCAAAAATACAGGACACGGACTAATATATGTAGCACCGGCAAGCATGAACTATCTGAATGTGATGTAGACTTGAAATCTCAAATCGCTGAAGCATACCTACACACATGAAACAAACAAACAAATACCAAGTGAAGTATGGAGGAACAAATGAAACCAATATATATTTTCAATAGGAGCATATCATGTGAAAACATGTGAGCAATTATTTGATATCAATTTGTTACCAATATGAAACAAATATAAGTGCTCAACAAATCTCCCCCTACATCACATACATCTCTCCCCCTTTTTGTCTCGAATAGACAATCCGGTGAAAAGATAAACCAATATGAAATATCTAGCATGAGAATATGATACCAAATAGAATCAAGTTGATACCAATTTTAAAAAATGAAAACCACTAGATAAACATGAGAAAACCAGCTAAACAAGATCATGTAATGCCAAAATAGTAGCTAGTAAACCAATGAATCACACAAAGAGTATATCAATCAAATCAAGTGTGATAAACAGACATATAAGAAAAATACTAATTTTGGAACATAAAATAACCTGCATATAAACCAATTAATCCAAAAAATGCTTCCTGCAGTACCAAAAAATATATCAAATTAAGCCAGAGGACTGCACACCAATCAGAAGCCATTTTTCACCCTGTCGTTCGAACGAGCCATGGACTTCGCTCAAACGAGATGAGGAAGTTGCTCGAACGAAGTATAGAAGTCGTTCGTGCGAGATGAGATGTCGTTAGAACGACTTCAGGCGACCTGTCGAAATTTCTCAGTTTCCCAGAAATATTATAAAGTATTGCCCGGTGAAAAAATTTCCAAAAAAAAATTCCAGGAAGGGACTGACATAAGAAAAATAGTGCTAAAATAGTAAGCTTTTCGCACAAAACGTAAAAACTCATATATACTAAAAATGCGAGTTACATGCAAACATAGTACCGATGTGCTCAAACCTGGACATGGAATGAATGAGGGTGAAACTACAGCAAATGAGTCACAATTCCAACACATCGAAACGATCAAGAAGCTCTAATTGATAGCAATAAATCATCAAAATTTATCATAGCCAAATGACAATTAAAGTGTGAGCTTAATGAACTAAACATACTACATGCACACAGATCCAGAATTTTGACGATTCTACAAATAATATAGTCAAATTGCAATGTTTCAACATTAGGATTAGTTGTGCAAACCCGTTTAAATTTTCTCCAACCAAACACCCTCATATAAACATAATTTTTCAAGTTCTTTTGAGGTTTCTAGCATTCTCAACTTAGAGAAAATCTTATTGGCCCTTTTCTTAGCATCTTGCTCTTTCTTTTTGGGCTCTTTTAAATGGTGGCTTTCACGACGAGTTACATTTGAACTCTCGCAGCCCTTTCCCGTGAATCACTCATCATTTTTTTAATACAAATCCTCACGGTAAACGGTTATTACATGCACACTTCTCCTTAAGTTTACTTACGCATAGATGACAAGATTGAGATAAGAACGCCTCACCAAATTCAAATATGCAAGAGAAGTCAAACATCCATATAAACTCGTGCATGTGTGCGATGTTGGCATATATACAAAGTCGAATCAAGATGCATATCAACTTCGAAACAACCCCATATAAACAATGGTTAAGATCATTCTAAGCATCGATAATAATGACCAAATGTCCTAGCCACATGGATAATGAAATGAGGGGGGGTCTAAGCACACTAATATGCCACATCAAACATGTAAACTCAAAAAATAAAAAGAAAACAAAACTATTTTCTATTTTTCAAAAGTTTTCTTCAAAAACAAAATCTTTTTGTATTTTTCAATAAGACTCAAACAAGTGAAAAATAAAATACAAAGAGATAAACATGTCATAACACTAGCAAATAATATATCACGATGCAAGGGCTAGCGTATGACAAAACATGCAAGCTACTATCCATAAGAAATAGGAAGAGATGAATCATGTGCATGCATGTGAGAATCAACCAACGAAGCATTTAGCATCTCCAAAACGGATTTCCTAACCCAATCAGGTGTATACCTAACAAAATGGGTTTTGGGAACCAATAGGACACTACGTTTAATCTTCCTAGGGTCTTTTCTAAGATCTAAACAAAAACTCCTAAGGTGACCTTTCCTACCACAATGCGAACAAGTGAAAACACGACGAGGAACGGGACCTTTAGGTTGACCTTTTCTAATACCCTCGAATGTGGTTGACGCTCTAAAACAAACTATGGTTTGGGCTTTTACAATTGAACTACTAGAACAAGATAAGCCGCTATCATCACTACTCGAGTTATTTAAATCATTTTTTAACTTCAAAACTTTTGACTCAAGCAAACGATTAGATTCCTCAAAATTTAGGGACTCCTTCTTAAAATTTTCAATTACCCCTAGAAGGTTATCTCGCTCCCCCTCAATGTGAGCAAACTTATCCCTAAGAGCCTCTTCTCGTGCCATAAAATCATTAATCAAATTATTTTCCTCAACGGCACCAACTCTAGAATTTTTTAAATCCTCTAACTCTTTTTCTAAAATGAGGATTCTATCATCACTCTCCTTTTTGACCAATTTTAATATATTAAAATCTTTAAACAAGGAACTAAAATGCTCACCACAAACAACTCTTTGAATTTGAAAAGTTTGCAAATATTCAATCTTATTTTTAAAACCGAAATTTTCTTTTTCCAAAACTTCTATACGTTTTGCAAAATTTAAATTCAAACGATGTAAATCATCAAAGCTTAGAGAATCCATCGAAAGAAAACAAACACAGGAGAGATTAACAAACACACGGAATCACAGAACAAATAAAATATGTTTTCTAGCTCTGATACCAATTTGAGAAGTTGTGAGTGGCCCGATATGTGTGTTTCAAACAAAACCAATTTTTCTTCGAAAAAGATCCAACTTTTAATTATGCACCAAACCAATTTATGAAATCCCAATTCTTACTTTAAACCAATTTTATCTTGATTAATCCTAAACATGCATCTAGTGATTAAAGCAAGTAAAGTAAAGTAAAGAATACTCACAACGCAGGATGTACGAGGAAAAAAACCTAAAACGGGAAAACAACCTCGGACGGCCCAAGCCAGACAATCACTATGAACAATGGTTTTACAAAGACAGATTAGCCTTACACTAAGACTCGATCCCCATGGGTCTTGATGCTCCCTCTAATATTTAACCGTTCTTCAATAGTGCCCACGCAGAAATTCCGTCTTCCACGATCTCTGTCCACAACACACGCGTTCACATATGTCTCGGTGTCCACTGATATGGCTTTCATACGTCTACGATGTCGAACACGATGTCTGTTGCTTCTTCATCGCAAAACCCTTTGTGTTCAATGTGTAGAACAAACAACTTTGGTGCAGAAAGATCACGTAAACATATAAGAATGATAACTCGGATCTTTGCAAACTCTAAGGATGTGTTTAAGACTTTTAAACCTTAGAAAACATGTGCAAACAAGGTTCTGGTTCGTAAAACTTTTTCCAGAAAGCACACTTGCGAAATTATGATGCAAACACTGTTTAAATAGGATTTAAACGCCGCCTCGAAAAATGTGTCATTCGACCGACTTAAGCATTTTGTTTGCGCGACATTGTATCTCGTTCGAACGAGATCTAGTGTCACTCGAGCGACCTTCCAAAAGTTTGACTTTCTTTGACTTTCAGATAAAAACGTATCTTAACAAAGAGATTCAAATTAGTCAAACTCTATTTCGATCTTATCATCATAAAACGAAGTTTAAACCATTAAAACACTTTTAAAACATTTAAAATCATTTTTCTATATAAAAATTACATCCTTATCTTTTATAAAATAATTCTGAGCACCATTAATTATATGCATTCATACCTGAGTGATCTCGGAATGAAATTAACTTTGAAGACGAGTAAACTTGCACCAAATAAACATCAGCATGATTATTTCTTTGAAGCTTTGTCACAACGTCTTTAATTTCTTCAATACGTCATAGACCAAGTGGGATCGTGACAAAATAAAATTCTCCCTATGACATATTACAAACACAGTTTTGTTTACGGAATTAAGTCAAAACAATACAGGGACTCAATTGGAAATTTATGTCCTTACAACGACAACACTTGAGACATCAATGGGGGTTTCCTCTTTAACAATAGCTCAAGAAGTAGTAGGGGGATCAATAGCCTCCTTAACCTATAGAGAACTGGAAGTCCCTTTCTTCTTCTTCTTCAAGGAGAAATTGAGTTTGATTAATGGAACAAGTTTCTAATCCCAACTCAGAGGGGGGGAAATGTTCAACGGTAGGGTAAATGGCTTCTCGTTCAACAATTTTGAGGAAACGGCTAAAGGTGTTGGGCCAGAATGCATTAAGGTATTCGACAGACCTAATACCTCGTGTACACTTGGCAGGGATAATAATTTGGCCTCGCAACTGGCCAGAAAGAGTGGATAATGTCTTCGTTAAAAAATAACAACACGCTTTGGAAAAATTTGAAGGTATCTTAGTAGTATTGTGGTTGAGAAGGGGCACCCCCTGGTCAAAACCAAACTGCATACAGTAGTTCGACCATTCGGTGCATGAGGGAAGATAAGAGGGAGTAATAACTAAGAGAACGTTGGAAGAAAGGAAATTGAGGGAAAAAGATTGATCGACTACCTGAACTAGTCAAGAGACATCCTCAAAGAAGGCATTAGTAAAAAAGTGGTCAGTGACAGAATAAGGGCGAAAATTGAAGCGTTTAACATTATCAATAAAAGAATGAATAGATTTCCTGGAATGCTTATGGTTCTATAAAAGGAGTAGGGGTACCTTAATCTCATTAAAGGTAGGAAGTAAATCAGCTGGGGCAGAGTCCGGAAACCTGGCATAGATGAATGTTGTGAGAAGTATGTGGTTTGCATACTTTGACACGTCAAAACGGCCAATAGACCGGGCAAAATCAGTTTGTACCCTATCGAGCCAAGTGTAAATTGAACCAAGAGTAATGGAAACTAAGGGGGATTTCACCCGAGAGGCAAGTCTAATAGCAATATTAATAAGATCCCTCCTCGATCAGTCATGGGGTTTCCCGGACTTTCACCCCAAAGGTAAGGCTAACGCATGTCTGAGGGGACCAGTCGACGGAGGATCAGGGCCCGGTCAATCGGGGTCTTAATCAAAGCATTGTCTTGATTCGTAGGAAAAATTATAAAAGTCGGTCGATCACATGTCAAGGGTTCGACAGGGTCTTAGAATTCTTGGACACTCCTCTCCTTTTGTTCTACACAAGGAGCCTCAGAGTAAATTGACCATAACTTAGTCATTTAGAATCGGATTTATTATCCGTCGAAAGCTACGCAAAGTTGACTTGGAGAGATACAACGTCCATGAAGAGTTCAGGCACGAAGCTTGAAAGCAAAAATGACTAAATTGCCCACTAAGTTGCGTAATGCATTATAACTTCCCCGAAAAGCGCACACTTGCACCGTTTAGCTTTCCAATCCCTATAAAAGCTCAAATAAACTTTTAAATATATATATATATATATATATATATATATATATATATATATATATATATATATATATATCGAAACCACATGTTATACAGTATAACAGCTTTAATAAGTGAAATAACGGCCACAAATGTGCGTAACGAGAGCAAATATACATTTTTCGCAACTAATCACTGCTGAAAGTGGGACCTCCACCACCTACCTCACCACTCTCTCTTTTATGTTTCAGATGTACCCAAACTCATGTTCTAGTAACCTTATCATCTGGGCGTGGATGCTTATAACCCCTGCACTCCTCGAGTACAGACTTTAAGGGAAGAACGTCACTTGTCCCCAAATAAAGACAGAAATTAAAAATCCAAAAAATGCATTATATCCAAAAAGAAATAATAAAACCAAATCTTAACCTGATCACTCGTTAAGGCGTTCAACACCACCCTCACATCCTTCAGAGCCAAAAAATCTTTTAACTTCCTAGTCAACTTCATCCACCAGTACATCCTTCTGAAGTCCCTCGACTCACTCGCATTCAAGGACACCAGCCCAACATTGCACCCGATCATCTCATAGACACAAGTCTATTGAAAATGACACAAAATGTCAAAAAATAAAAACGAGAAAAGGCAGGAAAATAAAAAAAAGTAGTATCCAAATATTACTTCCAGAAGGTACGTAGGCCTTATAAAAGTTTGTTGGCGACATCGACTGAAGGCATCCAAGGAAGCATAGAGGGATACCAGCGTATAGCTCCCCCAATCATATAAGTGAATCTCAGAAATGATCCTAAACAAGGGGAGAAACCATAAATGGACAACAACACCACTCGTCGCCACCACAAGCTTCCAGTAAGAGCAAAATGAACAAATGGGTTTCCTGCCGCCCGTCGATCACATCAATTTGTATGGACAATAAGGTGTGTTTTAACATCTATATCCTGACAAACTCTCTAGAAATTATCCACCTGATATCTCCCACAGCATCCCAAACCTCAACCTCAGATATACGAAGGGTACGATCCACCATAATTTGATGACCCCGACACTCTAACCCGATCAATTGATGAACATCCATGGGAGTTACCTTCATATTCCCCACGTACAATTGAAATGTATGCATGGTATCTTTCCACTTTTATCATAAATCACATAACACCACTGAAGAGAGTGACATCTCATCCAAAGCCCTATCTAGAGAATCAAATCCAGCAGCCTCTACCATTAACTGCACCACCCTAGGGAGTTTCTCCCACACCATATTTATCCCCATCGAACCAAGAGAAGGGTACTCGATTAATCAATATCCACCCTCACATGTGAAAAAAACCTTCAAAATCCCAAGGATAAAAGATAAATAATAATAATAATAATAATAATAATAATAATAATAATAATAATAATAGAAAAATAAAAAGAAACTCTAAAATTAAAGAGCAAGAACTCACATAATCATTCAGTTTATTCACTCTCGCATAAAGATTTCTCCCAGGCTCCTATAGTAGGTCCCTCTCATCAAGAATAGACTCAAAGCTGTCAAAAGTGTACACTCTTCTAAGTACTAATGCCTCAGCATCACGCTACTCCAAGTTGGCCATTTGTCGATAGCTATCCAAGAGTTGTTCGTTGTGTCTTCCATAGGTTCTTATAAAGAAAAAAAATGCTTCAAACTGATTGCTAGAGAGAGAGAGGGAAGGAAGTTCACTGAATCAAGAATGTGAAAATTGAGGTAAATCGGCCCCATCTTTATAAAGAGCCAGGGGATTTGTCGACCGGCAATCCCCTGGTCATGCCTATCAGTAATGGCCTTTCATCTTCCCCGAGAATCCCACAATTCTATGACTATACTAATAGGTAAACCTCTGTCTATCGCCAATCCCTCCAAATTTTATCACAAAAATTCTAAAAAACCCAAAAATTGCCCAAAAAAGTCATAATCCCCCCCCCCAAAAAAAAAAATCCCCAAAGGATAAAAAACACAAAAGGTTCGATAAATTCACTAATCAATATGTTCTTGCACTCATAGATCCCTCCTAACTATTATACTCCCCAGCAGAATCAGGATGAAAGAATGTCGCCCGTCATAACCACTGGTCGTCAACTACATTTATAAAAGCTTTCCAAACTCTTTAGGTCTGTAGAATTGACCTAGGCTTGCAAAATTAGTCTCTACTCTCTGAATCGATTACCTTCACTCTTTAGGTCCGTAGAATTGACCTAGGCCCACAAAATTAGCTTTGACTCTCTAAATCGATCGCTTCCACTCTAGACCCACAGAATTGGCCTTAACCTTTTGGATCGATCACCTTCACTCTTTAAGTCCGCAGAATTGGCCTCGACCCTATGAATTGGTTGATTCTACTTTAGAACCATAGAATTAGCTTTGACCCTCTAAATCGATCACGTTTGAAAAACGTCACTTATGCCGTTTAATACAAGATTAAACTGTATAAGCAACTCCGAAAAGTTTGTTGGAGAAACCCTTTTCTTTTGAAAATAAAAATTATTAACAAGATGTGTTTACAAAGAAACTTATGTACGAGAGTAATTAAGACTGTGTAATCAGTTTTTAAAACTAAGGCAGTTTCAAAAATTCAGCACACTTATAGAATGAGATGAGTAGATGAAGATAATCAACACACACAGTTTTTAACGTGGTAAAACCTCTCCCAACAGAGGAAACATCCACGGTGACTTCTAAGTCACAAAAGTAAAAATCCACTAACAAAAAATAATAGTAACAAACAATACAACATGCAAGAACACAAATCAACCTATTCTAAGTTTAGGAATATACCCCACTTGGTGTCCTTCTAACTTCTCATAGATCTGATTTGTTGATGATGTCTTCCAGTTTTCTAACTTCCTTTGCTTTAGCTTCCTTATGTCGACTCAATGATCTATGATCTTATACACAACACTTCCAGTGTAGTAGTTTGTTAAGTGTTTGTGAAGTGATTCCTATTCACATGCATGAACTCACACACACTTAGATTTACAGACAGTCCTAGTAAATTACATATAAAGTCTATATGCAGTGATTTTGTTTTCTTTCTTTCTTACAAAACTAAAAACCTTTTTGACCTTTAATATAACCCAGATTCCACGGATATCTCACTTCAAAATCGGTCAAGATCTTAATCAATCTCTTTTTGAAAACATTTGTGAGATTGAAAATCTCCAAGTGTGAATCCAACTAGGTCAAGGTTAAGTTTTGTAAAAATAGAAACCATAAAACATTTTCAAAACTAAATCAGTAAAGATTTTCTTAAATCAAGTAGAAAATATGCAGATCTAGTGAAAATGTAACATGCAGAGTGTAGATCTAAAGTTTCTATGAAAAAGAAACAAGATCTTCACACGAATGTTTAAGTTGTGAACAAGATCAAGGACAAAGAGGTTACATCTTCACGTGAAAAAACCACTCTCTCTCTCAAACACTCAAGGTTGTGTTTGGGGTTAAGTGTATACGAAGGTTTGTTTCAGAAAAATGAAGTGTTTAGGGTTAGGGTTTGGTTTTGGGCTAACAGAGTTTCCTTTCTCTCTCTTCTCTCTCTTCTCTCTTTTCTTTTCTCTCTTCTCTCTCACTTCTCTCTTCTCTCTATTTTTTTTTCTCTCAGAAAGAAGAATGCCCAAAAGTCTTCTAAGGCTGAGAAGTAGAGGGTATTTATAGGACTGAGGGAAGGTTCTGGATGTTCGAGGGAAATCAAGGGTTGATATCAAGTCTTGCAAACTTTGACTTGATCCAAAGGTTATAAAACAGCGGTGATTAAAAATGATTGTGATTGGTTCATATAGATAGCACCGGGATTAACTAAGAACACATGCAGACCCTTGATTAGGAATGATCCAACGTTCAGCAATCAACCATCCAACCTTCTCACAAAAGAAACACAAATAGGTACACCCGGAGGATGACAAGTGTTGGCTTGTGAGTGGCTCTCACACGCGCGTCTAAAATAATTACAGAAGGTACCCTGAAGTCTCTAGCGCTTTGAGATTCTACCCAACCAAACATTCGAGTGAGAAATGAAGTTTCCAAAATAGAATATTAACCCCACAAATTTTATAACCCCATTTTATTAATAAAAATGTTTAATTAAAAAATGTTTAAAAATGTTAAAAAAATATTTAAAAATTCCCAAAAAATTATTAAAGCTCCAATTCAAGGGGAATTAAACACACACTCAATTTTAAGCAAAATGAACACATGTATGCACTTCTAATTGTGTGTAGTGTGATTCAATTTATACCTTCATGGATCATTGAAGAGGATAAGAGAGATAAGTTCTAAGGCTTTTTGTATTCTAGGATAGACAACCAATTTTGTCACTATTTCCAAACTAGTTGAACACTTATACAGTATAGACTTAAGCAAGTCAAAGGTATAAGGTGCTTCAATCTCCCCCTTTGGAAATATGAGACAAAATCTCCTTTGAGTTAGCTTAAAACTCGTAGGGAACCAAAAAAATAAAACCTAGTCCTATACAAAAGATACTATCTACCCATTTCCTAGAAAGTCAAAAATTACATAACTCAACTATTTACAAACATTTACACTAGAAATGGTAGACAATCAGTAGAAGAGATTCCTGCAAATATACACACTAAGATCAAGCAGTTTAGATGAAATGTGAACAAAATATTGAACACATAAAACTGAAATTTCTCCCCCATTTTGTCTAAAACTTAAGGTCTTAAGAGTTTAATCAGCGCATATCATGCCTATAGAATTTCGCAAATACAGAAATCTGTTATAGTCTAAAGGTTTAGTGAACATGTCTGCAAGTTACAGATCAGTAGGCAGGTAATGAATTTCTAATTCCTTAGTTTCAACAAGTTCGCGTATAAAATGATGCCTTATTTTAATATGCTTAGTTCGCGAGTGTTGAACCGGGTTTTTAGGTATGTTAATGGCGCTTTGATTGTCACAATACAATTTTAATTGATCTTCTTTAATCCCATAATCACTTAACATCTGTTCTATCCATAGTAATTGAGCACAGCAACTTCCTGCAGCTATATATTCGGACTCAGTCGTAGATAAAGATGTGCAATTCTGTTTTTCACTACTCCAACCAACTAAATTATTGCCGACATAATAACAGGCACCTGATGTACTTATATTATCATCTGTACAACCGGCCCAATCAGCATCAGTATACCCTATGATGGTGCTACAGGTATCCTTAGTATACCTAAGTTCAAGATTAAGAGTGCCTTTTATGTACTTTATTATACGTTTTACACACAATAAATGGCTCTCTTTAGGGTTATTCTGGTAACGAGCACACAGACATACAGCATACATTATGTCTGGTCGTGAGGCAGTTAGATAGAGTAGGCTACCAATCATACTACGATAGAGTGTGGAATCAACTGACTTACCATTTTCATCTTTGCTTAATTTAACGGTAGTACTCATAGGCGTTTTGGAGACTTTAGCATTCTTTAAGCCAAATTTATTAACAAGGTCTAAGGCATACTTAGTTTGTGAAACAAATAGTCCATCAGAATTCTATTTCACTTGAAATCCTAAGAAAAGTTGTAGCTCCCCCATAAGGGACATGTGAAATTCCTTGTGCATAATAGCAGAAAATGATTTAACTTCAGAGTTTGAAGTTGACCCGAAGATGATGTCGTCTACATAGACTTGGGCTATAATAATGTTTTTGTCAAAATGTTTGACAAAGAGAGTTTGGTCATTTCCTCCTCTCTTAAAACCCTTATCCAACAAAAAGTTGGAAAGGCGTTCATACCAATCTCGAGGAGCTTGTTTTAAGCCATACAGAGCCTTTTTTAGACGAAAGACATGGTTAGGGTATTTAGGGTCAATGAACCCTTTGGGTTGTTCTAAATACGTTTCTTCGGACAGGATTCCATTTAGGAAAGCAGATTTGACATCCATTTGACAAAGTGTGAATTTTAAGTGACACGTTATGGCGAAAAGAAGTCGAACAGATTCAAGACGAGTGACAGGGGCAAATGTCTCGCTGAAATCTATTCCTTCTATTTGAGAGTAACCTTGAGCAATAAGTCTAGCTTTGTTTCTAAGAATCACCCCATTTTCATTAGATTTGTTCTTAAAGATCCAACGTGTTCCAATAACATTTTTGTTTTGAGGCCGAGGTACAAGATACCAGACATCGTGAATGACAAATTGTAAAAGTTCTTCCTGCATAGCAGAAATCCAGTGTGTGTCATTCAATGCTTCATTAACATTTTTCGGTTCCACAAGGGAGACGAAACATGCATAATTAGCATAATTTCTTAACTGGGATCTAGTACGAACTGGCTCATTAGGATTACCGACCACGTTGTCCATGGGATGGTCTTTAGAGACCCAGCCAGGTACTTCTGGACTCTCAGTAGGTAATGAGTCATCTATTTCTGGTGAATCAGTTTTGAAATCATTTTCTGATTCAACCACAATAGGTGATTCAGATATCTTATTTTCGATAATAGTGTCGCTTACAATTACATTATCGATTCCATAAGGGCCTTAGTACGCAGATTGTATATACGATAAGCATGACTGTTTGGAGAGTATCCTAAGAATATGGCTTTATCACCACGTGCCTCAAATTTAGACAGATGTTCTCTGTCCTTACAGACATAACACTGACTTCCGAAGGTTCTTAAATATTTCAGATTAGGCTTCTTACCGTACCACAACTCATAAGGGGTTTGTTTAGAGTTTTTCCTAAGGTAAACCCTATTAGTGATATGACAGGCAGTTCTAATAGATTCTACCCAGAAGTATTTAGGTAGAGATTTGGCATGCAACATGACACGTGCCATCTCTTGAAGAGTTCGGTTTTTCCTTTCAGCAATACCATTCTGCTGAGGAGTTTTAGGGGCACTAAATTCATGTTTGTAACCGTTGTAGTCACAATATTCAACTATTCCTGTGTCTATGAACTCTCCCCCTCTATCACTACGAATACGATTGACTTGTGTGTCCTTCTCATTTTCAATTCTTAGTAAAATTTTCAAAAAATTCTGAAACGTGTCAGATTTTTGTTTCAAGAAGTCAACCCAAGTGAATCGTGTGAAATCATCAACCATGACAAGGATATAACTGTGTCCACAAAGACTAACAGTTCTAGAGGGACCAATAAGGTCCATATGGATGAGATCTAAAGGTCTAGAGGTGAGAATGTCTTTAACCTTTTTATGCGAAGTCTTAACTATTTTTCCTTCCTGGCAATGACCACAGACAACACTTAAAATAGGTTTAATTTTAGGAATTCCTCTAACAATCTCTTGACTAGACAATCTACCAAGGATATCATAACTTAGGTGACCCATACGATTATGCCAGATCTCATTGTCATCCATTCTGACAATGTTACAGGTTTCAGAACTAGTCTTGACAGTATAACAATTGTCAGGTGTTCTAAAACCTGTAATAATGCATTCACCTTTATCATTTAGAATTTTACAATTGTTCTTTGAAAAGGTAACTGTATGGTCAGAGTCACAAAATTGTGATATACTTAGGAGGTTGGCTTTAAGGCCTTTAACTAATAGAACATTTTCGAGAACAGGCATTCCTTCTTCTTTTAGGGTTCCTTTACCTATGATCTGAGATGAAACTCCATCACCAAAAATGACTTTCCCACCAGTAAATCTGGTTTTGTTTAAAAGTTTGGTTTCATCTTCTGTCATATGTTTGGAACATCCTGAATCTAAATACCAACCAGATGAAGTGTGTTCAACTTTTAAGGCAGTGATGACAATGTTACACTTCATTTGGGGTAAAAGATCATCTTTTCTAACCCAAATAGCTCTAGTTTTAATTTTGCGCAAGTTTGCCCTCATTTGATAAAATTTTCGAAACACAGCTTTTTGTCGAAAAACATTTGGAGCAGCAAACTGATTATTGTGAAAAATTTGAGCTTTTGGTTTAGGAAAGTTTCTGGGAGCCTTTCTCTTAAATGAACTCTTAGTTTTGGTCTTTCTATTTCTGTAGTTAGAGTTCTTATCAGGTTGTCTTGGAAGGACATAATTGTTACGATTTTGCCTAGAATAGTTAAAGTTCTTGTAGACAGAAGTGTTGTACACAGGGGTGTTTAGACGCCTAGCATAACAACCTTCAAAGGAATGACCATAAATATCACAGTAGGAGCAATATTGATTGGTTGAGGGATGAATTTCCTTAGGAAAACTTCTAAAGATGGGTTTAACAGCATTCTGTTCATAAGTCCTATTCCTAGGAGGGATGGTCTTATAGGTAGAGTCAGCCTTTCTGATCAAAGGACAGACGTATTTAATCTTAAGTGCAGTCTCAGCCTTATAATTACTAGACTCTCCAATGTCTTTCTGTTGTTGCTTTTGATCAAATTCCTTTTTAATAAAATGAAAGTCTGGACATGTTTCAATTGGTCTTTTGCCCCCAGACCCAAACTTAATAAGTTCAAGATTTGTAGTTTGTGGTTTGTTCTTAGGGCAAAATCCAATACCGGTTCTATCATCAGAATTGGTCTTGGAGTCAACAACAAAGTCAATAAAATAATTTGAATTGTTTTCAAACTTAGAATTTTTTTTGAAAATAGTAGTTGTCTTTGTTTTTGCTTCCTCCAGTTCTAATAATGTTCCCTTGTATTTCATTTCCAGGGTTACATTAGTTTTAGTCAACTCTTTTAATTTTTGATCAAAAGTTTCAATTTCAGATTGATGAGTCAGACACTGGTTAGTGTACTCTTCAGCACTCAACTTAACAATAAGACTTAGATCATCTAATTTCTTAGTCAAGTCTCTAATGGTCTTCTCCAGTCTAGTGCCTTTTTTAAGAGTTTTAGCATACAAAGTATGGATATCAGGTAGGTCATTTGTGTCTGAGTCGCTAAGTGAAGTGTGTGTAGTAACCCCTAACGATTCAGTTTTAGTACTCACGCACCCATTTGCGTCGTCATTATCGAGATCACTTTGACTCACACACACGGAATTAGAACTAGCAACATTTTCAGACAATAAAGCATCTAGGCCAATCAAAGCAGTATTCACACAAGCAGGATTAGAAGCATCATTATCACACACAGGCATATCATCATTGTAAATGATCTTAGCATAAAAAGACATGCAAGGGTCAAGTACATTAGATGACTCAAGTTCCTCTTCATCAGAGTCACTTGAATCATTCCAAGTTTTACAGACATTGGCTCTATTGTGTGTGTTGGCTTTATTCAGATTAACTCTGCAATCGTGAGAAATGTGACCTAGTTTCCCACATCTAAAACATTCAATCTTTTTAAGGTCTCTAGTGGGTCTGGAATTGTTGTCCTTAGGATGTTTGTCAAGACCTCTCTCATGAGGTTTGGGATTAGACAGAGTAGGATAATTAGGCTTGCCTTGTTTAGTTACCTGTTTGTTTCGAAATTTGATAATTTTATTAAATTGTTTAGACATCAAGGCAATCTGATTATCTAGTTTGTCTATATCACACTCCTCATCAGAGTCAGAGTTGGTCAAATTAGACTCAGGTTTGGGTATCTTAGAGGCAAAACTCAAGTTAGAATTGGGTTGTGTTCTTTGAGAATGATTTAATTGTTTCTTAAAGTCTAATTCCATTTCCACAGTCCTAAGTTTGCTACTGAGTAACTCAGGGGTAAGGTTTTGATCACTCATTTCCTCAATAGCATACCTCTTACTGTCAAACTTTTGTGGTAATTACCTTAGGATTTTAGAAACAATTTCATTTCTATCATAAGTAATACCATTAGCATGCAACTTAGTGACTATATCAGTCAAGTTCATGTAAAAATCATCAAAAGACTCAGAATCAGACATGATCAAAGAGTTGTACTGCTGGATAAGCATTTGGGTTTTAGCAGCTTTAACTCTTGAGTCTCCTTCATGGGTAGTGATTAATGTGTTCCAAGCTTACTTAGAAGTGGCACAAGATGAGATTCTCTTGAACTCATACTCATTAATAGACATAAAAATGGCATTCTTGCCTTTATTGTTATTACGAGAAATAGTTTTTTCTTCTTGGATAAACTCACTTAAGATTTTCTTTACCCTCTCATCACTTCCTTCAGTGGCTGGTTTAGTAGGATAAGTGTATCCATTTTCAATAATGTCCCAGACATCATCTCCTAAAGTACCTTGGATGAAGGCAACCATTCTTACTTTCCAGTAAGCAAAGTTGTCTCCATCAAAGAGTGGAGGTCTGGACAGATTACCAAACCTTTCATTCTTCTCGTCCATAGTTAGGTTTTTCAGAAAACGATTTCAGAAACATAAGATCTTTTGAAATAAAAGTTAACAGGGCTCTGATACCAATTGAAAAACGTCGCTAATGCCGTTTAATACAAGATTAAACTGTATAAGCAACTACAAAAAGTTTGTTGGAGAAACCCTTTTTCTTTTAAAATAAAAATTATAAACAAGATGTGTTTACAAAGAAACTTATGTACGAGAGTAATTAAGACTGTGTAATCAGTTTTTAAAACTAAGGCAGTTTCAAAAATTCAGCACACTTATAGAATGAAATGAGTAGATGAAGATAATCAACACACGCAGTTTTTAACGTGGTAAAACCTCTCCCAACAGAGGAAACATCCACGGTGACTTCTAAGTCACAAAAGTAAAAATCCACTAATAACAAATAATAGTTACAAACAATACAACATGCAAGCACACAAATCAACCTATTCTAAGTTTAGGAATATACCCCACTTGGTGTCCTTCTAACTTCTCATAGATCTGATTTGTTGATGATGTTCTTCCAGTTTGCTAACTTCCTTTGCTTTATCTTCCTTATGTCGACTCAATGATCTCTGATCTTATACACAACACTTCCATTATAGTAGTGTGTTAAGTGTTTGTGAAGTGATTCCTATTCACATGCATGAACTCACACACACTTAGATTTACAGACAGTCCTAGTAAATTACATATAAAGTCTATATGCAGTGATTTTGTTTTCTTTCTTTATTACAAAACTAAAAACCTTTTTGACCTTTAATATAACCCAGATTCCACGGATATCTCACTTCAAAATCGGTCAAGATCTTAATCAATCTCTTTTTGAAAACATTTGTGAGATTGAAAATCTCCAAGTGTGAATCCAACTAGGTCAAGGTTAAGTTTTGTAAAAATAGAAACCATAAAACATTTTCAAAACTAAATCAGTAAAGATTTTCTTAAATCAAGTAGAAAATATGCAAATCTAGTGAAAATGTAACATGCAGAGTGTAGATCTAAAGTTTCTATGAAAAAGAAACAAGATCTTCACACGAATGTTTAAGTTGTGAACAAGATCAAGGACAAAGAGGTTACATCTTCACATGAACAAACCACTCTCTCTCTCAAACACTCAAGGTTGTGTTTGGGGTTAAGTGTATACGAAGGTTTGTTTCAGAAAAATGAAGTGTTTAGGGTTAGGGTTTGGTTTTGGGCTAACAGAGTTTCCTTTCTCTCTCTTCTCTCTTTTCTTTTCTCTCTTCTCTCTCACTTCTCTCTTCTCTCTATTTTTTTTTTCTCTCAGAAAGACGAATGCCCAAAAGTCTTCTAAGGCTGAGAAGTGGAGGGTATTTATAGGGCTGAGGGAAGGTTCTGGATGTTCGAGGGAAATCCAGGGCTGAGATCAAGTCTTGCAAACTTTGACTTGATCCAAAGGTTATAAAACAGCGGTGATTAAAAATGATTGTGATTGGTTCATATAGATAGCACCGAGATTAACTAAGAACACATGAAGACCCTTGATTAGGAATGATCCAACGTTCAGCAATCAACCATCCAACCTTCTCACAAAAGAAACACAAATAGGTGCACCCGGAGGATGACAAGTGTTGGCTTGTGAGTGGCTCTCACACGCGTGTCTAAAATAATTACAGAAGGTACCCTGAAGTCTCTAGCGCTTTGAGATTCTACCCAACCAAACATTCGAGTGAGAAATGAAGTTTCCAAAATAGAATATTAACCCCATAAATTTTATAATCCCATTTTATTAATAAAAACATTTAATTAAAAAATGTTTAAAAATGTTAAAAAAATATTTAAAAATTCCCAAAAAATTATTAAAGCTCCAATTTAAGGGGAATTAAACACACACTCAATTTTAAGCAAAAGGAACACATGTATGATCTTCTAATTGTGTGTAGTGTGATTCAATTTATACCTTCATGGATCATTGAAGAGGATAAGAGAGATAAGTTCTGAGGCTTTTTGGATTCTAGGATAGACAACCAATTTTGTCACTATTTCCAAACTAGTTGAACACTTATACAGTATAGACTTAAGCAAGTCAAAGGTATAAGGTGCTTCAACGTTCACTCTTTAGGTTCATAGAATTGGCCTCGCCCCTCTAAATCGGTTGCTTCCACTCTCTAGTTTCACAAAGTTCACCTAGGCCCATAGAATCATCCTTGACCCTCTGAATCGATCACTTCCACTCTTTAAGTCTGCAGAATCAACATAGTCCCGTAGAATTAGCCTTAATCCTCTGAATCGGACGCTTCCACTATTTAGGTTTACAGAATTGACCTAGTTTTGTACAATTGACCTCAATACTCTAAATCGACCACCTTTACTCTTTAGCTCCACATAATTTGACTAGGCCCACAAAATTGGCCTCGACCCTTTGAATCGTTCGGTTCCACTCTTTAGGCAAGCAGAATTAGCCTCGACCCTCTTAATCGGTCACTTCCACTCTTTAGGTTTACAGAATTGTCCTAATCTCATAAAATCGATCTCGACACTCTGAATTGATCGCTTTCACTCTTTAGGTTTGTAGAATTGACCTAGGTCCATATAATAAACCTTGACCCTTTGAATGTGGTCTCTACCTCCCTTAATCCCCTATAGAGGCTTCGTCCTACTGGATTGACGACCCACACTCCTTAGATCTTATGTGTCAATCCTTTACCCATAAAAATCTTTACATTCCTTAAGGTGTCTATCTTTTTATGTCGTTCGTTTATTACAAGCTCACCCGTCAAGTGGCTCTATAGACACCCCATCCTACTACCATTAAAATGCCTCCTTAGTCCGCTAACACTATTTCTTTCTCCCTCGGACCATAGGTACTATGACAAAACCCTAACCTAGAGTACATAGAGTGTTTTTTATCCTAATTCTACTTTAGTTAACTCTCCAACACAAGAGGAACTCATTTCACTTTCATATGGATCTGAATATCCCTTCTAACGGTCCAGATTGTGCATGAATCGACCTTATGGTGTGCATGTACTTGCCTTTTTACTCTGAGAAACCCCATCTAGAGTCCATTGGGTGTTTTCGATCCCCGTTTGACTTTGGCTAACTCTCAAACCCGAGAGTGGCCCAATAGATTTTCATAGGGCTTTAAATACCCTTTTAACGGTCCTGGACGTGATTTAGACTTATAGTTTTCATTTTATGCTCGTTTTCTAAAAAAGTCATTTTTGGACTGCCTATAGGCAACCCAAACCCTCTACCTATCGGCAGAGGTGTACTTTATTTTGCCAACAAGCTAGGGGTATGACGATAGGCAGGCTAGGGCCAATGCAGATTGACAGACCCCTAACCCTAAATTCTGGTTATTTAAGGAGGCTATGACCTCATCCCTAAGGACCCCTCTTTAAGCAATCATAACATTCTCTACCTTGAAATTAGTGTTTATCATCCTATAAATTCCATTTTCCAAATATTCTCTCCATTTTTCTTACATCACCCTCACCCTATTTTATGCCACTCATTTAACCCTTACTCCACTACTATTCACCCATCATAAAAATCATCCTACACCATTACAAAATCAGTAGCAAAGTTATATAGGAGGTCTTCTTCTACCATTTTACATCTAATTTAATTAGTGATAATCATTTACTTTTTTCCTTCACTTTTAATATATATTTTTTCACATATTTTTTTTTTATTATTAGTACGCACAAAACATAATTCATAATACCAAAGAAGGCAAAAAGCGGGTTCACCTATAAAGCCTAAAGTATAATTTCTTTATTTTTTTTTACACTCTCTACATTTGTGCACCTTTCTTCAAAACAAACTAAGGAAAGTTATTATTTTGAATTTATGGATTAACCCTAAGGGCGTAAAACGGAGGGATACGAAATAGATACCATAGTATCTAATATACCAAAACACACCCTCGGCCAAGTCGAGGTTACCCTCGTGTAGGACGGGGGTCCAACTTTACCGTAATTCCATTGAAGGAAGGGTCGGCCATGATGACCCTTCAGCGTAGGCCAGACGAACCTATAAGGATCCGACCACTCATCATATAGCAGATGACCCTAAGATGGGTCGACCCTTCAGCATAGGCCAGACGACCCTGTAAGGGGCTGACCCCTCATCATATAACAGGCGACCTTGAGATGAGTCGGCCCTTAAGCATAGGCCAGACGACCCTGTAAGGGGTCAACCCTTCATCATTAGTCGGACGACCCTAAGAGGGGACAACAGTACGAGGCCCGCATCCAACAGGACCCCATGCCAGCATGAAATTTAGCCTCGGACTGACCTCATAGGCCGAGGGTGACATCATCACAGTGCGTGATTTGGGAAACGCATGGGATAATGCGCATGGGACTCATATAGCACTTGGACTAGACCGTTATAATAATATGATCCCCTCACGTGAGGGAATATTATGTCACCATTAATCGCAAGTGGCACATCCAGGTGTCATCAAGGATTTGTCTAAATCATTATTCGCATGCTCAATGCATGCTTGGGGGTACACTACACCACCCAAGCCTTATATATATTTGTCATATTCAACCTTGCAAAGGGATCGATAATTATAACCCTAGCTAAAACTCTGCTTGTACACACAGTAAAGTGAGTGTGAAATTATGAGTATTGTATCCAAGGCCATTAATGCCCATATTTAGTGGATCACACACTCACAGTGGACGTAGGCCTGATTGGTTGAACTACTATACATCATTGCCTTCATTCCTCTTATACGCATCCCCTTCTATACTTATACGCATATATAACTCTATTGCTGCCATTGTTATTACTGTTTGAGCTCATCATCTCTTATCTGGTGGAGCTAAATCTTAGCATCATCAGTTTGGCGTCATCTGTGGGAATGATAAGATATCTCTTCCTTTATACAGCTTGACCTCACTAAAAACTCTGGTGGTGAACTAGTTCTCCCCCTTTATATGGAGTTGTTTCACCATTGAAAGAGGTCCATTAAGGTTCTCAAGCTCATCAGTCTTTTGATCATTTAGCTCTTCATATCTCAAACATATGGCGCCAGAGATGAAACCACCACCTCCTCCACCAGATAGTGGAGTAGGACCTAGTTCTAGTCCTGCACCACCTCAGTCTGAGATGGCTGATGTGGCGGCCACCCTGAAGTCTTTAGTAGAAAGCCAGCGGATTATGCAGGAGCAATTTACAGCTCTTAGCCAAAACATACTGAGACCACCCGGAGTCTCACCTGAAATGATTACTCCAGCAGCACGAGGCTAGGGGACCACCCCAGGCACCACGCAAAGACTTGCCACCTCCACAACAGCAGAGGGATGCTACTAACCCCCGGCGTCTACGCCTGGGGAGGTAAGGAAATCCTTACCCAGAGGACAGATATGATGATGTGGAGGTGGAAGAGGCCCTCGTAGATTGCTGAGCGTCGTATGAGGTCTCCAACTATACTGTGCGACCTATCCAGGAAAGCAAAGGGAAGTTTAAAGGAAAAATCTAGATGATCGCTCGAGAAGCTCAACTTTTGATCGTCTGAGAAGAGGGTCGACCTTTGACAGGCTGGGCCCAGTAAATGACATGGGGAAAGATTGTCCAGATTGAGGAGTATCGCGAGGTCCAGAAGGGAGGCAGCAGATGTCCAACCCCATGGGGGCCGACCCCACGGATGGGACGACGGTCAGGGAGAAGCAAATATCCGACATAGACCTGCCACAGCAGAACCCTCCCTTCACCTCAAATAGGAGGCAGGGGATAACATCGGCCAAGTCGATCCTACGAAGACCTGGAAAGACTCGATCCAAAGGCTGGAGGATAAAATTGGTGATATCCTGAGAAGCAGGGATCCCTTTCAAAGAGGATACTCCATAGGCTCACCCTTTGTGGCGAAGATAGTCAACTTCCCAACGCCATCCAAGTTTAAGCCACATGTGGCCACCCCAAGGTATGAGGGGAGTACCAACCCTGTCCATCATATTGAGATGTACCAATCAGTGGTAGACATATACTCTATCTCAGATGAGATGAGGTGTTATGCCTTTTTCGGCACTCTAACTGGGGCCGCACATGTCTAGTATATGTCTCTTCCAAAGAACTATATTGAAAGCTTTAAGAAGTTAGCAGACCGGTTTATCCATAACTTTTTCTTTGGAGTGAGGCCACAGAAGAAGACCACACACACGCTCTATGTTAAGCAGGGGAAGAATGAGAGCCTAAGAGACTACATAGCTAGATTTAACAAAGAAAAGTTAGAGGTCGAAGATTACGAGGAGAGTATAGCCATAACAGCCCTCATTGGAGGACTCCAGAAGGGGAAGCTATTATGGAAACTTGGTGAAGACCACCCGAAGACTATGGCTGAATTACTGGCAACAGCGAGAAAGGTGATGAACGCCGAAGAGGCAATGGCCGCAAAGTACGAAGATGAAAAAGGAGGCACTAGTGGGGGTAAGTACTAGAAAAAAGAATAGAGATGGGAAGAAGAGGATAGCAGATGACAAATTCACTGATTACATACCTCTGACGATCAACTACGAACACATTCTGAATGAGATAAAGAGCGAACAATCCTTGAAGTGGCCTGAGAAGTTGAGGCAGCCCCTCACAAGAGGAACAAAAACTTGTGGTGTGAATTTCACCAAGACCATGGCCATGTGATCGACAAGTGTTTTGCTCTGAAAGATGAAATTGAAAAAATGTTAAAAGAATGGAATCTAATAAAATACGTTGACAAAGGTGCCTTTAAGAGGGGACGACCCCAGGAAGAAAAGAGGTGATACCTGCAGAGAAGATCCTCCAAACATAAGGGATGACCCTTCGGATGATGAGGACGACTCTGACCTCCCACAGAGAGATGACCACGGCCCTGTAAAAAGACTTAATATGATCTCGTTCGGTGTTGGGATGATCTCCGATGGGTTAACAAGAGGAGGATCAGAGGTTGATGATAGGAAGGCACATGTAGCTGAAGCTAAGGCAGTAACAAAAGCAGTACACTCTACCTCTATTGAAGCAAAGTCAGAAAAGAGGAAGAAAGTTGATATGGATAATCTGATAGTGGGTTTCTCAATAATGGATTTCAAGGGCCTCTTAGCTCCGCACGATTACCCTCTTGTCATCACCACCAGGGTAAACGGATGTGAGGTGTCGAGGATCTTGGTGGATGGGGGAAGTTCTACAGATGTGATGTTTTGGTGGTTCTTTAAATCCTTAGGTCTCAGCCGTGCAAGACTCGTCCCATACCATCACCCCTTGATTAGTTTCAGTGGGGATAAAGTTCATACTCTTGGAGTCTATGAGGCCGATGTTAGAATGGGGGACGAGTGGCCGAGATGGCTTACCAAAAAGGTTAACTTTTTTGTGATGGATGAACATGTCTTCTCAGCCTACAACATTATACTGGGGCATGTGGCCCTCAAGGAATTTGAGGTCGTGTCATCCACGGTTCATTAGATGATAAAATTCCTGACCCCTTTCGGGGTAGGGGAAGTTCAGGGATACCAAATGACGGCACGAGAATGTTACTTTAGCTCCACCGAAGAAAGAGAGGCGCATAAGAAAACAACAACTACTTACAACATTGATACCCTCGACCCCAGGGATGAGACAAAAATGAAGAAAGGAGAAGCCCCGGAAGAGGTAAAATCCATCATGCTCAATGAGGACGAGCTAGAAAAAACCGTCCAAATTGGCAAAGCTCTAAAGACAGACATAAAATAAGATCTCATCAAGTTGCTAAGGAGAAGACAGAACGTCTTTGCATGGAGTCATGCAGATATGCCGGGGATTGACCCCAAAATCATGTGCCACAAGCTCAACGTGGTAGAAGGTGCAAAGTCGATAAAGCAGAAGAGGAGAATTTATTCTCGAGAAAAATATGAAGTCATAAGGGACGAGGTCAAGAAGCTAGAAGATGCTGAGTTTATTAGGGAGGTCATCTATCTTAAATGACTGTCCAATGCAGTTATAGTCCACAAAGCTAACGAGAAATGGAGGATGTGTGTAGACTTCATCGACCTCAACAAAAATTGTCCCAAAGACAGTTTCCCTCTCCCACGCATTGATCAGATGGTAGACGCTATCGCAGGCCATGAGCTAATGAGCTTCATGGATGCCTATTTAGGTTATAACCAGATCTTCATGAACCCCGGGGACTCAGAAAAAATGGCTTTTATTACCGATAAGGGGACATACTGTTATAGGGTCATGCCCTTTGGCCTAAAAATACGAGGGCAACATATCAGCGCCTTGTGAATAAAATGTTCGAAGACCAAATCGGGAAGTCTATGGAGGTTTATGTAGATGATTGACCACGAGTTTAAAAGCCGAGGATCAAGTGGCCAACCTTGAGAGGACCTTTAACACGATGGACAAGTACCGGAAGAAGCTCAACCCAGCCAAATGTGTCTTTGGGGTCAGAGCAAGGAAGTTCTTGGGGTTCATCGTCAATCAAAGAGGAATTGAAGCCAATCCTGAGAAGATAAAGGCTCTGTTAGAAATAAATACCCCCAGGACCATTAAAGAAGTTTAGAGGCTCACAAGACGAGTAGTTGCCTTGAATAGGTTCGTGTCTAGAGCCACAGACAAGTGTTTACTATTCTTCAAAGTTCTCAGAAAGGCCTTTGAATGGAACGAAGAGTGTAACAAGGCTTTCAAATAATTGAAGTCATACATGGGGTCTCCCTTGCTGTTGTCACGTTCGCTACAGGGTGAAAGATTATACGTGTACCTCATCGTCTCAGAGTCAACCATCAGCGCAGCCATTGTGAGAGAAGAAGATGGGGTACAAAAGCCTGTGTATTTTAATAATAAGGCGCTCCAAGGGGCAGAGCAAAGATACCCAAGGATGTAAAAGTTGGCCTATGAATTGATCCATGCATCAAGAAAGATGAAGCCGTACTTTCAGTCCCACATAATGGTCATCCTCACCGACTCTCCTTTGAGACAAGTCATACACAAGCCAAAGAAATCGGGGAGGCTAATGGACTGGACTATCGCGCTGGGAGAATTTGACGTTGTGTATCAACCTAGGGTGGCCATTAAGGGGAAAGCATTAGTAGATTTTGTGGCTGAATTTAATTGGGAAGATGATGAGACTGAAGATGAGATCCTTGGGAAGACAGATACCCAGCAAGGAGTTGTTCACCCATCCACAGATAAGGCTGAGACCAGCACCGCTAGAGAAAAAGTTGTCAAAAATAAGGAGGGAAGATATCTCTTCAGACAGGGATCCCTCACAGAGGGAAATTTCTCAGAAGAACAGGCCGTGTGGAACCTCTTCATTGACGGGTCCTCTTGTGAAAGCGGAAGTGGGGATGGATTAATAGTATCAGCGCCTGACGGCACAGACATTGAGTATGCCCTGAGGTTCAACTTCAAAGCCTCCAACAACGAGTCTGAATATGAATCCCTGATAGCAGACCTCTCCTTGGATAGGTCTCTTAGTGTTGGTCAGATCTTGGTCCATAGTGATTAAGACTGGTGGTGAATCAGATACTAGAAGCATACGAGGCTAAAGATGAAAGAATGGCCAAATATCTTGAAATAGTGAAGTCACTATTGAAGAGATTCAGAGAAGTAAATTTGAAGAGAATACCTAGACTTGATAATGGCAGAGCCGATGTGCTTGCTAGGCCGGCCTCAGCAACTAGGAGAGATACCAGGAGGACAGTCCCAGTGGAAATCTTGCTTCGACCAATGATTAAAGATGCAGATGGAACACTTAGCTCTTGCTTAAATATTAGCGGGGAAGTTTCATGGATGGACCCTATAATCAGATACATTAAAGAGGGGGAGATACCAGAAGCAAAATAAGAAAGGAAGAAGTTGAGATACAGAGCAGCGAAATTCATTGTTATCGGAGACACCCTGTACAAAAAGGGGTTCTTGCTCCCCTTGCTCAGTGTGTGAACCCGTCTGAAGTTCCACACATCTTGCAAGATGTGCACTAGGGGTATTATTCAAGCTATATTGGGGGCAGGTCGTTAGCAAAGAGGATAGTCACCCAGGGATACTGGTGGCCGACCTTTGGGAAGGATACTACGGCGTACGTAAAGAAGTGCGATAAATGTCAGAGGTTCACTACCATCCCTCATTAGCCTCTTACCTCCATCACGTCCCTATAGTTATTCGCAGTATGGGGGATCGATTTGGTGGGACCCTTGCCCAGGGCCGTCAATAGCTATCGATACTTGATCGTAGTAATTGACTATTTCTCAAAGTGGGTGTAAGCGGAGCCGATGGTCATTATCACGGAGCAGAAGGCCTTCCAGTTCATCTGGAAAAACATTATATGCAGATATGGTCTCCCCAACACCCTCATCTCAGATAATGTGACTCAATTCAAGAACGTATCCCTGGAGAAATACTGCAAAAGAGTGGGGGTCAAACAGTTCTTCTCTACCCCAGGGCGACCTCAGGCTAATGGGAAAACTGAAGTTACAAACAGAGCAATCCTAGATGGGATAAAAAAAATCGAGAAGGCAAAAAGAAGATGGGTTAAGGAGTTGTACGTCGTGCCATGGGCCTATAAGATGATGGCAAAGACCCCTATTGAGGAAACCCCTTTCATGTTGGCGTATGGCTCATAAGTCATCATCCCCACTGAAATTGGATTTCCTACTCACAAAGTCCAAATGTATGACCCCAGAGAAATATAGAAGAAAGGAGACTTGATCTAGACTTAATCGAGGAGAGAAGAGAAGACGTTGAGATAAGACAAGCAGCCTAGCAGTAGAGGACTGCTAGATTTTACAACCAGACGGTGAAGCAAAGGATAATCACTGTTGGGGACCTAATCCTCAAAAAGACATAGCAGAAACCCAACAAGCTCCACCCAAATTGGCATAGCCCATATAGGGTCATTGATGAAGTTGTCCCTGGAACCTATGGACTAGAGAACCTTGAAGGGGAACCTTTTTCGAACCCCTGGAATGCAGATCATTTGAAGAAATACTACCAATAATGTTGTAACGTACTATTGGACCACAGTTGTAATGAATGTGTTGATCCAATAGAATACTTGGAATGTTAATGAGAATATTATATTGGCCCTTCATCTTGTGTTTATCAATTTAGATACGTTGGGGTAATTCTTGCCAAACCACCCTCGACTACAATGAGGGTGAATGGTAGGACGACCCTCCATTCACTCTCAAGAAAGGCGGGGGAGGACTTAAAATTGAAAACATCATTAATTTGGTGGTAGTCACCCTCCGCTATAATGAGGGTGTTTGGTGGTAGTCAACCTCGGCTATAATGAGGATGAATGGTAGGTACGACCCTCCATTCACTCTCAAGAAAGATGAGGGGGACTTAAAATTAAAAACATCATTAGTTCAGTGGAAGCCACCCTCGACTATAATGAGGGTGAATGGTAGGGACGACCCTCTATTCACTCTCAAAAAAGATGATGAGGGACTTTAAATTGAAAAAATCATTTGTTTGGTGGAAGCCACCGTCGGCTATAATGAGGGTGAATAGTAGGGACGACCCTCCATTCACTCTCAAGAAAGACGAGGGAGGACTTAAAATTGAAATCATCATTAGTTTGGTGATAGCCACCCTTGGCTATAATGAGGGTGAATGGTAGGGACGACCCTCCATTTACTCTCAAGAAAGACGAGGGAGGATTTAAAATTGAAAACATCATTAATTTGGTGGTAGTCACCCTAGGCTATAATGAGGTTGAATGGTAGGGACGACCCTCCATTCACTCTCAAGAAAGACGAGGGTGGACTTAAAATTGAAAACATCATTAATTTGATGGTAATCACCCTCGCCTATAATGAGGGTGAATGGTAGGGAAGACCCTCCATTCACTCTCAAGAAAGACGAGGGGGACTTAAAATTGAAAACATCATTAGTTTGGTGGTAGTCACCCTCGGCTATAATGAGGGTGAATGGTAGGGACGACCCTCCGTTCACTCTCAAGAAAGACGAGGGAGGACTTGAAGATGATTAACACAATAGCATGGCCAAGACACATCATAAAAGAAGCAAATATAGAAGACAAGAAGAGAGCAATTCCATTATAAAATTGTTATAATATTTGTACAAAAGAAACTAAAATACAGAAGCTTTGCGAGAAGAGGGCATGGGCCATAGACGGCCACCCTATTAAGCCACATCGAAAGACAGGGATTCAACATCTACAAGAGGAGTCTCTTCGATGACCAAAATAGGAGGTTGATCCTCAGAGGTTCCGGTACCTTCGACATGCATTTGTGACTCTACATGTTTTAGAGCCTTAGCTATCAGGGGGTCATCCAGCTCCACTACCTCCAGAGAGGGGCGAATAGACGACACGGCATCAGTAAATTTTAAGATGACCCATTGATAAGTCGTCTTGATTCCCCTCTCCAAGTACTCAAGATCGAAGCCCTAGAACTCATTGGAGAGTTTGTAAGCCTCCACGGCATCGACCTCGGCCCTCTTCATGGCATCATCAAGTTCATTCTTGAACTGTACCCCCTGGTTGGTCAGAGCCTCGTCTTTCTCTTTTATGAGATTGTCCTTTAATTTTAGGTCGACCTCATGCTGCTTCACAAGCTCATCCAGGACCCTCGCATGTTTTGTCCTCGTGCTCTCCAACTCGGCCTTGGAAGTCTCCAACTAAGTATTCAAGTCGGCCTTATTCTGAATAGCTCTCTCGACCTCATGAAACTTTTATTGGTTTATAGCCATCCACTTGGTGGCAGATGTGAAGGTGCAGATAGATTGTATAAGATAAAAGAAAATTCATATTAAAGAGCCTAGGGAACAGTTCAAAATATTGGTGAATTAAAAACTGAGAGATGAATAAAATACCTGAGCTAGAGTATGAAGATCGTAATCATAAACCTTGGCCGGGGGCATCTTAGATAAGAATTCATAGTCCGCGATCGAGGGTGCCGAGTACATGGAGGCCTTGGATGCCCTCAAGTTGGCTATAAGGGAGGAAGGTTCGGCCCTCAAGAAGATCAAATTTTGAGACCAATAGGTTCCCATGCATGAAGAGGAGCTGGTCCCCTCAATGTGTGTCTGAGGGACCTCTACTCTTGCCCTTGTTTGAGAGTCAAGATGAGATCCAGCAGGGACTTCTGGCTCCTTGCATTTGTGATTGTCCATGGTCGGCTCTACCTGTGTCAGCCCCACGACCTTTGTCTTTTTGGGAGGCTAATGAGGCTCCTTACCTTTCTTCTTGCCCAGTCCAAACATTAAGCTGGGAGCAGTCATTTCCCAAAGATGATCAGATATATTTTTAGGCCGACCTGAAAAGGAGACGATACATCAGAAATAAGCAGTAATAGCGAGAAAACACTTGGAAAGAAATGGAACAAAAAGTAACTCACATAATTCTGTCAAGGGGACGACCCTCAGACCAGCTTCTTTGAGATAACGAGGGGTCATCAAATATTCAAATTTGGCAAGTCCACCCTCTTTCCCTTGTTCCTTCAGATAGTCAACAATATCCCTCTCATCTAAGTTGAGTCTGGGGTCTGACCGTGCTTTCATTGAGGGGTTAGACCAAGCCCTTGGGACCCTCGAACTTTCTTTTAAAGGATCATCCCCAGTGAGGAATTCCCAATCCCCAGAGACGAAGAAGAATTCCTTCTTCCAATCATGGTTAGAGATTTGTGCTACATGAAGAAGTTTTTTGTGAGACTTCCTCGGCCCTAGATGAAAATACCCTTGGATGAGGAAGTTATATTGTAGAAGGCTATGAACAAGTCGGCTGAGGGCTCATTGATGAAAGCGTTCTTTCAGAGGGAGACATAGTCGAGGATGGTCCTCTAGGACTTTGGAAGAAGCTGAGAAAGAGCAACCCCAAGGGAAAAAAGTATATCAACTACTGTAAGGTGCAAAGGAAACCTAACACCTACCCTAAGTATGTGCTCATAAATGGAAACTTCCCCTTAATTCCCCTGGAAGACCCTCTCATCTGCATTTGGGGCCCTCATATTTACGTTGGGATCTATACCAAAGACGTGCCTCCACAATAAGAGGTTGAGATCCCTAACATATGAGACATAGGCCGAGGCACTAGAAGTGTCAACTTGATCAGTATCAGAATTCTCACTATCGTCCTCAGCCCCCTCGTCCTCGGATCTCTCAACCTCGTCGCCTATCATTGGGCCATCTAGAAAGGCCACCTGGAAAGTAAGAGGGGACAGGGCTGTCATAGGAACAGCCTCAGAATGAACTGTCCCCTCACCCTATCAACTTGGGCTAAGTGTTGATGTCTCTCCTCTCCCAGAAGACACAGCACCCGTTGGTGACGATGCTCTCTCATTCATTTCTCCCTCGCGTGTCTGACACTCGACTGGACAACAGGAAGACCCAAAGGGCTCAGATTTTATAGTTGTGGCAAAAGGAATGGGGAAGATGGGTCATACCCAATTAGGGTCGGCCCCTCATCTTCGCTCGTTCTCTTCCTCTATTCGCCTAATCTCTGTAAAGAATTTCTCCCTCAAAGTTGGAAACTCCTCGGCTAAATCGTAGAGTCTTTTGAGCATTAAGAGGGGGACCCTACACTTAAGGAATTTGTTCAAACAAAGTACAAACGAGTTTACAGTTTGACCAAATTGACTTTTGGATCAAACCTAAATAAATAAAAGGTTTTTATGGGTGGACACTCAAGAACAAGGGGAACAAAGTTCACCGGAGAAGAACACCGGAGAGAAAAAGGAAAGCCCAATAAGTGCCACAAAGAGGCACTAAACCACCACGAGAAGGTGGAAGAAGAATCCTAAGAAGCCTAAAACCTAATATTCATCCCTATAACCGCCACAGGAGGATGGGTTCACACGCTGAAAAAGTATAAACAACAAAGAAAAACTGGAAAAGAAATCCAAAGTAAGAAAGCAAACGAAAATGGAAGATAAAGAGGGAATTAGGGAAGAAAGGTTACCTGAGGAAGAAGAGTGAAAAAGTATAAACAACAAAGAAAAACTGGAAAAGAAATCCAAAGTAAGAAAGCAAACGAAAATGGAAGATAAAGAGGGAATTAGGGAAGAAAGGTTACCTGAGGAAGAAGAGTGAGACTGGGCGAAGCTTGAAACACGGAAGAAAAGGCTAAAATTGTAAATGGTATTCGAACTGATAAAGAGCTAGAGAGAGGAAGCTTACGCGCGAAGAAGAAGAAGAAGAAGAAGAAGAAGAAGAAGAAGAAGAAGAAGAAGAAGAAGAAGAAGAAGAAGAAGAAGAAGAAGAAGAAGAAGAAGAAGAAGAAGAAGAAGAAGAAGAAGGAATGAAATGATTGTTTAAAAAATCATTTAAATACTTTGTTTCTAGTGGGCCCATTAACCAAAGCAGTGCATAGCCCACGAGGAGAAGCATCATTAGGGAACAAAGTTCCAAGCAGAGTGTGCAGCCCCCACATCTGGGACACATAAATGATGATTGACACCTGATAAGATGTCAATCAACTAATGTCACTCATCGAACTAACCACTCAACTGGCATTCAAAGGCAACATTACCCCTCAGCCATCTCAGTAACATCGATGACTAAGGGCTAGGGGTAATTGATATACCAAAACACACCCTCGCCAAGCCGAGGTTACCCTCATCCAGGACGAGGGTCTAACTTTACCGCAGTTCCATTAAAGCAAGGGTCGGCCATGACGACCCTTCAGCATAGGCCAAGCGACCCTATAAGGGGCCGACCTCTCATCATATAGCAGATGACCCTAAGATGGGCTGACCCTTCAGCATAGGCTAGATGACCTTATAGGGGGCCGACCCCTCATCATATAACAGGCGACCCTGAGATGAGCTGACCCTTCAGCATTGGTCAGACGGCCCTGTAAGGGGCCGACCCTTCATCATTAGTCGGACGACCCTAAGAGGGGACGACAGTACGAGGCCCACATTCAATAAAACCCCATTCCAGTATGAACTTTAGCCTCGACCTGACCTCATAGGCCAAGGGTGATAGCATCACAGTGCATGATTTGGGAGATGCGGGGGATAATGCGCGTCGGACTCATATAGCACGTGGACTAGACCGTTATAATAATATCATCCCCTCACATGAGGGAATATTATATCATCATTAATCACAAGTGGCACATCCACGTGTCAGCAGGGAATTGGCTAGATCATTATTCACATGCTCAATGCATGCTTGGGGGTACACTATACCACCCAAGCCCTATATATATTTTTTATATTCAACCTTGCAAAGGGATCGATAATTGTAACCCTAGCTAAAACTCTTCTTGTACACACAGTAAAGTGAGTGTGAGCTTATGAGTATTGTATCCAAGGCCATTAGTGCCCATATTTAGTGGATCACACACTCACATTGGACGTATGCCTGATTAGCTTAACCATTATACATCATTGCCTTCATTCCTCTTATACTCATCCCCTTATATACTTATACGCACATATAACTCTATTAATGCCATTGTTATTACTGTTTGAGCTTAACATCTCTTATCTGGTGGATCTAAATCTTAGCATCATCAGTATCCACATCTGTATCTGCCAAATCCCCGCACTATTCGTATCCGTATCTATATATTCTTGGATAATAATTTCAGATATCATTATCCTTATCCACTCGGATTTCCTGAATTTGGATAATATTCTTATCTATTTTTATTATTTAAGATACATTAGACACTAATTTATTAAATGAATTAAATATATAATTTTCCATGTAAGATATAGAGAATGTGTGAAACATTAAAGTAAATTATAAAAGAAGGTTTGAACATAAGTACTAACGTTTAATGTGCATTTTCTTATTCAGTTATGATAATCCATTGAAATTTGTATCCTCGTCGGTTTCTCTAATGTTTGAACAAAAATGAAGTGAAGCATCATCTTACTTGAAAATTTTAACTCAATTAAAATATTAACTAAGAAAACTAAGAATATATTATAATAAAGATGGGATCCTATTTTTTACCCCTTAAGTTCCTCAAGTGTGTCATTCTCATTTCCTTTATATCCTTGTCGCATTAAGCATTAAGGTAATCACAACTCGCAAGTTAGTAGTAATGCATAAAGATAAATTAAGATATATTAATTTTTTTGAACATACTAATTCACCCAAAAAAAACTTCACCAAAATATTGTACTAAAAAGAGAAATCCATGATTTTATTAATACATGTAACATAAGTTTTTCTTATACACAAAAGTTTCTTCTACAAAAATTTGTCCCCCTAAGACACAAAAATCATAATCTTCAACTTCCAAGGTCCCACAAAGTTGTATTGGACAAGAGTACAGAAAAAAGTATATACAGATTATTAGCATTATCTATTCATTATCACAAGAAGAAGAATGCTAACTAAAATATACAATTAATAACAATATCTGAAAAAGAATTTTCGAGAGCGAGGATATTCATTATCATCATCAACCTTAAAATTTCCTAAAATTGTTACAAATAAATAATAAGTTAGTGTGTGTTTATTGTAACACCCTGTATTTTTGATGATTTAAATAATTATGTGATTAATTATTATTATGGGAATAAATATGCGATTAATTATTGTTGTTGGATTAATTAAATTAAAATGTGAGAAATTAATTTGTTATTAATCCGGATTAAAATAATTATTAACTATCGTGCCAAGGGTTAATACTTATTGTTGTGAACTGTTAAATATTACTGGGTGATATGTAATATGGAATTATGATATTTGATAAATTGTCGGAAGTGATAAATACGACAGTTTGGTAATTTAAGTCTGACATGCGTGTGAGTCGTGTCGGGTTTAATTGAATGGAATAAAAAGAGAAATTATTTATATTAACTCGTATACTCATTTTGAGTGCGCCATTGAGTCCGGGAGGGTCGAGATAGTCAAAATAGTATACCCGGGTGTTTAGTTTGGGTCCCGGGACAATTTTAGGCCTAACCGGCACCCCGAGAGGGCATTATGGTAAATTGTATTTTTGGGAATTGTATTTTTGGGATAAATTAATGGAAGAAAATTAAGAGTAATTATATCAACCTAGGAAAGTCCATTAGGGTTAATAGGTTACACAAATCAATAACGGCCATGGAGGGTGTGAGAGAGAACCAATTTCCAAGAGAGAAGGTTCATTCGGCATCACCTTGCACAACCGTGACCACCAATGCGTAGATCGAGAGGAGAGGAACGCGTGTATACCAACATCACTAACGGATCAGACCGTCATATTCGAGGCAAGTGTTTATTACTTGCTTTCTTTTAGCAATAATTATGCTCATGTTAGTATAGGTGGATTTAATCATGATTTATATGTTAATTGGGTGAAAATTGTAGATTTAAATTATGATTAAGGATTGGTTTAATTAGTGGTTGAAATTCCTTCATGTATGTAGAGGATTAATTACGGAATTGGATTATATATTGATGAACGAATCTGGGTTGATTAGGCTTTTGAATTGGAATTTGGAAAACTAGGGTTCATGTGAATTAATTTGGGGGTTTTATGAAATTATGATGATTAATGACGAATTAAGGATCCTAGGATGATAGAAATGATCTATAACCTGTTAGGGGTTGATGGGTATTAATGATGAGTTGTTGGGAATTGAATCTTAGAGGTTTTTAGGTTCAAAAATGGTGAAAAACGTTGAAGTTTGGTGAAGAAGACGAACAGTGCAATCTCGCGCGATCTCGCGCGAAGTGGTTCAAACGAGATGGAGATCTCGCGCGAAGTGGTTCAAACGAGATGGAGATCTCGCGCGAAGTCGTTCGAGCGAGATGGCATCTCGTTCGAAGCCGCTCGAAGGACACATGGAAGTCGTTCAAACGACAACCCTTCTAGTTCGAGCGACAGAGGGAATTTTTGGGGATTTTTCTCAAAGTCTAGTTTTGAGTTTGCCGATTTATTGGAGTGAGAGAAACGACTAGATAGATAAATTTAAATAAAATGGAATTTCGGGAAAGTATGTGAGAATAAATACTTTAATTATTTCGGTATAGAGAGAGAGTATACCTTGGAGATTACGAGAGAGATAGTAATCTAAATATTTATACTATACGTAGAGATGAGATTAAAATACGTATGAGGAGTATATATGTAGGTTGGAGAAATACCTATAATTTATAATAGGACGTGTGTATGCCTATTATGTAATATTATTGTAAGAGCACTAATGAGTGATAACTCGGGGGTACAGAAACTCTATTGTTAAGTGTACTAATGGTGGTACAAGGATGATTATTGTTAGGCGCACTAATGGGTGATAACCCGGGGGTGCTGGATTATTATTGATAAGTGCATTAATGGGTGCTAACCCGGGAATGCAATATTCTATTATTAGGCGCACTAATGGGTGATAACCCGGGGGTGCTGGATTATTATTGATAAGTGCATTAATGGGTGCTAACCCGGGGATGCAATATTCTATTGTTAGGCGCACTAATGGGTGATAACCCGGGGGTACTGAATTATTATTGATAGGTGCATTAATGGGAGCTAACCCGGGGATGCATGATTTTCTGTATATGTGCACTAATGGGTCTTAGCCGGGGGTGCAGGATTAAGATATATATATATATGTATAGGGATGATGTGACTATATAAATATATATGGACTTGTAAATATTGCTACTGTGTGAAATTAGTAGAATTGGTAGTAATAATAATTATTACATTGCACCAAGCGGTCTTATCCTAAGTGTGCAGGATTAGTGTATATATATAGGGATGATGAGACTATATATATGTATGAGTGTACTTGGGTAACTTTCTACTTTGTGAGACTAGTAGATAAAATGAAAATGAGAAGTGAGATAATCTTAGTGAATAAAATATTAACCATTCAAACGATGTATAATGAAATTTAGTATGTGAGATAAACTACCTGAATAGCGTATTGTATGGGCGATACGGGAATACTACTAGTGAGCATAGTTAGTATTAGTATGGTTTCTGACTAGTTAGACTGGGAGGTATAACAAGGGGGAGATTAGATGTACGTTAGGCGTGCACAATAGACGAGAGGTGAGAAACTCATGTGAGAGTTCGATAACTAACATGCGTATAAGACTTGTTTTAAGAACCAGTTTTAAATACTTGCTAAATCATTTTTACACATCGGGCTCTGACCCGTTTCTTGTATCTCTTCTCTCTTTTGCTATATATATGTATTATATCAGGTGCTCAGCCACAGGAGTATCAGATTTAGAGATTTGGATTGCTTGACGTGTTGCAGCTGTTGTGGAAGCTGTAGGTCCTTGCAGTAGACGCATCTATCCTTTCCATTCAGTTTTATCTAGACTTCTTCTTTAGGGCATATGTCGCCCACTTCTAGTTCTTTCGTCATAGTTATTGTATTCAGTTTAGTTGATGGTTTGGAGTTTTCAACTGAGAGTTTTACTCGGTCTTATTTATTGCAGTAATCAATTCATGTTCAGTATTTATTTACATTCCTATGTGTGGTGAATGGTTTATATTTTAAGATGGAAAGAAATGCATTTACTTGGTTTTATTAAAATTGTAAATGTTTTGACACCTAGCTTAATTATATATTAGGTGATTAATGTGTTAAAAAGTTTTTCGACAGTGATGCTGAGAATCAACCAACTGAATATCATGTTTTAAATTGGTAGAGGACTGATCACCTTATATTTAATTGGGCGGGGTGTCACATTTATGTTTAATAGTAATAACAAATATAAATCTTATTTTGACTTATCCACTTTCTCTCCAACATAAGGCAACCAATCTTTCATAGAAAGAAGAATCTCAACAGTTTCAGAAGTTGAAGATGAACGATAGTAACAGGACTAGCAAAGATATTACACGCCATCTTCGCAACTGTGGGGAACTTTGAGCAATTACTCCTCCACCAATTCAAAATATCAAATGCAAACTCATTATCATCGTTGAGAGGGAATAAAGCATCCTCCAAGTATTATTCTAATTCAGACTTCTTAAGTATAGATGAAGCATTAGAACGCTCCATAATAAACCTTTTAAATCCTCCTATAAAGACAATTCTTGCTTGTTAAATATGGGCAAACATCACTAAAATTTTGTAAAACAGTGCTGATATTGTACATATGTGATATGTGGAGCAAAAAACCTAACAATTGATAGATCAATTTTGCGAAAAACCCAACCCACACAAATTATATATAACCTCATCATTATCCATGGAAACCCACACAAACCAACAAAAATCAAAACCTTTGTGATTCTCATTCGGTATAAAACCGACCAACAAACCCATACAAATTAATGGTGATTTTCGTTCGGGTATAAAACAGACAATTGTGATTTTCGTTCAGGTATAGAATCCATAACAATCGACAAACGATTGGAAACGTTAATGGCGATTTTTGTTTGGATATAAAACCTCTGTGATTGTCATAAAAAAATAATGTACAAACGAAAATTTGAAAGATGGTAAGATATAGATGCTTACCGAGGATGGAGTTGTAGCTGTGTTAATGGTGGCGCCGCAAAGGGTAGGGTTAGGGTGAGTTCTTGCGGGAAGGGAAAAAGAGGAGAAGAGGGAGCGTGCGTTCGTGTTGTCTAGTTTGTGTGTGTATGTGTATGCAGAGTGTGAGTTAAGTTTGTGCATGCATGTTGTTTAGTTTAGTTCAAAGACCAACTTTAGTTTAATTATATATTTATTAATTAATATATAAATAAATATATTAATTAATAAATATATATTTATGTTACGGATACGAATATCCGTTGAAACGGATATCCTCTAATATGAATAGTCCATCTTGGATACGGATTATCCTCCACAAATACTATCACTATCCGTATCCATTTTTTCGGATACTAAAAATGGTTATCCGTATCCTCTCTTTCGGATATTTATTCGAATAAATATCTGCTAAGTTCGGATACAAATAGAGGACGGATTTAGATTTTCGAATATCCATTTTCACCCCTAGTTAATCCCCAACCTTGCATGATTACCAAAGTACGTGGACTTTGATGCTTTTTTGTCTATGTAGGCGTCCCAAATCATTCTAGGGATTCGACTCCTGTTTTGTTTATTTTGCTAGTTTTCTTGTTCACATCATACACATTATACACATGAGTTACACTTTGAGAAAGAGGAGAATCTTATCATAGCCTATGAGATACTGAAAGAGAAAAATGGGTGCCTAACACCTTCCTTTTTGTAACTTAGTCCTCGGACCCTCGGTCTATTTTGTTTTGTATGCATCAGTTTGTCTTTAATACCATTTCTTCAGGGACAACTACATCTTTCGCCTGTTTTATGAAAAATAGGCTAGCGACTCTATTTCATATATTTTCATTCCCTTTGAAAACAACTGATTTAGATCCCGGGGGCCCATAAAGATTGCGCGAGTGGTGAAAATAGGATTTCCCTCCTTGATCCCCATACGTGCCGAGCATTTCCCCTCCTTTCGAACCGATCCCGTGCCAGAGGAATCCTGAATGGCCACAAGAGAGAAAGGAGGAAACACTTGAGTCTGATGAAGAGTGTGACATTAATTTCGATGATATGGCCTTGATCTCTAGAAATTTTAAAAAAAAATCTCAAGTTTAAGAAAAAGAACTCTAAATTTGATAAAAAGAAATTTGAGAAAAGTAAAGTTAATAATGTTGGAAAAATACCAAACGGTCGTAACTTAAATTAATCAAAATGAAAATCTTAAAATGGATAAATCGAACATATTGTTTGAATGTGAGGGTTATGATCATAGGGAAGTCGAGTGTCCCGCTAAGCTTAAGAGACACGACAAGAACAAAACTATTTATAATGCTACTCTAAGGGATACTGATGTCGAGTTGGATGATTCAGTTGATGTTTCACCTCCTGAATGAAATTTAGAGTGTCTATTTGCACAGAAAGATCTTAATATGACGTAGTGGCGATGGTTTAAGTTCATCAAGGATTACCAGTTCATGATCCAGTATCACCCAATGAAGGCTAACATTGTGACAAACATGTTGATCCAATAACCTAGTGGAAGCCTATTAGCTCTCCAGGCGACCGAGTGGGGTTCTATTGAGATGATTGGATATTTAACTAGGGACTTTATGAGTATGCTTACAGTGACTTCATATATTATGATACGTGTGATCAGGGGGAAGACACTGGATGAGATGTGTAAAGGGAAGATAACAAAACTTCTCTTTACCGATGTACCTTTCTTTCCAGTAGGGTCACATAACTGGGTTGTGTTATAAGGGTAGTTCAATGCTACATTCAGATGAGTATTTGAGACACACCGTTATAGAGGAGACACATGGGTCACGTTTTGCAGTACATCCAAGTGGGGATAAATGTTCCAAGATATAAAGCGACAATGTTAGTTGGATGGTATTAAGAGGGATGTGACAAAGTTTGTATCAAGATGCATTATTTGTCAGATGGCGAAGGTGGACCATCAGAAGTTATCCAGTATGATTCAACCTCTACCCATTACTGAATGCAAGTGGGATAGCATCTCGATGGATTTCATCATGGAACTACCTTTTATGCCTCACAAACATGATTTTAATTGGGCGATAGTTGATCACCTTATGAATGTAATGCAATTTTTGGTCATTCGTACTGATTATTTAACTGGGAAGCTTGCACATTAATATGTGGTCGAGATAGTTCGACTGCATAGGGATCCATTATCGATCATTTCAAATTGAGGCCCTACATTTGTGGCACATTTTGGGAGAGTTTTCAGCGGGCCATGGGGACTAAATTGCACTTAGTATGACATACTATCCACATACGGTTATCCCGACTGAGAGAGTTAATCAGGCATTGAATGATATGTTACGGTCATGTGTAATGGACTTTAAGGGAAATTGAGAGACACATTTGCCATTGGTGGAGTTTTAATCTATTAATAGTTACTAGAATTCTATTTCCACAGCTTTTTATAAGGCACTTTTTTGTAGACCGTGCCGATCACAAGTATGTTAGTTGGATCTAGGTGAAGGTAGACATTTGGGACTATAGTTCATCCAAGAGACGACCGAGAATATCAAGTTGATCAGGGAATGGGTAAAAGTAGCTCAGGATAGACATAAAATCTATACCCATAATAATAGGAAGCATATTGAATTTTAGGTGGGAAAATATGTTTTACTGCGGGTTTCCCATATGAAAGGGACGATATGGTTAAACAAGAGAGGAAAATTGACCCCTCATTACATTAGGTCATTCATGATTACAGAGAAGGTGAGGAAGGTTGCATATCGTCTAGCACTTTCGGACCACCTAGATCGGGTGCATAACATGTTTCACGTATTCCTAATTTGATAGTTTTACACCCTAGGGCTGCATAACATCATAGTAATTTGGGTGAGATTGAGTTAAACTCAGATGAATCATATAGTGTGAAACCAGTGAGCATTTTGGATAGGCAGATTCAAAATTTGTGTTCAAAAGAAATACCGTAAGTACGTGTGCAGTGGAATCACCATCATGAGGATGACTCCACTTAAGAGCGCGCGAATTTGATGTGGAAACAATACCCGCATCTATTTTGACTCACGTATAAGAGGTGTTATTATTTTGACTCATGTATATGAGGTGTTATTATTTTGACTGAGGTACATGAGGTGTTATTTATGAATTCTAATGATGAAATTCATTTTGTTAAAGGTAATATCCGATAATTTTAAAGGAATTTAATTGATTAAATAATTAATTAATTATGGATTTTAAGAGAATTTAAATAATTGTTTTAAGTGAAAATTTGAATTTTATAATTATTTAAGTGAAGAATAAAATTTTATTTGTGTTAGTGGAAGTTAAAATATAATTTATGAAAATTATAGAATTCACTTTATGAATTATAAAATTTATTTGATCAATTAATAAATTGTTTGAGCGTAATTATATATAAAAAAGTACGAGATTTAATTGTAATTATAGAAAGTAAATGAACACAAAAGGAATTATGGTTTAAGACATAATAAGGTAGTTACTTGAAGAAAGGTTTAGGGTAAGGGTTATTAAAGAAATAAAGAGAAAGGAATTAAGGTGTAAATAAAAATAATAAATAAATAAGGAAAAAAATTAGAATTAAAATGGGAGAATTTTAAAAAAAATTAAAGCGGCGCCGAAATATCTAAAAAATAGACGCTCTTTTATTCTCTCAATCACCTATAGGTCAATAGAAAATTCCTACTGCATTGTCAATTTCAGTACATAGCTCAACCCAAAAACTTAATATATTTACCACCCAAATTACACCGTTTCTACCCTAAAAAGATAATCTTTTATTCTAGAAAAAAATTATGCTTTTTAGAAGAATTTTTGGGACATCTTTGGATCAATATGTAAAGGACTTTTGGAGGGTCAATTCAACTACATTTCAAGGGGGATTTCTTTTATATATTTAGGGGATTATTGGTATCAACTGAGGAACAATTTTGGAAGGACATTTTCTACAATTCTTCATCATTATTATTTGGGGGTTTTCTTCAATTGAGGTAAGATAATATTACTCTCTCCTGTCATATTGCAAATAGTAATTTCTACCTAAATAGTTTTGATAAATTATAAATTTATGTAGAAATAATTAGAGTTTATCATATATTGACCACACGTACAAAATTATGATTGTTTCAAATATATGAATGAACTAAATTAATGAAATTATATGTTTGATTAATTTATTCTAAATTAATATAATTGAATTGGGTTCGAGAATTATATATTCTTTTTAGAATTTCTCATATGTTTGGAATCACATATTGTAGATTACCCTTTGATGTAAAATAAGGATTTTTGTCTTCTAATTATAATGTAGAAATTGGCTATGGATTATATGTTGAATTCTCATAAAATAAATGTGAAAATTTGGAAAATAAAGAAGGATTATAATTCTGATAAAAAAAAATGTGTGGACAAACCTAAATTCTTAATTGGAATTATGTATTCCTCCATTCTCCACAATGTACTAAAGATTAACGAATTGAACACTCCCATGGATTATTAATAATTTTAGTCCCTTGAAATTATGTTAGGGTAATGGAATTGGGGATATTGACTATTAGGACTAGATTTGGGGATATGAGTTACTAACTCGTGATAAAGAACAAACTCCCCATAAATTATATAATTCTAAATGAAAAAACATAATTGGTATGTTTAGCTTCCATGTATAGCATATACGTTGTTTGCCCTTACACATAAGGGGTGGTGATAAATGATTAAAAGATAATATATACCTCTTAAATATCATTAGACTACACACTACGCATCGTATGTGATTGTGTTATTTTATTGCATGGTTTGGGTTAGATTGATGGTCTTACTATACTATTTTATATAGTAGGAGACGACAAGAAGGGTGTGCCGGTTTGGAGGGAGGGTAGGGGGTGTCAGTTTACTGAGTCTGTGCTCACTAAAAAATGATAGATTTATCCGCTAGTGACCTGGTATATAAGGGGCTAGTCACACTTTATATGGTATACTAGTGACCTCTCAACAAATGGGGACTAGTTCCGATTTATATACTTGTATAAATATGCTTTATGCTTTATAGCATGGTTATGTGGGTTATATTTGACTTGTAAGATTATATTTACTATTTATCTCTTCTTGTATGGGAACTAGTGGGATTTAAATGATAATGTTAAAAACACGATTTAAAGAAAATTACACCGGTAAGGGTAGGGATAGTGAGTAATTTAATAATTTTACAATTACTATTTATACTCGTGACTGATGGTTTGACTACTTTAGTGCACATATATTATGATTTTACGATGAGTATGACCCGTTTCATTTTTCGGGTGCACTAGTATACCCGCCCTAGTTTCTCACTCGAGCATACAATCTTCCATTCCCAGTCACCACCGAGCTTTGGAGAACTAGATGTTGAACCTTCTTTTAGATTTCTTTCATTTATGCTAAGAGTTGCTCCCAGAATTTTATACTCAGTTTTGGGTTTGGGAGATTTAGCATATACTGGTTTTGGCAGACAGTTGTTATATTACTTAATAGTGGTGCTAATTAATTAGATACCTAATATATGATCATTTGAGGATTTCTCATATCATTCTTTATCCTGATTTATCCTTATTCATTAATCCATGTTACATGCTATCGATGATATTAAATTATTTTAACAACCTCTGTAATATTAATTTATATACTTGATCAACCTAATTATTGAAAATTTATGTGGTGTCACATAAGTCTTCTCTGTACCGAGCACAAACCAACGATGTTGTAGAGTCGACTAATAAAATTGTGAAACTGATCATAAATAAGATTATCAAATGATATCGAGATTGGGTTAATCAGATTCAATATGCGCTTTGGAGGTATCGAACCACTATTAGAACACCTACAGGATCCATGACATACTCACTTGTATATGGAATGGAAGCAATGTTGCTAATAGAGATAGAAATCCCTTCCTTAATAGTTCTACTAGAGAACTAAATATCTGAAGTTGATTGGGTAGAGAGAAGATACAAAAAGCTAAAATTGTTAGATGAATGACGACTATTGGCATGCTACTACATGACAGGATGCCACAGACGAATCATTTGGGCATTTAATAAGCAAATTAAATACAAATGAGTTAAATAAGTATACCTAGTATTGAAAAAGTTCATAAAACCCATATGGGATTCCCGAGGAAAGTTTTGTCCCAATTGGATGGGGATATACATGGTGAGTAAGATTCTATTAGGAGGTTCAACTCTCCTAGTTGATCTCAATGGAAAGGAACTAGCCACACCGACTAATTATGATCATCTCAAGAAGTACTATGTGTGTAAAGGAAAAATATTATGCCAATTGTTCTAAAAATAAGAACTACTTACGATTTCATCCTCTATAAATCAAAGAAAATTCCTCGAAACCAATATTAAGTCGAATCTCACTACATAATTGAGGTACGTAGGCAACCCTTAAGGGATCAGTCAATAAAATAACACATTTAGGGGGTAAGTCCTTTTTATTTTTATTTTTATTTTTATTTTTATTTTTATTTTTATTTTTATTTTTATTTTTATTTTTATTTTTATTTTTATTTTTATTTTTATTTTTATTTTTATTTTTATTTTTATTTTTATTTTTATTTTTATTTTATCTCATCTTTTAGATTTGTAAAGAACCAGTTGTAGAGTCATTATGATGGAAAAGAAAGATCTGAGGCCTATAAGGGGACTCATTTTTCGTTAAGATAAATATTTTCAGTATAAACATACATGCATCATCATCATCATAAAAACAACAAGTTACACAAAGATACTTAAAGATAATTACTACCAACACTGTTTGAAGAATCAATGTCCTCATCCACCGAAATGCTCATGTCGCATGAACTACTCCTATCACTTGTATCCATCTAGTTAGCATTCATGTGGTTGAAGAAATTTGTATGTAAGGACAAATTTTTGATAGAGTCAATTTGTATGTAATGGATTAATTCTATACAAAACATTTTGTGTCATTGGTTAGGTTTGGTATTTCCCTTGAAGTGTGTGACGTGTCTAATTGAAGACGTAACAACCAAGATATCATATTCATCATTGTTTCGAGTTTCATGCTTCTTTTTGCTTCATGTTTCGAGGATCTCTCATGTATGAATGCATATATTTTGATCCTTGGAACTTAATATTAAGTGTTAGGATTTTATAAAATTTCTTTTAAAATGATTTTATCCCTTTTAATATTTTTTTGAGAGGTCGTTCGAATGACTTGGTATATCGCTCTAACGAGATAACCTGTCTCATTAGAACAGGCTTCCAACGAACTTCGAACGAGTAATTTATTACCTTCTCTGGAATCTCATTGAAAGTTTCGTTACAAGACGATTCGAATGAGATGAGGTACTTCGTTTAAATGAGATGTACTTCGTTCAAACAAGCCCACAAATTTTTATAGAATTTAAGATTTTCAAAATTTATTTTAATCCTTATCTCATTTTTAGCAAACCTCTTAAAAGTTGGAGTACAAAGTAGCATCTTTCTCAGAGATTTTTTCATTGTTTTTGAGTTTCCAAACTTTTCCAAAAAAACTATCCGATTTTACCCAAACATTTAGTCTACACCCAAACAGTTTTAGATCCTAGATTCATTGTATTATGATTTGAGATATAGTTTGTTGGCACCAAGGGTTATTCTCCACATATTTATGAGAATCGTTTTATATGGTGGACTCTGTATTTTTTTTACAAATGGTGGACTCTATGGTGTGGTGTTGTGATGAAGAAGAAGGGGATTCCGTGTTCAGGATTCGTAGACAGTAGCTGAGCTATTCAGTGGATATCGAGGCGCATGTGGACTCATACATTGTGGCAGTTGCGTGGGTGATATAAAATATTTTTCATCGTGGAGGAGAGGTTGAATATCGAAGAAGTATTAAGGCTTGTGAGGTGTCGAGTCATTGTGTAATTCATTTGTCGACTTCTGTAAATCCTTTATAATTGAATTTTCATGGTTGGGCCGTCCGAGTTTTTTTTTCATTTGGATTTTCCTCATACATTGGTTATTACGACTGATTTACTTATTTTATCTTATACTCACCTATATGCATGTTTAGGTTAATATAAAATTGATTAATCGATTTAATCACAACTTGTTTAAAAGTGGTGTTAAGTTAGATTTGGGTTAAATTATTAAAGTTTAATTTTAATTTAAAAAAATTAAAAATTGGCTTTTGTTTATACCATTCAGTATATAATGTAAGACAATGATTTATAATTTTTATTGCTCCTATCTTTGATATTTTGGCATATCCCATTACAAATTAAACTTGTGAATTGAACACTACATCCGTATTGCCTCCACGATCATTTGAAGACATGATAATGATCGTTTGTAGGGTGCTACGGTTTTTCAAAAATAGACTTGCGATCAGGTTATCATCAATTGAGGGTGAAGGAGAGTGATATTTCTAAAACTGATTTTCGTACTCGATATGGTCATTTTGAATTTATGGTGATGCCTTTTGGAGTGACTATTGCTCCAGCTGTATTTATAGATCTTATGAACTGGGTACTACATCCTTTTATCGATTCATTTGTGATAGTTTTTATTGATGATATTCTGATTTACTCACTGATACGGTTGAACGTGAAAAGCATCTCAAAATTGTTTTGAATGTGTTGAAAGATAAGCAGTTGTATGTGAAATTATGAACCGGGTACTACATCCTTGTTGCTATTGTGTTTGCTCTGAAATTATGGCATCATTATTTATATGGTGAAGTATGTGAAATTTTGACTGGCCATCAAAGTCTCAACTATTTATTTCCTCAAAAGGAGTTGAATTTGATGTAGAGGCGGTGGATGGAGTTAATTAAAGATTATGATTGTACAATTCACTACCACCCCAGGGAAGGAAAATATAGTTGTAGATGCTTTTAGTAGAAAGGCTTCGATCAGGTTATCTTGTGTTCAATGTGATAGAGTTACCCATGTTATGGAGTTGAGATTGATGGGAGTGGAATTTCAGCTAACAGGTCGGGATAAATTCTTTGCTCATGTAAGCGTGAGACCTTTGTTAGCTACCCATATTCGTGATTTGCAAAGTCAGGATCCTTTTCATGAAAAGAAATGACAAGGTGTCCGAGATGGTAAGTCTGACGATTTTTGTATTGTTAATGATGGCACTTTATTATATAAGCAGTGATTATGTGTGCCTAATGTGGATGAATTGAAAGAGAAAAATTTTTATGAGGCTCGTAATTCAATTTATACTACACATCCTGGTAGTACTAAAATGTATAGGGATTTGAAGGAGCATTATTAGTGGAATAATATGAAGAAGGAAATAGCTGATTTTATTGCTAGATGAGTTATATATCAGCAAGTGAAAGTGGAAATCAGAAACCTATGGGTTTGCTTCAGCCATTACAAATACCGAAATGGAAATGGGATCATGTAACGATGGATTTTATGGTTGGGCTTCCTCGATCTCAGAGGGAGTCAGATTCGATTTGGGTAGTGGTGGACAGATTGACCAAGTCAACTCATTTTCTAGCAGTCAAGACTACGTATATAGTTGATACATATGCGAGATTGTATATTAATGAGATTATTCGATTGCATGAAGCACCTATTTCTATTATTTCAGATAGGGACCCTACATTTACATTCAGATTTTAGGATAGTTTACAGTATGCTATGCGTACTAACTTAAAGTTTAGTACATATTTTCATCCTCAGACGGATGGGTAAACTAAAAGAAACATATAGATTTTGGAGGATATGCTTAGAGCTTGTGTGGTAATTGGGATAAATATTTGCCTTTAATAGAATTTTCATATAACAATAGTTTTCAATCAACTATTGGTATGGCGCCATATGAAGCATTGTATGGTAGACAGTGTTGTACACCGATATGTGGGGGTGAAGTTGCTGAAAGGAAGATAGAGGGTCCAGTGTTAATTGAAGTCACTACTGAGAAAGTGAAGATTATTCAAGATAAAATGAGAACATCTCAAAGCAGACAGAAAAGTTATACAGATAAATGGCGAAAAGATTTGGAATTCCAGAAAGGGGATTCTGTGTTTCCTCAGATATCATCATGGAAAGGAGTTATGAGGTTTTGAAAGAAATGGAAGTTAAGTCCAAGCTATATTGGACCTTATAAAATTCTTGAGAAATCCGGAATGGTTGCCTACAAGTTAGCATTACCACCAGAGTTAGCCTGATTACATGATATTTTCCACGTTTTTATGTTAAGAAAGTATGTAGCGGATCCTTCATGTGTATTGGTGGAACATCCTATTGAATTGAAGTAAGACTTGAGCTATGTGGATGAACCACTTGATATCGTGGATAGAAAAGAACAAATATTGAGATCCAAAGTGATCCCACTTTTGAAAGTTGTGTGAAAAAGGCATTCCATGGAAGAAGATACATGGGAGAGCGAGGATAGCATGAAAACACGATATCCATATTTGTTTGATGTGAACAACCAAGGTATGCAAATTTTGGGGACGAACTTTCCTAATGGGGGGAGAGTTGTGACAACCGGATATAATTATGATTAATTAGTCTTTGAATCATGCTTAGCTTATGTTATATATGTAATGTGTTATTAATATATAAATTTTAGATAATTATGTTTAGTCTGATCCTACTTTAATAAAGCATGCAATATCGAATTAGTCACACACACAAAATTTTGAATCTTTCGATAGGAATGTTCAAGTTGGAGATAATTTTTCACCATCATAATATAATAATTGACTTGAGGTGAAAACTATATAGTTTTAAATATATGAATTAGGTTTGTAACACAATAAGCGGTGTGTAAAACAGAGGTTTGAGTAAAGAGTTATGCTGAAATTACAAAACAGGGGAAAATATGTCCATTTGTTAAGTAGTATTTTGTCTTATTAGTATAAGAAATGGTTGGTTTTGATTGGTTGGAAAGGGACCTCCTCCTTCAGAATATTTCATCCATGAAAGATTTTTACCTTGAGGAAGGAGAATAGGGAAGTTTAGGAAGAAAAAAACGAGGAGAAAAATTGGAGAAAATCCTAAAAATTTACGTAAATGTTCCTAAGGTAATTCTCCCCATCTTGTTATTTTTCTGGTATTACTGATTTATATGATATAAATCTTCATTTTTTACTAAACTTTAAGTCCTTGATGTATATGTATGGTTAGATGCAAGTTTAAGCTAAGTTGAATCCGTAAACCCTTAAAATTGCTTCGTTTAGAAACCTTGTATATTCCAACTTCTATATACTTTCGTATACTTATTCAAATTGAATAATTTCAGTTGGAGATTAAAATAGACTCATATATGTATTGCATATCCAAAAAATATGAAAAATTACAAAGAAATGAATCTTCGGTGATAGTTTAAAGTTTAGGTATAGAATCTGCCCCAAAAGAGTATATATGCACACCACGTGTTCGATGTTTTGCTTAACATAGAAAATGAACCTTAAAAATTATGAAAACCTAATTTTGTGTTATTCAATATGTATACTAAAATTGGGTGGAATATACTAGAAATTTATAATGTACAAAAATTATGAAAATTCCTGGAAGTTGACTGAATGATAGAGGAACCTATAGGGTAGATTAGCTATGTAGTAAAGAAATGGGTATATTTTGCTCTAGGAAACTTGAAATGATGTATCGTCTTTTGTATCGGGAACGTAATATGATAAGGAATGGATTACCAAGAAGAAATTAAAGTATGTATGGACTATGATTTATATATGTTAAATATCTTAACATGAATTTAGATGGAACTTCATTTATAATAAATGGTTTGAACGGAGTCATATGATGCTTATGAATTGAGTTATGTTCGAGTTATTGTTTGGATTGTTAATATTCTTATGATGATACTAATATTGTAAGAATAATAGGAAGGGGAGAAAAACCGATTAAATAAGATCTAGACAAAGGAAAGGGAAAAGCCTAACAAGTTCTCAAGGTGAGTGTACTTGTGATTATTTCATATATAGATATGAAAATGATATGTTGGATTTCAATATAGCTCTAAGAGCATGATTGGTTTGACTACTTCGGTATTAAAGATTTGTTTGGATATTCAAATATCTAGGATTTACTTGGATCTTATGATCTAGGAATTGTTTGGGTCTTATGATCCAGGATTTGAATTGGACAATGATCCAATGATTTGTTTTGTCTTATGATAAGGATTTGTTGGAACTTATGTTCCAGAATTTGTTATTGCCAATGGGCAGGATTGTTTGGATTTTATATCCACAGATTTAATATAGAGTTGTTATTTCATTATAGGGAATGAGTACCTTACTCAGCTTAATGCTTAATGTATATTATATTTAACCTTTCAGGTTTGTACGCTTCCAGCTAGGATACCATATGATCGATTATTTTGAGATCTGCACCGTTAAGAAGAGCTGGGGTTTAAATATGGGAATTTTGTTACTGTCACACTGAGGATTTCACTACACTCACACATTATACATATTACGTTAGAGTGGTTTAACTTGATAACTGTAATTGTTAATCGTAGTATTGTATGCTTGCTTAATTATAACTCTGATGTTAATTTTGTTATGATACAAAGAATAATATTGTGTTCATTATGTACATCATGCATGAGAAGGTTGATAAATGAATTATTTTTCAAATGGGATGAAGATTATAATTTACTTGATATAAAAATAAATGATTAAAAATGGATTTGGGTTTAGCGTGTGACAATTAGTGGTATCAGAGAATCTATGTTATTAATTATGGACGTGTGTGACGATTAGATGGCAGTTATTAAGTTGATTTGATATTTATGAATTGTTTATGTATAAACCAATAGTTTAGTATTGTAAACTGTTTATATTGTTTGTTAGAATTTTGTTATATTACACATAATTACAGGTGGAACCTGGAAATGAAAAACATAGAGAAGATAGAGTAGTTTCTCGTACACACGAGGATACTGAAATTGAATAGTGTGTTGAAGGAAGGGCTAAAGAGCACGATCAGCCTACAGAGATGCATATAATGGCACAGGTGATGCTGAGGATGGAAGAACAACGGGAAACAAATATGCCATTAATGGCAGAACAACAGACTAGATATCTAAAATAAAAGACTGCAGCCAGAATTGAGAAAGGGGTAAGGAAGGAAATTAAAGACACATTGTATGAAAAGATCCTAAAGTTGAATCCTACAGAATATTCAGGGTCAGTTGAACCTACAGAAGTTGAGATATGGGTTAGAGATCTTGAGACTATATTTGTAGTTATGAAAGTTCCATATAATCATAAGGTAAATTTGGTTGTGCCTAGACTGAAAGGAGAGGCTAAATATTAGTGGAAAGCCAGCAACCATTTGATGCTCAGAATGGAAGGTACTGATGTTATTACTTGGGATGAATTTATTAAAAATTTGTGTGTTAAGTATTTTACAAAAGTTTATAAGAGGGAGAAGGTTAGGAAATTTATAAATTTGACCCAAGTGAAAATGTATGTGAGGGAGTATGAGGCTAAATTTACAGTGTTGTTTAGATTTGCTACTAAGTATGTGGAGGATGAGGAAGAGAAATATAGTAAGTTCCAAGATGGGCTGATTGGGCCGATTCAAAATAGAGTGGCCACTTATGAGTTAGAAAATTATGCTTCTCTGGTGAACAAAACCACGATAGCAGAAAGGCAAATGAACCAAGGGGTGGAGAGTAGAGAGAGTTTTAATAAAAGTAGATTCGACACATCTCAATCTAAGGGAGGTGAGGGTGGAAGTGTTAAGATGGAACCTCATAAATTTCAGAGAGGTTGTAATGATAGTGGTAGAGGCCAAGGGAGATTTGGTAGAGATACCGGGGGTGGAGGATCTTTAGGTTCAGTTAGAAATCCAGAAAGGGGTGAGTCCCCATTGAGAGTTGTTATAAGCTTCTTTTGTAAAGAGGAAGGGCATTACAAATCTGAGTGTCCTAAGATTAAGGGACTGGAATGCTACCATTGTCATCAAGTGGGGAATATTAAAAAGAATTTTTCGCAGTTAGCAGAGACTCCAACAACACCCAGTGAAGCAGCAAGCAGAATGTTACCTTCGGGCAGTGGAGTGAGGAGTGTGGTAAAAGGAGAAGCTAGTGGTTTTAGGCCAGGTGGATGAGTCTTTATGATGAAAGAGTCTCAGGTTACTCCGACTGTGGTGACAGGTACACTTTCTGTTACTAATAGAATTGCTTATGTTTTTATTGATCCTAGTTCCACACATTCTTTTATGTCATATGCTTTTGTTATATATCTTAATAGACCATGTACTCGTTTAGATGGGGGTTGGGTATTTCCATGCCTATGGGGGGATGTGATTGTAGCTGAATATGTTTTTGTGATTGTGTTTTGACTGTGGGGGTTAGAAATACATTTATAGACTTACTCCCATTGGATATATCTGATTTTGATATAATTCTGGGAATGGATTGGTTATCAAAATAGCATTCATCTATGGATTGTTTCCATAAAGAAGTTGTTTTTAATATGCCTAGTGAGTCTAAATTTAAATTTGTGGGGGAAAGGAAAATTGTTCCCAGTTGCATCATTTCTGCTATTCAAATGAGGAAATTGTTGGGTAAGGGTTGTGAGGATTTTATTACATATGTTCTTGACACTAAGAATGGGGTTTATAATTAGTTGATGTTCCTACTGTACGGAATTTTTCAGAAGTGTTTCCTAGTGAGTTGCCTAGGTTACCTCCAGATAAAGAAGTTGAAATTAGTATTGAATTAGCACCGGGGACAACCCCTGTTTCTATGGCACCGTATAGAATGGCACCTTTTGAATTGAAAGAACTCAAGATTCAGTTAGAGGATTTACTTGAGAGGGGGTTCATATAGCCTAGTATATCTCCATGGGGTTGTGAAAAATAAAGATAGTACTATGCATTTGTGTATTGATCATAGGCAACTGAATAAAGCTAAAATTAAGAACAAATATCCTTTACCTCATATAGATGATTTGTTTTATCAGTTGCATGGTGCTAAGGAGTTTTCAAAAATAGACTTGCGATCAGGTTATCATCAATTGAGGGTAAAGGAGAGTGATATTTCTCAAACTGATTTCGTACTTGATATGGTCATTTTGAATTTTTGGTGATGCCTTTTGGAGTGACTAATGCTCCAACTGTATTTATGGATCTTATGAACCGGGTACTACATCCTTTTGTCTATTCATTTTTGTTAGTTTTTATTGATGATATTATGATTTACTCATGTGATATGGTTGAACGTAAAAAGCATCTCAAAACTATTTTGAATGTATTAAATGACAAGCGGTTGTATGCTAAGTTTAGCAAGTGTGAATTTTGGCTATCACAAGTTGTATTTTTAGGCCTTATTATTTCTGGGGATGGTATATGTGTTGATCCTAAAAAGGCAGAAGATGCAGTAAAATGGGAGAGGCCCAATAATGTGACTGAGGTGAGGAGTTTTCTAGGTTTGGCTGGGTATTATTGAAAAACCGGAGGAATGCGGTGTGTGATACCGATTTAAAATTAATTTGAAACTTTCTAAATTGTCACACTTATATAATTAGAGTCTATATAAACCAACACAATTCAGCCCTTAAACATGCACCTACGGGTGTGCGTGTGTCAAACCATAAATAGATAAATCATGCGACACAAAATTAAGGAAAAATCCCCGAAGGACAAAACCTTTTATTTTTAGAATGTAAGGACACAAATTTCCAATTGAGTCCTCTTATAGTTTTGGCTCAATTCCGGACAAAAACATGTATTCATAGGATTTTATTTAATTGTAATATTCAAGACCTATGAAGTGTTTGTTGAAGACGTAGCGGCAAAGAGTATAAAGCATCATCAACATGCCGTAGTTTATGTGCCTCGTTTGCACGTCATCAACTTAGGTTCCATGCTCCCAAGGTATGAATGTATTTATATGTATATAGGAGCTTGGAACAATTTGTATTGGGTGTTAGGTGAATTAAAACTGCATTTTATTTTTCAGAAAGAATCAATTAGAAACTTAAAAATAAGTATACAAAAGTTTCTGGTCCAAAATCGAATTTTTCAATCTTTCTGTTTGTTCGTTTGAAATGTCGTTCGAACGAGTTTTTTCGTTCGAACGAGTTTTGTCGTTCGAACCAGGTTCGTTCGAACGAGTTTTGCCAACGACCCTAACTGGACAGTCGTTCGATATGTCGTTCGAACGAAGGTTCGTTCTAACGAGGTATCTAACGAACCTCTAACGAGCCCAGGCTGGTCACTCGTTAGAAGTCTCGTTCGAACGAGAATCACGTTCGTTCGAACGAACTTCCAGCGGGAACAGTTATTTGGCAGTTTTTTGCAGTTTTTCCCCACTCTTCCACTTGGTTTTCAACCAACCTTTTTCATGCTTAATTATGTGCGGGAAACACATTTTCCAAGACAACTTTTCCTAACTTTTCCATTCCATATCCAACTCTTAGAGAGAGTTTGAGAGAAAATTTAATTAGGGAAAATGTTCATGTTTTTGAGTGTTAATTTTTAATGGAAAATTCATACACACTCTAGTTTACACCCATTGTTGTTTATTCCAAGCTCTATATATACATATCCTTACTTGGAGTTTTTGGCACCGGTTTTCTCTACCGAATTCAAGAGACGTTTCGGGTTTGCTTCTATACCCCATCACAAAGAAGACCCTTGTTGAGATTCTACCCGTTTGGAGAAAGGCTCCATGATTCGGGTGACGGTGACCGTTTAAAGTCCTATCGGTGTATTCCGAGACCACGGTGGAGCTCCGTTGGTTATCCGCTAATTGGAGGTTGATACAAGAAGGAGCATCACGGCTTGAGAGGGTTCGAGTTTAGGAAGTAAGTCTTTTGTCTTGTATTTTGTAATACCGTTTTTAGTGGATTTGAGGCTAGGGTCGTCCCGAGGTTTTTTCCCGTTAGTGGGTTTTTCCTCGTATATCGCGGTGTAATGTGACCTTGTTTATTTTGTCTTGCACAATAATTTAGAACGCATGCTTAGGATAATTTCAAGATAAAATTTGGTTTTACATTCACACTAATTTAAATTGGGACTTTAATTTAATATTGGATTAAATTTGGTTTATTCAAGTCTCTTGCATTAATATGGTTTCGCCTAACTTTGAATAATTGTTAATGATGACTTCGGCAAATTCTAGGACTTGAATTATGTTGTTTTAATTTGTTTCTCATGATATTAAAACCCGGCCTTGTGTTGTTTTGTTGAACCATCACTTGTATTCAACGCTTCCACATTCATTTGTTTTGAAAAGGAAATTATTATATATTCTAATTGGGACAAAACTGCGTTTTCAAATTGGTATCAGAGCCAAAAACAATAAATTATTTCGTTAAAGATCCTTTACTTTTTGGCTAAATATGGATTTTTCCCCATTTTCAAAATTTCCTATTTTTGATGGTTCTAACTACGCGTATTGGAAAGCGCGAATGAAATCGGCACTTAAATCTATTGATGAACGTGTTTGGATGTCTGTTGTTAACGGTTGGACCCCACCAACACATTTAATTGAAAATGTACATGTTCCCAAACCCGTTGATAGATGGACTGAAAATGAGTTTAAGCTAGCAAACTTTAATTCCCGAGGTTTAAATGCCTTGTTTAGCGTTGTCGCACCGGATGAATTCCGACGTATTATGACGTGTGAAACCGCTAAAGAAGCTTGGGATATTTTACAATTAACTCATGAAGGAACTAGTGTCGTTAAAGCTTCAAAACTCCAAAACCTCACCACTCAATTTGAAACTATCAAAATGGATGAAAAAGAAACTTTTGATAAATTTTATGCTAGACTTTCTGATATTGTCAATTCATCCTTTAACTTGGGAGAGAAAATACATGACGACCGTGTAGTAAAGAAAATTTTAAGGTCCCTACCCGATAGATTTATTCCAAAGGTGGCCATTTTAAATTCTTTACCCACTTTAGCCTCTACGAAATCAGAAGAGCTTGTAGGTGATTTACAAACCTATGAACTGGATATATTTCCCTCTAAAACTGAAAAGAAAATTGAAAAGGGTGTTGCTTTAAAAGCCCGAAAAGAGGTCAAACAAGTAGTAGAGAGCGATAGTGATAGTGACTCGGAAGATATGGCTTTGTTTGCTCGTAAATTTAGAAAATTTCTTAAATTTAACAAAGATAAAGTTAAAAATGATTTTAAGAAATTTGAATCTTCTAAACATGATAAAAACGAGAAGATTTCTAAAGCCGATAAGATCCCTAAACCTAGTAATGAAAATATTGATAGGGACGAGTCTAATAAATGTTTTGGTTGTGAAGGTTATGGCCATAGGGCTTTTGAGTGCCCCACTAAACTAAGGAAAGAGGGTAAACGACCCATTTCATATAATGCGACCCTTAGTGATAGTGATAAGGAAGAGAAGCCCGAATCCCCCACTAAGAAAAATTTTGTGGCTTTTATGGCACATGTGAGTGATAATGAGAACTCATCGGATGATGAAATTATAGCACATGCCACTTCCAAGGTCATTGTACATGATTCTCTTATTTTTGATGATAGTAAGAGTGAAAAAGAAGAAGAGAGTGAAAATTAAGAAGAGGTTGATATGAGTGAACTTCAAAATGCTTTTCATGAATTATATAAAGAATCCATTAAATTGAAAAGAGCTAATTTGAAGTTAGAAGCGAGTTTAAGAGAGAGTGTCAAGGTCATTGATGAAAGTGCCTTAATAGAAGACCTTAGGACACATGTGAGGACTCTTCAAGAGAAGCTTGAATATGTAGAAGGCGAGAGAGATAGCCTTAGGGGTTTAATGGAATCCTTGAAAAAGGAGCTTCTTGCTTTTGAAGAGCGTAATTCTTTACTAGAATCTAACATTGTTGAATTGGAAAATAAATTAAAAGATTCTAGTAATGTCAAATTTGATTTGGAGTGTCGTTCGGAAAAACTAGATAAAATGTTAGGAATGGTCCAAATTAAAAATGACACTTTTGGTTTAGGCTTCAATTCTTGTAATGATTTTTACCCTAAAGTCAAAACCAATGTTTTAGGAGAATCTTCTAGGAATGCATTTAATGATCACTCCTTAGATAAATCTTTTCGACATGCTCTTACTTGTACACATTGTGGTCGACAAGTTCATCTTAGGAAATTTTGTTTAGATCTTAAACGAATTCCTAGAAAATCCCATAGTAAAGTAACCACGATAGCTAATGTTTCTACACCCCAAGATAGTAATTCTTCATTAATCTGGGTTAGGAAATCCGACTTGGTTGCCTTACAAAATAGGGATTTTGATTCTCATTTACTTACACATGCCTCCTCCCTTGCTAAATCTAAAGGATAATTGTGTTAGCGTTTGTACTACATGCTATATTCATATGCTAAATGTATGCTTGTTTAGTCATTTTCTAGTCATTGCCTTATTTCATATCACATGCTAGAAACTATGACTTGTTTATCTTTTTGTATTATATTTTGTGTTTGAATTGACTGCATAATATAAAAAGATTTTTTGTTTATCATTTGTGTTTTATTTATTTCATTTAAGCTTAATGAAAAATACAAATGCTTTTTGTTTAGTCTTTTGAGTATATATCTTTATTTTTGATTAAAATTTTAAAAACTCAAAAAGATTTTGTTTGGTGTGTATTTTTGTTTGACACACTTTATGTGGCATATACTTGTGTTTGAATCCCATCATTTATGCTCCCACGTGGCTAGAACTTTTGGTTTAGATTTTCAATCCTTACAATGTTCTTTACCATGTTTTATATGGAGTAGTTGGATTTTGTATTGTTCAAATGGATTCTATTTCTATATGCCTCTATTCACACATGCACGAGCTCTTTTGAAATCTTAATGTCACATGTTATATTTGAGCTTTTTGAGATGTTCTCCTATCAATCTAGTCATCTACATATCTATGACCTAGGAGGACTAGTGCATGTCAAAATCCGTTGCATGTGAGATTTGTGAGAAAAATGAAAACATGATAAATTAATATATGCACGGGGAAGGGCTCCGAAAGGATGAATTAAATCCTTTGCGATTGTAAGCCACAGTTGATTGGATCTAAAAGAAATACGTGATCCAAAGGCCTAAAAACAGAATATTTGGCATTCAAAGAAAGCAATTGCCAAGGCCTATGTTTGTTTGATATATTCATTCAAAAACAAAAGAATATATATGCTTATTGAGGGAGAATTGGATGGTATATCAACGGTTTGCACAATGTCCGTTTATCCTAGTTGTCTTTAATGTCATGACTCTATTTGGTTTGTAGAATCATCATCATGCTAGGCTTGTATGCATTGTGTATGTTTGTTCATTGAGTTCAATCTTTATATTGTCACATGAGGTTATATTTAACTGTGATGAATTTTGCAATCAAATGAGAACTCCGTGAACGTTTCTTAAGTGTTTGGGTCTAAATTTAATTGTTGCTTGTTCACACCCCTACACTTCCGTTTCCATATGACACATTTTTGCCATACGAGTGTGCAAACTTATTGTATTTTGTGTCATGTGTGTGTTTATATCTATATATATATGCAAGTGATTCATTGATATATTTCTAGTATATATATATATGATATTTGTATGTCTTTGCCTTGTTTTTAATTGCCCATATGCTTTCATGTCTTATCACTTTAAGCTTTCAGTTGCTGTTTCTTAGTTATTTATCCTTTGCCTATTCCCGAACAAAAAGGGGGAGAATGATGATAGGGGGAGAAATGTTATCTAATCCTATTATTATCGTATCTTCGTTTGGGGGAGATTTATCTTAGGGGGAGACGTCTTTCTAAGTAGGTCATGTGTTTAAAGGGAGAATTAATTTAGGGGGAGTAATTAATTAATTGCATTTAATACTTTGATATTCCCTATGCATTTGATGAGTTTGCTTAAGTGTGCAGGAATTATTCTATAGCGGCATCTTTCTATGGCAAAGCGTTTGATCCTTGGGTTGAGTCAAGATTGGGCGGGTTATGTTTTGAGTCTAGTAGAGCTTGACGGCCCTTTAGGATTTTTGTTTGGTTTTTGTCCCGGAATAGCCAAAGGGGGAGATTTGTAAGGACACAAATTTCCAATTGAGTCCTCTTATAGTTTTGGCTCAATTCCGGACAAAAACATGTATTCATAGGATTTTATTTAATTGTAATATTCAAGACCTATGAAGTGTTTGTTGAAGACGTAGCGGCAAAGAGTATAAAGCATCATCAACATGCCGTAGTTTATGTGCCTCGTTTGCACGTCATCAACTTAGGTTCCATGCTCCCAAGGTATGAATGTATTTATATGTATATAGGAGCTTGGAACAATTTGTATTGGGTGTTAGGTGAATTAAAACTGCATTTTATTTTTCAGAAAGAATCAATTAGAAACTTAAAAAATAAGTATATAAAAGTTTCTAGGCCAAAATCGAATTTTTCAATCTTTCTGTTTGTTCGTTTGAAATGTCGTTCGAACGAGTTTTTTCGTTCGAACCAGATTTCGTTCGAACGAGTTTTGTCGTTCGAACCAGGTTCGTTCGAACGAGTTTTGCCAACGACCCTAACTGGACAGTCGTTCGATATGTCGTTAGAACGAAGGTTCGTTCTAACGAGGTATCTAACGAACCTCTAACGAGCCCAGGCTGGTCACTCGTTAGAAGTCTCGTTCGAACGAGAATCACGTTCGTTCGAACGAACTTCCAGCGGGAACAGTTATTTGGCAGTTTTTTGCAGTTTTTCCCCACTCTTCCACTTGGTTTTCAACCAACTTTTTTCATGCTTAATTATGTGCGGGAAACACATTTTCCAAGACAACTTTTCCTAACTTTTCCATTCCATATCCAACTCTTAGAGAGAGTTTGAGAGCAAATTTAATTAGGGAAAATGTTCATGTTTTTGAGTGTTAATTTTTAATGGAAAATTCATACACACTCTAGTCTACACCCATTGTTGTTTATTCCAAGCTCTATATATACATATCCTTACTTGGAGTTTTTGGCACCGGTTTTCTCTACCGAATTCAAGAGACGTTTCGGGTTTGCTTCTACACCCCATCACAAAGAAGACCCTTGTTGAGATTCTACCCGTTTGGAGAAAGGCTCCATGATTCGGGTGACGGTGATCGTTTAAAGTCCTATCGGTGTATTCCGAGACCACGGTGGAGCTCCGTTGGTTATCCGCTAATTGGAGGTTGATACAAGAAGGAGCATCACGGCTTGAGAGGGTTCGAGTTTAGGAAGTAAGTCTTTTGTCTTGTATTTTGTAATACCGTTTTTAGTGGATTTGAGGCTAGGGTCGTCCCGAGGTTTTTTCCCGTTAGTGGGTTTTTCCTCGTATATCGCAGTGTAGTGTGACCTTGTTTATTTTGTCTTGCACAATAATTTAGAACGCATGCTTAGGATAATTTCAAGATAAAATTTGGTTTTACATTCACACTAATTTAAATTGGGACTTTAATTTAATATTGGATTAAATTTGGTTTATTCAAGTCTCTTGCATTAATATGGTTTCGCCTAACTTTGAATAATTGTTAATGATGACTTAGGCAAATTCTAGGACTTGAATTATGTTGTTTTAATTTGTTTCTCATGATATTAAAACCCGGCCTTGTGTTGTTTTGTTGAACCATCACTTGTATTCAACGCTTCCACATTCATTTGTTTTGAAAAGGAAATTATTATATATTCTAATTGGGACAAAACTGCGTTTTCATAGAACTTTGAAGAATTAACAAGACCATTGACTTACATACAACCTGATAATCGCCCACAAGTATAACGCGTGGTGTCTTCGTCAAACCTCCAAAGCAACAGCTAGAAATAACGTCGGCTGGAATCTACCGCAAGAACTCCAGGTGGTCAGCAATAAAGAAGAAAACGATTTCTTCCCAATTGTGAACTTTATAAGGACTCCCTCCACAATAGCACGCAGCTCTCCGGTTGTAGAGTTCTCCCCACAAAGATTAAACCACAGCAAAGGTGTGTTCTTCAACACCAAAATAATTCACTAAAGCATATTGGGATTTTTGTGAATATAAACAAAGAGGGATTAAACCCTAAAAGAAGAAGTGAAAAAGAATTATGCTTTCGCAGTTTTTCTATTTTATAAAATGCTGGGACTTCTTTAAAAAATGATATCATTTAATGAGTATTTATAATAAAAATGCGCCGCCTCGAAATACGAGCTCGTTCGGACGAGATAAGGATCTTGCGCGAACGAAGGACAAATGTCTTTTGAACGACATCGCGCGACATTGCCATGTTGTTCGAATGATGTACATATGTCGTTTGAACGACTGTTGCGTCAAAGAATTAATATTTTAATGCCCGCTTCAATACTTAGAAAAAATACTCATTCTCAAATTTTGACAAAAAAGTCTGCTCCAACACTTAGAAAATATTTTATAAAAAATATCCCAAAAGCTCTAAGTGTAAAGTTAAGGTATTTAAAACATAACCTTACCAAAGTAAACTTTGCGGAGTCTTTTTGATGAAGAACTTGATTAATTCGGATCCATCTTGATGTAGGTTTCTCTTGAATGCTCTTCGAAGGTGTAGCAGTATATGACATAAGAAATTGATAACGGACTTATAAAAATATGTCCTTACAAATCTCCCCCTATGTCTATGTCGGTACATACATAAAAAATCTGAATTATCAAAAACCAAAATGCCTATACAAATCTACCTTCCCATGAATAAATTTTCAAGTTCTCAAACTATTCTTCAAAAATCTTCATCAAATTTCAAAGTTTTTCTCATCAGGGTGTGTAACATCATGATCTTCAATCTTTGTACCTAAACACATGAGATAAAGCAAAAACCTTCGTGACGCATCGAGTTTGAAATGATATAAGAATAAATCATTAGTAAAAAAATCTCCCCCATAATGCAAAAACTCCCCCATGACATGATAATTCTTTCTCCCCTTTTATGATGTCCCCAAATAGACAGATAAGAAGAAATAATCAAAACATGGAGTGTCACGATAAAATTTCATAGCAAATATGAATCAATCAACACGTATGCAAAGGAGTATCTCACAAACATCCATAAACTATTTTTGGATTTTTCAATCTTTTCATACGAAAATAAGATACTAAAAATCACACCATGGATTTAAACTCAAACAACCAAGTCATGGAAACAGAATGTATGGGTGTGAACACATTCGATAGGTAAATAAACTCAATCAATCATATGTACATGATGCATATGTGTACCCCTAACGAATGAACATCAAAAGTATCCTTAGGTGTAAAAATTTGTTGAATTTAGATGACATCGTCTTATGCAAATCAATAAATCAAAGTCAAAGTGATTTTCACACCAATATCATCCAGAACTATTTAGCGTCAATATTTTCAAGGACGTGCAAACCCGTTTAAATTCTCCAACCAAACACCCTCAGATTTATATTTTGAATAGAGGTGATCAAAATTCTCAAACTTTGGAGAATTGGTTCAAAAACCTAAATGGCCCATAATTGGCATGAATTTCTTTTTATTGCCTTTAAATTTTTTCGGGCTCTTTTAAACCTCTTTGGACCCCGGATAATAAAGTTCCTCAATTTTTTAGGTCCAATTAAAATGGTGGCTTAATTTCAAAGGATAAATTCTTTCGTAGCCCTTCACCGTTATCAAATAATGCACACAAACCTCACAAACGGCTCTTACATGCACAAATTTCTTATCAAGTTTTATCGCGCTTGGTTCATTTTAAGGACATGATTAAAGTGAAAACACCCAACCAACAAGTCATAAGACAAGCACAATAATCAAACAAATTCGTGCCTGTGTGCAATAAAGGAAATCATGAGTCAAACATGTAAGAAGTAACACTTTAATTACATCTTAATGACTCCAAACATTATAAAGCACAAAGATGACATGATATATTATCTCAAAACACTATCAAATAGTCACATGAAAATATAGAATGATGTTGTGACTCGGTCATCCTAAATGTTCATCCATAAAAGGTGCAAACAAAATACAAAAATCTTTTTGGATTTTTCAAAAAAATTATCAAAATAAAATCATTTTGTATTTTTCAATATTTTTCAAAAACAAAAAATCTTTACAAAAAGTATATGTCACAACACTAGCAAAAATATATCAAAAATCATAACTAGCGTATGACAAACATGCAAACACAATTATCTATATGATATGGCAAGAGAAGAATCATGTGCAAGCAAACGAGAATTAACTTGTCTAAAATCTAGTGCCTCTAAAAGTAATTTCCTAACCCAAATAGATGTGAAACGTCATGTGAGGGATTTAGGAACCAAGGGAACACTAGACATAAACTTCCCAGGACATTTTTCAAGATCAAAACAAAAACGCCTAAGGTGACTTTTCCTACCGCAATATGAACATGTGTAAACGGGTGGAACGACACCTATAGGCTGACCTTTTCTAACATCCTTGAAATTGGTTGACCCTCTAAAACAAATAATGTTTTTGGCTTTAGCACTAGAAGCATGAGAACAAGATAAGCCATTACCATCAGTATCAAACATACTTGAGTCTGTCAAATTATTTTTTAACTTCAAAATTTTTTACACAAGTACAGAATTAGACTCTTCCAATTTAAGGGACACCTTTTTCAAATTATCAACAATTCTTAAAAGGGTATCTCTCTCTCCCTTAATCAAAGAAAACTTTTCCCTAAGAGTCTATTCACGTGCCACAAACTCATTGACTAAAATATTTTTGTCCTCTTTGGCACAAGCACAAACCATCGAATTTTTAAGGTCCTCCAATTCTTTTTCTAAAAATAGGACCCTATCATCACTCTCCTTCTTGGACAATTTTAAAGCAACAAAGTCATGGTCCAAGGAAACAAATTTTTCACGATAAAATCTCTTTGATTTTGAACCGTTTGCAAAAAATCCAATGCGGATTTAAAATGAGAATTTTATTTTTCCAAAAAATCAATTCTTTTAGCAAACGTCAAATTCAAACAATTTATATCATCAAAACTCTTACTCAAGTCATCAAAGGGGGGTATCCGTTTAGATAAGTGCTCCATTGGAAAAATTGCGATTTTTCACAAAACTAATTTTTTTTTAAATCAATATCATACAAATTTTGCTGAAAAATAGGAATACGCGATAAATTAGCGCAACCCGCTCTGATACATATTTGAAAAATCGAAGGAATGTGGTGTGTGATACCAATTTAAAATTAATTCGCAACTTTCTAAATTGGCACACTTATATAATTAGAGTCTATATAAACCAACACAATTCAACCCCTAAACATGCACCTACGGGTGTGCGTGTGTCAAACCATAAATAGATAAATCATGCGACATAAAATTAAGGAAAAATCCCCGAAGGGCAAAACCTTTTAATTCTAGAACTTTGAAGAATTCACAAGACTATTGACTTACATATAACCTGAAAATCGCCCACAAGTGTAACGCACGGTGTCTTCGTCAAACCTCCAAAGCGACGGCTAGAAATAAAGTCGGCTGGAATCTCCCGCAAGAACTCCAGGTGGTCAGCAATGAAGAAGAAAATGGCTTCTCCACAATTGTGAACTTTATAAGGACTCCCTCCACAATAGCAGGCAACTCTCCGGTTGTAGAGTTCTCCCCACAAAGATTAAACCACAGCAAAGGTGTGTTCTTCAACACCAAAATAATTCACTAAAGCATATTGGGATTTTTGTGAATTGTAAACAAAGAGGGATTAAACCCTCAAAGAAGAAGTCAAAAAGAATTCTGCTTTCGCAGTTTTTCTGATCTGTAAAATGTTGGGACTTCTTAAAGAAAACGATACCATTTAATGAGTATTTATAATAAAAATGTGTTGCCTCGAAATACGAACTCGTTCGAACGAGATAATAATATCGAGCGAACGAAGGACATATGTCATTTAAACGACATCGCGCGACATTGCCATGTCATTCGAACGACGTACAGATGTCATTTGAACGACTGTTGCGTTAAAAAATTAATATTTTAATGTCCGCTTCAATACTTAGAAAAAATACTCATTCTCAAATTTTGACGAAAAAGCCCACTCCAACACTTAGAAAATATTTTATAAAAATATCCCAAAAGCTCTAAGTGTAAAGTTAAGGTATTTAAAACATAACATTACCAAAGTAAACTTTGCGAGCCTTTTTGATGAAGAACTTGATTTATTTGGATCCGTCTTGATGTAGGTTGCTCCTGAATGCTCTTCGATGGTGTAGCGGTATATGACATAATAAATTTATAACGGACTTATAAAAATATGTCCTTACAATTATAGGAGGTTTATAAAGGGATTTTCTTCGATTGCCTTGCCATTGACTAAGTTAACCCGAAAAGTTGTTAAATTTGAATGGAATTCTGATTGTGAAAATAATTTTGAAGAATTGAAAAAGTGATTCGTAACAGCACCTGTTCTTACTATTCCACATGGTGGACATGGTTTTGTTATTTATACCGATGCTTCGTATCAGAGATTGGGTTGTGTTTTTATGTTGTATGGTAAGGTTTTTGCTTATGCTTCTAGGCATTTGCGTACACATGAACGTAATTATCCTACGCATGATTTAGAACTTAATACTCTTGCGTTTGCTCTGAAATTATGGCGTCATTATTTATATAGTGAAGTATGTGACATTTTTACTAACCATCAGATTCTCAAGTATTTATTTACTCAGAAGAAGTTAAAGTTGAGGCAGAGGCGGTGGATGGAGTTAATTAAAGATTATGATTGTATAATTCCCTACCACCCAGGGAAGGCAAATGTAATTGCAGATGCTTTGAGTAAAAAGGCTTCGAGCATGTAATCTTGTGTTCAATGTGCTAGAGTTTCCCACGTTATGTAGTTGAGATTGATGGGAGTGGAATTGTAGCTAACAGATAGGAATAAATTATTTGTTCATGTAAGCGTGAGACCTTTGTTAGGTACCTATATTCGTGATTTCAAAGTCAAGATCCCTTTCTTGAGAAGAAATGATAAGATGTCCGAGCTGGTAAGTCTGACTATTTTTGTATTGTTAATGATGGCACTTTATTATATAAGTAACGATTATGTGTGCCTAATTTGGATGAATTGAAGGAGAAAATTTTAGATGAGGCTCGTAATTCAATTTATACTATGCATCCTGGTAGTACTAAAATGTATAGGGATTTGAAGGAGCATTATTGGTGGAATAATATGAAGAAGGAAATAGCTGATTTTGTTACTAGATGAGTTATATGTCATCAAGTGAAAGTGGAAGATCAAAAACCTACGGGTTTACTTCAGGCATTGCCAATACCGAAATGAAAATAGGAACACGTAACAATAGATATTATGGTTAGGCTTCCTCGATCTCAAAAGGGTTCCGATTTAATTTGGGTAGTGGTGGACAGAATGACCAAGTCACCTCATTTTCTAACAGTGAAGAGTACGTATACAGTTGATAGGTATGTGAGATTGTATATCAATGGGATTATTCGATTGCATGGGGCACCAGTTTCTATTTTTTCAGATAGGGACCCTACTTTTACATCCATATTTTAGGATAGTTTATAGTATGCTATGTGTACTAACTTAAAGTTTAGTACAGCTTTTCATCCTTAGACGGACGGGCAGTCTGAAAGAACCATACAAATTTTGGAGGATATATTTAGAGCTTATGTGCTTGATTTCAAATGTAATTGGGATGAATATTTTCCTTTTATAGAATTTTCATATAACAATATTTTTCAATCTACTATTGGTATGGCACTATATAAAGCATTGTATGGTAGATGGTGTCGTACACCAATATGTAGTGGTGAAGTTGGTGAAAGGAAGATAGAGGGTTCGAAGTTAATTGAATTCACCACCGAGAAAGTGAAGATTATTCAAGATAGAATGAGAATAGCTCAAAGTAGACATAAAAGTTATGAAGACAAACGGTAAAAAGATTTGGAATTTCAGAAAGGGGATTATGTGTTTCTTCGGATATCGCCATAGAAAGGAGTTATGATGGTTCGAAAGAAAGGGAAATAGTTAGCCCGATTACAAGATATGTTCCATGTTGTTATGTTAAGAAAGTATGTAGCGGATCCTTCACGTGTATTGGTGGAATAGCCTATTGAATTGAATGAATACTTGAGCTATGTGGAAGAACCACTTGCTATTGTGGATAGAAAAGATCAAATATTGAGATCCAAAGTGATCCCACTTTTGAAAGTTGTGCGAAAAAGGTATTCCATGGAAGAAGATACATGGGAGAGTGAGGATAGAAAGAAAATTCAATATCCATATATGTTTGATGTGAACAATCAAGGTATGTAAATTTTAGGGACAAAATTTCCGGATGGGGGGAGAGTTACGACAACCCGGATATAATTATGATTAATTAGTCTTTCAATCATGCTTAGATTATGTTATATAAGTAATTTGTTATTAATATATAAATTTGATATAATTATTATTAGTCTAATCCTACTTTAATAAAGCATGAAATATTGAATTAGTTACAAACAAAAAAATTAGAAGCTTTCGATAGGAATGTTCATGTTGGAGACTAGTTTTGGCCGTCATAATATAACAATTGACTTGAGGTGAAAACTATATAGTTTTGAATATACAAATTATATTTGTAACACAATAAGCGGTGTGTAAAATAAAGGTTCGAGTAAAGAGTTATGCTAAAATTACAAAACAGGGGAAAATTTGTCAATTCGTTAAGTAGTATTTTGTCATATTAGTATAACAAATGGTTTATTTTGATTGTTTGGAAAGTAAGGTGGGTTTGGCCGACCTTAAACACTTTAAACAACATCATACTTCATCACATTTCATCCATTAAATAGTTTTCCTTGAGCAAGGAGAATCGGGAAGTTTAGGAAGAAAAAAGTGAGGAGAAAAATTGGAGAAAAATCTGTAGAAATTACGTAAAAGTTCCTAAGATAATTCTACCCGTAAATCATGTTATTTTCTTTTATTACTGATTTATATGATTTAAATCAACATTTTTTTACTAAACTTTCATGCCGTGATGTATATGTATGGTTAGATGCAAGTTTAAGCTAAGTTGAATGTGTAAACCCTTAAAATTGCTTCGTTTAGAAACCTTGTGTATTCCAACTTCAATATATTTTCGTATACTTATTCGAATTGAATAATTCTAAATGGATATTAAAATAGACTCATATATGTATATCATATCCAAAAATAATGTAAAAATACCAATAAATGAATCTTCGATGATAGTTTGAAGTTCAGGTTTAGAATCTGCCCCAAAAGAGTAAGTATGCACACCACGTGTTCGATATTTTTCTTGGCATAGCAAATGAATCTTAAAAATCATAAAAATTTAATTTTCTATTATTAAGTATGTATATTGCAATTTGGTGGAATATCCTAGAAAGTTGTGAAGAGATTATTTTTGTTTATGTAGTTGTTTAGTTCAACCATCCTTATTCCGCATTTAAAAGGAAATTCATTTTTAAAAAATTTAAAATTGGGGGTCTACGTCTCCAATAAGTGGTATCAGAGCATTGATTCAGAAAAACTGTCGTTATCAAAGTGGTATCATAGCGGGAGCGCTAATTTATTGCGTAAAGGTCCTTTCAAATATTTTTTACTAAAATGGAATTTTCCCCATTTTCAAAATTTCCTGTTTTCAATGGTTCCAACTACGCGTATTAGAAAGCGCGTATGAAATTGTCACTTAGGTCTCTAGATGAGAGGGTTTTCTTGTCAGTCCTTAACAGGTGGTCCCCACCTACATATTTAGTTGAAAATGAACGTGTTCCCAAACTCACCGATAGATGGAGTGATAATGAATTTAAACTTGCAAATTTTAATTCTCGAGGTTTAAATGCCTTGTTTAGCGCGATCACTCCGAATGAATTCCGATGCATTATGATATGTAAAACCACTAAACAAGCTTGAGATATTTTATAACTCACTCATGAAGGAACTAGTGTCGTAAAAGCTTCTAAACTCCAAAACCTCACCACTCAATTTGAAACCATCAAAATTAATAAAAAAAGAAACTTTTGATGAATTTTATGATAGACTTTCAATATTGTTAATTCATCTTTTAATTTGAGAGAGAAAATACCCGACAACCGAGTAGTAAAGAAAATTTTAAGGTCCCTACCCGATAGATTTATTCCTAAGGTGACCGTGTTAAATTCTTTACCCACTTTAGCCTCTACGAAATTTGAAAAGCTCGTAGGTGATTTACAAACCTATTAACTATACATGTTTCCCTCTAAAATTGAAAAGAAAATAGATAAGGGCATTGCTTTGAAAGCTCGAAAGGAGAAAAAACAAGTAGTAGAGAGTGAAAGTGAGAGTGACTTGGAAGATATGGCTATGTTTGCTAGGAAGTTTCATAAATTTCTTAAATTTAACAAAGATAAATTTAAAAATAATTTTAAAAAATTTGAAAATTCTAAGCATGACAAAGCCGAGAAGATCCCTACAACTTTTAATGGAAATTTAAATAGAACGAGTCAAATAGGTGTTACAGTTGTGAGGGTTATGGCCACAGGGCGATAGATTGCCCCACTAAACTAAGGAGAGAGGGTAGGCAACAAATTTCCTATAATGCAACCCTTCGTGATAGTGATAAGGAAGAGGGACCCGATTCCCCCACTAAGACCAACTTTGTGGATTTTATGGAAAGCCATGTGAGTGAAAGTGAGCACTCCTTTATTGATGAAATTTTAACACATGACACTTTCGAGGCCTTTGTTTGTGAATCCCAAAGAAATGATGGTAGTGAGAGTGAAAATGAAGAAGAGGTTAATGTGAGTGAACTTCAATTTTCATTTCAAGAACTATATGAAGAATCTATTAAATTAAAAGGAGAAAATTTGAAGTTAGAAGCTAGTTTGAAAGAGCATGTCGATGTCATAAATGAGACTGCTTTAGTGGAAGACCTTAGCACACGTGAAAGAGCTCTTCGTGTGAAGCTTGAATATGTCGAAGGCGAGAGAGATAGCCTTAAAGGTTTAATGGAATCCTTGAAAAAGGAGCTTCTCACGTTTGAAGAGCACAATGTTTTATTAGAGTCTCACATTTTAGATTTAGAAAAAAAACTAAAAGACTCTAGTAAAGTCAAATTTGATTTAGAGTGTCGTTCGAAGAAATTAGATAAAATATTAAAAATGGTCCAAATTAAAAATGATACGTGTGGTTTAGGCTTTGATACTTGTAATGAGTCAACACATAAAGCCAAAACCAATGTTTTAGGAGAATCCTCTAAGAACAGTGTTATAGATCATTCATTAGGTAAGTCTTTTTGTCGAGTCTTTAGGTGCTCACATTGTAGTCGAAAAGGTCATGTTAAGAAATTTTGTTTTGATCTTAAATGAGGTCCTAGAAAATCCCTACGTAAGGCAGCCGAGAAAGCCAAGATTCCTAGTCCCCGAGATCATCAATCATCATTAGTTTGGGTTAGAAGATCCGATTTGGTAGCTTTACAAGATAGGATTTTTTATTCTCATTTACTTTCACACGATACCTCCCTTGCTAAATCCAAAGGTTGAATGTGTTAGTTGTTTGCATACTTTAGCTTTTATGCTTCATGCTATATTATCATGCTAAGTGTATGCTTGTTTATCATTGTTCTAGTCTATACTTCATGCTTTATCACATGCTAAAATTATGATTGTTATTTATCTTTTGTATTGTAGTTGTTTCATTTTAGTTTGCATTAAATGAAAAATACAAAAAGATTTTTGTTTATCATTTGAGTTTTACCTTTTAGTAATTTAGGCTTAATGAAAAATACAAATGATTTTTGTTTGTCCTTTGAGTAAATATTTTTTATTTTGGGTTAAAAATTTTCAAAAACTCAAAAAGATTTTTATTTTATGTGTATTTTAGTTTGACACACTCTATGTGGCATATTCTTGTGTTTGACTCCCTTTTTTTTCGCTTCCATGTGGCTAGAACTTTTGGTTAAGATTGTCAATCCTTATAATGTTCTTTATCATGCTTACATGGAGTTGTTGGATTTTGTGTTTCTTTAATGGATTCTATTTTTATATGCCTCTCACACATGCACGAGCTCTCTTGAAATTTTAACTTCACATGTATATTTGAGCTTTGTGAGGTGTTCTCCTACCAATCTAGTCATCTACATGCTATGTGACCTAAGAGGACTAGTGCGTGTTAAAATTCGTTGCACGTGAACTTATTGTGTGTTTAAAAATTTAATATATGATATGTGCACGGGGAAGGACTCCGAAAGGAAATATCATCCTTTGCGAGTAAGTGTCCAAAGGCCTAAAATAATAATGGCATTAAAAGAAAATATTTTCCAAGGCGTATTTGTTTAGTTTGATATAGTAATTTAAAAATTAATATGCATATTTTGAGGGAGTTTGGATGGTATATCAACGGTTTTCACAATATCCATTTATCATAGTTGCGCTTTCATTGTCATGACTCTACTGGTTTGTAGAATCATCAAAATTATAGTCTTGTATGCATTGTGTATGTTTGTTCATTGAGTTTAATTTATATTGTGACGTGAGGTTATATTCAAATGTGATCAAGTTTGTAATCAAATGAGAACTCCGTGAACATGTTTTAAGTGATTGGGTCTAAATTTAATTGTTACTAGTTCACACCCCTACACTTTCGTTTCCATATGACATATTTTTACCATACGAGTGTGAAAATCTTATTGTATTTTGTGTCATGTGTGGTGTCTATACCTATATATATGTGCGTGTGCGTTAGTGATATTCATATTGTCTACATGTATATGGTATTTTTTTTCTTGCCTCGTTTTCTAGTCCATCTATGCTTATAATTCATAATTGATATATATCTTGTTGCATATTGTTGTTGATATCACATGTTTAGTATCTTATGTACCACATTGGTATCAATTTTTTTGCATCTTCGTTGGTATCCATTATTATTTGTATGGATTAGCTATGCTTTTGTTGCCCATATGCTTTCATGATCTTATCACCTTATGCTTCATTTTGTTAAATTAGTTCTTTTATCCTTTGTCTATTCCTGAACAAAAAGGGGGAGAATAATAGGGGAGAAATGATATATAATCCTATTATAATCATATCTTAGTTTAGGACATTTAACTTAGGGGGAGAGCGATATCTTCTTAGGTTGATCATAGTTGATAAAGGAGAATTAATTAAGGGGGAGCATTTAATTTCATTACATTTAACTCTTTGATATTCTCTATGTGTTTAATGTTTGCTTTAGTGTGCAGGAATTATTCCATCCGGCAACTCTTATCGGCAAAGATGTCATCCTTGGGTTTTGAGTCAAGCTTGTATTTTTTACTTTGGTTAGAATATTTTTTTTTAGTCTAGTTGAGCTTGACGGCCCTTTAGGATTTTTGTTTGGTTTTTGTCCCGGAATAGCCAAAGGGGGAGATTTGTAAGGACACAAGTCTCCGATTGAGTCTTAATGTAGTGTTGGATCAATTACGGACAAAAACATTTGAGTCATAGGATAGTGTTCAAGTGTATCCATACAAGTCTATGACCTGTTAGTTGAAGACGTAGCGGCCAAGATAATAAAGCTTCATCATACGTCAGGTTAATTGTGCCTCGTTTCTATGTCAACAACATTGGTTCCAATGCTCCTAAGGTATGAATGCATTTTTTATATATATAGGAGCTTGAAAATTTATTGGGTGTATTTTATAAAAAAATTATAAATAGTTTTAAAGACTTTATTTTACTCAGAAAATACATTTTTAGAACTTTTCATAAAAAGTTTTGGGCTTACAAAGAATTTTCCATTTTCTATCAATTCGTTCGAACGAACTGGAATCTCGTTCGAACGAGATTCTAAGGTCGTTCGAATGAGACTTCTGACGAGATTTCTTTTTCTCACTGGAACATCATTAGTATCGTTCGAACGAAAATGCCGTTCGAACGAGTTTGGCGAGAACATTTTTTTTGGTAGTTTTCTCCATGTTCCCACTACTTTTTGATAGAATTACTAAGTATGGGAACCAACTCTTTCAAAGTAACTTTTTCATATTCTACTATCTCCAACAGAGAGTTTTTTAGAGCATAATTCCACAATGAAAGAGTTCATGTGTTGAGTGTGTGTTTTTCAAGAAAATTCTTAAACACTTTTGTTTACACCCATAGTTTGTTTATTCCAAGTTTCTTCATATATATCTTTGCTTGGAGTGTTAGCCAACGGATTTTTCTCTACACCTCAAAGAAGAGAAGTTTGGGTTTACTTCTACATCCCACAAAGAAGAAGACTTGTTTTTACTGCGGCGTTCTCATACGGTGAAAGGCGCCGTGTGTGGTAGATGGGTTCCTAAAGCCTCATTGGTCGATTCCAAGATTTTGGTGGAGTCCGGAATTGTCGACTAGGAGGAGGTAGTTACAAGAAGACGCATCAGGGGCTTGGACGAAGTCAAGTCGAGTTGTGTAAGTCATTTATCTTGTAATCATAAAACCATACTTAGTGGACTTAAGGCTAGGGTCGTCCGAGGTTGTTTCCCGTTGTGGATTTTTCCTCGCACATCGTGACGTAGTATTTTGTTTATTTTATCTTTTACAAAATCACATTAGATGCATGCTTAGGTAAAAGATAAAATTGGAATATTTTATTTGGTGCTAACTTAATTTGGGTAAATATTAATTTAATTCAAGTCATTAATTTTATTTGATAAAATTTGGTTTGGCCTACGTAGAAAAATGAATTAATATTGTTAGGTCAATTTATAGGACTTGTTTTAAAATGATTTTGGGGATTAAAGTAAAAATTCACAAATTTTATTTTTAGTATAATTTTAATTTTGAGAAAATTAAAAAAAAATTACTTTAGCTTTAATTTGTGAAGAGATTATTCTTGTTTATGTAGTTGTTTAGTTGAACCATCCTTATTCCGCATTTAAAAGGAAATTCATTTTTGAAAAATTTAAAATTGGGGGTCTACGTCTCCAACAAAAGATTATGAAAATTCCTGGAAGTTGATTGAACGATAGAGAAACCTATAGGGCATATTTTCTATGTAGTAAAGAAATGGGTATATTTTGCTCTAGGAAACTTGAAATGATGTGTCATCTCTTGTATCGGGAGCCTAATATGATAAGGACTGGATTACCGAGAAGGAAGCAAAGTATGTCCAGGCTATGATTTGGATATCTTAAATATCTTAACATGAATTTAGATGGATCTTCATTTATGATGAATGATTTGAACGGAATCATATGATGCTTATGAATTGAGTCGCGTTCGAGTTATTGTTTGGATTGTTAATATTCTTGTGATGATACTAATATTGTAAGAATGATAGGAAGGGAAGAATAATCGATTGAACAATATCTAGAGAAAGGAAAAGAAAAAGCCTAACAAGTTGCCAAGGTGAATGTACTTGTGATTGTTTCATATATAGATATGAAAATGATATGTTGGATTTCAATATAGCTCTAAGAGCAGGATTGGTTTGAATACTTCAGTATTCAGGATTTGTTTGGATATTCAAATATCCAGGATTTATTTAGGTCTTATGATCCAGGATTTATTTGGATCTTATGATCCAGGATTTGAATTGGACAAAGATCTAATGATTTGTTTTGTCTTACAACAAGGATTTATTGGAACTTATGTTTCAGGATTTGTTATTGCCAACGGGCAGGATTGTTTGAATTTTATATCCACATATTTGATATAGAACCATTATTTTATTGTAGGGAAGGTGTACCTCACTAAGCTTAATGCTTAATGTATATTATATTTAACCTTTCATGTTTGTACGCTACCAGCTAGGATACCATATGATTGGTGATTTTGAGAGATGCACCGTTAAGCAGAGCTGGGATTTAATTATGGGGATTTTGTTACTGTCACACTGAGGATCTTACTACACTCACACATTGTACATATTGAGTTAGAGTGGTTTAACTTGATAACTGTCATAGTTAATCGTAGTATTGTATGCTCACTAATTATGACTCTGATGTTAATTTTGTTATGATACAAAGAGTAGTATTATGTTCATTATATACATTATGTATGAAAAGGTTGATAAATGAATTATATTTCAAATGGGATGAAGATTATAATTTACTTACTATAAAAATAAATTATTAAAAATGGATTTGGGTTTGGGGTGTGACAATATCAAACCCTCGTAGAGGTTTCTCTACGGCGTAATTTTGTTGAGATATGAATCTACGCCTGAAGAAGAACGAATTTCGTATCCTGATGTTGAACGGTGGATGCCGAGGGAAGAGCTTCTTCTTATGAACGGTGATAGATTATGTTGTATCTTTTAAAATTTGAACACTTGTGCATTATACTTACTGGATATCTAAGTAGTCTATAAGCCGTCGAGTTTGTTAAACTCTATAACAATGCTGAAACCTAAGTTTTGCCTAAAATGGATTTTTCCTCATATTCTTTTTCTGTGTGTTTGGTTTGATTGTGCAATTGGATATAATTTAATTTGGACTCTATCTTGCACGCACACCTAATTATAATCTAGATAAAATTTGGCTTTACATTAGGATCTTTGTGTATGTAACCTAAGATACAAATAAGTCCATATAACCCTATGTTTTCATATCGCAGCGCTTTCTCAAATTGGTATCAAAGTGGGAACACTAAGTTATCATGTAGAACCCTTTTTCGTGTTGTTTTAGAATTATTTAGGTGTTTATCTTTCTCTAGTTTGGTTTGTTTCTCTCGCTGGATCATTCCAGTGATGAGTTTTTCGATGTATTTAGAGATGACGACAACTTTAATATTCGAGACAAGTTTAATGAGTTCATAACTGTGCTAAAAAATGATCTCTTTTGAATTTTATGTTCACAAAAAGAATTAAATTTCTTGAATGGATTTTTTTTATTTTAAAGATGAAGTTAACCGTAAAGATATCCTCCGTGAGAAGCTCATGGACATGAAATGTGATTTTAAAAACTTAGAAGTGTCCAATAAAGAGAGTGAGGATAGAGTCCAGTTTTTAGAGATTGAATTAGAGGACTCCAAAATTTCTAGGGCTAATGAACGTGTCGTTGAGGATAATGATAAATAGATAAATGTTTTAACGTCACGCGAGAAGACTCTTAGCGATAAGTTAACTTGTATTGACGGGGATCAAGATAACCTTCTAGGTGTTATATAAAATATGAAGAATGAGTCCCTTACATTTGAAGAGTCCAATTCCTTGTCTGGGTCTAGAATTTTGAATTAAGAAGATGGTTTTAGAGACTCAAGTAGTGATGGTACTGGATTCTATGTTTCTAATGCTTTCGTTGCTAAAGTCAAAGCCATCGTTTGTTATAGAGGGTCAACCACAACCCAGCGTGTTATAAAAGGTCAACCCAAAGGTCTCGTTCCCCATCGCGTCTACACGTGCACAGATTGTGGTAGGAAAGGTCACCTTAGGCCTTTTTCCTATGATCTTAGAAAAGATCTTAGGAAGTTGAAGTCTGTTATCCCCATGGTTCCCAAAAACCTATGTGTTAGGTATTCATCTATTTGGTTTAGAAAATCCCTTTTGGAGGCACTAAATGCTAGACTGGTTAATTCTCAAATGCTTGCACATGATAATTCACATGTTATATCTTATGGGTGATTGCTTGCATATTTTTCAGACACTAACTTTTGTACTTCATGATATATATGCTTGCTAGTTGTATGATGTTTATCCTTTTTGTATTTTGATTTTTCGTTTTTTGGTCGTATTGAGAAAAAATAAAAAAATATTTTCTTTATCTTTGGCGTTGTTTTGGTTAAATTGTTAAATTGGATTTTTTTTACACTCCGTAGAGGGAGTCGTGGATGTTTCTTCAGTTGGGTGAGGTTTTACCACGTTAAAAATCTCCCGTCATTAATCTTTCTACATCTCCTCATCTCATTCTTGGTGGTGTGCTGATTTAAAATTGTTTTAGTTTTGTTTTTCAAAACTTGTTACAAATGTTAAAATGATCTCGTGCATGTTTTATTAAGCACATCTTGTGATTAAAACTGATTTGGTTTAAAGAAAATAGTTTCTTCAAAAAATAGTTGGAGTTACTTAAATAGTTTAATCTTGTATTAAACGGCTTTAGTAACAGTTTTTCAATTGGTATCAAAGCTTTGGAAATCTTTTTAAAAGATCTTATGTTTATGAAATTGTTTTCTTAATATCAAAATAATGGACGAGAAAAATGAAAGATTTGGCAACTTGACCAGACCCCCACTCTATGATGGAAACAACTTTGCTTACTGGAAGGTAAGAATGGTTGCTTTCATATAAGGAAACTTAGGAGATGATGTCTGGGATATTGTTGAAAATGGATACACTTATCCTACTAAACCAGCCCTGAAGGAAGTAATGAGAGGATTAAGAAAGCATTAAGTGAATTCACTCAAGAAGAGAAGAAAACGTATCGCAACAATAACAAAGGCAAGAATGTCATCTTTATGTCCATAAATGAACATGAGTTCAAAAGGATCTCATCTTGTGCCACTTCTAAGAAAGCTTGGGATACACTGATCACCGAACATGAAGGTGACACTAGAGTTAAGGTTGTTAAAACTCAAAGGCTTGTTCAGAGGTATAACTCCCATATTATGTCAGATTCTAAAACCTTTGATGATTTTTACATAAAATTGATTGACATTGTGACCATACTGTATGCTAATGGGATAGCTTATGACAGACATGAAATTGTATCTAAAATTCTAAGATCATTACCACAGAAATTTGACAACAAAAACTATGATATTGAGGAAATGTGTGATCAAAATCTCACTCCTGAATTACTCAGTAGTAAACTACAAACTGTGGAAATGGAATTAGAATTTAAGAAACAAATGACCTAGTCCCATAGGAAACAGACTAGTTCCAACTTGAGTTTTTCCACTAAGTTGATGAAACTTGAGTTTACCATTCCCACTGATGATTCTGATGAGGAATGTGATATAGATAGTTTGGATAATCAAAATGCCTTAATGTCAAGAAAATTGTCAAATTTAGAAATAAATTGGCAAACAGACATGGCAAGCTAAATTATCCAACTCATCTAACCGCAAACCTCATGATAAAGGTCAAGACAAACATTACAAGGACATGAGACTCAACAAAGACTTCAAGAACATTGAATGTTTTAGATGTGGAAAACTAGGACACATAGCACAAGACTGTAGAGTGAAACTGAACATTGCTAATAAACATACTAGGGCCAACATTTGCAAAACATGGGATGATTCAAGTGATTCTCAAAATGAGGAACCTAAATCTTCTGATATTTTTTATCCTTGAATGTCTTTGTTTGCTAAGATAATCTACAATGATGATATGCCTAGGTATGAGAATGATGATAATAGCTCTACTTCAGTTAAATCATGCTGCTATTAGTTTAGATGCCTTAATTTTTGAGAATATTACTTGTTCTACCACGGGGTGTGTGAGTCAAAGGGAATGAGATAATGACGATGTCAATGGGTGCGTGAGTTCAAGAATTGAATCCTTAGGGGTCAGTTCACACACTAAACTTAGTGACTCAGACACTGAAGACCTCCCTTTGACATACCCTCAAGAAAAGCACTAGACTTGAGAAGATAGTGAAAGATCTCACTAAGAAATTAGAAGATCTAAGTCTGATGGTTAAACTTAACGCTGAAAAGTATACTACCCAATGTCTAACTCATGAAAATGAAGTCAAAATATTTTATCAAAAATTAAAGAATTTAATTGAAGAAAATGAATCTCTGGAGAAAAAATATAAAGGGACATTATTAGAATTGGAACAATCTAAAGAAAAGACAGCAACAGTTTTCAAAAAATTTGCTAAATTTGAAAACAATTCAAACTGTTTTGATGGATTTGTTGTTGATTCCAAAGCCAATTCTGATGATCGAACTGGAATAGGATTTTTCCCCAAGTTGAAGACTCAAACTAAAAACTTTGAACCAATTAAGTTTGTGTCTGGAGGCAAAAGACCTGAAGAAACATGTCTAGACTTTCATTCTCTAAAAAATGAGTTTGACGAGAAACAATCAAAGTTTGATATTGGGGAATCGAGTTTCTCTAAGTGTGAAATTCCACCTAAGACTAAATATGTCTACCCCTCGATTAGGAAGAGTGATTCTGTCTTTCAAACTGTACTCCCTAGGAATAAGGTTCAACCTCAAAATTCCATAAAGCCAATGTTTAAAGACTTTCCTAAGGAGATACCATCCTTGAGCAATTTATATTGTTCTTACTGTGACTTATATGGTCATTCCTTTGAAGGTTCCTACTCTAGACGTTTAGTCAATCTTATCTATAATACTCCTGTGTACCAAAACTTTAACTATTCTAGGAGAAGCCGTAATAATTATGTTCTCCCTAGACAACCAGATAAAAACTCTAACTATAGAAAGAGAAAGACCAAACTTAAAAGATCATTTCTAACAAGGATTCCTAAACACTTTTCTAAACCAAATGCTCACACTTTCCATAAAATTCAGCCTCATGAGCAAAACATTTTTCAAAAAAAATTTAATGCTCGCAAATTTTATCAATTGAGAGCAAATAAGCGCAAAATGAAAACAAGATCCGTTTGGGTTAGAAAAGATGAACTATTACCCCAGATGAAGTGTAATATTTTTATTACTGCTTTAAAAGCTGAACACACTCCCTTTAGTTGGTATTTAGACTCTGGATGTTCAAAACACATGACTGGGGATGATAACAAACTTTTAAACAAAACCAGCTTTGCTGGAGGAAAAGTTATTTTTGGTGATGGTGTATCATCTCAAATCATTGGTAAAGGAACACTCCAAAAAGAAGGATTACCCTTACTTAAAAATGTTCTTCTAGTAAAAGGTGTTAAGGAAAACCTACTCAGTATCTTGCAATTTTGTGACTCAAATCATATTGTCACCTTTTCAAAGAATAATTACAAAATTTTAAATGAAAAAGGTGAGTGCATTATTACAGGACTCCGGACAATTGTTATACTGTTCAAAATAGTGCTGAGGTCTGTAACATTGCCAGAATGGATGACAATGAGATATGGCATAATCGTATGGGTCACATAAATTACGAAAACCTTAGTAGATTGTCTTCTCAAGAAATAGTTAGAGGTATTCCTAAGATCAAACCTATTTCTAATATTGTCTGTGGATCTTGTCAAGAAGGAAAAATTATTAAGTCCCCTCATAAGAAAGTCAAAGATATCCTTACCTCTAAACTTTTGCAGGTCATCCATATGGACCGAATGGGTCCTTCTCGAACTGTTAGTCTCTGTGGACACAGTTACATTCTTGTTATGGTTGATGACTTCACCAGATTTACTTGGGTAGCTTTCTTAAAACAGAAATCTAACACTTTCCAAACCTTTTTGAAGATTTTACTTCTCATTGAAAATGAGAAAGACACTCAAGTAAATAGAATTCGTAGTGATAGACGAGGAGAATTCATTGATACTGGTGTTATAGAGTATTGTGACTACAATGGTTACAAACATGAATTTAGTGCTCCTAAGACTCCTCAACAGAATGGTATTACTAAGACAAAGAATCGTACTCATCAAGAGATGGCACGTGTTATAATTCATGCAAAATCCTTACCTAAGTATTTTTGGGTAGAATCTATTCATACTGCGTGTCACATTATCAATAGGGTCTATCTTAGAAATAATTTTAAACAAACTCCTTAAGAACTTTGGTATAGGAAGAAGCCCAATCTTAAGTATCTTAGAACCTTTGGTAGTACGTGTTATGTCTGCAAAGATAGAGAACACTTATCCAAATTTGAGACTCGTGGAGATAAAGCCATCTTTCTAGGATATTCTCCTAATAGTAGAGCATATCGTTTCTACAATCTTCGCACTAAGACCTTAATGGAATCCATAGACTGGAGAACTAACTATTGTGGATGAGTCTAAAAATGTTTTATAAAAAGACTCTCCAGAAATAGATGATTCTTTACCAATTGAGACACCTGAAGTACCTAATTGGGTTTCTAAAGACCATCCCATAGATAACGTTGTTGGTAACCCTAGTGAGCCTGTACGTACAAGATCTCAATTAAGAAACTATGCTCATTACGCATGTTTTATTTCCCTTATGGAACCAAAGAAGGTAAATGATGCATTGAATGATCCTCATTGGATTTCTGCAATGCGGGAAGAACTTCTTTAATTTGTCATTCATGATGTTTGGTATCTTGTACCTAGGCCTGATCACAAAAAAGTTATTGGCACACGTTGGATATTTAAAAATAAATCTGATGAAAGTGGGATAGTCATTAGAAACAAAGCCAAATTAATTGCTCAAGGATACTCTCAAATTGAAGGAATATATTTTAACGAGACTTTTACTCCTGTTACTCAATTAGAATCTGTTCGTCTTCTCTTTGCCATAGCTTGCTACTTACATTTCACGCTTTACCAAATGGATGTTAAATCTGCCTTCCTTAATGGAATATTGACTGAAGAGACCTATATAGAACAACCAAAAGGGTTCATTGACCCTAAATATCCAAATCACGTCTTTCGTCTTAAAAAGGCTTTGTATGGCCTAAAACAAGCGCCAAGAGCCTGGTATGAGCACCTTTCCAATTTTCTCTTAGACAAAGGTTTTAAGAGAGGTGGAAATGATCAAACCCTTTTTGTTAAACATTTTGACAAACACATCATTATAGCTCAAGTTTATGTTGATGATATCATCTTTGGATCAACTTCCCCCTCATATGTTAAATCGTTTTCTGAAATTATGCATAAAGAATTTCAAATATCTCTTATGGGGGAGCCACAATTTTTCTTGGGTCTTCAAGTCAAATAGCATTCAGAAGGATTATTTGTTTCGCAATCAAAATACGCTTTAGAGATTGTTAAAAAATTCGGCCTTGAAAGTGCAGAAGATGACAAAATTCCCATGAGTGCTACAGTCAAACTATCCAAGGATGAAACTGGAAAATTCGTAGATCCAACTTTATATCGTAGTATGATAGGAACCTTGCTATACCTTACTGCCTCGCGTCCTGATATTATGTACGTTGTTTGCATTTGTGCACGTTATCAAAACAATCCTAAAGAGAGCCATTTAACTTGTGTTAAAAGAATTATAAAATACATTAAAGGCACTCCAAATTTAGGACTTTGGTACACCAATGATACTCCTAGCATTATAATAGGATACACTGATACCGATTGGGCAGGGTGTACTGACGATAGTAAGAGCACATCAGGATCATGTTACTATATTAGTAATAACTTGGTAGGTTGGAGTAGTAAGAAACAAAACTGCACTTATTTATCAACTGGTGAATCTGAATACATAGCCGTTGGAAGTTGTTGTGCTCAATTACTTTGGCTTAAGAAAATGCTAAGTGATTATGGTATTAAGAGGAACAATTACATCTCTATTGTGATAATCAAAGTGCGATCAATATCTCTAAAAATCATGTTCAACACTCGCGAACAAAACACATAAAAATAAGACATCACTTTATACGCGAATTAGTTGAGACTAAGGAATTAAAAATCAATTATCTTCCTACTGATTTGCAACTCGCAGATATGTTTACCAAACCTTTGGATTACAATAGATTTATATCTTTGCGTAACTCAATTGGAATGGTTTGTGCTAAATAAGCTCTTAGATTTGCATAGTTTTTCCCTTTGTCCATTTGAGACAAAATGGGGGAGAAATTTGAGTCATACGAGTTCATTTATTTTGTACATATTCTAAAGAGCTTGATATTAGTGATTATTTGCAGGATTCTGTACAGTTATTCTCAACAGATGTAATAGGGTAATGAATTATAATTAGTTGAGTTATAAAAAAAAATTCTAGGAAATGGGTAGATAGAATTTTTGTATAAGAATAGGTTTTTCTTTTTTGTTGCCCTACGAGTCCAAGATGACTCAAAGGAGATTTTGTCTCATATTTTCAAAGGGAGAGATTGAAGCACCTTATACTTTTAACTCATTTGAGTCTACATTGTATAAGTGCTCATCTAGTTTGGAAATAAAAACAAAATAGTGTCCCCATCCTAGATACCAAAAAGCCTCAAATACTTGATTCCTCTTGTTTGAATGATAAAAGGTATATTCACAAACATTCACACACTTTAGGACCCCATACATTGTTCACACATATTGTTAAATTGATTGTATGAGTGTTGTGTGTGTTAATTTCCCTTAAAACCTTTTTTAATAATTTTTGGAAATTTTTAATGGTTTTTAAAACAATTCTTTCTTAATTAAAATTGGAATTAAAAAGTTTTGGGGTCATTATATAAATACTGGTTATTGGTTTTTTCCTAAAATGTTCACTTGGGTAGGATTCGAAAGCGCTAGAGACAACAGGGTGTTTGTGTAATTAAGTTTGGGACGAGCATTTTTTATTCGTTGTTTGCCCTACACCTGTCAGCCTACGATTGGCTGAAGGTGTGTTTCTTTTAAGAGAGAAAACCAGTGTTTATTATCAGCCCTTGGATTAAGCTTATCAACGCTCTGCATGCGTCCTTGTTACAATCCCTGTGAACCTCTATCCTCAAATCAGAAGCCTCTTAACCAAACGCTTACCTTTAACCGTTGGATGGAAGTCAATGTTGCAAGACTTAATCTTAGCCCTTGATTTTGAACCCCCTTCTCGATTCTTCTCAGCCCTGTATATAAGGAGGATAACCCTCAGCCTTTTAGAAGCTTTTGCCACTTCGTCTTTTAGAGAGAGAATAAATAAGAGAGAGAAGAGAGAGAAATCATAGAGTTAGAAACCCCAACCCTAATTCGTCCAAACACCTTATCAAACCCTAACCTTTTTACCAAAAACAAGTTCATTCCAAACACAACCTTGAGTGTTTGAGAGTTTTTGAGTGTTGGTTTGAAAGTTGTTTCTTGTTGTAACCTCTTCGTTTTGAGATATTATGTCCAACTTAAACATTAGGATTAGATCTGTATTTCTGTTTCGTAGAAATCATAGATCTGGCCATTTTATGTTATATTACACCTAGATCTGCATTTATAGTTTCTCACCTTGAGAAATCTTTTGATGATTATTTTTATCAATGTTTTCTTTTTCAAAATCAACAAAATCATTTTATGTTTCTAGTTCTTTTGAAACAAGAGCTTTGACCAAGTTGGAATCACCCTTGGCAATTTTCGATTTCAAAAGTATTTTCAAAACCCTGAAATTGATTAAGATCTTGAAACGTCTTCTGAGCAAGATAGTCATGGATTCTGGGTTTATTTTAATGGTCAAATAAGGTTCAAGTTTCCTAAGAAGAGAGAGACTGAAAATCACAGCATATAGATCTAATTTGTAATTTGTTAGGACTATTTGTAAACATAAGCGTGAGTGTGTGCATGCATGTGTTAGATCACCATGACAAACACTTACACACCACAACACTGAAAGTGTTGGTAATAAGATCTTGAAACAAGAGTCGACGTAAAGACTGGAACAAAGTGAAGTTAGCAAACTGGGAGAACCACATCAGCAATCAGAATCGCAGAAAAGTTAGAAGGACACTAGTGGGTACATTTCTAAACTTATATAGGACTGATTTGTGTGCATGTGTGTTATATAGTTTGTAATTGTTATATTTTATTTTAGTGGATTTTTCTTTTTACTCCGTAGAGGGAATCATGGATGTTTTCTTAGTTGGGTGAGGTTTTACCACGTTAAAAATCTCTCGTCATTAATCTTTCTACATCTCCTCATCTCATTCTTGGTGGTGTGCTGATTTAAAACTGTTTTAGTTTTATTTTTAAAAACTTGTTACAAATCTTAAACTGATCTCGTGCATATTTTATTAAACAAATCTTGTGTTTAAAACTGATTTGGTTTAAAGAAAAGAGTTTCTTCAAAAAACAGTTCGAAGTTACTTAAATAGTTTAATCTTGTATTAAACGACTTTAATAACAGTTTTTCAATATATTTATTATTTAATTAATTATTTTTAACACAACATTAAAAGGCAACTCCCCTTTTATTTAGAGTTTTGGGTTTTCTCTGTGCGCGTGAGCTGTTTTGATTTCTAGCATTTGACTGTTTTGTTGGCTAGCGTTTGGTATGCTCGAGGTTTGAAATTTGCCTTCTCAAGACTGTGTTGACGTGTCTTTGGGTTTTGTGTTGTACCCTAGGTTTTTACGCTTCTACCCTTGGCTGATTTGGAAGAGGGTTTATTATCCACGGTTTGGGGGTTGTAGCTTCTGTGTTGGGTCCTTTTTTTGGGGGGAGGGGGGGGGGGGGTTCGAACCATTTTTTTATGATTTGGCGCTGGTGTATGCTGTTGGTGGGTTTGCTGGTTTGCCCACAGTGATTCTTTTATTTTCGGTGGTTGTTTTCGGCGACCCTGTATTTTTTCGGTGGTTGTTTTCGGCAACCCTGTTTTTCGGTTGCAATTCCGGGCATCTGTTTTTTTTTTGTAACATTTCTTACTCTCCCTCTTCATATATATATATATATATATATATATATATACTATTATACAGCACGCCTATATATACTTTTATATATATAAGATTTGATCTACACTTGTATATACTATGCTTCGTTTTGTTTAAAATTGTTAAGAAGTTTTTTTATTTGCTGGTTGGTTTATTTAGATTTGGTCAAACCTTGTGTTTGTTGTACAAATATTTGATCGAGTGTGTTTTAGGTTTTCAGATCTGTTGAGATTTTTTTTGTGTTTAAACTAAAACCTTTGTTGAGTTTGTTTATTTTAAAGACCATATCTAATTAATTAAAATTGGAGATTGAGTTTAGTTTGCTATAAACTTTTGTCTAAACTTTTTGGTTCTTTACTATTGGTTTGAACATAAACTTGAACTGCTGATTTTTTTAGGTTTGGTGAGTTTAAAAAAAATCTGTTGTGTTTGGGATTAGTCCTTAATCTCTGTTTTTTTGGACTTAAACTTTAAACTGAAATTAATTGGGGCTTTTAGATCTAAGTTTGATTTTATTTTTGAGTGTTTTGTGTTGAGATTTTATTTACACCCAACTCATTGTGTGTGTGTGTGTGTGTGCACTTGTTAAACTAGACTTCACTTTTAAAACTAAAACTCTACACTTAAGTTTTTTTTGTGTCACACATTTTTTTTATTAAAATAATTTTTATTTTAAATCTGATTTAATTTAAATTAATTTGGGATTAAACTTAATTTGATTTTTACCTCTAACTAGTTACATCCTCTAAGTTGAATTTTTGTGTGTTCACTTTACTTAGTTGGGTTTAATCAATGTGTGGACTTTAAATCGTAATCTTTATTTATTTAAATTTATTTTTGTTAAACCCATCCTATTTTATTGAGTCGAGTGCTACACTCTTTATCTCGTACTTATTTGACTTGGATTGAATCAATTGACTCATACACTTTTTATTGTCTAAACTGAATACTTTTTGTTGTATTCTTTTATACTTAGGTGATGCTAGTGTGTGTATGAGTTTTTTATCCAAACCTTGTTATAGTATTGGTTTGAACTAAAATTGGAATTTAATCTTTGCGATTAATTTTTTGTATTACAAAATTTTACTATTTTGACTTAACTAAAATATTTGTAACTTTCTTGTGTTGACTTTAATTAAGTCATAATTTGTATGAGCTAAGTGCTAGACATATTTATCTTTTGCTCATTTTACTTGGACTTAATATTTTAACATAACGCCGGTTTAAATTGATTCATACTCTATTTGGTGTTAAGTTAATTTTTATTTTAGTTGCGCGACACAATTATTGAAAGTTTATCTTATATTTTATTTATGGTCATTTGTGCCAACTAAATTATTTTCAGATTAATCTTTACTTGAATATTAATTATTAAGGAAGACCTGGCTTGTGTCTTGTGACATAATATTTAATCATTCTTTTAGTACCGATTAATTTAATCTCATCTTATTATTATTTATTTGTGTTGTGTACTTCTACACGGGGACTCGGGTTTTAGTGTGTGGTTATTCGTATGTAGTCACTATTGCCTGGGTGTTATCGGGTTGACTGATTGTCAGTTAAGTTGGATTGTATTTAGACTAGGCTGGGTATACGGGGTTGTATTTTCTTAGTTTAAATCATTGTAAACTGGTGGACTGTAATCATTAACTTATAATTGGTAATAGTGGACTTGGGCGTGTGAGTTGTCCTGGGACTAGGGACACGGGGTTTACCACCACGGTGGGTTCCTCGAGAACAAATACTATGTCACCTTCCACTTTTTCTCATCTCATTCTTAAAGAAAATTATTTTTATATCTAGCATCACCACTTTTACTTACTAGTGTGCGTGAGTGTATTTTAATATATAATTTATAATAGATTTTATATCAAAGAGTTAAAAGATTTTTTAAATAACCTAATACGCATTAGCGAGTACCCTTTGGTCCTTTCTAGTACCGTTAGGTTGTTTCAGCACTCATTCGACTGCCCGCAAATAAGCCCAACAGGGTGAGAGAGTGTTAGGCGAGTGGGTGTGAAGCCTAATAGAAGTGGTGTTAGACGAGGGGGCTGCCAAGTAGGATGAGCGAGTTCCATACGAGTGGGCCCAAAAGTAGATAAACATAAGTAAGCCGAAATAGACCATTCGACTAGAGGGTGCTACAATGAGGAGTAAATAAGCAGAAGTAAACTAAAATAGAATATTTAGCGAGAGCTGACACAATGAGTGGGCCCAAGAGTAAATAGACAGGAGTGAAACAGGGCAGATCAAATATGACAAGAGAGTGCCACACGAGTGGACCCAAGACCAAAGAAGGAATAACTGACCAAGTAATTCCCAAAGCTGGCAAGGGGATGTCTAACGAGAAGCCGCAAAATAGGAAAGAAAGTATACAAGCAGACAAAAGAGATTTAGGGGATGCTATGTAAATAGTCAAATGATTGTAAATGTTTGTACATTAGAATCATTACTAACACTAGTACTTTCTTTAAACATGTAGCCTTGATTGAGCAATAAGGGCTCGAGTAGGCCAGTTAGGATCCCTTGGGAGTTTTGATTTGGAGGCTGAAAGGCAAGTTTTATTAGGCAAGCTAAAGTTTAACCTCTTCTATACCTTAGGAAAGAGAGAATACTAATAGGAGGGGACTAAGAGGTCACTCATGCACTTACACAGTCCACATTTAGTCAAAAAGGTGAGTAGCCAAGGTTCTTCTCATAAATTATTTTCAAACTTATTATTCACAAGTGGCCCCTAAAACCACTCACAAGCTTTCAAATGATTATTCACCAAGTTACCGTTTGAAAAGATATTACCAAATCATGTTTTTTGTCACTATGCTCGACATATTTGCCTTTTGACTTTGGGTTGTGATAGATGTCATTTATCTGAGTGGACAAACGACAAACAGTAAAATGGGACAAAAAGTACATTTCAGACATTGTCTCAAAGGAATATCCTTTTAGTGCGCACATGCTAGATCAACCCTAGTATCTTCTTATAAATAGATCCCTTGGACAAGGTCAAACACAATAACATAAATTATCACTGTAACTCTATCAAAATAGCACCAGAAAGTATTCTCTCCCTTGCTCTCTCCTTGGTACTTGAAATTCTTGTCTCTTCACCCCTAAAAACCATCATTTCAAAGTGATCATTTTTCTCGTTACTATTGTTATTGAAAAGTTATAGCTAATCATCGTCTTCTCAAATAGCAATCACAGAACCTCCATTATTACCAGAAATAGATAACTTTCATCCTCTAGTTGCTCTTGACACCTTAAATACCTTAAAGGCAACTTCCATTGGAATAGGTCACACCTCACAAAATGCAGATATTCATAGACCTCGGAATAACTACCCTCTTACAACGTGCAAATGTAAACACATCTAGATAAAGACATAGCGTAACTAAAAGGCACCATAAAAAAATAAATCACATAATTGACCATTGTCCATAAAAGTATAAATGTGACTAGTAGGCTCTCGAAAAAGGATAGTCTGATCATCTGGCTGAGATACATGGTGGCGCAAGCCCGCGTCCTTGACCACAAGATCCATCGACATTTCCATTTAAATAGAGAAAACAAAGGATAAGAATGAGGAAAATAGGAAAAACACCATTTATAAAAAGGCTATGGCGCATGCTCGATCGATCACGCACACGTGTGGCCAACCGGTCGTGCCAGTACGTGACCGATCGGTTCTCCCCTTATTTTTAGCCACACATATTTCAAAATAAATTGAAATCCCATTCCAAAAATAATTCATCCCTCCTATAGGCCTCACTACTTAAAAGTGTTCCCGATGTGGCGATAAAACGCCACTGTCCTAGTATTGTGATAAAACACCAACATCCCAGGTGGACCTTTAATTTTGACCTTTTTGCTTATTATTAAAATCATTCTTTAAGGCTTAAAAATCAGGACATAGATCAATAGGTCTTTTCCCTGAAGATACAAATAGCACATTTTGCAAAGTTTTGGTTTGTGCCTTAGATTTTTTATCAAAACCTACGCCCATTTTGTCTTCAAAATTGGTTTTGCTAGAGGCAACATAATCTTCAAAACGATTAGAATTTTTTTCAAACTTAGAAATTTTTTTTAAGACAGTTGAAACCTTTTCTTTAGACTCTTCCAATTCTATCAAAGTTGCCTTATATTTATTTTTCATAAATTCATTTGATTCAGAAAATTGTTTAATTTTTTCAACAAAAACTTTAGTTTTGGTTTCATAGGCCAAACACTAATTTGTATAGTCCTTTGCATTCTGTTTAACCATTAGGACTAATGCTTCTATTTTCTCAGTTAACTCCTTGGCAGTCTTTTCTAGTCTACTGCTCTTTCTAAGGATCTTAGTGTAAAGTGTGTGAATGTCAGGTAGATCATCGTTTTTGGACTCATCTAGTGTAGTGTGTCAGTTATCCCCTAGCGTTTTATTTGTCGCACTCGCACACCCATTCAATTCGTCATTAAAGCGATCACTTTGACTCACACACAACGTCAAAGAATTACTACTAGCAACATCAACAACATTATTTTCTGAGCAGATAAACCAGTAGTTGATACAACATTATCAGGCACAACAGATCTAGGCATAATAGCATCAAAATCAGCATTGTTCTCAGGCATATCATCAGTATAAACATTTTTAGCAAATAAAGCCATATAAAGATCAAAGGAATTGGAAGACTCAGACCCATTTTCTTTAGAGTCACTTGATTCATCCCAAGTCTCTTACATATATTGGCTTTGACACTGTTATTATTAAGTTTGACTCTACACTTACTAGAAAAATGGCCTAGTTTATCACAACTATGACATTTAACATTTTTCATATCAGTCATTGGTCTATTATTATCATCATTGTTGTGTTTGTCTTGATTTCTCTCATGAGGTCAGTTATTAAAAGAGTTTTGATATCCATCTTTACCTTGTCTAAAAGCAACATTGTTTCAACTTCAAAAATTTTTTGAATTGTTTAGACATTAGGTCAATATGGTTATCCAAACTCTCTTAATCACGGTCTTCTTCAAAGTCAAAGTCAACATTAGGTAGGACTAGTTGAGGTGAGGTCATTTTAGACTGGAAGACTACATTGGGACCGGTTCTCTTATGATTATTGGAAAGATGTTTTTTAAATTCAAGTTCCATTTCAATAGTCCTAGGTTTGCTATTGAGGAGTTTAGGGGTCAAGTGTGGGTCATCTGTCTCCTCAATTACATAACATTTGTTATCAAACTTAGGACGAATGGATCTAAGAATTTTAAAAACTATTTCTTTCCTTTCATTCATAATTCCATTGGCATGCAATTTAGTAATAACATTGGTCAACCTAATATATAATTCATCAAAGGTCTCGGTCTCAACCATAAGGAGAGTGTTATACTGCTGTATTAACATTTGAGTTTTAGCTGCCTTAACACGGTTATCACCTTCATGAGCAGTAACTAACGTGTCCTAGGATTTCTTAGATGTTGAACATATTGATATGCGTTTAAATTCATGTTCATTAACAGACATAAATATGGCATTTTTCCCTTTATTGTTGCTTAAGGAAGCATGTTTTTCTTCCTTAGTAATTTTTTAATTCTTTAATTACTACCTTCTACAACAGGCCTAGTTGGATGTGTATATCCATTTTCAATGGTATCCCAGACATCATCTCTCAATGTACCTTGGATGAAGGTAATCATCCTTGCCTTCCAGTAAGGAAAATTATTTCCATTAAAGATGGGAGGTCATGACAGATTTCCAAGATGCTCATATTTCTCGTCCATTGAGATTTTTTAAGACAGTTTCAAAGCATAGGATCTCACAGTTTTGAAAACTGGATATTCATCTCTGATACCAATTGAAAACCCTTAATAAGTTGTTTAACAAAAGTTAAAATAGTTAAGTAAGTTCCGAATTACTTTTTGAGGAAACTCTTTTAGAAAAATCTCAACAAGAACACAAGATGTGTTTATAACAGAAAATATGAACCAGTTATTTCAGTTTCTTGGAAATAGGTTTTAGAATAAACCTAAGTCTGTGTAGTAGCGGTATTAATGAAGAAATAAAAAACACACACAAGAGACGATATTTTTTACGTGGTAAGCTACAAAACTAGGGGAAACATCCACGGTGGCCTCTACGCCACAAAAGAAAAAATCCACTAAAATCAAACAAGAGTATCAAGATTACAAGTACTAAGCATGCATTCAAGATCCTAAGTCTAAGATAAGAAATATACCTACGCGAGTTCCCCTCTCAAAGGTAAATCTGATGGGATGTCAACCATCACTGGATTCCAAGATATTCATTTCTTGTATATAGATGTAAATGTCTGGCAATATAAAGGCGTTCCATCTAAGATTTTACACCACTATAAATAAGAAATACTTTCTCAACTGGAGGGACAACAAAAAAATTACTCATATACATACCATACTGAGTTATTCTTACGAAATAATACTAACAGTGGATGTAGGCCATTTTACAGCTAAACGACTTTAAAATTCTCTTATCTTGTGTGTGTGATTTCATTACCTTACTTTATTTTATCTGTGATTATAAATCTGGATTAAGTCCATTTTTAGGCATCAATAAATACTATGTGGTATTTCATCATTAATTGAACATTAAATCTATATATAATGCCCAAATAACCAAAAATCCATTTTTACATGTGACAACCCTCCCCAAAACGGATTTGTCTACACCTACCATCATATGAACATAAGTTTTTTGCAAATTAAATCAAAATCAAGTTAATCACTTGAGTTTCTAGGCTTGTAGGGTCTGATTACACGTTGTAGAAGATGATTTGACGATAGCACAATCAATTCCTCTTTGATTTCGGTTCCTAAAGCTCTCATCTTCCTTCCTTCTTTCTCCTTTCAATTTATAGGGTTTAGATTATGCACTATGGCTGCCCCAAATTCTTAGTCTTAGGTTTATAATCCCTATTCTCGAAATTAGGCTAACGGGCCAAGCCCGAATACACTCGTGTGGGCCTGATCATGTCTAAAAAGGCTCCATGACCCAATTAATATACTCAATTCTGACTATCTCGATCTATCCAGAATCAATCGTAACCTCGAAATCTCCATCTGAGTTACTCTACAATAAATGCTTATATCGATATCATATAGTCTACACACGACTCCCGGTTGAGATATAACACATTCACGTCGGTATCCCTCGTTGCGACGTAAAATAATTATTTATTACTCACTTAGTAATTGTATCCCGTAGATATTAATCATTATCTCTCCCGACTAATATTTTAATAAATACATATTATTTAATTAAATTAAATTGCAACACACGTGTAATTTTAAAATACCCTAATTAATTAAATTATAAATACTCAGAGGGTGTTACAGTTGGATACTTCTCTAACACTGAGTTCCAGTTGCATTCTCTATTTTTAGGAAGTAGGTGTCGATCTTGTCGCTCACTTTTCTTTCAGTAGTTCCTTTCAGTTATTGAGACTCAATTTTATGTATTTAGTCTTGAGTCGATTATTGGAGATTATTTTTGTTGGAGACAACTTTATCTATGTAGAGTTTACAAGTAGATTCATATGAGTTATTTATATTCCAATGTACAGTTTATATTTCACTATGGTTTGAATGGTATCAGAGATGTGTAGTATGTTTGTTCATTATTCTATATTAGCACTATTAGTATTTGTATCGTTTTATTTTTGTTTTTGTCGTACTTAGAATGTTACTAATTATTTTGTCTCTCGTACTATTTATGATTAGAATTGGTCTATTTATTTATGACAATTACGAGGTGTCATAGTGATTAATGAAGATGAATATCATAAATTATATTAATGGGATTACTCGAGCCGTTTATATTAATAAGTAAAAAACTAAACATTTTACTCCACCGTTTAATGTGGATAGAACTCTAAAAGAAAGGAAAAAAATATTCACAATTTTGATAAATATTTTATGATTCTCAACCCGAAGGTCACATAACAATATAATATAGTACGCCGAAACATTATTTGGGCCTACTCTTGAAATTTAGAAAAACAACTTGGTTTGCCCCGGACAAGAAACACACCTAAAATATTAATGAAAAAGGGTTGTAGGTGTCATCATCATCTTTGTCTTCGCCTATCTATTGCAGGTAAAACTTCCCTACGAAAGTTCATCCCCATCTCTGGTTTATTTCCATATGTAAAAAAAGTGGAAAGGACTTTTTCAGCTTACTGACTAACGTCGGTAATCAAATGCAGTCGTCGAGCCCCCATAACATAATAAAGTCGTGGACTCCAAATATGCATGCATATCAAAAGTCGAAAGTGGAACAATATTGGAGGAACCTGTATTTCTAAGGAAAGAGAATATCAATATCTTGAATTGGTGGAAAGTTAATAGTCCAAAGCAACCAATTTTAGCAAAGACGGCTCGTGATATCCTAATCGTTCTCGCTACCGTCGTTGCATTCGAGTCGGCCTTTAGCACGGAGGAAGAGTGCTTGATGAGGCACGTGCCTTTTTGCATCCCGATATTGTGGAGGCTTTAGTGACTACCGCGGATTGGATTGAATCAATAAAAAAGATATGTATATAGTCTATTCCTTTTTATTTATTGATTTAGCAATGTTTGTGTTTTGAATATAATTTATTCTTTTTCATTTATTGATTTACTAATGTTAAACAGTGGTTTTCTTTTCAAAAATTGAAGACAGTGACATGTTGATGCCGCATCCCCAACCTAAATGAAGTTGACGTCCCGTTGGTGATGGAAATTGTTGTTCTCTTTAGATGTGTTTGTTGTTGTCCTGGAAATTTAAAGTTTTTGTGCTGCTGTTGTTTGTCTTAGTTAATAATTGCTAATTTTCAAGTTTATCATATGTTTATGTCTTTATGAGACTTACGGAACAATGTAGTATTTATCTGGATGTTCAATTTGTTGTTAGTTTGCTTTGTTATGAGACTTAAGAAATTTCAAGTTTGCTTAGTTAATGGTTGTAATTATCATATTTGCCATGTGTTTATGAGACTTTAAGGAGCAATGTAACACTTTATTTGGATGCTTGTCATGTGTTTATGAGACTCAAGGAATAACACGTATCTCCCTATAACAGGTTGAATTACAAAATTGACACAATAAATGTTGAATTCCAAAATTAATATGTTAATAATGTTTCGAGTAAACGGGTCGAGTCCCGAAGACCTTAACGAATTTGGATCTGGATTCATTTACCGAGACTTGATAGGTAATCGGGTAGAACCCGGTCCGCTAAAAAATGCCCGGATCGGATATGGATATACCCTTACCCGATCCAAACCCAATCCGTTTACAGTCCTGTCATGAAGTTTCCCCACCTCCCCCGAGCACCAAAAAAAATCCCCCAACACAAGTCTGCCTGCGTCAAGACCATTTGCAGGAAAGCACCCAAAAAAAATTTGGCAACACGTTTGAAGAAAAATTGCAAACTCATTTGAGAACATAATTTATCAGATTGGCCTATAATTAAAAGATAATTCCATCAGATCCTTTTGAGTTCTCAACTACTTGAGAGGTTTCAACCATTGTCTTTATGTCAGGGTCACAAAAGCTAGAAAACCTTATACTATTGGATCACTATAGTTTTTGCTACTAGACAATGTGTATTTGGTATATATACAACTTATTGTTTTCAAAATGTAGTTCATAAAAAATTGGGGATCAAATGTATTAACACAAAGTTCAGGGTTATAACATAATTACAAAAAGTCGAGGTCCAGCCATAATTTAAAAAACTTAAAGGGGAAAATAGAATTTATATTAAGTTCAAGGACAAGGTAATTCTATAAAATTTCAGGGACAAAATGTAAATTAAAAATTAAGAGATTAAAATCTAATTTAACAAAAAATTATGGATCTAAATATAAATTATAGAAAGTATATTGTCAAAATGTATTTTGACTTCTATAAATCAGTGGAAAACTTGGAAGTAATTTTTGCAATTTTCTAAGAAATTGTTTTCCAAATTTCTATTTTGAAAAAATATCAAACTTAAATCGATTTTCTAATTTTCCATTTATGTGGAAAAAAAAATTCTAAAAAATAACCTTTTTTTCGGCAACTAGACAACCTATTGTTTCAAAAAACTTCCTAAACTAATGGCTTACAAATAGGTTCTTATTCGTTTATTAGTGAGATCTGAGTAGAAAATCGCAACTAGTGGAGATATTTTATAGAGTTTTCTACAAAAATTAATAATTCCAGGGATATTTGACAGCATCTTCATCACTGCAAACCATTTAGGAGATTTCTTTCAATTCTTCCTAAAAACAATAAAAAGAATACAAAATCAGATGAGCAACAGAATTTGAATTCCTCCCCCAATCCACCACACTAGAACTCTGTAACAAGACTATGTTTGTACAGACAAGGTAAGCAATTTGAAATTTCCGCAGAAAGTATAATTCGTTTCATAAGGAACCGTAACCATGACAGCTGCTTTACTGCGAGTCAATGGATCGATACACTTGGAAAAGACGTGCACACGGGCAGAATATTTCAAATTCCCACACATTTCCAATGGCATGCTATCTACTGTCAGGGAATTTAACCTCGTAGTCCTGGGGCATCTGCATGAACAAGAATACAAGTTACTCTTTACTTGTTTTAAAGTATTGACTACGATAGGACAAAAAGATGGTGCAATTACCATAAATGTTGCGGTGATCATCTTCCCAGCAAACCACCTTCCATGTAAAGCATGCTGGGAATTTATTGCAGCTTGTGTGTTTTCAAATCGTAGATATACAAATCCAGCTGTATCCCTGTTGGCCACGTGAATTCGTATATATTATTTCCAACTGGAATTGTTTTTTTGTAAAACAAACAGGAAACAAGCTGCCTCCATATTGGAGAGTGGCAAAATATACTCCACAGTTTGACGTATGAAAAAACTGTATAGCTTGAATGAAAAGGTTTGATTATCATATTTCAACGAATTGTACGCTATAGGGTGTGTAACGCATTAAAAGAATGTCAAATCCGAGGTTATGATGGCAAAATAAAGTATGAAGTTTGAAATTTTGGATTTTACATCTCCCTAGTCTTATGAACGTCTAGGATAGGCAAACACCACATAACAGGAAAGTTTGTGTGTCCGTGGGGGTGGGGGGGGTGAAGGGTAGAAGTATGGAAATTCATACAAAGCTCATCAAAAACATGCTAATTGATAACCAAAGGAAGTTTAGAAAGAGCAAGAAAGAAAGGGGTGGGGGGATCGTGATACGTACTGCAGATTCATAAGTCCGCATAGCTAGATGGGAGCACTTCTATTACTTGAATCATTCTCTTTTTTATTACTTTTTGTCATCAAGTGTCCAGTGAGTTATTCCCCTCTTCTACCATTTGCTCTCTAAATTTATTTACAGTTTTTTAGACGTGGTATAAGCCCTTTATTATAAAAGGGTAACTCCCTAGAATATTCCTACTCCTTTTTTAGCTTCTCGCCTTATTTTGGTGTTACCCTAGACAAGCTGGGGCATATTGTCATGGGTGTCCAAATTCACTTTTGAAAATAATAGTCGTAACTTTCCTTAGTACCACTTCTTTTGAGCCATTATAAACTGATGGGTATCGGTATGGCCATTTGTTATTGGAGTTCTCGAGATTTAGGTTAACTTTACATCATATCTCTGACTATTATAATATAAATTCTAGGAGTCTTTCCTTAATTTTCAACTACTTGGAGCAATACACATTAAACCAACCTAGGCCATTTGTGAATTAAAAATTTGTCATCCTTTGTTTCAATATTTCACCATTTTTTCCCTTCAATAGCTTTTCGATTCAATAAAAAACGGTTCCAAAATTAAATAACCTAATGAAATCAGCCAAACATCATATTCATGGTCTCTCGTGGAGTCCGTTAATAACCCACAATTATATATAAATTAAAATTTGGAATCCCACGCCCTCCTCAAGAAATACCTTGTAATTACTTCCATTGGGGATATCATATATTCGCGAGAGAAGTTCTACCTAATTTGTATTTGTTCTTGAGCACGCGTTAGAGACACTAGTTATTGCAGCAGTTTTTGTAAAACAAATTGTGACAACTTCGATGGGCACTAAGAGATCAAACAAGTTGGAATCAAACAACAAATGACTGAGTTGGAAAAAACCATGCCAATCTTGATCTCGGAAATGTGTCGACGGCTGCAGCATGCCTCCACAAAAGCGGTCTGCACCTCCCCCTCTAGGCCGTCATCATTGCCAGGGAGGCCACAGCAGGCCTCATCGCAGACTTGCACCCCTGTCACTGGTCATCCCTACGTGCAAGTCTCAGCCACTCCCGTCCCTCCAGGAGCTGTCAACGCCTGCCCAGCCCGGAACTCGACAGGCCGACATCAAGGAAGAGTTTGGGTAGTTGATGTATCGAGATTTAGGGCCATAGGCCTTGTGCGTTAGGTTTGATCTGTCTGATGATGAAGAGTTAGAGGAGTGATGAGATCACCTTGGAACGCTTGAGACGGGCATTACGATTGTTGGCGAAGAGGCTACACGAGGACATTCGAGTCGAGATTCCTGTTTTTGACGGTCGGATGAACCCCGACACATTTGTTGATTGGTTGGATTCTATCGAGAAGGTGTCAAGAATTTGCGGGGGCCCGGGGGTTAAGTGCATGAGATTGATGGATATCAAGTTCAGGGGTGAACGAGCTCCTCCGTCAGAGAGAAGTTGAGGAGCTCGATCCGATTTGCACGTTGCCACTTACAAGACAGCTCTTAAGAGAGGCATTCACAATAGGTGTGACTTGTCCTCCCACATCTAGTTACTCTAGTAGCGTACAATGTACATCATTTACAAGAAGAGATTTCACTCCTGTGATCCCTGGTCGGGTTAGATGACGAAGAGAAGCACCTGATCGCCTACTAACTCCAGAGGTTGCAACCAAGGATCCAAGTCCTCCAACTCCACAACACATCGTGGCATCATGTATGCACTTCGCTTGGAGTACTTTTGAGGATACTGGGCACCCCCACTCTCCAGATCATTGTAGTTAGTCCTCCGAAGGGCCAAGATAGCCATATTATACCCTTCTAGTGTTAAGAGTGGGAACATGTAGAACAAGAGGCATCTGAGTGCCCCAAGAAGATAAACCGCTTTTAATAGCAGAGCCGAAGGAGGACGAGCATGAGAGTTGAGGGAAGCCCTGGCCATCAAGATTAGCCAGATGGGGACAACTTACCCCTTGGAGCTCGTGGTCAAGCTTTCTCAAAAAGGGACAGTGATGTGTCCAGAATGGATCTATGCACCCCTTTTATAATTCTCTTTAATTATTTTGTCATTAAATATTTAGTGGGTTATTCCCCCTTTTTACCACTTTCTTTAAATTTACTTTGACCCATAGTTGTCAAGTCGAGATAAGTAGCCCATGGAAACTCCAATGCATTGCGTATCGTAAGATACTGTACAAAGCATAAAAAAATTAAATAAATGTATATAGAACACATTTATAATGAATTATTATAATGAATTATACAACATATCCTGGTTTAAACCCAAATTTATGACATAACTGCATCGTCTAATGGTAAGACGTTTGCCTTTGTGGCAACATAAAAGAGACAGGTATGAAAATAGACATTCTGTGATAAATAGTCAACATTGCATCTTTAACCTTTAATACACCACACACACCAAAAAAAAAAACTCTCATAGCAAAAATGGAATCATGAGGTGGTGACTACTAATCCTCTCCCCCTCCTATTCTACGATCCCCTCTTCCTCCTCTTAACCTTTAGTGAGAAGATGGTGTTTCATCAAGGTTTCGCACAAGGGGAAGCAAGTGGTGGATCGGATACGAGAAAGAGAAGGAATTGAGAGGTTTTTGCTATTTTCTAATTTTTCCGTCCTTTCCAAAAGGTTTTAGACAAGAATCGCACAATTGGAAACCCAAAAGAGTTCGGAATTAGAGGTTTTCTGCTATCGAGTCCGAAAAAGCCCAACCAAAAATTTTGACTCTGCATCACTATGTGTATCGCGTATCATATCACTATACTCAACGATGCACTTGTATCCCAAGACATTTGTGATATAGAGGTGTGATTCATATAGTTTTACATGTGTATAGCGTGCCATACTAAAAACTATGATTTTACCTTTAATCCGAGTCATGTGACCCCTATAAAGAGCAAGTCTTTAGAATATTCTTATTGTCATTTTTTGTTATTTGGTTGTATTTTAGTGCTGAACTCCGCCTGCGTCGCGCCTAATTTCTTATATTTGATTTTATATACTGGCAGTCCCAAGCCGGATAAAATGAGGGTTGCGTTAAGTTGCTAACCGACATCGTAAAACTTTGACAGATCCTTGTGACATGAATCCCATTTTGTGTTGCCCTAATACCTATTCCAAAGGAATGACAAGCCACATAATTTTGTGTGCGAATTGTTGATTCCGGTGCAAATCCATATCCAATTTGCACACTGGCATCTAGAATGCTGATGAATTCAATACGGTCAATGTCTTGATTTAATATGTAAGGTGTATCATGGGTTCCTTTGTAAAATTAAAACAAGTGCTCAAGAGGATGCATGGACTTCAATTATTGACCTGTTGCGACTTAAGATGCACACGGTTATAGAACTGCTCAAGGGTGCACAGGGTGACAGGTAAATAGATCAAACATATCTGAGGTAAATAGATCAAACCTGTCCAAGGTAAATAGATCAAACATACCCAAACTCTTTGGATTAACTTGGTTATGTTTACACAAAGTGACGGATACGTGGGAAGATTGGTGCGAAAATCAGGAGAGAAAATTAATGTATTTTATTCTTTTGTTATCTAGTTATTATTAGAATAAGGGAATATTCCTTTAAAGAATATTCTCGTAAATAGCTAGTAGTATTTTAGTATATAGTAGTAGTTAGTCAAAGCGTTTGGACTCATGTAATAAAAGGAATGTAGAAGGTTCCGAATAACGTCATGGCTTAGCCATCACTTTAGTGATGTCATGGATGGCATCACTAAGGCCTAAAACATCCCAATTTAGGTAGAATATCTAAGGAATATTCTCCTAGGCTTTTACTATAAATATTGGTTGTTGCATTTACGCTTTTGCATACACCTCACAAAAATTAGTTTGATTATGGGTATTGTTTATAAGAAATTCAGTCCGTTGACTTCGAGTTATAGACTAAACCGAACTGACTCCAAAGATACTTATACCAGGGGATTCCCCGTCCCTGCGGCCCTATTCATGCCTGTGGCCAAAGGCGCGCCCCGTGGCAATTTTGTGATATCAAGATAATTGAGAGGGCAGATATAGTTTTTCAAAGTTGAAAAAAAATTTCAAAATGTGAAGAGTTGAAAAAACTTAAATTAAAATGGAGAGAGAGAGTTGAAGAATGAAAATTTAGAGACATTTTTTAGGGGTAATTTTATATTTTTAAAAAATGCATGCATGTTTAGTGTGTATATTTTATTTTCTAAGAATTAGTTATCATGCAACATGAAATATTAAGGCTGTGACTCCATGTCAATTGACAATACATCCACAACTCTAATAGCCTCTAAGAAATTATGAAAGCATGCAACTTAGCGTATTTTATTTGACACAATATCAAATCCAAACTATGTGTAACTTATGACTTAGAAATGAAACAAGTATTCTGGAAAAAATGAGCATTCACATATGATATGATATAAGAAGAAAGGGCAAAATTATGATAAAAGTGAAGAGAAAAGAAACTTACTTATCAACATATATATGCTTTAGCGTCCCAAACTTTGAACATTCACCTTGAACATCATCTTTAATATCCAAATCAAAGTCTGGTTCTGACTGTAAAGAATATGGTATAAAACAAGAAGTAGCAGAAGCAAGAAAAAATAATACGCTAAACGAGCTTTGCATCACTAACCTCTATTTTTGGATCAAACATGTTCTTCAACAATAAACATTCACTTGGGACGCCAATTGTATCAACAGAAGGAACAGAAACAGCATTAACTGAATGACCTGCACCTGG